>RJWH01000213.1:241775-841775 GCA_004363575.1 Solenodon paradoxus | reverse complement strand
AACCTGAAATTACAGTCTTTCTACATTTCCTTTCCCAAAGGATAGACGTAACAGTTGGTAAGACGGGTGATATGTGGCTTTTAAACCTGTCTTTTCCTTAGAAAGCATTTTTTTTAAGGTGCAAAGAAAACTAAGTTATGATCACTTTGTCACATGTTGATGGTACATTTTGGTATGTTATGGTAGCCGCCACCATACCTTCATGAATATCTGTTACTCTAAAACAGGAGCATAGATTAAAAAGCTATATACATACAAGTTTCATGGGAAGATGAGATCATAGTATTTGTTTGATTAATAACAGAAGTAAACTATTATTAATAGATCTCTGTGTCTGGAATGACTGATTAGGAATAAAAGCAATTCATATTGCCAGTTAAGATTCGGGGTTGAAGAAAAATGCTATTTAATTATGAAAATAGACACTGAAATTAAATTGTAAGTATGTCTTAGCTCTAAAATACTATTGCGCATTTCCATAGATAGGAACTGTACTTGATGTTGGAAATACAATTTTAAGTAAGATAAGGTTTCCCACCCTCAAGTAGACACAGTAATAGTATAGCATCATAAAACTGTCTCCCTGCGTGTCAGTATCTTATTGCTGCTGTAACAAATTACCACAGGCTTAGTGACTTAAAATAACAATTCTTCTTTTCTTGTAGGTCTATATCAAAAATCTGGTGTCAGCAGGGTTGTGTTCCTTTCTAGAAACTTTACAGGAGAATGTTTCCTTGCCTTTTCCAGTTTCTAATTGTCACCCATATTCCTTGACTCATAATCCCTTCCTCCATTTATAAAGCCAGCAGTATTACATCTAGTTCTTATTTTGCCATCTCTGGTTCTCTACAGCCATGGAAAACTTTCTGATTTTAAGGATTCATGTGATTATATTGGCTCCACCTGGTTGATGATTTTAGATCCTCATCTCAAAATTCTTAATCACTTCTATAAGGTTCCTTTTGCCATATAAGGTAATACATTAACAGATTTTTGAGGATTAAAGTGTAGACATATTTAAAGGTCATTATTTAGCACACCACATCAAGGAACTAAAGAGGTTCAGGAAAAAACTTCCTGCAAGGAAGTCAACTGAATCTTGAATTCCTGGGTGGATATTAAGATGAGTAAGGGAAAAAGCATTTGAGTTTATATATTTAAAGGAACCACCAATGAGTTCAAGATGTAGTATGATGTGGTAGAAAGGGGAGAGAGGGATAAAGAGACATTTGATTGTGCTGGGATTTTATATACTTTGCTTCAGGGCTTGTTTTGTCCTATAGGCAGTGGCATGACATTGAAGGATTTCAAACTGGAAAGTAACATGGTGAGATTTCATTTTATTTAGACATTTCTTAGCTGTCTGGAGGCAAAGATCATGAAAAGGCTTTTATTTTTGTTTATCTATATGTGTGTATGTGTACATATGTGTGTGTATGTGTACATGCGTGTGTGTATATATCAACTTAATCAACTGACATATATATAGATATGTAACTATATATATAGATATATAGATATATAACTCAGTTGATTAAGTTTTTACTCTAGATGACTGGGTCACACCATCTGAGAGGAGACTACAGAAAGAAAGATTTGAGAGCTATAATGTAGTAGTAATACTCTCCCTTTTACACACACACACGCACACACATGCACACACGCACGCACATACAGAAGAGTTAACCTAAACTCTTAATTTTCTTCTCTAAAAGGAGCCATTTATCATCAATAAATAAGCAAAGCAGTTTATGTTGAACTGTTAGATTATCTGCTCTTAAGAGCAAGTTTTCTTTCTTTTGGCATCCACTGTACATCTACATTATGTTGACTGGCCACATATTTTGCCTTTCCCTGCTCTGTGACTTTCACTTCCACTAAATGATTAAAGGAATCAGAGCATTGTAGAAGTCTATTACAGTTTACCTTCTCTTTCTTCATTATGCTTTGGTGATTGAGCCAGTTTCTGGTTTGCCAAATAATCCATTATTCAATTTAATGGACAGTATAATCTTGGCTACAGAAAAAAATTGTTACTTCAAGATGTCAAAAAAATAATAATCGGGAAATGGTTGCTTATTGGGAGTGGACTTTATATGTAGACATGGTATTTTTTTGCCCTGTGGTCATGCAGCAGGTTTATGTATTGCATAGATAGGAATTCCACTTATTTTGAAAGAAGAGTCTGGTTTGGTCCAGTAACTGAAAAGTAGCATAATGTGCTGTAGCACATGTGCCTAATATTTTCTGTACACCGGCTTTGCTAAGAGTTATTATATACACTGCTTAAACTGTAAAGCGTTTAAGTGGTGATTATGCCTTTTCATTAGGAAGAGTATACTGTAGGGAATAATTCTAATTTGAATTTAATTGGTTGCATTCTCCTAAAGAGATTTGGGATTATATTTTTAATATTTCTAATTAAAAAATGGGGTTCACTCTACCTAAAGTAACTAAGAAATATAATTGCCAGAAAGTTCTGTATTGATTCATATTATTTTTGGCTATATGTGGAGAATGGAATTTATCAGGAAATGGTCTGAATTTCTGTATACCACAAGTTCACTATAAATACTTTCATTGGTGGCTACTGTAGTGATCACTATGTAAGGTTCACTAATGACCACCAATTTATACAGTGGGATGAAAATGAAGCTTATATTGATGTTTTTTTCCCCCTCCTTTGGGAAGAATTAAAAATTAGGTTATAGAGAACAAAGGTCTTAATTAAAATGCTTTGCCCAATAAACTCCGTCTATAAAATAATTCTATTATCGATGGCATAGAATAGTTAATTTGACTATCTGACCATTTGGAAATGTGTATTTAAACAGTTTTGTCCATAAAATGTTGCAAACTCTGCAAATGTTTTCATTAGAGGTACTGTAAAAGATAAAAGATGATGGGAGAGGGTAATGAGTAGGAGGAAGAAAGTTTGTTAGTCTTTTGTTTTGCTTTATGCCAGCTTCTCCTGGAAAGTTATTCTTTCCTGGGATATATGTTTCAAAGATTATTGTTTTAATAACCTGTATGATTTTATTGCAGTTGTTAGAGGCAAATAGCTTTTAATCAGGAAATAAAGAATCCCATTTGAAATTTACTAAGAGTAAATCTTAAAATTCTCAAGAAAAGGCTATTGTAACTGTATGGTAATGGATGTTATCTAAACATTGTGGTCTTCATTTCATAGAATATACAAATATTGAATCATGTTATACACCTGAAACTAATATAATGTTATGTATGAATTTTATCTGAATGAAAAAAAGAAAAAGGGATCCCTTTTCTTATAAATAGGTGACAGAAGCTCTAAAATTTTCTAGAATAAAAACAATCCAAATCTTTATTTTTCATTTCTTGAAGTTTATATCCATTAGAGTAAAATTAATAAAAGGATGTAAGTTTAGAGTAGCTTTTATATATGTTTTCCCTTTTATATTCAATAGGAAAAGTATGACAAGACTAGATTTTCTTGGATGTCAGATAGATTAAACCCAGCTACAACTATTAATTAGCATTACTAATTTATGGTATAATCAAGGCTTGCCACAATCTCTGTCATTCAGATAATGAGCTTTTTTTTCCACCTTCAAAAATGGCCCTCTGTATCTTGCTAAGGACAAAATATATAAGAAACAGAAAACTTGCATGTATTCATTACATGTATGTCACTGATGTCATAAATTAGCAATCTACATTAGGGCTGTTTGGACTCCTAAAATTCTCAAGTTCTTTTCAATCTTACTATTAAATAATTTAAAAAATAATTCTCTTTTCTCAACTGTGTTTTTAGGAGGTTGTAGAATCTTATAGCTAGGGTATTGCATGTGGTATTCCACTGTGTATATATAACACATTTTCTTTGTCCATTCATCTGTCAAGGGACACTTAGGTGGTTTCAAGTAACTTTTTGGTGTCATTTCCTTACTCCAATACAACTTTGCCATTACTCGCTTTATTGACTAGGAATTAATGATACAATTATATTCTCCTTTTACACAACTATGCCTTTTTTTAAAAGATGAAGAAAGGCAAACAGCAGGGAAGAAAGGGGAGGAAGAAGCATTTTTATTTATTTGTTCATTTTTGTTTTTCACACCTGACCCAGGTCGTGAACCTGAATCCTTGGGCTTTTACATGGTTCACATCCCAGCCAGCAACTCAGCTGCCTAAGCCACCAGAGCATGTTGACAATTGTTTTTTATAATAGATAAGAGACGAAAAATTATGGCTTTGTACTGTATTTGTAATTACGTAATTACCTTTACTGACAGTTTTGTATTTTTTCATGTGGGTTTGAATTAGTTTTGAGATCACATGCTTCAGCTTAAATAGTTTCACTTATTATTTCATAGAAGTCAAGTCTTCTTTATAAAATAATAACTCCTTTGGCAGGTTTTTTTTTTTTTTTTTTAAATGATGTCAAGCAATGAAGGCAAGTATGCAGGCAGGCAGGCAGGCAGGAAGGAAGAAGCATTTAAATTTATTTGTATTTAGTTGCTCACACTGGTTGTTTCCCCCCAGACCCAGAACGAACCCCAGAACTTGAACCCCAGGGGTATGTGGCCTACATTCCTTCAGAAGCGAGTAACCTAACCGCTTTTCTGCCAGGGTCTTCCTGCCCATTTTTAAATTGGGGTGGTGGTGGTGGGGGGTGTGTGTGTGTGTATGTGTGTGTGTTTTGATGTTACTGAGTTGTAGGAATTATTTATGTATTATGGATATTAAACCCTTATCAGACATAGAACTTGCAAATATTTTGAATTCTATAAATTCCATTTTTATTCTGTTGTTTGTATGTTTTGATACATAAAAGTTTTAAATTTTGATGTGATTTACCTTGATGAGTTTTAAAGACTGTAGATTACCCAGAGTAGGGAACTTCCCCCAGGGCTCTCTGTTCTTCATTTATTTATATAGGTCCATAGGGATTTTTCTCATTTTATTGTATTCTTTAGAATGCAGTTATAGGATACTTGTTATTGTTTCATCAAACATTCTTCATGTTTTGTAGTAAAAGAGTTTTTAGTTTATCAGGTCCAAAGTATCAGGAAGAACAGAAGTACTCCCTGATTATTTAGGAAATTTTGTATGTATGGATTCAGTCAGGACTCTTTCAAATCCCAGGATTAAATAATTTTCATCAACTCATAATATCCCCTTCTTTGGATAGCAGGTAGTTGCTACAAGACGACTGAGTGAAGATGGATTATTAATATCTAAAATTTCTTACACTGTATTTACAAACTTAGATAACTGTACAATGATGTACTATTATTCTCTTTAATCCTTGATATAGTAATATCAGGTTAGTATAAAATGGAGAAAGTAAATAAATTGTAGTTTTTTAAATATAATTTTTTATTTGTTTTGAGGAAAGGTATGGGCAGGAATGAAAGTGAGTAGGCAGGCAGGCAGAGAAAGGATGGAGAGAAGTGTCTTTATTTTATTTTTTTAGTTATTCACTGGTTGTTTCCCCCGACTTGAACCCAGGGGTATGTGGCTTGCACCTTTGGAGGCAAATGACCTAACCTCTGCTCCAACAGGTATGCTTAAATAGGACTTTATAAGGTTATATATGTTAATAGCTGGTGAAGCACATATAGCAAATGCTGAGGGGATATATTGTTTACTGTTTCACATTATGCCAACACAGCTGAAAATATATAGCCATTTGTCCTTGGGTCTTACTGGATATAGAAGTATACCATGGATCCAGGGTATATGTGATTAGCTTTATAACAGGGTTGGCTCCTGAGTTTGCTTTTTACTGCTATTGCTTTTTGTCAAATAGAAATAGCCTTTAGGCATGAGCAATGGGAGGTGAAATGCTTAGTTTTATTACCTCCAGAGACTTTATTAGCAATTATAGTTGCAAGCTTCACTGCTGAGTCACAGGTCTTTGCTAATCTATAACTCTTTGGTCAACTGTTTTTCCAGAGATATGCACCAACCCAGTATAGTAAATATGTAGTGTTTTATAAATTAATTCTTTTCTTTCTTTGGAAATTTTGACTAAGGATTTTGCATGCAATAAGGGCATTATTTTGGGTTATTAGTTGGGTCTGATAAAACCACAAGAGTTTTGGGTCTTATAGAAGGTGGGGCAGGAGATGAGAATTAATAGTAGGAGATGTGATGGCAGAAGCAAGAGATTAAGTTGATAATGAGGAGGGGTCATGAGCCAAGGAATGCAAGAGACCTATAGAAACTAAAAAAGGTAAGGAAATAAACCTCTAAAAGTAACCAGCCTTACTGAAATCTTGACCTTATTTATTTAGCCAAGTGAAACTCATTTTGAATTTCTGATATCCAGAACTGTAACAGAATAAATTTGTGTTGTTTTAAACTATTAAATTTGTTGTAATTGGTCACAGAGATAATAGGAAACTAATAAAACAAGAAAATATGACATAACTGTGGTGAAGATATTCTAGTGCTAATAAAATCTGTATTTTCTGAGTACTTTGATTTTTATTTCAGGAAATTCTAAGTTAACTTTTATTTTTGTTTTAGCATCGTCATAGTTTTATAGCCTAGTAATTACACAGAACTAAGATTGTCTAATGCCACCTTTCTGAAATGTGTGGTTGATCAGAACAGAAAGTTTTAATTAAATTCACACAAATAGTCCAGTAGCTATTATACATGAGCAAAACAATGCCTTCGCTTTGATTCTCTTTGACTAGTGTGATTGTTTACAATGTTGCTTCAAAACCAAGAATTACAATAAAGTGAACTATTAAGGGCTAATAATTTCTATTTGGCAATGTTTGGAGACATTTTTGGGTTGCATCAACTGGTTGTGGTGATTGCGACTAGCATCAGTGTTTAGAGGCCAAGGATGCTTCTAAAACAGACTCCAGCACACAGGACAGCCTCCACAACAATGATGAATCTTTGATGTCAGCATGCCAAAGTTAAGAAACCGCTATAGACAGTGTAACCAGCCCCTAGGGTAGTTTCAAAGATTAAGAGAACAGTGTAATGATATTCATAAAAACTTTTATTATTGGAAGTACAACATGCCCTACGGTCTATTTTCTAACATAAACCAGGACTGTTTTAATCCAGTATCTGTGAAATAGATAATGATTTTAAGAAAATTTTTTTTTCTAAAATGAGTTTAGGAAAAAAAGAATGAGAGTATGATGCTACTCAAGTTTTCTTAAAGCAAATATGCTTTCTTTACCTTAGTTACAGAAGCTGTTATTTATGAAAATTAACCTTATTTGATTTTACAGTTTCTCCAAGTTTTGGCATAAGTCTTTCAGTTCTACAATTTAATTTGAAGGAATTGCCTTCTAGTTTTGGCTTAAAATCATATCAAAATGATGCCTCAAATATGAAAATTTGCCTGCTTATCCTGTCTGAAACCTTCTTGAATGAGAAAGGCGTTATGTTTTCAGCACTGGGTCACGTTTATAATAGGTTTTTTTTTTTTTCTTTTACTTCTTATTATGGAAACATTTCAAAAATACAGAAAATAGAAAAGTTTAATTAACCCATGAACTCCGACATACCATTAGTCAGCTTCGACATATATACATTTTGCCAGTCTTTTTTTATCTTCCCTCTCTGCCACCACCAGGTTTCTTCTCAGAATTATTTTAAAACAAATCACAGACATCATATTATTCTATTCCTAAATACTTTGTAAATGTGTTTTAAATGAAGGTAGAAAGGCATTATCTTGGGAGTAGGCCATTGGGAAAGTAGAATCATAGCAAATCTTTGGAATGGAGACTTACTAGAAATAAGAGTCTATTCCAGTGCTTTACATATAGTAGGAATACTATTAAATATTTATTGAATTGAAAAATCTAGTGTAAGTGATTGTGTGATGAAATAATGTTGCATTATTATTGTGCTACAAAGACAGTTTACTTATTTTTAAAAATAGTTTTAATGCCATCTTTAATTTTAGCATTGACTTTTATCACAGCCGGGGCCCCACGGCTGTTCTTTCCTCCTGGCATTTTTCTAATCCATGTCTTTTCTTTTGGCTCTTTTCCCAAGTATATGCTCATGACACACGACTCTTGGAAATCTGTTTTACTGCCTCTGTTACTCCCCTTAAATATTTGAAATTTTAAAAATTCTTAAAGCTAGTGGGGTAAGTTTTAAGCAAGGGAGTAACATGAAAAGATTAGCATTTTACAAAGATAATTTAAGTGATAGAAATTAATTTAAGTTTAAGAACATAGATAGGAGACAAGGAGAGATAATTTAGGTGAAGTTGTGGAGGATAGATAGGGGCAAGGGAAAATAGAATTAGTACAGTCCAGAGATAGAGAAACAGATGGATATAACAGCTCATTAAGAGATAGAACCCACAGCCTTTGGTAAGTGAATGAAAGAAGGACAATGGGAGGAATGGGTTAAGAACAATGGCCAGATTTATCATTTGAACGACTAAGTGGTAGTGCCATTTTCTGAAAGAAGGAATACGAGGGGCAGAGCATGTTTGTAGGGAAGATATGCTGATTTTATCCTTAGCGTGGGCTGCAAGTTTTCAGAATTTTCCCCATGAGTTACTTTGCCTTTGAGACTTTTCTTTGTGATAGAGCCTTTTCAGTTTTCTGAGATTTATCAATTTTATATGAATCATTGTGGGGTTCAATTACAGTTAGCCAGGTGGTGAGGATTCCCAAAGGCAAAAAATACATGAAGTATACTGTGTGTTTATCATTGTCCACCCATTCCATTTTTGGTAAAAACAAGACTTTGGGGGTTTGGGAATTTATGTCTGCTTTCAGAAACAGATGGTTGTGTGGTTGCACATAAGCAGATGTTTTGTTTTCCTGGGAATTGATTGAGATTTAAGTGTAGGAGCTTACCCTGAATTAATTCTTTGGTGAAGAATGAGAATGACAAGTTAGTTCCCAAACAAACCTCAGAAAAATAAGTATCTACCTTCATGTAGTTTCCTTTTATTTTCCTCCCCTTCCCTTAATTGCTGTCATCTATTTAAGGTGTTTGTGGTTTGGCCAAAGGGATAATGATCCTGGAAACATTTTAATGACAATATCTCTGTAGATAATACAGATGGTCAATTCTAATACAACATTATGATTTGTGACTGCAAAATAAGGATATTTCCCCTTCAGCTATTTGGGTTACTTCCATGAAAGAAACCAATGACTGCTGCTAGAACTGCAGACTCCTCTCTGTAGTTCCTGGGTTAGGGTTCAACTTTCTTTCACTATTTTGATTCCACAAAAAATACCCTGACCACGCATTTAACTAAGGAGGAATGCAAGAATTGGCAGTATAGAAGAATGCTATATCCCTTCTCAGACTGCCCAGTCTTCTTCAAGAAGTGTTTGTAAAGCTGTAGGATACTTACACAGTTCCATTTCCGCAAGAAGCGTGCCTGGTACATTCTTAGCTTAATACTGTGTGTTTTCCTTCACTCAAGTTCTTCCATATTCTCTCTGGCTCTTTTCAGTTATCCAAATCCTACATGTTTCTAAGAGTCTAACTGAATTTCTACTTCTTCTGAGGAACTCATTTTAACTTTTGTTTTCTTAATAACTTTATGGGGATATGTATCTAGTTTCCCTTACAAACTTGTAAGACTCTTACATTACTTATAGAGCTACTTATTTGTATCTTGGTTAGTAGCAAGACCAGGACCAACAGAAGTTATTCTGACTTCGTGTAGTTTTTAACCAGGAACAGTATTCTGCAGTAGCATATAGGGTGCCAACTTTAAAAGAAACCAGATAAATGGTCAAGAATCCAAGGAATTTAGAAATATCTATGATTGCTGCTATCTCTTAGTGGATACTCCTTTCTGTAAGGCAAACCAGCAATTTGCAGCCTACAGATCCAGAAGAAAGTGTGAAGGGAGTTCCCAGCCATAAAAAAGGAAACAGTAAGTCAATTGGCTTGAAGTTTTTGCTGAATGCACTTTAAGCGTAATCAATATCTACCCTAAGTACTTCATTGAATAGTTTGAATGAAACCACTGCATTGCTTATGCTCTACCTTGGCTAGAGAATGTCAGTGTGTATGTTGTGTTCAGATTGGATTTTATTACCTGGCATAGGTGCACCATGGGGGTGCATTCTAGGTAAAGTCTCCAGATACTTGGAAGGATTAGATTATACATTTTAATTCTTTCCCATTCCTTTACCCCTATCCTTGTGTCTAAAACAAATGTGATGCAGTTCATTTTAGAGTATTATTTAGTATAAATAGTATGGTAAAAATTAATTAGTGGCTCTTTGAAGGGTCTTGAACTCACTTACTATTTATCATATGCCACTTGTTTGGATTTGTCTTTGCACCTGAGAAACTACAGTGTTGAGATTTTTAGGGAACTGTCTTTGGTGGGAAAAATATGTCGAATTAAACATTGCTTTTGGGTGGGTGGGTGGACGGTGGAGGAGAGCTGTTGTATCCAAAGTGTTATTACAGAGCAAATACTATTTATTTCCTTAAGGGAACTGAAAGAGCATAGATCATGCAAACAAAACCAAACCAACAACAGCAACAATGAAAAAACAACCCAAAAACAGTGGAGTGAGGTGGAGAAGAAAATATGACAAGTCCCTAAATTCAGATGCATGTAGGAATGATCTTGCTTTTCCCACAGTTAGTTCCAAATTTTTTAAAGAAGTATTTCTTGTTTTGTTCCTTTTTTTTTCTTTTTCTTCCTTTTTTTTTTTTTTTTTTTTTAAGTGTTTCTTGGTCCTTGACTCTTTAGTTTCGAAAGCAGGTTAAGGAGAAGCTTATTATGAAGTCTAGAGCCATAGGTATTATTGAAATTTACCAGCCCCCAAAAGTCAATATCCAATTACTGTACCTTTTTGGCTTTTCCACATAATTAACCCTCTGTTTGATACCAGGGAAGCCAGGGAAGTTGGGACACCATTGAATACTGTAACTCCTTGTTTAACCCTTCACGTTGTGCTTCAATGATGAAGAGCTCATGTACCTGAATTTACGAGGGGTGCATCTATGAGGGGCTGGCATTTTCTAAGAGATTTCCTTCTACTCGCTCTTTAGAACCAATGTAAAGAGGATGCCAGAGACAGAATGGGGGAGGGAGGGAGATGATTGCTCACTTTGCATTTGACTAAATGGAACATATATTGACTCACATTTGGGAAAATATTGCTCTGTTTTCTTAGTGGATCACTTAAAAACAAGATAACAGATAGTAATTATGGTATTTAAAGCTAATGTGTAAAATTTATTTTCTTTAAATCAAGTCACCTTGTGGCTGTGCATAATTTTCCTGAGCATTTTCTTGAAGGTAAATGCAATTTTTAGTTGACTGCATTTAGTTGTAGAAGAGGTTAAAGAATAGATTTAGGTACAATTACCATCTACTGGCATACCTAAGGACACAAAGTCCTACAAAGCAGTTGTTGGCAGGGGTTAGATCTCTGATGTCCTTGTCTGGAAAAGCCCTCGGTGCATCCACCAGCTGCTGTAAATATTAACGTGGCAGTATGCAGGGAGAAGAGGGAGCCATCTTCTCATTTCAGTACACCATGCTGGAGAAAGCCTGTCCCTGAGTGGGTGGGTGGATGTGGGTGTGTGTGTGGCGTGGGGGGTGGGGGGTGGGGGGTGTCTGCTCCACAGCATTCTGCCTCCAACTAAAGAATAATACAGAGTAGCTTTGCTTTTTCATGGGCTCTGGTGTGGGGAATCCCTTCTATCCTGCTAGTTTGGGGAAATTCCTAAATATGGAAACATTTTTAGCGGTAAAATGATAATGCCTTCCTTGTTGGGGTGAGGAATGAAAGGCACAGAAGGAATGATTTTAAAACACGAATCAACCAATTCCTAGCGTCTGTGTTTTTTATTTGCTTGATAGAGCTGTTCAAGTAGAATCTTGCTGTTGTCAAGGGAGCAGGGATTCCACAAAGTATAGGATTTGCTCTTTGTTTCCTTTCCCAGGGCTTCTGTCTTTAGATATTTAGCATTCAGCTGCAGTTTCAAGATTCAGCAGAAGAATCTCCCCAATTTCCACATGTATCACAGCCAGCGAAGCAAATGGTTGTGGCGGCTGCTCTAGACAAACCTAGCGGTACTGCTGCCAGCAGTTTTCTAATAACCTTAGTGTCTCTGCAGCAAGGTTAGTGACTATGTATTTACTGAAGCTACAACTTTCTTTTTCCCTTCTCTTCCCCCAACCCTGCCACCCCCTACTTATTAGATTTATAAACATGCCTACGGTATGCAGGGACTAAACATACATTTTAAAAGTATATTTAGAAGTTTTTAAAATCGACATAGTAGAAATACATCCCAATGTCCAAATGCATGCTCTGATTGTCATGGTTTGTAACAGATTAAGGAAACAGAATATAAAATAGGCAAATATATTCTAAGAAGTTGTGCTTATTGAGTAGGTATTTATCTAACAAATTGAAATAAACTTCTTTTGTGTGTTGGCATAAAGTCCACAATTGCAATTATATTTACTTTTTAGAGTATGTAAAATTCTATTAGCTTTGTTGGGGCACAAGAAAATTCCTCCATTCTTCTAGGATTTTGACCAGCTGTACAAACAAATGAGTATCAAACAAGACTTGTAGGAAAAGACCAAATTTAATGACTTACATTTGGAGAATTTACTAGGCTACAAATTCAAGGTAAATGGGACAGACAAAAGACATATCTGTGCTAAGGAATGGGAACTCAGGGCCTGGGGCTTGAAGAGAAAGGAGGGGTCTTCACATAAGAGAATTACTTCATATTACAAAACTTTGCCTCCAGATTTTTGCCCGCCTAAAGATAGGTTTCTCTGTTAAAAAGGTAGTTTCTGAAGATGACTTCCTGTCTGAAGAAGAGTAATAGCTACAGGTCTCCGTACACTTTATTTAGCTCCACATAGCAAGGTGATACATACAGGAGAAAGCCTGCTCTAGAGATTTTGGAAAAGGCCTATCTGAACAACTTAGGGGAGAGAGATCCTACATTTTATTTTATAGAAATTAAGGTTTACTTCATCTCTTACCCTTGTCTGTAGTAAGACCCTAAGAGGGCAGCATTTTTCATCTTGGTTTAATTTGTATGAAAAACATTAGGTATGTGTAGCTACTGAATTTAGTGTCATCTAATTATAGAAGTGTATGAAGAATATCCTTTTGGAAGTTTTTGATAGAAATCATTAATTCTTAATTAACAGGTATTAAGCATATACTATGGGAATGTATTTAACACTTTATAGATTCTAAAGAATAACATATCCTTGTCTATAAGATGTTTCTTACCAGTTTCAGGAGATGAAATTTGTCCATATAACAGAAAGTGAACAAGACTGTATTAAGTAAAGCATTAAACTGTGCATATTGTTCAAGAATAGGATGATGCCTAATAGATGCCAAATAGGCTGATTTGCCAGAGAGATCGTTTCATTAGATGTGAGATTGGTATTCAGAGATGTTACCCAGTTTAGTTAATGTAGTTCTGGATAGCTATTTGTGGAATTCTTATTGGTTTTTGTTTTGTTTTTTAATATCCTTATCCTGTCTTGTTTTTGAATACATCAGCAGCCACTGTTGCTCCCTAAGAATGTAGTAAAAAGAGACATGTTTTTAGAATTAAATACATCTTATTTCTAATCTTGTATGTGTTGATTCTTAATTCTGTGACCTCTGAGCTTCAGTGTTCTCATGGAAAGAATTAGAATAATAGTTATTAATTTATAGATTTGTTGGGATTAAATTATTTTGATGAACATAAACATTGTTTCCTCAGGTTCTCACTAAATTCAGTCCTTCTGGAAGCATGCCTTCACTGATAGAATGTGTGAATTAGACATTTTAGATATTTCCTATAATACTTATTCTTGTGCAAACCACCGAATTTGTACTTTCTTACTCTTACATATGAATCTATACATCCTGAACTTTAAATAGCAAAATGTTTATATGGAAAATAATAAAATATATATGGAAAGGGAGAGAATTTTTAGACCATATTTCAATCTCAAGATTAAAAGGATAAATTTTCTCTCCACTTACTAATGTAATACAACATTATTTTAATAGTAAGCTAAACAAAACGTAATTTGTAAGACAAACCTGCTACCTCCTTCACTTTATAAAAATAAGATATCCTTCTGGACATAACTGAGGTCTCATCTTTAAAATCTCTGGTCATTCTTAGCCACAATAACCTTGACTCATTGAAAATTCAGTTTATCTTGGTTATTTAAATTTTATTGAGTTTAGCTATCATTTGGCACTTAACATTGTTTTAAATCAATGTGTGTCCATTTCTGTGATTGTATCATACCTTGTTAATTGGATTGAAAGCTCTTAGCCCTCATAGACCTTGTCTTACACTTCTTAATTTTCTTCACAGCACTTCACTGTTGCTATGTACACAATAGGCGTGGTGTTTATACTTCTTACTTGAGGAAAGTGCTAACAGTTGTCAGGAAATAAGGATAGATTATTTTCTATTCCTGTCGGTAGGTGGATTTAAGGCCCATTCATTCAATAGGTATCCAGCCACTGCCCAAACATGTTATTGACTTTGAGTATATGACTCTAGCTGGTTAAAGAACTCAGTGACTGCTTTCCAGTGCGTCACTGAAATAATGGGATTGTGGGGAAGACACACAAATAGTAGGCTATGTAAATGATTGTAGACACAAACTAATGACAAGTAAGTTTCATTTAGAACATTTTATTTGGAAATTTTACACTGCACCCATATAGTTAAGGGATGGGTAAAGACGTCTTTAAAAAATAATTTTATATTTTGCATTGTCACCTAGTCGCACATCATCAGTAGTTGACTCATGACAGTGTGCTTCCTTGCTATTCTATTTTATCCCTTATTTTTAAAGTTACTGCTGTGGATCAGATTTGTTGGAATAAAAGTCACATTTGCTAAGTAGGAACTAAAGAGAGAAAGAGTTGGGTATGACAGAATCCTTTCCCCTGATAACACTCTAGAATAGAGTTTTGCTGTTTTGCTGTTTTGCTGTTTACCGGAATCTCTCTTGTTTTCTTTTTTTCTAAGTGAAAAAATAAAACTGTGCTTAGAGTCCTTGAGTCCTATAACTGTTTCATTTGTGCCTGTCCAGAATGATTACTATGTTGATTCATTGAGTTTGTTTGGGTTATTTGGGCTATAAAATGAATACAGATCAGAGGACAGATTTGTAGCTTCTCCCTCCTTTCCTTGGGGTCCTTCCATTGATCATCTCTGAGTTCACATATGCTCAGGTACATAGTAGGGACCTTAGAACCTACCCACCATCAGGTAGTAGAATTGATACATGCAATGAGTTGACAAGTTCTGAAAATGGGATTAATGGCTGAAAATTTTGGAAACAGTTAAGGTACTTAAGAATATAATCTTAGCACCATAAGTAATAAGATGGTTTAGATTTAAATACTACATAATTCAAGTTTTAGTATCGATAATTTAATTACCAGTTAATGGCTAGAATTTAAGTGATTGCTGCATATTAGCCATAATGCAGCATTCCCAAAATTTCTATAACTGTGATGTGTTTAGAACTACATTAGCTACCATGCCATTCATGTCTACTAAGTACAGGATCTTTTAAGAATGTATAATGCTGGCTTTATATAATTTCATAATCTAATCATTTCATTTTGAACTCTTACTCTGATTTTACTTGGGGGAGGATTATGCTGTTTTCATACTACATTCAGATAAAAGAAAGATTAAAGCATATTTGATACACAGGTTTAACTCTTCTTCTGACCCCCTTACTAAGGTTTGAAGTTTATCTTCAAAATCCTGAAGCCACGATTTCTAGTTTCTTCTTTTTATTTTTATTAACCCCTGTTCCTTCATAATTCTCCATCAAATTTGACCTAATAAAAAGATAAGCTATCCATGTATTAATTTTGTAACTCCTGGGCTTCTGAAATTAAATTTATATTTCTAATTGAATTTCTAATTTCATATATTTGATTTCTAATAATTATTAAAGTAGTTATCCTTAAAATCACTTTAGACTTTATCAAGTTACCTAAATCACATAACAAAATATGGAGTATTTAAAAAAAAAAAGGAAAATCACCTAGTATGATCATTGATTCACAAAAAGATGTCAGTGGTGCACCCCTGTAGCTAAAGCAGCTAATGTAACTAAGGTGTAAGCCATGTAAAAAGCCCAGGGACCTGGGATTTAGACCCAGGACTAAGGAGAATAAAAAGTACCTCAGTTTCTCTTCTCCCTACATGGCCTGCTGGCTTATTATGGCTATACACTTCTGGTATATTTATTGGTCTTGGTTCAGGTTTAGACAGTAATTTAATTCAGCAAATGGTGTGGAAACCTGTTCTGTGCCATTAACTGACAGACTACTTAAAACTGTCGACATATACATCAGAATTCTGAACTCTGTGGATCTTTCTTAGTCCTATAGCATGGCAGTACTGAAAACAGCATTTAGGGCTATATATCTTTTATGTCGCAAAATTCAACAAAGGAGTTGGGGGGTGGAGTGGAGCCAGACGATGACATTCCTTGAATATGTGTCCTGATTCAAGCTAATTTTAGACTTTTCTACTTTTAGTGCCTTCTAGCCTCTTCCTATGAGACTGTGTGGGGGGTGGGGGGTACAATAGGGAAGTTGTAATATTTTGCATACCCAGAAACCTAAACAAGCATGCCAAGATTAACTGAATGAGATCTAAGGTGAACTCTATGCACTGTTCTTAGAATTTGTGATGATAAAAAGAAAACAATAAGGTAATTCTGGGTATGTGTGTGTGAGTGTTAGGTTAAGGCATGATAGGTATAGAGTTGATGTCTATATATCTATATATCTATATCTATATATATCCTTTTAAGTGAGTCTCTTTTTGACTGATGAAAAAACCCCCTGGGTATTCCTTAGGATTCCTTGGGGCGCACTTATTTCTAGTTTGCGTCTAGGGAGGACTGAGACTGGACTAAAATCTACTAAGCATACTTATATGTCTCTGTGTTCAAAAGACTTTTATTGCCCAAATTCTTTTGTGAATAACAGCATTTTGTTTTAAATGTAATCTCCTAGGATCTCAAATCCAGTATGTTTTTAAATCATAATAGTGCTTTTCATTTTGATTATAGAGAAACAAGAAACAAAGAAATATGTTGTGATCTGACAAAGATTGATCAGATATTTTGGAGGCATTGCTTGAAAGCCTTGCTCCATTGGTACATATTTAGTGGATACTCTTCAGAGTGACTCATTCTCCCCAAAAGAAATAGTGTTTAGACAATAGATTCTTGATAGTCTTTGTAGGTGGGGAAAGAGATTACAAGAGTATATTAAGATTTGAGTGAAATGATCTCTTTGTTGTTGAAAAAGTAAGTAATGGCCATTTTGTCTTTGTTGCCCTACGTTGTTCTCAGTAGTTTCCAATTAATGATGAGTCTTTCCTTTATCTTATGAAATGACTATAATTTTTAAAGTCAAAGTTAAGTCTATAGAGTTCTGTTGCTGGCTGGTTATCTTTTAACTTAGTCCCAAAATGTGCAAAATAGACAAAAGAGAACTTTATGTTCATGTCATTTATGAGCTGCATACCATAATGATATGATTAATATTATTTTTACTCCTTTTTGTTTTATTGCTCTCTTTTCCATCCCCATCTCAACCCCTAGTCCAGGGGAAGGGTGTCAAGGCTTTTTTCCCCCCAGTCCTTGGATGAAATTTCTTTAGAGAGTGTTGTTCTCTTTAAAAAAAAAGTTTAAAAACGTGTCTTTTCTCTCTCTTTCTTTCTTTTAAACTTCTGTTTAATTATATTCCTAGTTAAATGTAGGAGAAATTAATTTTATCTTTTTATCATCAGGTAGCATTTAAGCTGTATTTTGATTATTTTAGTCATTCAATAGCATATTTATTGAAATGTCATGAATCAAAAATGCTACTATTTTGGATAATTACTATTTGAATGTAGGTATATTGGTCGTAAAATAATCTTTGCACGTTTATGTAAAACTGAAAATAAATGCACTTATTTTTAATTTTCCTCAACATTTTTTAATATAGGAAAAAATTTTTAAATGCCAAAAACCAATAAGCATTTTTAGGTAATCAGCATTTTTACTAATTCTAGAAATCTAGAAATCTAGAAAAGATTGATACTACAATGCCTTTTATCAAAAGGGGCTGTATATGTACTTTGAAGTCAAGTTTGATTCCTCACTACTACTTCCTAACTATGTGACCTTTAGTAAAGTCATCATTATTGACACATGAATATAATCATATCTCCTTATAATAATACCTCCTCAGGAGTTTCTTCTGAAGATTAAATGACATCAATATATAACCACCGAGCGCTCATGGCTCAGTTTCCTCATTGTGGATTCTTTGTGTCTCTGGATAGAAAATATGCTTCAAAGCATGGCGTGTGAAAAGAAAGGAGAGATAAAGCACCGAAGTGAAAGAAGGTGTTTATTTAGGAGGAAGGAAGAAGAAAATATCCATCCCCAGAGAGATGTGGGAATGGGGCTCTCTGAAAGGAAGCTGCCCTGAGAGGCTAGGGACCTGAGTTTTTAAAGATTCCAGCCGCTCACTCACTGCCCTTATCTCTACCCAGATGACACCGAAGGTGGGATAAAGTCCTTGATTGGCCTTCTAGTGGCTTCTTTCAAATTGATTGGATAACTTCATGTTGGTACCTCTTTATGGTTTGTTTCCTTGGTCTTCTCCAATAGTCTGTAGCCCTGACCATCAACACGTGTAACGTCTTCGTTGATTGTTAATTGTATTTTAAACTTAACCTGACTTTTTAATTTGTAACTTTGAGCATCAGCATTCCATTCTGAGGTTTCTGGTTAATGTCTAGTCTGCATTTTAAACCAAATTGGTGCCATTTTATGGCTTTAAATTGGATTTATTACTCCCTGGCTTACTTTCCCTTTCCCTGCACCTCAATTCAAAACTTCCTAACAAATACATGTAAGATTTTACATGGCTAGTGCCCAATGGATATTGGTGATGTTGCTGATTTTGCTGCCTTTCCAGGCTTATTGCAGTAATGTAACTAGAAAAGTAGAAATAAGTATCCTCACAAGTATCTGGGGCAGAGTCTGCTTCAGAACCTCATTTAGTCAAAATAAAGTGACACAGTAAACCAGATGTTGAAACACTCAAAAAAGAAATTAACCATGTAAAGAAATGATTCAGAAAAATTTTGTAGAAGTTAATAGTTTGGGACTACTTAATATATAGACAAACTTTAGCCCTATATACCTTTGTGGCCGCGAGGGTCTAATTTCTTAAAATGGGATATACTGCGTTCTCATTGCTATTACATTGTAACAAATTACCTTAAAATTTAGTGACTTGAAACAGCAAAACTGGTGCAGGACATATAAAACCAAGGATTCAGGTTCATGACCCAAGTCCAGGAAAGGAATAACAAGAACCTCTTAATAGTGGGACAAGCGTATGATAACCAGATAGAACCTGCCGCTGAAAAAGGGGATACTCAGGAGATATAGCAGTTACTATCTAAAGTTTTGGAATCTAACCAAACACATGTTGCTTGTTCCTTGATTAGGGCTCAGTGTTTCTATCTATTGAATTGTTTACTAAGATCCTTGGTTCTGCCGTCTCAGTTCTTGATTCTGCTGAGTCAGTTTTGCTTTTGCATAAAGAATAGCCTTTACATTTTTTTTTACTATGACAAAGGTTTATTTTGTTAAAAAAAAAAAAAAAAAAAAAAAAGCAGTTAATAAGAAAATGTCCATGTCCAATTTTCAGATCATAGTAAAAAGATTCCTGGAGAGGGGATATGTGGAAGCAATTGACTTCTCTGGTGAACACAGACATTGTACTTATTCCAAATCTTCTAGCATGATGATACTATTACCATGTATTACCAACATTCCAGTGTTGTTCTGTTACGCACTGCTTGTCATCTCTACACATTTGTCTATCATAAGATAAAGGCACAGATCTCAAAGTGTTCTTTGAACATGTCTCTGTTTAATTCCAATGATAACTTCTTGTCCATAAATTTTTTCAACCTGAGAGAGTAACCTTTCTCATAGTGTCTATTTGGTGAGCTCAAAGATTTCTCCAGACTAAAATTAACCTGTGATAACTAAAGTAAAAAGATCCCAGAAATTATAAAATTCAATAAAGCTTATTTGTTAATTAATCTGGGGATTTGAACCCAGAAACATTGTTTTCTGTAGTTTGCCCACCCTTACAGTCCTGGGAGGCAAGAACAGAGGGTTTATAACAAATGCCCTTGAGAAGGTAGTCTGATTTACACCGAAAGTTATAAAAGAGGTTTGGCTTCTGGCCCTTTGGATTTGAATATTATCTGGACATCAAGAGAGGCAAATGCAGGGTGATTACAAATGCTAATGTTATTGGAGACTTATTGTTTAGAAGGATTTCTCTCTTGTAGCTTCTTTGGCAGATGGGGCTGAGAAGTACCTGTTTGTTAAAATCAGTATGTTCTTTCATGGTTTCTTCACAGAATTAGGCCAGTTTTGTTTTGACGTCCACCTGTGCAAATTTATTCTGGACCAGGGAGAGTCCTAGGAATGATTTTGTCTACACCTGTTTTTGCAACTGTATTATGTATAGAAGTTTGGGAGATGTAAAGCTTTTACATCCTTTTGTTCTGTTTTTTTCCCTTTCAATCTGAATTGATAGAATTTCTTTAAAATCTTTCTGGGGTCCTAATTGAATCATTTTATAAATTCACTTCCTTAGACAAGTCCATACCTCAAAACCTCTTTAAGAAAAACCCTTCCTACGTTGTGCTCCCTGTGCGACTACAGTGGGACAGTACCCTAAATAGTCCTAAAAACTCTGCTGTTTACTGGAGAGTGAGGCACAGCTTAATATCTTCTGATAGTCTTGTTTGTTTGACCTTCCTCCCCCTTCAGCCTAGCCTGGAAACCAGGTCCTTGGGTCCCCTAGCAGCCTCTGCTGCCTGAGACACAGGGTCATCCGATCCCTCTTTTGATTCTTTTTGAAGGGTTTATTATTTACCACCTTAAATCTGTTCATTATCTTAAAAAAGGACCTTGAAAGTTTATATTTTATGCTTTCTCAAGACGCATCTCATAATTTGAGAATAGTTTGCCTTCTGTAAAGACAGAGAATTGAGTCAGTTTTCTTTTCAAACCCAGCAAATGTTGATTATTTATATTTTCTCTAAAAGTCCCATGAAAAAATAACCATTTTAAAAATTGCTTATTTCTTCCACTTGTATTTTACAATAGCTAAAAGAAGACAGGTAAAAGAAAACACCTTAAAGATGAGTTCAAAGTACATTTCCTATTTTTCACATTACTGTAAGTGACATATATTTCATTTCCTCTAGTTTCTGATGAAATTGTCCTCACTTTTTTTCAAGCTTTCATCAAGAACCTCCTCAAGGCCTATCCTATCTAGCTGCCAACCTATCTCGGAGTCAATGCCATATGTTTTAGGTTTTTTGTATGATAGCAACCCCCGCTTCCTGAATTTCTGATTATCAAAATTGTTTTATATTCGGCATGCTTTAAGTAAAATAAGTAAATATTAGACATATTTCCATTAAAACTGCTGAAATTGAAAGTGTATATGATAATTGTGATTGTTTTTCATTTATTTACCTTTTAGCGATATTAGTGTTTCACATGATGTAATTTCTTAGTCTTGCTTCAGAATAATGGGTTAGTATGTATGGGACAGCCAAAGTAAGACTAACCGTAAGTTGGCCATTGTTTACTCTGGGTGATGGTAATTGGGGCTTTGTTGTACAGCTTATTTGTATATATTGAAAAAATTTTTCACATTAGAAGTTAAAGTATGGACACACTCTTGTGAACCACAGGGGCCTGGGTTCAAGACCCAGGGCAAAGGTGAAAAACCAAAGTGAAAAAACAAATGGGTAAAGATGCTTTTCCTCCCCTCCCTCCCTCTAAGAAAAAAAAAAAAGTGAAAGTGAAAATACTTTGGGAATATGTCAGAGGAAACCAAGTTTCTCATTTAAAAAGTTAGACTTGGTGCATCCTGGTGACCTAGTAAATAAAGCTACCAGATACAGTCCACATATATCCCACAGACCCTGGTTTGAGACCTGGAGCCAGACAACCAAAGTGAACAATTAAATAAAAAAATAAAATGTTTCTTCCTCTTTCTCTTCCTGCCTGCCTGCTTGCCTTCATTCCTGCCTGAAACTTCCCCTTAAAAAAAATTTGTTTTAGAGGACATTTAAACAAACAAACAAATAAATGTTAGATTTTAGGTTTCATGGAAAAATCCCTTATACGAAACATACCGTTTTCTAATAGCAGCAAGTTAATGAGGCATCATATGGTTCTTTTGGTCACCAATAGTTGTACACTAACACTTTTGTTCTCAGTTTTTTTTTTATGATTCCTTCATTTATTCACAAAAGCTACCTCACAGTCTACTCTATTGAATATTACCTGGTATAATTACCTAAAAAGGGGCCTCTATGAGGTGACTTTCAAGCTGTTCTCCTGAAGTACCCCTAACTGCAGAGACTGCAAAGCATACCCTCTCAGGATCCTAGGCAAGTGTGAAGTTTCTTTGAAATCCCAAGTTTTACATTTAAAGTTTATATACATATTTTAATTCTACACTAAGTATATCTATTATAGTATTAAAATGATGTCTATTATAACTCCAAGAAAAAGTATGCTCCAGGAATTGTGCCAGTTTTTTCCTCTAACTCTATCTGGGCTCATTGTTACTTATTCATCCCCCAATTGATCACAGCTCCTGATGACTGGAAATGCTGGCTTCTGATAAGGTGGTATTTGTTTCTTGGTACAAATAAACGGTGTGGTTAAAAATAATACCACTTTGTAACTGTTAGACCTCATTAATCCAGCAAGTATTTCTCAAAATGACAGGAAACCATTGCATTAAACTATACACAGTACTTTAACATTCTTCCAATAGAAACTTTTAAAACTACAATTATAGATATTTCCCATCCTATTAAAGCCAAAGCTTTAATAAGGAAATTGAAACAATTCTATTTACTCTTTGATCTAGAATTGTTTAACAGAGTTTTAAATTTTCAGGCAGAAGGACTTTGAAAATTTCCTGATTTTGGTAACATTTTCTATTTTTTGATGTGTACTGGTAGGGTCGTAATTAGGTCAATCGTCTCCAAAGAGCACAGGCCACATGTCCCTGGGTTTGAGTCCCCAATCAGGAAACAACCAGTGTGAACACTTAATAAAAATAAAATAAAGATGCTTCTTCTTCCTCTCTGTCTTCCTGCCTGCCTCCTAATCACCTTCATTCCTACCCAAACGATTCCTTTAAAAAAAAAAAATCTAGTTTTATTGTACTATGATTACAGAATGTTTTGGTTTGCTACTTCTTGAAAAAAATTTTAGACTTTCTTTGCTATTTAATGCTAACATTTCATAAATGTTCTGTGGGCATTTACTAAGTTGTTTAGTTTTGCTTTTAATTTTCAGGGCACAGAATATACTCACATACCCATATTCATACATTTTCTAGTTTATTGACTAGATAAGTACACTTGTTTATTATTTTGTCTACTTGATCTGTGATGGTCGAAGAAGTGGAGTCTCCTGTTACTAGTATGTTTCTGTGTGTTTCACCTTGTATCTCCTATTGTTTTTACTTTGTTATAACAGTTGCAGTGCTCTTTGGTATGAGTCTTAACACTCAAGAGGCTGCCTTTCTAGCTGTGTGTCATGTTACCTGACCTCTATGAGCCTTAGTTTGATGGTGAAGCAGTATTAACATAAATTCAATATATTGAGGTTTACATTTTTTTTCTTGTTTTCCCCTAATTATAAAAATATTTTCATATTCAGTGATGCATACAATTTGAGCAATACAGAAATACATAAAGGGGAACGAATACTACTCAGCGTAGCATTAGTTTTTACTAAACTGTGTAATAGGAAAAAATACCCATAATTCTACCACTTTATTTTTATTACATTTAAAACTTTTTTCTAAGTGCATTTTCATTTTGTTTTAATTTTTAGAAATCTTTTCCTTTTTACAGCGATATGTGATATTTGTAAGTTATACAATACAGAAGTGATATAGAAAAAAAGGTGAAAGAAAAATCCCTCCTTAGAGATAAATCCATTAACAGTTTGATATAGAATATTTTAGAATTTTCTCTATGCATATACAAAGTGTGGATATAGTTTAAATAAAAATATAAAATCATATACTTTAACAAAAATAGAAAATTATACCACCTTTAATTTTTAACTTAATTTTTACACCAGAAATTTCTATGATATATTCTTTTCACAAATGCATATGAGGATCAGCCTCATTCTTTTTAACAGCTGTGTAGTGTTTCATTGTATGGATATATCATAATTTATTTAGATTGTTTCCAGATATTCACTGTAATAAGAAGTGCTAGAGTGAACATTCATTTATTCACTAAATATTTAATGAATACTCTGTTTGGCAAGCAGTGTTTTTTGACTTTGAAAACACAGTGGGGAAAAATAAAACTGAATTTGAGCTTCGTGCAGTTATTCTCCAGTGAACACTCATATCTTTGTAGACCTGTGATTATTTCAGTGCAGAAAACTTTTGAAAGCAGATTGGGCAAAGAGCACAAATTAGATACTGCTAAATCTCACTATTCTAATCTAGTAGGAAAAAAGCCTTGTTTCACTGTTTTTAATAGTCATTCTTATTAAGATTGAAATATTTTCTGTTTATTGGCCATTTGTATTCTTTTATGAATTGTCAATTTATAGTTTAAGGATTATAAATAATATGTGATAAATATAGTAAGTTGCTTTTTCTTTTCTTTTTTAAAGGAAAGGTGCAGGCAGGAATAATTTGAGTAGGCAGGCAGGCAGAAAGAGATGAGGAAGAAGCACTTTTTTAGATCCCTGCCCTGGATCTTGAACCAGTTCACCTCTATATGGACTCTACCCTGTGTACTAAACTGCTAAGCCAGGGTGCACTATAAATTGCTTTTGAAAGCTCTTGGGCATTTAACATTTGTTTGAGTCATAGTTTCTATTATTTTGTTATAATCTGCCTGACAAATAACACAAAAACATTTGTTCATGTATCGGGAAGTCAAGATATATTTACTGAATGAGTTAATGAGTTCATATATCTACCCTGTCTAAAAATTACATTCTCTGAGTTATTCTTTTCATTTGAAAGACTGAAAATACCTGATAACAAAGGCAAATATCCTGTAGCAGAATACCTAACAAAAGAGGAAGGTGTACTTTTCTTATAGAAACCTTTGGATAATTTTTTCAACCTTGTCAGCATGCATTGCTTTGTTCTATTTTTTAACTGATAAATATAGTATAAAAATCTTAGGTTGAGATGTGCCCTGGTGGCCTAGGGGTCTGGTATACCTTGGGAGCAGTCTCACACATATCCCAAGGTTCTGGGTTTAAGACCTGGATTCAGGAGAACAAGCAATGTGAGCAACTAAATAAAAATAATAAAGTGCTTCTTCCTCCTTTTCTCTTCCTGCCTGCCTTCTCACCTTTACTTCTGCCTCATCTTTAAAAAACAAAAGAAAACTTAGGTGTTGTGTTATTTTTAAAACTGTTTCAAGGAAAGGAGAAACCAGAAGTTTTAGTATATTATCTAATGGAGTTAGTTAGATACCATCTTCACAGTATTTTGTGCTCTGTCCTCTAGAAAATTTCTGATACTTTCAGTGCTGTGATACAATTATCTGTTAAATTAGGTAATAGTACTATATATTAGAAATTAAGATGCTTTAGAAATAGAAGTGATTCTAATTGATTAAATAATTTCCTAAAATATTAGTATTGACTCATAACCTTTTTAGTTTTTAGTATTGACTCATAACACTTTTAGCTGTTTTCTTGAAAGTATTTCCAAAAGATCTGTTCTGTTGATTTTATAGATACAGTATAATTAATGTAAGTGACTCTTACTTGAATGACTATATTGCCAGGTGCTTCAGGGACATTATTTTGAAGGTGTTTATCTTTCATCTTCTAGGATTATAGAAGTTTAGGATCAAAAATGATTTGATAGGATATTAAACATCTAATGCTGTCCTCATCACAGATTGAGAAAGTAAAATAGAGACAAGTGAACGATTTGGTAGAGATCATAGTCTTAGCCAGTATAAGAGTTAAAACATTAGGGCTCTGGACTTTGGCCCTAAGCCATATATTCTTCCCATATACCTACTTCCTTTAGAGAAACTTGGACTAACTCTGTCCCAAAGACTTCTTAGATTATATTTGGTGGTACTTTGTTGATTTGTTCTTAAAAATTGCTGCTTTATTCTTGAAGTAGAAAATAGGAAATATCTTGGTTTCTGAGGGTTCTAGATATTTAAATGAAAATAACTCTTAATTAAGCATGTTTTCCACATTCATGTAAAATTTTCTTTAATAATACATAAAGGTTCATTGAAGAAAAATAATACCAGTGGAAACTTCCACAGTTGAGATGTTGGCGCATTCTATTCTCAAAGCCATAAAGCATTTCCTTGTAGATGTGTTTGGTTTCAGGAGGCAAATAATAACTCTAAACACGGGCTCTTTTTGTATTCTGAGACTTATCCCTACCACTGGTGAAAAAGTCATCTCTCCTTGCTTTAGTAACTTTAGCATTTTTAGTGAGTCCGAGTAATAATAATAAAAAGATACTTTGTTAGCTTCATTTCCACTTAAAAATAATTTTGTACTTGACTGATGTAAAATCAAAACTGTTTTCTTTAAAAAAGAAATTTGAGTGACTCGAAGCTAACAACTCTGGCCAAGGCTTCTGAATGATGTCTTAAAAAGTTCTTTAGTAAAACTGGCAAACTTTAGTGAGGTCTACAAATTTGTAATTTCATCAGAAATTGAATGAAAAAGAAAACTATAGTAAAGGTAAATATTTAACTTCTCTAGGCTATTCAATAGCTGTAACTCTCAGAACGTGCCCTGCTCAAAAATATTCAGTGTGTTTATATATCATCAAAATATTCCA
Source organism: Solenodon paradoxus (assembly GCA_004363575.1). Lineage (NCBI taxonomy): Eukaryota > Metazoa > Chordata > Mammalia > Eulipotyphla > Solenodontidae > Solenodon > Solenodon paradoxus. Next base: position 814,839 of record RJWH01000213.1, on the reverse strand, counting down.
CTTTTGCTTTTAAAAACAAGAGGGACTAAAATCCTTTGCATAATTCTTTCTGTTTTATGTTCTGTGCCTTCATTTGAACATTAAAATAATACTTGTGTATCTATTCCCCCTTATTCTGTAAATGTCCATGAAAATTGATCTGGTAAATCTGTTCAACTCTTAATGAAAAAATCACCACCCATACTTATTTTGAAATGTTTATATCTCCCGAGTAATTGTGTTGAATAGCTTTTTACTACAGCTTAATCAACAGTAGTTTCATTCCCTGTACAACCTTTAGGTCATGTACCAAAGGAATTGTATCTTATTTCATTGTATTATTCATGGCTTGTTTCTGTATTTCCCTTATAATAAATTAATACTCTCCCTTCCTCCTTTTTTTTTTTTTTTTGGTCTTATTGTCAGAGAAAATAATCATTAAAATGATGATTTTCAGTACCAAAAACAGGTGGAGTTTTCCATCTGGGTAATCTGTCTTGATTTATATTATTGTGGAACAGAATGCAGCTCATAGGGGAGTTTAGTTTTTTACCCCCATTTGTGTTTTTGTTTTACAATCCAGAGGCACCCCCTGACAAATCAGAAGTAGTTCTCTCTGATTTTTCCTGTGTTTCTTCATCTGCTTAGTTCTCATTTTCCCCTCAAGTTTTATTTTCCTTCTTCATTCCACAGATATTTATACATGTAATAAATACTTAGTGAGTGCATTATGTGCTAAGTAATGTAAAGGTGACATGGTTCCTGTGTGCATGGAGTTTACAGTCTAGTAAAGAAATAGATATTAATCAAATAATCTCACAATTAAACATAAAAATTATAATTTTGTAAGTTCTTAGAAGTGAACATGGAGAACTTAAAAGGCCTTTCTTTAGTAGGGGATTTAACCTAGTCTGGTTATCAAGAAGGTAGTAATTGAATGATATCTGCAATAATGAGATTCATGAGCCAGATGAAGAAATGAACTTGGTCTCTAAATGGACAAAATGGGTGAAAACCCTTTGCTATAGAGAGGAGAATGTAAAATTTTAGTTATTACAAAAAGCCAGTGTAAACTGAAGTATAGAGAATGAGAAGAATGCTGCTTCTCATTGGAGCCGATAACATTTAATGTATTTGAAGACAAATCCATAGGTAGGTATTAGGCTTTGAATGACTTTACAAGGCAGGTATGTGTAGGCCTTTCATTTATTTATTCATTCAAATATGCAGTGATCATTTGAGTGAATATGTCTGTTATGTGCTGGGTACTACTATTTGTGCCTGAAGTCATGGACCTTGTGTTCTTGTGGTGGTATAGGAGGTAGAAGGGAAGGATATAAAAGCTAACCAGTATGAAAGGGTAACATGGTAAGAAGTGCCAAGAATAAAATAAAGCAGTCTTTTGTTTGCAGTAATTTTTGAGCTACTTTAGATTGAATGGAAAGAGGGGATATTTCTGAGGAAGGGATGTTTAATTAAACCTTAATGACAAAAAGAAGCCAATTTGTGAAATTCTATGAAAGGAATATTACAGGGAAAGAAAAGAAAAATCTGTGTGAGGCCGTAAGCCCAGAACAATATTATCCAGTTCAAGAAAGTATAAAAAGGCATTGGGATAGGATGTAAGAAATGAGAACAGAGGTACAAAATAAGGACAAAGAGGCATATAGTTCCTATCTAGTTGTAAAACATTATAAAACTAGTAAAATTCAAATGATCTTACTTGTATGTGATAATGTCTTACCAACATTAAATTAAATGCAGACCAACTTGAAATAAGATAATAGTAGTGATCAATGTGACTTGGATGCTTTGGAGTTCAGCATACTTACGTTACTATGTGTGGTATGATGACTCCGTTCTCCTACCATTCCCCCCCTTTTTAAAATACAAAATTTTTATAAAATCTTATCACAGTGTCACTTGGCTGCGTAAAACTTTTCTTTTCACTAACAGTGTAAAGTACAAATGTGGAAATGAGTTTTACATCATTAGTTTATCTAGTTTATGATATTCTAAAGTCTGGATAGCACAGGTCTAAAAAGTGACACATGCTTCAGTAATTAATGTGATTTCTTAAGTCATTGTTCTCAATAGTATTGCTTTTCACAAACAGGAGCAGCATTTTTATTATCTTGATAGCTGGGTGAATTAAAAAAGCTCACTTTGGTCACACATAAATGTCATTATAAGGTGATTCATTTTTAGCATGACAAAAGACTCTTGGACAATAATAATTCTTCATTAACAACAGTCAGTTGAAGTAAAGTCCAAGTGAGAATCTTGAGGAGTATATTACTTATGGTTAACAATAACATTTTAATGACTTCTCTGTCGGCCAAATGTACTTCTGAAATCTTTTTTTTTTTTAATTACTAAGGTGTTTTGTGTTGTGTTATGTTGTGTTTTATTTTTGAAAACCAATAGTTTTTAAATGGTCCAAGCAGAGAAAAAGATGAATTTGCTCAAATTCAGTGAATTCCTTTTGTTGTTTTTATTAGAAAAGGAGGCTAGTCAGACTAGTCAGCATGATAAAATCAAAGCTCAAATTTTAGTTCACAACTAACCCAGTTCTAAATTGTTCATTGAAATGGCTCCTCTCTCTCTCTCTCTCTCTCTCTCTCTCTCTCTCTCTCTCTCTCTCTCTCTCTCTCTCTCTCTCTCTCTCTCTCTTTAAGGAAAAGTGAAGGCAGGAATGAAGGCAAGTAAGCAGAAGCAGAAGTACTTTATTTTATTTTATTAATATTGTTTATTTTGGTTGTTCCCTCTGACCCTGGGCCACACGTCTGGGTCCTTGGGATGTATGTGGACAGTGCTCAACCAGAGGTAGTGATTGTATACAGTAGGCCACCAGGGTGCATCTAGATGGTTAATCTAATGCTTTAATTATCTGCCTCCTTTACTCCTTTCTTTATCTGCGCACATACATTCATATTATCACTACTAATGGATGTTAGATTTCTTTCGTCATACTTATTTCAGCAGCTGGCTTACCTTTTCTTCCACCTGCTTTCTCTGAAACTCAGCCTGATTATCTTGTCTTTGGCCTGGGATGTACAGCTCATTATCAGCCAAACGAGAACGGATTCAAGTAAATGTTTACCCTGAAATTAGTCTGCTGTGGGTTTTTAGATATGCAGATGTAGAAAAAGGCAGTGTAGACATTTGTTTATGAAGTAAGAACAGTCATGGGCATCTGAAATACTAACTTCAGAAGGCTTGCAAAGTCCCAAGAAAATATTTAACAATTTAGACTCATAAAGTTTCAAAAAAAATTATTAAAATATCGAATTTTTCATGTTCATGGGATAGACAGCTGTGAGATAAAGGAGATATGACTACACATTTTAAGGTCCCATTCTAGAAAGAAGTATTCTTCTAGTATTTTGAGGGAGACTTTGGATTGGCTCATTTTGTGGAAATTAGTGAAAATGATAAAGTTCTGGTTTTATCCTTTTAACAAAGAGAAGCCAGTGAAAGTTTTAAAGAGACAATGGTATCATCCGATCTTTATTTAGGAGGGTGAATGGATATACTAATGGATATATTAGGACAAAGGATTGGAAGCTTTTGCAGCAGTTGCTAACAATAGAAATACTATTTAGCCCTTTTATAACTTACCACATCTGGATTTATAGATGTAGAAACTGAAACTTGAGGTATTTAAAGACCTTTTCAGTATCACACAGCTAAAATATGGGGGCACTGGGATTCTAATATATTTGAGTCTGTGCTCTTAGCCACTGAATTATACCAATGTAGAAAAAAAATTAACAGGAGTAAAATGGGATTTAGAAGAGTGGCAATAGATTTGATTTGATAATGGAATTGATAGTGAGTAGGAAGCGAAGACATGGCTACGAGACTTAAAGACTGACCAGAACATTAGAGTTAAAAGTAGTCAAAATAGGAAACACAGGATCAGAGCAGGTTGGTGAACATACTCAGTTTAAGGAAACAGGTATATTTGATAGGGTTATCCAGCAGTTGAACATTTAGATCTGAGGAGCTATACAAAAAGGTCTCTAGATATTAGTTTCATTGAGATGATAACTTGGAGTTCTTAAAAAGAAATAAAAAGGTTGAGCTCTCCACGCAGAATGAAGTATAAAAAGACAAGGTCAAAGAGTAAGTCTTAAGGAGGAAAGAGCAGTCTAATGAAGACATTAAGGATGTAAGAGTGAACTGACAAAGTAAAAGGATTAGGCTTGTCCATTCTATATCACCCCTGATAGATTAAAATAAATGGGGAAATACAAAAAATATTGAAAGACACTTTTCAATGGGAAAGAGAGAAGTTGTAATAGTGAATTTCAGAAGGGCTTAACCTCAGTTAAGTAGTTGGTGAGGTCGTCTACTGAGAGGCAGGGAGCAATTCTAAAAAGCTTCCGTGGGGAAAAGTCTGAAGGTCTACTAGAAATAAATGAAAGCATTTAATGAGAAAACTTTATCTAGCTAATACTGGATAACAGGAATTTGTTGTGGCATCTGTTAAGCCCATTATTTTAGCCCTTTAATCATTCTATGACAGGAGTTGATGAAATGGGTTTGCTAGATGTACATGTTGGCAAAGTGGGTCTAGATGGTCAAGTAAGCTGGGAGACTATAAAGAACATAATTAAAACAAGACTTATATTCAAGAACATATGATGGAAAAAGGAAAGTCTTTAATAAATGATGTTGGAAAAACTAGATAGATATATACTCAAGAATGAATCTAGACCACTTTCTAACACCATGCACAAAAATTAATTCAAAATGGATTAGAGACTTGAATGTAAGACTGGAAACTGTAAAATAAATAGAAGAAAGCACAGGCAAACACACCCTGGTGGAGTAGTTTCGGCCAGACACCTCAGAGGAGCAGAGTCTACATACATCCTGGGAATCTGGATTTATATCCCAGGTCTGGAGGGAACAACCAGTGTGAACAATTAAATAAGAATTAAATGCCACTTTTTCCTCTCTCTGTCTGCCTGCCTATTCATCTTCATTCCTGCCTGCATCTTTCCTTTAAAAGAAAGAAAGAAAGAAAGAAAGAAGGGAGGGAGGGAGGGAGGGAGGGAAGGAAGGAAGGAAGGAAGGAAGGAAGGAAGGAAGGAAGGAAGGAAGGAAGGAAGGAAGGAAGGAAGGAAGGAAGGAAGAAAAAAAAAGACAATATGTTCCATGACATTTGACTTTAGAGAGGTCTTTGGGAACTCAACTCCAGTGCCAAGGGAAACAAAAGAAAAGTATACAAATGGGACTATAACAAACTAAAAAGCTTCTGCACAGCAAAATAAACTGTCACCAAAGCAAAGATATCCTACTCTCTGGGAGAAGTTATTTGTACATCTTACACCTGAGAAAGACTTAATATCCAAAATATATAAAGAACTCAGTCTCAACAACAGAAAAACAAGCAATCCAATCAAAAAATAGGCAGAAGAATTGAACAGACACTTTTCCAAAGAAGTCATACAGACAGCCAGTAGACACAAGAAATTGTTCTCCCTGGCTATGAGAATGACTTATCCAAGAGTAGAAACAACAAATGTTGGTGAGGATATGGGGAAAAGGAAACTCTTTTACCCTGTTTTGGGGAGTGTAAATTGGTGCAACCTTCATTGAAAGCAGTGTGGAGACTTTTCAAAAAAAATGAGAATGGAGATTCCATATACTGGGTATTTACCCCCCCAAAACCACAAAAACATTAATTTGCAAATATACACACCCCTATGTTTATTGCAGTATTATATCTAATAACCAGGAATGGGAAACTACCTTTGTGCCCAAGGGATAAAAGAAGATGTCATACATGCATACATACGTATGTACATACATACGTACATACATACACACAGTGGAATACTACACAGTCACGAAAAGACGAAATCCTGTCATTTGTGACAACTTCGATGGAATTAGAGTGGATTATGCTAAGTGAAATAAGTCAAAAGGAGAAAGACAAATACTGGATTATCTCACTCATGTGAAATATAAAGCGACAAAGCAAACAGACAAAACAAGCCAACCCTTGAATGTTGAAAATAGAACTGAGGTAACTAGTGGACAAAGGAAGTAGTGGTAAAGGTCCAGTGGATAGTGCAGGAGTACTCTTGATAATTTGGTGAGTGTAGTGTGTTGTCATATTTGATGTATGGTGAACCTGCACATATGGGCTTTATATTATTGTATAAATCAAAGTTACCACAGTAAGTATTTTTTTAAAAAACACACAAGGCTTATACTGAGTAGGGAGAGTGGTAATGCAAGGAGGATAGGCCTGAATATGCTGAAGGAAAATACTGAAAGACTTGATACTTATTTTATTATTACCCCAATAAGAAATCTCAAGGGTGGGCAGCACATGCTTTATAGTAACAACTAGTCAAAGTACATTTTATTAGTTTACCCCTTGGAGTCTCACTTCAAACAAAAGCAGTGGAAACTTGGATCTTTCATTGACAGTTTCTTAAGAAGAAAATGTGTAATTTATAATGTGAAAAAGATAGGTTTTAAAATAGGTAAGATTTAAATCCAGGCTGCTTTTCCAGTTTTTGTGTGGTGGTTACTATTTTGAGAAAAAGGTTATTGATGTAAATGAAACTTGATTTTAATATCAATGAGCCAAAATGTTTGTTGAGAACTTAATGTGTTCATGTGGTTTTTGCATTTTGTTTTGTTTTTGAGAGAAGATGCAGGCAGGAATGAATTCAAGTAAGAAGCAGGTAGACAGGACAAGAGAGGAGGAAGAAGCATGCTATTTATTTTATTTTTCAGTCATTCATCATGGTGATTTTCCCCAGCCCCAGTTTGCAAACCTGGATGGTTAGGATGTATGTGGACTGTACCAGCCAAAGGTGGCAGGCTTATCTGCTAGACCGCAAGGGTATACCCCCATGTGTGGCCTTGGCTGTAGTAAATTGTTATTTTTTTTTTTGAAAAAAGCAATTTCTTGTTCCCGTTGTAATTATTTGGCTGGAAGAGATCTAATGTAACCAGTAGATTTGATCTTCTTTTACTCCATTTACCTCAAATTTGAATTGTTAGGTCAGTGGGTCTCATTCAGATTATTCTTAAAATTGGATTTTCTTTTCCAAACTTGACAGCTACTCCATCTTTGTTTGCTTTTCTTTCAGCCAACGCATTAGAATTTCAGAGTAGGAAGAAAGAGTGTTTTAAATTTTTGAAAAATGGCATGTCCTGGTGACTTGATGGTTAAGTCTGCAGCATAATCCACTTGCATCCCCAGGACTCAGGTTCTCAACCTGGGGCCAGAGGGAATCAAGATGAACAATTAAATAAAATAAATAAATGCTTCTTTCTCCTCTTTCTTCTTACCTGCCTGCATGCTCACCTTCCTGACTGATATAACCTTCATCACAGATATAACCTAAAACATTCTTTGTATCTTTCTTAATTTTCAGGAGAACAATACATTTTACTCAGCCAGGCCTATGTTCCTTGTCATTTGTGTACTAGATACTCTTGAAGGTAATTTCCTATGTTGAACATAATGCTGGAAAATGACATCATTTATTCGTTTTGGATGTGTATAGCACTTTTTAAAGTATGAAAGGTATCATGCTTTTAATTTGTTATTTCAAGGTCTCTTATATTGGAGTATCAATGTAAAGTGGAGACAGTGGACAGAGCAAAATAAAAAGCAAAAATAGGAAGAAAAGGGACCTTTGATTCTATGACTAAAGAGGGCAGTTGTGTAAAGATATTTGGAGGTTGGAATACAGGATGCATAGAGGCAAAAGTATGTCAGGGATGGTCTCAAGTGAGTAATCTTTAGTACAGCAGGTGCTTGACATAATAACATAATTTCCGTTCATCATTTCTTTATAATGTTGATTTTAAAAAAATTGATTCCTGCCCAGGCCACTGTGTGGAGTGTGCAGTTCTCCCATGTCTGCAGGGTTTTTTTCTAGGTGTTCCGTTTACCTCCCACATTCCAAAGATATGTACTGTAGGTTATTTGGTGTATCTAAATTGTCTCAGTCTGAGTGAGTGTGGCTGCGTATGAGGTGCTCTGCAATGGAAGGGCATCCTGTCCATGATTGGTTCCCACCTGAGCTTCTGGCCACTGGAGAGACCCTGTACTAGAAAATACTGGTTGGAAAAACAATGAGTAAATGAATACTAAGGATTGACTAGTATTAGAAGTATTAGAAGTTTGGTGATGCTTTTGTGTTCAGAAATATGCTGAAGGAATTTAATTCTTCTTTATATCAACTAACCTATGGTAAACTCTTTCATTATACATTGTTTTACAAAGTCACAGTTTCCAAAAAGCTACTGACAATGTTAAGTGAGGATTTATGGTATTCATTTTTTAAGATATGCCTTTAAAGTAACATTTGGAATAAGGGCTGTTTTCAGATAGTCCATAACACAAACTTATGATCATTGCAATTTAAAACAAATTGTTACAAAACAATATAAAGAGGAAGTGAACTTTCTTCCCATTACTGCTTTATATAGTGTTTTATCAAATGCTCAAGTTTTATGTTGTGTTATTAATGTCCTGTGGGAGATTGGTAGAGCAGTGCATCAAGGCCTTGAGTGAGCATTAAGATCTGCAGCTTGACAATTTAGTCATCTCTGTGGCTTGGAGATTTAAGAGGTGCTTTCACTGTCATATTTGATTCCTGGATCACTTTCATCAATGTCATTTCTAAAGCAGTACTACACATTAAATAGTAGGAGGACTCACTGCTGCCAACATTTGGAACTTAAGTCCACTATCCCAGCCCAACACTAGATGTTTTTTATATTGAGGATGACTCATAGCAGGAGTCCAAAACAGATTCCCAGTAGGAAGCTGAAATGAGCCAATTTTTAGGAAGATGAATAGACCCTTTTGAAACACAAATTCAAATGATATAACTAGCTATGGACTGCTAGTGAGAGCAGCTGACCAGTCAACTTGGAAATTAGCGTTTAGAGACATAATGTCTTTTTATGAACAAGGGCATCAACCAATAATGTGATGTCAGGTCCAGAGTTGTAAACAACTCTGAAGAATGCAGAAACTCAAACCTTTCATTATAGAAGGTGATTCTAAATATCAGGCAAAATTTGGGAAAGAAATGTAAGAAGGTTTGTTAATTTGAATACCATATCTCTTGACATCTACACTATTTTTGTGATATTTTTCTGATTCTGAAATGATGTTATTGCTGTCAATTATTTGCAAACTATGCAGACATAATCACAAGTCTATTTAATTATATTCTTCTAGTCTACGCATAATATACTAAAAATATAGCTCAGCTCATACTGCACAATCTGTTTTGTAACTAAAGCATTATGTTTTAATACCTAGACCAAAGAATTTTAAACTTTAAAAATCATCTAATCTAACCTAAAAATGGAGGAAATATTTGAACCAGAGTGGCAGGTGACAGAAAAGAAAAGATAGTTATATACATATGTCAGCAAATGAGGGTCAAATCAAGTAAAAGAGTGCAACAAGAGACTTTAGTGAGGGCCTGGTGAATCTGCTAATCCTAGTCCTAAACCTAATTGTAAGCATGCTATGGAAGTCTTTTATAGTACTGCATTCTGTAACTACTTTTAATCCAAGAGATACAGCAGATTTGGCATAGCTGTTTGAACAGATCTCCAAACAAATGTTGTTCCTGGCACCAGCCTCTTCTAAGCAATTCTTTCACACTGCTGATGTTGGTTTTTTTGTCTTTCATTCCCTGATGCATTAAAACCCATCAAGCTTATAATATATTGCTTTAAAGATTAGCTCATCTTAAAATATAAAGTATGAAATCGAGTCTTCAGTTAAAGGGAGCAGAGTGAAGAAATTTTTATTCTTCCCTTCTCCTTTGAAACTAAACACAGGAGACAGGAGAATAGAAAAGATGTCCATACTTAGTGAAACTAGTCACAAGGCTAAATCCCAGATACAAACAATAATGCATGACTTGCTAAATATTATGAGATCTAGGCTACAAATGGGAGGAGGCTGAAAACTGTCTGGGAATCCCAAGCAATGTACTCATCTCTCCTAAAGTAATTATTATATCACTTTCAAGATCTAACAAGTAAGCCTTTATTGGGTCTCTGCCATGTTTTTTTTTCCTAGACTCAAAGAAATTTTAGACATGATCTGTTACAGAAAATTCGGTGGAATTTTTCTTTTTTACACCTCTTCTTCAGCACATTAAGAAAAAATAATACAACAATAGAAGGAGATTAATAAACCAGTTGGCAAACCCAGGAAAAAGTATAAGAGAAAAAGAAAAACAATAGAGAATGAAAACCAAATTAGAAATTTTAAAAAGAGAGTAAATGGCATCAGAGACATGAATGAGAAACTTGAGGAAATCACACATTAAATAATACAATATATAAAAATTATGGAGAAGGGAAAACAAAGGCAACATAAAGTCAGCATTCTTTTTTTCTGAGAAGAGCCAGATAGAATATATTTTAGGCTTTGTGGTCAATACCGTTCTGTTGCAGCTATTCTGCTCTGCCTCTTGTGCAGAAAGCAGTCATAGAAACTCTAGGTGATAGCATTCCAGTAAACTTTATGTACAGAAACAAGTGGTCGCTGGATGCTACCCGCTCATAGCTTACTGACCTCTCTTCTTGATGAAACAACAAATGGAATTTAAAAAAGATTTAGAGCTATAATAGAAGAGGAATTTTTCCTGAAATAATAACTTGCATCAAAATGACTATTTTGTGGCCTAGAAATAACTGATATAGAAGAACTGATATCAAGGCTTATCTTGCTCAAATTACAGAATATAGAGAATAAAGAAATAATTTTATTGACATCTAGGTGGTAGGGTGGGGTTTATTTTAGCTTTCTCCACATTAAGTAACATTATTAGAAAGGAGAAATATCTAACATGTCCTCTGGTAAACCCAGGATTTTTTAACCAGTCAAATACTTTAATCATAAATATAACACATGGATACATTTTAGCATTGGGAAAGCTTGAGCATTACCAATAAGGCCCTGTCTAAACAAATTTTGCATCATGATAAAATATAGCTAATCAAAAGATGAACTAAAATTGAGAATTCAGAAATAAACCATCATAAAAATAGTGTGATAATAAGAAATCAAATTCATTTTACTACAGAATTAATATAACACAATGGAAATTATACCTTCAGAATAGATTGCAAATTTATTAATCTTGATATAAAAATAACGTGAACAGGTAAGATAGAGGATAAAAGGAAATATAAATGTGCCCTTCATCTTTCATAGCAAGGAATCAATAAGTCTTAAAATTGAATGTGGCTAAAGGTGCTCCAGTGTCTTTCATATTTTTCATATTTTTTCCCTTCACTGTAAAAGGGTCTTTTAGGAACTGGTGGTATGTCATGATTCAGCACTTATTACCAAGTTTTCCATTTTACATCAGATTCTTTTTATTTAGATAATTCAATGGAAAAATTAAATATTCCAATAACAACATTTAGGAAAGTATCGGAATGGGTAAAATAATAAGAAAAGAAAAGATTTATTTGGTTGTACAAGAGGACTTGTAGTCATTTAAGTAAAAGAACATTTTCTCTGGCTTTTTGCAGTAAGTAACTGAAAACTGTTCCCTTCCAATCAGTTGCTATGTTCTTTTAAATAGCTAATACAAGCTGATTAAAAGTAAGACATAATCTAGTGAAGTTACTGAACTTCACTATAAAAAGTCTTATGGGTAAACTAGCCAACAAACAAGCCCATATAAATGACATCCAGAGTGGTAGTTCACGGTCACTATTTAAATAGTTATATTTAACAACTTGATAGACTAATAAAAGTGTTATACAGCAACTTTATCACCCATTTTTTTTCCCTATTTTCATTGCTTATGAATTTGTGCTTATTGGCATCTCTTCCCATCTTCTGTGGCACAAACCCTGTAATCAGTTAATCCAGAAGGATCCAGACAAATTAGTTTTTTGTTCATTCTCTCCTTTCAACTTCAGTTAATTTTCCAGAATTGCTATGGCAATAAACAGTTTCTTTCTTTCTATCTATCTGTCTATGCATACATACATGCATAAATACATTCCAAAAAGAGCATTATGATGACTTAAACAATTATTATTAAAAGTAGGCTCTCCTCAGGTATGTTTGTTACTAACCCTTCTACCTGGCACCATTTACACAATACTGCAATAAGACCCATTTCTCCTAGCTAGTTCCATCCGATCACATCATATGATTTGTTTTTATTGACCTTACTGCCTTCTTAATAGTAGCCTTAGCTGGCTTGCTAATACTTTATAAGGAAACCATATTTTTTTGGATGGTCATCTGAATCTTTTAATATGTTACTTTTACTTGACACTGACCTGTGTATTAAAATGATTACGGTCTTTAACATGATAATTATCGTGTTTACTGTACATTGAGTTTTAAAAGAAACATATGAAACTTTCTGTTTTCAAAGAGTTTCTCAGTATAGTTAGAAAAGTATTATAAATTTCAAAATTGAAAATATCTTATTTTGTATTAGTAAAGCAATAGTAGGAGTACAGATTTAATGAACTTGAGTGACCCAGAAGATTCTGGAATTTTGTCCCAATGGAAATTAACATTTATTGAGTGCCTGTGTAAACTAAGTACTTTAACAAAATTCAATCAAATACTAACTCTAATTTCTAAAATGTGGATATTATTTTAACTTGCTTTATTTAAAAATTTTGTAAAATGGAAATAGCTGTTCGAAAATAGGGGAAATTGATAGTGTTAAACTTCAATTTTGGAAAATAAGATGATAGGAAATTAATAGAGTATAAAACTTAAACATAATTGAACAACTCTTCTGGCTATATTAAATTGAAAAATATGATTTAGAATGAAAAATTGCACTTGGTAATTTAGGTCATTGTCCTGTGACTTAAGATTTTCGTATGCTTTAAATGTAAAATGACTTCTGAAAGGGGATAGGCTAAGTATGAGTAAATTATGGTTGCTCTGTTGAGGTAATAATGATATTTAAAACATTTTGCTAACTTTATAAATATAAAGCAAAATACTTCTCTGAAAATTCCCTAAAGTTCTCTTTTGGCCTTCTACTATCATGTCCATTTTAAAATCTTGAACTCCTTTAATGCACTCTGATTGTAGAATTGACCAGCTTTTATTTATTGCGATTGTTCAGTTATTACAAAGTTCAGTTATTCAGTTATTTAGTAGTATTGACTCCAAAGAGGGAGAATAGGATATTCTGGCTTTCTTCAAAGAGCTTATGTTATCAAGACATGTAAAGACAGCATTGACTCTGAGCGTTGTCTTAATGATGCTATTCAGTGACATTAAACATATTGGCACTGACTGTTACACACTGGAAATAAAAATAACTTCTTTTAATGTTATTAATCTTTTTATAGGAACACTAATGTATAAACAAATGCTAGTTTTCACTGTTGTATCTGTAATATTTTTTTCTGGGCAAAGCAGAAAAAGATTTAAGATATTTTGCTGAGTGGGTGCTATTTGAAATTTTGGTGGGAGAAGCCCATGGAAAATGTTGTCTGGAGTCTAATCAGATTCAAAAATCAACAACAGAGAGATATTTAGGTCATTTTTCATTGTTTTGACAAATTGGGGACAAACCAGAAAAGGCCTTATAACTCACAAGTTATACATAGTTCAACAGAAAAGTTACTTTGAGGAAGTAGCTTTCACAGTCTACATTTTGATGAGAAAGGAAAGTGACAATAGAGAAAGGAGGCAAGAAAAGAATTTGTATTAGGCATACACACAAACCTCTCTATATATTTAAAACTCATGATGCCTTTTTGCAAGTTTATTTCACACACACACACACACACACACACACACACACACACACACACACAAAGACTTTAAGGATTTTAGAGAAGGAAAACTTTTCTGACCTTCTCGGTTCTTTAACTGGTCCAATAAGTAAATTGACATAAGACAGATTAACTGAAAAAAATTATCTCATCCATATGGGAACCCCAAGACCAATAGTGACCAGAGTTGGCAGCTTTTTAATACCTTTTTGACAAAGAAACAATAAATTTGTGAGTAATTAATAAGACAAAGGTATTTGGACTTAGGGGTAGACAATTAGTAAAGAAGTAACAAGGTTTATTTATACAGCCTTTGGCCCTAAATTCCTTATCTCTGTTGATAAGGATGCCTTTTTAACCTCTTAATACAGTGAGGGGGTTGTTATTTCTTGCTTTAGAAAGTTTAAACGAAGGTCAAAGTGTCATCTTTAACTCACAATAATCAATATACCAAAGTTGTGTGTTTTGGGGTATTCTACTTTCCCAGGGAGGGAGGAAAGTTTTTTTCATTCAAGGATCTTATAATATTCTAAGTACAGTTCCCTAGTTTATGGTAGCTCATTAATCTTAGCATTATTTTTTTATTTTTAATAAAGACTTTGATTTTTTAACTTTTTATGTTGAAAATTTCAAATAAAAAAGTTGAAAGAATAGTACAATGACCATCCAAATTCCTTTATCTAGATTTCACTAATTGTTAACATTTTATATATATATATAAATATATATATACACACACATACACTTTTTTCTCCCACTATTGACACATCATCATTTAATCCATAAAAAGCTTAGCAGGTATCTTGAGACTCAAGATAGTCTTCTACATAACCATGATATAATTATTATACTGATATATATTTAATAGTGAGATAATACTCTTAACTAATACGCAATGTATTGAAATATATACTTGATAGTATTAAGGGAAAATGTTTTTCTGCTTACCTCAAAGATAAATACATTTTCCCCCTTGAAGTTAAGTCTGAGGAGAAAGTGTTTGCCATTTTAGTCTATGAAACTGAGTTGTAATGTATCTGTTGCAGGACAGGAAGCAATATTCATGCTTGAAGTAGGTATCTTTCATCAAAGAAAATTTGTCAAAAGATATCCATTTGACTTATATTTGTGCTTCAAAGAATATTTTATATGTGCTGCACATTTTATAGCATATTTACATAATACCTCATGTCTTTGTTATTACTGCTTCCTAACATTTGTAGAAAATTTTGTCAGAAATAAGATCTGTGCCATGTATTATAAAAACTTTCGTATTCAATTTTTCCCTCCCCTATTCGTGTCATGAATCCAGGTCCTTAACTTTCACATAGTCTACACCTCAGTCACTTCAGCCATCTGAGCCACAATATCAAATCTCCCGCCCCATATTTGATTCTTAATATTTTTTCTCATTTTCCTACTAGACAAACTATACTCATGAACTACCTAGCTTACCTACTGAAAGGAAGTAAACATTTTTGTTATCTCAGTTTTACTTTTGACTTCATGTATTTATTAACTGAAGGGCAAATATTTAGGTGATTATATGTTATAGTTACTCAGGTCTTACTCTGAAAGAGAGGCATAACAAAGGATTAATTGATATTTTGCTAGCCAGTGACCAAAAAAGAAATCTCCTTTTAGAATTCTTATTCATCTATTGACTAGGGTTTTGTAATGGAATAATGACATTAAGTTTCGCTGTGTTTTGGTTTATATTTATTCTCTACCATATCCTGAACATGTTCACTTTTCATTTTTTGCTTTATTTTGTTTCAGGTGGTGACTTGATATTAGATTGTACATAATCACGTGCCTTATAACAACTCAGTATTGAGACCAGGACTTGAACTTGGTACATCTAATTTTATTCCTAGATTCAGTGCTCATTCTGTCAACTGAAATTGATTTTGCTTTATCTCTATAGCATCCCACATTTGTTAACTTTCTAGCATCTCATGACCCTCCTGTCTAGGAAAAGCGATGAGTTCCTGTTTTGCAAAAAAACAGACTAGAAAGGGAACACAGAGATATGGAAAATAAGAAGCAAAAGGTTTGGTCCCCAATGCCTGCATGAAATATAAAGATTGATAGTTTCCTAAGAAAGTGTTCCCTTCATGTGAAATGTAGTGAAATAGTCAGCTAATTTTAAATTTCACAATTTCATAAATTATTATGAATTATATGTAATAAGGTTTTTGAAGACTATGTAGTCCTTCTAGCAAGCTGGTTTAAAACCAATTGGGTTATATAACTCTAGTGAATAAAAATGACCCAGTCCAACCTTGTTTCCAGTATTAATAAAATTAATGCCAGGTGTCTTAACAGGAAATTGATCTTCTCTCCAAAAGGAAACAAACAAATATGCTTTTCTGCTTGATTTTAACTCCACGTTATCTAAAGACAGCAGCATATTCTATTTGGAAAGTTTCTCACAACAGTTTCTTGAAGATGTTGATTTTGCAGGGGTAGAATAGCTCTCCAGTCAGGCAAGAAACTAAGTCAAGTCCTTTAATTGTCATTGTCACTAAAAAAAAATATATATATATGTAAATATATATATATCAGCTTTAACTCAGCTGGTATTAAAAGCCCTTAACAAGACCATGTCTAAAAACTATAGAATACTTGGCTATTTTCAGATACACATGGAATATTTTCCAAAATTGACCATGAAGTAGGCTATAAAATCTGTCTTTCAGATGATTGAAATCATATAGATTATGCTCTTTAACCAAGTGAAATTAAGCTAGAAATCATTTATCAAGAAGAAGTAATCAAAATTAACAGATCAAGAAATAAAACAGACAATGCCAATATCGGGAACAGAGAAAGAATATCATTGCATATCCTACAGCTATTACAAAGGTAAGAGGATAATCTGAACAACTTTATGCTAATAAAATTTAAATTTACATGAACTGATGAAATTCTTAGCATAGCTTGCCAAAGTAAAAGTATTTTCAATAATAAAAAGACAATCCAGTTTTCAAATGATCAAAGGATCTGTCTGAATAGACACTTTCCAACAAAGATATAATGATAACCCACAGATACATGAAAAGATACTCCAGATCATTAGTCATCAGATAAATGGAAATCATACCACAGCGAAATACCAATTTACATTCACTCAGATGCATGTAATAAAAAGCGTAGTAAGCATTGGTGATGAGGAAATTGAAACTCTTAGAAACTGCTGGTGGGAATATAAAATGTGGGGCCTCTTTATGAAAACAGTTTAGCAGTTTCTCACCATGTCACCTATAAAGTTCCCATGTGATCCTGCCTTTCTACTCTTGGTAACTATCCAAGAGAAATGAAATCATGTGTCAACAGAAACATTTATATACAAGTGTTCAGATCAGCATTATTCATGCTAGCCAAGAAGTGGAAACAACCCAAATGTCCATCAACTGATGAATGAATAAAGAAAGTGTCATTAATCCACATAATGGACTATTACTTGGCAATTAGAAGGACTAGAGTATCAATTTGTTATAAAACATAAATGAACCTTGAAAACATTAGGTAAAGTGAAAGAAACCAGTCCATTGCATATTATATCATTTCATTTATGTGAAATATCTAGAACAGACAAATTCATAGTGACAAAAATTAGATTAATGGTTATCAGAGGTTGGCGGTAAGGAGGAAAAGAAAATGAAGGTATGAAGTTCTGGGGGTGATTAAAAATGTTCTAAAACTGATTGAGGTGATAGTTGCACAACTCTGTATATGCTAAAAATTATTTAATTGTCTACTTTTAAAAGGTGAATTATATATTAATAATATTTTAATTTATTTTAAAGCAGCATCACTCCTCTCAAAAAGAGAACCAATAAAGTCCAAAGTATGGCATGCCCTGGTATATCAGTGGTTAAATCTGCAGCTCTGTTGCAAACAGTGCCTTTGTTCGTCTCATTCTCTTCTTAGGTGGTTTGGGTGTAGTTTTTTTTTTACTTTAAATTAATTATATTGAAGAAGTTGATTTATACTTACGATTACATCATAACATTATGTAGATTCATGGTGTGCATCATAGTTAATCCATATCTGTATATATTAAGTTCACCAGCATTTCAACTCTTTCTTCACTATACAATTGATCTCTTCTATTCAATTTACCTGTCCCCTTCCCCGCTTGTTTTCCTGCAACCACTAATACTAATTCAGTTTTATTAACTAACAGTCTGTTTTTGTTTAGTTTGTTAATTTGCTTGCTATCTCTATATACCACATATGAGTGATATATGATGTCTGTATTTCTCCTCCTGGTTTATCTCACTAATTCCACTGGGTCCATCCACTTTTATGATAGCTGAGTTGTATTTCATCATGTATATATACCACATTGCATTCTCCCTTACTCATCTCAAGCCTACACTCACAGAAAACCATTCTTTTCACACTTCTCATTATTCCATGCCTTTGTAATATTGGATTCAGCAGAATCTTTTTAATTATCTAGGCCTTTTATATCCCAGAGACTGACCGTTTACCCCTGATTTTGATGACTGTGATGATTTTATTTATTTATTTTTAATTATTATATGCTTTCTTAAAACTTGCATTTCAAAACAGGGAAAATTTGAATGATGTTATGGTCATATGGATATTCATTATATTATCACTATGCAAATGTTTGTATATTACATACTATGTATATTTGTTTTATTATTCACATCACTATATGCTCTTTAGTATATTGAATTCATACTTCAGTCTGTGTGCATTTCACACTACACCCACCACCAGAGTTTTGGTTTCCTTTACCACTCCTTGATTTTTTTAGGCCAAGAAAAGAGCATAATTTATCACATTAAATACTTATTTAAAAAAAAATTCAGGAGAGTACAACATATTGAATATTTCTAAAACAATTAAGCTTTAAAATGAATACTGTAGACTATATAATGTAATTATGTTTTGATTGTTTTCCCTTTTTATTTTCTTCTTTGCTTTTTCCCTGGAGATGTATTTTGAGGTTAGCTTAAGAATTCTATGTTTATTTTCTGTTTTTATTTGAAAGTAGATTATTCTTAAACTCATTCTAACCATCCACATTTTTAATTCTACTCTTCCCCACTTTTTATATTTGCTGCCTTACTGTTTTTAAGTTGGTTTTCTTAACACTTAATAGAGCATCCTTTAGTATTTTTTGTAGAGCTGGTTTTGTGGTGATGAATTTCTTTAGCTTTTTGCTTATCAGAAAAGATTTTAGCATTCCTTCAGTTCTGAATGATAATCTCACAGTGTATAGTATACTAAGTTGATAATCCTTTTCTTTCAGAATTTCAGTTGAGAAATCCGCTGGCAATCATATGGGACTCCTTTGTATGTGACTCGTTTTTCTCTGGCTGCTTTTAAGATTCTTTATCTTGTATTTTTGACATTTTGATGACAATGGTATAGGTCTGTTTGGGTTTTTTTTTTGGGGGGGGGTGGGTTTGGAACTTTTTGAGCTTCATAAGTCTGGAAGTTCACTTCATTCCTCAGGTTAAGGAAGTTCTTAGCTATTATTTCTTCAAATACAGTTTCTTCTTCCTTTTCTTTCTCTTCTCCTTATGGGAATCCTGTGATGCAATTGTTGTTCCTTCTGATGTTATCCCAGAGGTCATGAATACTGTCTTCATTTTTCATTCTTTTTTTCTTTACTGGTTTGCCTGAGTGCATTCCTCTGCCTATCTTCTGGTTCACTGATTCTGTTGGAGTCTTCATCCATCCTACTCTTCAGTCTCTCTATTGAGTTCTTTAGTTCAGCTATCGTGTTCTTCATTTCTTTGATAACTTTCTTCATTTCTTCTCTCTCTTTTTTGTTGTCCTTCCTCTTTCTCTGTTGCTTTCTTGATTTTGTGAGTATGTTTATCACTGTTGACCTAAATTCATCCTCAGGTCATTTGCACATGGCTGTTGTTTTCAGATTTCCCCCTGAGGTTTTAATTGGAGCCAATATTTTGTGTATATTTCTCTGTGTCTTTGTTCAGTTTGGCGTTCTGTTTAATTTTCTGTGGGTTATATTTCCCTGCAGTGATAGTGTTGTGTCGGGTATTGATTTGCACCAGAAAAGCCTGGATCTTGGTTTGAACACTGGGAATTCTTGAATGTGTGGCGTCTCCACTGGTTGGATTTGTTGATGTTCTTAGGTAAACCCTGCCTTGGGACCCGAGAGTTCAGCTTGTGGGATTGGAGTTTTTGCGGGGGTTGCAGAGACTTCTTCCAGAGACTTCTGGTGTCCCAGCTCTGAATGATAATGATCACCTTGTCATTGGCCCACAATCAGCAATTGGGTTGAAGTTCCATGTCCAGCCACAGGGCTGCACTGTGGGTAGCATTGAAGGTTACCTCCTGGGACTCTCTTCTTCCTTTAAACCTGGGGATGGGATTTCTGGTGGATGGATCCTGTGGCTTTGGAGCAATATGGTTGGAAGGGTTGGCAGTAGGGAAATTCCTCTAGCTGCTTTCCAGTTATGGTAGGGCCCTGTGTAATTTTTGGTGGGCTCCTGCTCAGACCACCAGAACACTGGTCCTCCTTCCATCTCATGCCAAGACCCTCTCCTCCTCCTCCTCTGTGTACCAGTGCCGCCAGTCGGACTCTCTGCTGCCTTCATAGCAACTCCTGGAGGCTCTGTTTTTACCGCAGTTCCACTCCCTTTGTTGCTTTTTCCCCCAAGGCTGGAAGTCCGGAATCCACAATGCAGCTCTATACCCCAACACCTTTGCCTGCCTTTGTAGTGGTGATCACTGCCACTGTGTATGCAACCCCTGAGCCAGCCCTTCCACAGAGTCTCTGAAGAATAGGAGATTTCTGGTTGTTTTGTGAAGAGAAGATATGACAAGTCCTATGAGGTCGCCATCTTGACCACCTTAGAGCCAAGTCTGCAGCTCTGGAAGTCAGAGTCCACATAAAAGCCCAGGGACCTGAGTTCACAGCCCGGGAACAGGAGGAACAGCCAACATGAGCAACTAAATGTCTGGATAGATATTTCTTCTTCCTCTCTTTTCCTGCCTGCCCACCGGACTGCCTACCTCCTTGTCTTCATTCTGAGCTGCTTTCTTCCTCTAAATAAAACAAATAAGTCTTTTAAAAAATAATATAAAATAGATAAAATTCAAAATAGAAAAAAAGATTTTGACTAGATTTGTTTTAAGATATTGGTCCTCACATTAAAGGAATTCAAATTGAAATAAAGAAAACTATCATTACTTGCAAATGACATCATATCAATCTAGATAATTCTAAAGACTCTACGAAAAACCTGCTAGATACAATAAATGAATACAGCAAAGTGGCAGGATGTAAAATCAACACACAAAAATCACTTGCATTCTTATATATGCAAACAATGAAATAGAGGGAAAAAAGAACTTCAGAAATCCCATTCCCAGTAGCACCAAGAAAGATCAAATACCTGGGAATAAGCCTATCAAAGGAGGTGGAAGACCTCTACAATGAGAACTATAAGACCTTAACAAAAGAAACTGAAGAAGACACAAACAGAAAGAAAAGCATTCCATGTTCATGGATTGGAAGAATCAACATAGTAAAAATGGTCATCCTACCCAAAGTAATATATAGTTTTAATGCAATCCCTGTCAAAATCTCAGGGACATGTTTCAAGGAAATAGAGCATACAATAGTGAAATTTTTACGAAACCACAAAAAGCCATGAATAGTCAAAACTGCCCTAAGAGGGAAAAAAAAAGCTTGAAGAAATCATACTCCCTGACTTTAAACTATACTACAGGGTGACCATCATCAAAACAGTATGATACTGGACCAAATCAGACACTGATCAGTGTAATCAAATTTAGAGCCCAGAAATAAAGCCACACTTATATAGACATTTAATCTATGACAAAGGACATTTAATCTCTGACAAAGGCAAAAACATATTAGATTACTCCTCAGCGCCATGTGTAAAAGTTATCTCAAAATGAATTAAAGACATATATTAGACTCCAAACCATAAAATACTTAGAAGAAAATGTGGGGAAAACACTCCTGGACCTCACTCCTAAAGATGTCCCTGTGAAAGGAACAGTAACAGCAAAAGAAACCAAGGAAAACTAAACAATAGAGAATACATCAAACTGAAAAGCTTCTGCACAGCAAAAGAAACCACCACTAAAACAAAAGGACAACCCACAAAAGTGGAGAATATATATGCACAATATACATTAGATGAGAACCTAATCTCTAAAATATACAGAGCTCATATACTTCAATAATGAAAAGCCAAATGATCCACTCAAAAAATGCAAAAGAACTAAATAGACACATATCTAAAGAAGACACATAGATGGCCTACAGACCCCTGAAAAATAGTTCTACATCACTTATGAGAAAAATGCAAATAGAAACTACAATGAGATACTACCGTACATCAGTGAGACTGGCCTATATCAAAAAGACTGGAAATAGCAAGTGTTGTAAGGGGTGTGGACAAAAAGGAATCCTCCTATGCTGTTGGTAGGAATGTAATTTGATCACACCTCTTTGGAAGACAGTCTGGAGATTCCTCAAAAAAGTAAAGATGGATCCAGCAATCCCATTCACTCATGAGCATATACCCAGTGTGTACAAAATCTCTAATCAGAAAAAAACATCTGCACCCCTATGTTCATAGCAGCACAGTTCTCAATAGCCAAGACATAGGAACAGCCTAAATGTCCATTAACAGATGACCAGATAAAGAAGCTTTGGTATGTATACTCACTGGAATTCTATACCACTGTTGAAAAAAATAAAAAGAAATTGTGCCCTTTGTAACAATCTGAATGAAACTGGAAGGGACCATGTTAAGCAAAACAAGTCAAAATGAAAAAGAGAAATACTGGATGGTTTCACTTATGTGGATATGATGAAATGAAACAAATGAACACAGAAATCCCAACCAAAATAGCAGGACGCAGGACTGTATGTATGTGGGGTGGGTGGGGTGGTAGCGTGGGGTATGGAAAGAGGGGGAAAGGTGGCGGTAAAGGACACTGGACTCTGGTGCTGGGTTTGGTGTGAAGTATAGACTGAGATGCAATTAAATTCCCTAAAATGAATATAGAATTGTCAACTAACTAAAGAAATAAAAAATATTTAAAAAAAATTAAAAGATACTGGTTCTCAAGTAATCTTTAAACAGACAGATAGCTCTCTAGAGTCTGGCAGAGTGGGTTGAAGATCATATTGGGTTGAGTATTTTCATATTTGAATTACATATGAAAGTAATCTTAATTATCTTAATTGATCTTATCCCAAGACCTTTAATGACTATTATTCTTTTATATTAGGTTTAAGCGATGTGTTCGTTATCTGAAGGTACACCATGGAATGCTTTGTTAAAGATATTTTAAAAATCAAGCAAATTAAAATTAATCCCTTTTCCTAAAAGTAGATAAAAGGAGGAAAATTATAAACATCTGTATGAGGCCTGATGTTAAAAACAAATAAAACTTCTGAATGTTTTAAAATCTAACTATTTGAAGGTAGATTTGATGTGTTTATGGTATTTCTGTTGGATAAAGTCTGAAAGGACTGAAGGAACGTTATCAGATAGCTAGTAAGCAGTTCTATTAATCATATTCTGGATTGGGATTTGCAACAAAACAGGACAATTATGTTGGAAATGCAGGGAGCATGTTACTTTTGTTAATTAGGTAAAATAACACAATAAATGGAAAAGGAAATCTGAAACAGAACCAACTACTGTGCTATTTATTACTTTTTATGTTTCGATCTCCTCACAGTTATAAGTCTTTCACACTCAACACGTGGGGGTAGGAAGAGTGATGATTATAGCAGCTCTGTGTTCTTTCATTGCAGAGGAATAAAAGAGGCCTGTAGTTATTTGTATTTGTGAATGGTAAGAACATTATCTTTCAATTATTAGCTGAAGCTGAGGCAAAAAATGAAAATCACACAAGGCATGCTTTTGGTTTGAAATTATTTTACTAATATAAGAAAGATGTGAACTGACTTTTCACTATCACCTCTTTCCCTTTTTATTTCATCCTTAGCTAAGAAAAAAAATTAAGTCTGTAAGTAAAGGACAAAGAAACAGCAGGAATCTTCTTTATTCTGATTATTTTCCCTTCTATCCTAGCTTTTCTGTTGCATTTTAAAGGTCACAAAAAACAAATGCATCTATATTTTACTTTTTTTAAAAAGAGAAGAATGCAACATGGCATTTTGCAGTTAGTAGGTATTATATTTATATTTTCTTTTTCAGCTTTTATTTGTAAAAAGCATCAAACCTTCTGAAAAAATTCCATAAAATGTACTCTGTATCATCTTATTCCCTTCATCTATATTCAACAGTTTTTAATATTTTGCCATATTTATTTCTCTTCACACATACGCATGTATCTACACATGAATATTGTTATTATTTCCTGAGTCATTTGGCAATGATGTCAGACATCATAATAATATACCTCTAAATGCTTCAACCATGTTTTTTTACCCTAAGAACAATAATATTCTCCTGCTCTTGCACAAAATACAGAATCTAATTGTAATTTTGTCTTAATCCTATCTATACCTGTATTCTACCAGCATTCAAGAACAAAGAAAGTGGTGAAGGGAATTATTAATAGCAACCTCCCACTTCCTAAGTTATTAACTATTATGCATCTTACAGAAACCAAGTGTGAAAAGGAAATCGGTTGATTTTTCAACCTAAGTATATGTAAAGTAATTGATAGATGAGGCCCCTGTAGCACTAAAAATAAGCCCCTGTTTCTTGAGATACCACATATAGTTGAGTCAATTCCATAAATGCCTTGCTCTGTATATCTTATGTATCAAAGAATGTGCTCATTTTTATTTTAAATAAATCTGTACATTTGTAGTTGGAGGGGCCTTACAATAAAAATAAGTATAACCCTTTAATTTTACAGATAAGAACTAAGGTTCAAGGTAGCACAACTAGGGTTGAGACTAAAATCTAGCATTTTAAACTCTCCATGCAGTAGTCTTTGCAATATTGTTGTCTCCCCAGGAGGCCTAGTTGCTTTATACTGGGGTCTTGATAAATGAGAATGATGAGATGTCTGAGACTACCACACCTAGTTAACTAGTATAATCTCCTGAGTTTCACCTGGGTGAACTTTAGAAGTGCTTCTCAAACTTAACTATATGTGTAAGTTTCCTAGTGATATTGTTAAGATGCAAATTTGGTTCAGATAGTCGAAAATGGGGTCTGGGATCTGCATTTCTAACGTGTTCATCTAGTACTGCAGATCCATGGACTGAATTTTAAGTAGCAGAGATCTAGAAGAACACTCAGATACCCTCAAAGTAGAAAAAAAACTTTAGAAAGAAATAGAAAATAGTTCTGTTATATAAAGAGAATGATATAACTAACACCTGTTTATCCATCATCAAGCCAAAATAAAATATTTCTAGAACTTCTTTATTTTCCTAATGTTATGCCACTTCAGAAATAGAATTTTATCCCAATACCTTCATTTCTAGGTGCAACTACTTATTTTTCCAATATTGTTATATCAAGAAATACTGAAATTCATATGGAAATATGAATTCAAGTGATGAAAAGAATCATAGCCAAATTGAACTGTCAATCAAAAAGAGCCAACAGTGAAGTTCCATTTTTACTCTTGATAAAAACATCTTCCAGACCAGCTATGTTTATTCATTTAACAAATGCTTTTTTCTTTCTAACCCCTTTCAGTCGGTCCCAAACACAGATCTGTAGGCTTTGCATGGTCTGTGCCTTAACCGCGTCAGCTGCCTCAGCCACAAGGGTGCACTCCATTTAACAAATACTTACTGAGAGTTCATGCTTCCATGTAGTTTGTATTCTGATTTTACTTCCTTATACCTAAATCGGTATGTTGTTTTTAATTGTATGGATGAGCAAGCATGCCCTGGTTCCTTAGTGGGTGAAGTCCTCCATTCCAGATGGCATAGTCCACGTAAAAGCTCAAGGACTGAGGTTTGCATTCCCTAGTGAATGACCAACATGAACAACTAAATGAATGAACGTGTTTTCCTTCTCTCTCTGCCTGCCTGCCTTCCAACTTACCTTAATTCCTACCTCCTTTCTTTCTATAACAAATAAAAATAGTTCTTAAAAAAAAGAGAATTGTATAATTGTTGAAAGGTACAAATGCTGGGTTTTAAAATAAGCATTTTGCATTTAGGTTTTTTTGTGGTTTAAAAATAATATTCAGTATGCATAATAACTGTCTCAATACAACACGGAATACATTTATAACTACAGAAGCCAGAGATAAAATAGACATTTAATATATCTATAGGAATGAATTTGCACTCTGAATAGCACCCAGAATGTTAATAGAAATTATAATTACTTATTTCTTAAGAGTAGTTTAGAGGAGAATAACAAACAAGTCAATAATAATACTCTGGGGAGGGGTACTGAGACAGAGTAAAGTTATAAAACTTGTTAAAGGTATTGATGTATATAAGGGAGAAGACAAAGACAACTCATTAAATAAATACTTATTAAGCTTCTTCTTTCTCCTAATGATTGGGGGTGGGTGGCAAGAGGTACCAGTAGAAATGCAAGCCGTCCTTAGGGTGGTCATTGCGCTGAAAGGGAGGCAGGCATCTAAACAGAGTTAGAATACAGGATGACAGGTGAAAACAGGAATGGGCAAAAAGCTCAGCGTAGTACAGGAGAGTGGTAAAGAAAGTGGAATTGAAAAATTTATTACATCTTAAAGTGATATAAGGAACCATGAGAATTAAACATTTCTATAAAATAGAGAAATATATGCTAACATCGTTGAAGCAAAGGGTACAAAAGTGTTAATTGTAGAAAAAAGTCAACTTTGCTCTTTGAAAATTTCGTAATAAAACAGAAAAAATAATGGTTGAAAAAACCATGTAGGATACTATAAACAGGATACAGTTTTCACTTTCCTTGTGAATAATGCATTCTTAATGGAAAGGTATGAAAAAAATAGAAAAGAATTTTACAAGTCACTCTTAGGTAAATATGTTGTTTCAAAAAAGCAGAAACTTCTTGCTCTGGTATCAACAAATCTGTCATGGGACTGGAGAGTAAAGTGCATCCATAAAGGAAAAAGTAGCAACCATCTGGTATAAATACATTCCAAATGTGTAGATGTAGAGTTGACTCTTACTGGGGAGCTGCACAACGAAGTTTCCATAGAGATTGTACTCAGGTTCTTGTACTGTATCAACCATAGCTTGTAATTTGGGGTAATACCAAAATCTAAAATAGAAATATTTTATGGATAAAATGTATATCAAATTATTTTAATGTAATTAATAACATTAGAGATACCACTAAATTTTTCATCTCAGAACCTATTTATTGACTTTAAAACTTAATGTAAGAGAATTTTCTTTACTATCTTTTGATACCAGTTAAATAGATAAATAATTATATTTATTAGGTTGACTAAAAGACATTACATCACTTTATATTATGTTGAATTATATATACCTGCTTGTAGTTAGGGTTTTAGTACCTTGATTATTTTAGTCTATTGCTAGATGCAGTGATCAAGAATTTTATGACTTAGTTCTTGCCTTGTATGCTGTTATATACTTTATCTTAACTTGATATTCAAAGTACTAGGAGCTAGGTAAACAAGTAACTTCTAAATATTGATAAACTTGGGAATTAAAGTTGATTTTTAATTAAAAATCTGTTGTTAAAATATGCCCCCTTACTGTTATTTTAGATTAAAATTCTTTTAGTAATAAAAGGTATGAAAGTTGAATCATGACTTCAATTATAAAGTAACAATATAGTCTAGTAGGGGGAATATTATCCATGTTATAATAAAAATAGTAACCATTTTTAATATTTTCAAGGAGAAAGTAATTTTCTAATATTAAACTAATATGTATCTATACATATAATTTAACTCACAAAATATAAATATCACTGTCACTTAGTCTAACTTCTTAAGTGTTTTTTATGGTGCTATCTAAAATAGATTCTCTTTTACAATCTCAGGTTTCTACCATTGACATCATAAGATGTTTATATTGTATGGTATCTCTTTGTTTATAGATAATCGTGACTTTTGAAATACATTATGATCATAAGTTCTTTATAGTAAGAACCAGTCCCTTAAGAAGAGTAAAGATTTGTTTTGACTTCGTATTTCTGAATATCTTAAATTTTAGTTGAATATTAGTCATTCAAGTGTTGTCATATTTATATTTTGTCACTTATCCTTAAATGAAGTCAGCCTTGTAAAATAATTAGTTTTGCTGTCATTACTGTTGTTTAACAGGTAGAGAAACTAAGATTTATGGGTTGAAGCAGTAAGACAGTTAAGCTGTGGAACAGGGTCCATACTATTTTCTCCAATATCCAGTGGCAAGAGTTTGAAGTTGGAGTGCTTATTTTAGTATAATGGTAGAGTAGAAGTAATTAAAAAGTATTACTGATTTAACGCTTTAACAATTTTATTATATCAAGGATATGGACACCCTTGATCTCAAGTTGTGGAAGCTGTAATAGATGTGTCTTGCTTCTGACCACCCGAAAGAGTTTTACACTTTATTAATCCTTGTGTGCTTGTAAGTATTGGATTCTGGAGCTAGGATTGACAAAGTTATTGAAACTTCCGTGGAAACTCTGGTCTTACAAGCTTTTGAAACCGAAGACCCAGGTTTGAAACCCAGATGTGGCCAAAAATAAAAAGTAAACTTTTAGAATATATATTGAAAAAATGTTATAAGCATTCACTTTTATAAGCATCCCATGTTATAATAAAGAGCCCTGTGATGGGGCTATAATTTGACATCTAAATTTATGGTATAATAAGGCTATTCATAATAAGGTTTTAGTAATGAACAAATATTTATAAGTATAGTTATATAAATATTTAAAACTGTTTGACATAGTTAATAGAGATTTGTTTCCTAATGAAATTAGGTTCCAAGATTTTCTTAAAGGGAACTGCGTTAATAAGAAACAAGCTGTCTTCTCCCCCTTCTCCTCCCCCCCCATCTAATATCTAATTGACTATGAATATTTTGGGGATATTGACAGGTTACTTAGACTTGATAGTCTCAAGTTGCAGCAGGAATGTATTGCTCAGTTTGCTTTTCTGAACTATGAAAGGTTAGTTTGGAGGAAGTTGCATAATTTATGAGAGTAAAGAATTTTAAATTTTGACTTGAATTTAATAATTTGCTCGGAGGGTATGAAATGTCTTTATAATACTAAAGTTTGTATTTTTATTGGCTTGAATCTAAACAACTTAGGAAAATAAAGTTAGTGTTTTGTAGTCTGACTCTAAATTGATAATGCTAGCATTTTTCTTCTCCTGAGATCAAGATGAAAGGGTATTGGTTGTAATACTAAGGCAAATATGATGCTTTCCTCTCGTTTAGCAATGAGCCCTATTTTCCCTAGACATTCTCAAGTTACTTTTCAAAGATGTGGAGTGTCTTGTATCAAAAGCATAAATTTGTATTTCAAGAGACCATTTTGGCACCAAATCACTTTGTTCATTGTTGTTGCCTAGAAATTTACTCTGATGATTTCTATACATTCTGAATATTTACTTTCTTAACCTTGCCTATGAATTTAAATATGTGAACAATACTTGCCATTTTTTTTTTACTTGGTATATTTTTAAAGCTTTCCTCACAAGTCAGGTGTTCGTTGAAACTTTCTAATTTCTTGTGACTTTTCAAAGAATATACAATTTAAACAAGAAAATATTCAATCTAGGAGAGTCATAGAATTCAGTTTAGAATAGCAATGACTCTTTGGTTTTGAGCACTCTTGATTCTCCTGTTTTTTTTGGGTTTTTTTAATTTTGTTTTTGTTATTATTGCCGTATTTCAAGAAAAAAGTCAAGAACAAAATCCCTTTTGTTTCTGTTAACCTTATTAGACTTTAGGCTACTAGAAGATTTACATAAAGAAATTAACCTACCCTACCAGATATTAAAAGTTAAAGCTAGAATATTGAAACAATTTAGTTATTAGGACATAATCAAACAGATCACTGGACAGAATAAAAGTTCAGGAAAAGATTCAAATTCATGTATCTGTGTGAAAAATCATAAAGGTAGCGTTTGAAATAAGTGGGAAAGTTATTCAGCATATGGGACAACTGTTGTGTTATCATTACAGGGAAGTTAGTTTCTTTTTCTTAACTAAAATCATTTCCTAATGGATCAAATATTTAAATCTGAAATACTAAATTAGAAGAAACCATGAGAGAATTTTATAATACTCTCAAAGTAGGAAATGCCTCTAAGATATATGATGTAGACTCCTTAAACAACAGGGAAAAGATTGATGAATTTGACTGTGAAGATGAAAATTTTGTGCATACAAAAATACCACAAAATAAAAGGAAAACATTGAAAAGTTTGCAACATATTTTGTTGAAAAGGGCTATTTTTCCTTAATATTTAATGAACTTTCGCAAAATAATATTTAAAGACCAAATTGGGAAAATAGCAAATGATATGACTGTTCAGTTCTTAGAAAAGCAAATACAACAAACATTAAGCAAATAAAAAAATAATGTAATTCTCACTCTTAATACCGAAAAATGCAAATTACAAGTACAGTGAAATATTGTTCACCTGTGACATTAGCAAATCAAAAAAGGTTAACAATACATTATTTAGGAGGGAGATGGTAATCATTTAATGAAGAGTATAATTGGTAGGCATGTGAATTTGTGTAATCTCCATGTAAAAGAACTTGATCACACCTTTCCTCTTTAATCTAGCACTTTCTCTTAAAAGTATTTTATCCTCAGATATTTGTGCCCACTTGCATGCTAGTGTTTTGTGTCATCATCATAATAGAAGATTATTAGTAGGCAATTGTAAAGATGTTCCATAAAATTTATTTAATCAATGTAATTCTATTTGGTCCCTAAAAATGATTACTTAAGTAAAAAACATGAGTAATGGGACTGTAGTCTGCACTTTAAAAAATCTCCCCAAGTACATACATTTATATAAATGCTTGTATATGTTTAATACTCTCTTTTATAGGATATCCATATTTAACCTGTTACCTCTGGAGGAAACTGAGTGGCTAGGCCACAAAGATGGGAGGAAAACCAATATTAAATAGAAAAGATTGAATGTTTTACTTAGATTTTTACTTTAGAATTTTATATCAGGTACTTGCTTTTATTTATTCAAAAACAAAATAACTTAAACATTTTAAATAAAGTGTTACTGGAAGATACCCAAACAACCTAGCCTCTAATTCTATAGTTGAACAAGCAGACATATAGACGACCAAGACTGAGACCCTTTCTGTTTTGTATAGGAGATGATGAGCAGTATCGAAGCCTGAATTTTAATCTTGATTCTAACTTACTAAGAGAGTATGTTACTCTTAGTAAGTCACTTCCCTCTGTGGGTCTCAATTTTCTCACTAACAGGATAAGGGGTAGAGTCACCTTTCTTCGTCTTTCGGCATTAGTTTTCCAACTTCATGCAACCCAGAGGTTCTTTGGATTCTGTTAGGGTGGGTATTCAAGCATAGGAGTGCGATTTTAGGATTTCCTAACACACCCATCTTTAACCAGAGCATCCCTGGATCTTTGAGTAAAATTAAGTTTAACTAAATGTTTTCAAGTTTAAAATAAAGTCTGAAAGTTACAGTCTACAGTAAAGTTGTAGTGCATGTAAACTTACAGATTCTCAATAACAGTGTCAAAACAAATTGGTGTGTGAAGTAAGTCTTAAGTAATTTCAGTGAGTTGCATTTTTTGTGAGAAGAAGCAAAACAAAATTAATGTATAGTAAAAACGTATTAATTTCTAATTGTGTTGAATTTTTGTTTTTTGTTTTTTTAAATTTTAGCAAAGGAACATTTCATCATAGCATTATATAGATTTAAGGTACGCATCATTATAATCAGCACCTGTATCTTATACATTAAGTTTACCACCAACAGTTTAATTCTATCCTTCTATTTACATTTTTAAATAAATGTGTCATGCTCCCTTAAGTTGGAAGGAGGTGAGATTTAATGATATGCATGTTACGTGTAAACTGATTTATATACCATAGTTGTATTAAGGTATGCATTGTCCTAGAGTCCTAAATTATTTCTCTTTGAGATGATGGACTGGAATACAATAAGTTCTTAACATTGCTGATGAGTTCTTGGAAACTGTGATTTTAATTAAAATGACCTACAACGAAACCAGGTGCTATGTTCTTGGTCGTTCAGTGCAACATGAGCTGGGATATTTTTTTTTTTTTTCAAATCAATATTATAGTGAAACAACATTATTCAAGGATCTACTGTATAATATCTGATTCTGAGACTAATAATTGTTTTGTTGTTTTTTTGCCAGTTAAAGCCTTCCTTTCTTCCTT
Organism: Solenodon paradoxus; assembly: GCA_004363575.1. Classification (NCBI taxonomy): domain Eukaryota; kingdom Metazoa; phylum Chordata; class Mammalia; order Eulipotyphla; family Solenodontidae; genus Solenodon; species Solenodon paradoxus. Next base: position 782,727 of record RJWH01000213.1, on the reverse strand, counting down.
TAGTATTTTTTGGAGTTAAAATAGTAAAAGGTGTGAAAGCATAAATTAAGCTTTTGGCAAGTCAATCTTGTCAGTATTCTTTCTGAAACCTTGATTAATTAGGAACACCTAAATTCCAGACCTAAATCTACAATGACTCTTTGAGGAAATAGTAAGGGCAGATATGAGTATGCATAACATTCAGAAAGTCATGATTAAGGACTCAGCGAGGATGCCTGACCAAGTTAAGTAATAAACAAAAACAAGAGTGAACAGAAACACTAGCTGTCTTAGCAATATTAGCAATTCATGGAACCACTATTTAAAAACTGTCTTAGACTTACCTAATGAGAGTCATGAAGGCTACACAGGTCTGAAAGAAGAAGAAAGTTTAATCTAGGTTTAATAGCACTTAAAATCAGTAGTGTTTTTACAAGTAGGTGAAAAACACTTCGTTTGATATATGTAAATGGTTTGTATAAAATCTTGAAAACAAAAATATTTATCATTATCGCAGAATGATGGGATTTTAAGAGACAACTCTGTAGTTTTAAACTTCTTGACCACCAAGAACACGTATTACTTAAATAATCAAAAAGCTTATTTGATTAAACTGTTTATTATACATATACACATATGCATATAACGTTTGTTGTTCTGTCCTGACAGTAGATGTGTCTGTCTGTATTTTCTAGGTGCACCAGAGGCTCTCTTCTTGGCAGAATTTGAAAGTTGTTTATTGCAGTACTGTTGTGCCCTCTGATGGTGAGTTTTGGCAAATCCATTAATGTCTATTTTGGGTTTTTTCCCCCCTATTAACTCAGTGTTTCCCTAACCAACATAGAAATTTATAAACCACACTCTTTCACTTAAGATCAACTTGGAGTTAGAGAGAAAAGAGGTAACTAGAGAAGAAAAATTAAATTTGAAGAGGATCTGGTAATAGTGGAGACAAACTCAGGAAGAAAAACTGAGATTCATCAAGTTTTCAAGGATCATAGAATATTAGTCTTTGGTCTTTTCATTTTTTTTTTAAACTGGGATCATATTTAATGTAAAGACCATAGAAGTACCATCTTTGGTATTCGTTAACCATTGAGTCTTCACATTATGGATAATGATCAAACACTCCAGCCCCTTCATGGCATCAAAGACTATATAGAACCAATTCAGAGTCTGAGACCTCCTGCTTTTGCTTGTTTTTCTCTTCCTTTAGGCTCAGGGCTGTAATATTCTTCTTTGATGTGGAAAAGGATGAACAGGTGCTTGGGGACCATATCCAGTCCTTTGTAAATGTCCATGATGCTGGCAACAAGATCTAAACTTTCATTGTTTTTACAGTAGTGGAGATGTTTACAATTCTTATCATTTCTCTTACCAGTTTTACATATTTATAATTTAAATTGTTTGTTTAGGGTTGACTTAAATGTATTTCCTCTGTATAAAGTTCACTTTGCTATAACTCTACTTTAAACCTGATAAACATTAATTCATAGGCATAGTAACTATGAAAAGAGTTCCCAACCCCTCCAATCCCAGGACACAAGCCCGGGTCTTTGGAATGTATATGAATGGCACTTGGCCAGAGGTGGTGAACCTAACTGCTGCTCCACCAGGGCACATGTGAAGTTTTATATTTTAATATCAGCTAAGTCATACTAAAACAAGAAGGCTGTCATGTCAGTGGTTATTACGCTATTTGGTGGCAATTAATTTAAGAAAATGAATTCATATTGAAATATATATTGTTAATTTTACTGCATAATACAGCTATAATTATCCTAGATACTAATTTATATGGAAGTATTTTGATAATAAAACAATGGTACAGTTGTATTGGGGTATGTGAGTGAATGTTATCCCATGGCATAATTACTAGTAGGTCGCATGGGAGGGTGCAGACAGTATTTTTGTAAAAGTTAAAAGGATATCTACTTAAAAAATAATAGCCCCAAATCCTTCCAGTACCTTTGCTCTTCTTAAGAAAACCAATTCTTATTAGTTACCTACCAAGAAATAGAAGCACACATTTATTCAATTTTAGCATGCCCTGATAGCTGAGCGATTACTGCAGGGCCCTCTGGTCCACATATATCCCAGCATTGTAATTTGCTGCCTGCATCCAGAGGAAGAGAGGGGAGAAGGGAGTCCTGCCTACACCTTTCCATGAAAAAAAATTCCATTTAATGCAACTCAGTGTCCTTACTACCCCCAAATTATACCTCTTTCTTAATTTGTACTTCTAAATTAATTTTACCCTAGGTCAGTGTAGCATATGAGAAAACTGCTTAATATACACATTTCCATGGAGTTTAGCCCCCATTAGTAAATATCTCTAGCTTCACTAGTCTTTAACATGATAGCTGGGACATTTTCTATATCAAATGAGGACTAACCCTCATTTTTTAAAGTATAAAATCCAAAATCCCACATTATGTATGTGTGGTATTTATACATATCATATGTATACCTAATGCCTACTGCCTTTCATTGATTATGCTGTTTGACACATCTAGTTGTGAATATGATAGCTGATATAAGAGTGTCTTAAATGTTTAAACACCCTACCAAAGCAATCTAAAAGATTCTTAATTTCTCTTGTGTCAATACTTTTGAAGATGTAGCAAAAGTTCTAGACTCCCTAGGAAAAAAAATATGTAGACACATGGGAAATTTTGCATTACAACTTCTTAGTGATTTCTTAGAGACTCCATCAAACCAATTCTTGAAATTCCTAGTCTTATGAATCCCCAGTTTAAGAACTGCTTTGTGTACATTTCACATGTACATGTACTACCTGTATTCATGCCCACCTTCCCTTTCATGCTTAGAAGTTAAGAGACAAGTTTTGGAGTAAAGCAGACCTAGCTTTGCATCCTAGTCCCACCACTTAACCACATTATAACCTTAGACAAGATAATTAATTTCTGAAAGCATATTTTGTCATTTGCAAATGGGAGATTTTAATAGGTAACTACCTTCAAGAGAAAAATGTTCTTAACCCTGCAGAAATACTACTTACCCACCAAAAACTCTTTATTCTCTGAAGAGTGGTTGTGGTAGTTAGTATTAAAGACATAAATATGAAGAATGTTATTTTATGCTATTCATTTCAATTTTTGTCTATTAATATATATGTTGACACAGTCAAAGAAAAAATCCTAAATTTGTAAGTCTCTCATAGAAATTAGAATGGATGTTAACATTAAGACTATCACCATTAACAAAGATTGTTAAATTTCTATGCCAAAATTAATATCAGAATTTTTTTTTTGACTCTGAGAAAGATCTTGGGCCTCTGCTCAGATGGTGCCTCTTCCACATCTGGCAACATGTATAGTTAGAGTGACTCAGAGAAGAAAGGTGTCCCATCCACTATAACAATGCATTTTTTTTTCCACTGACATTGAAAACTCCTTCAACAATCCTAACCTGCTACCACAAAACTAATCCCCACCATGAGAACAAGATTTTATAAGAAAAAGAATCCAAATAGGAAAATTTCCTTTGCTTGATTAAACTTTAGACAGTATTAAAAAAAAAAAAAAAAGACAAGAGAAAGTCATTTCAAAGAAGAGGTTAGTTATGTCTTGACTTACTTGGGAGTACTTGGGGCTTTATGAATAAACATAATCTTGCACTTTAAGACCTTAAAGTCATTATTATGGATTTGGTAGAAAAATCATGTTCCCCTTTTAACCAGGCTGTAGCTCTGAAATAGGTTATTAGAAACAAACAACCATCTGAATTTTCCAGCTGTTGGAAGAAGTTTCTCTGTAGACTATTCATAAACAGAACACTTAGTTTTTCTGTAAGAATTTAGAAAAAAAACTCAGAGGTCTTAAAAACTAAGAGCTTTCAGAAACCTTAAAATTGAAACTTGGATTTTTAATCTTCAGTTTTGAGATTGTATCAAAACAATTATATGAATTTAATTCTAAGAGTCTCAGAGAATTCTTAGAATCCTTTACACATGCCTAATCTAGCGTCCTTGTAGCTGTGATTATGTTATTATATTATATTACCATCCTTTTCTCAGTGTCTCAGAGTTCTCACAACTTCCTTTCACGAAAATAAAAAGTTACAACCTTATTGATGTAAAAGGTGATGTTCAAGTCATGAAAATAAAAAGTTATAACCTTATTGATATAAAAGGTGATGTTCAAGTTACCATGTTCCAAAACCAGACTTACTTCTTTATTCAAGCCTAATAATAATAGCCTTGTAGTTATTTTATATAGAGCTAGTGTTTATTTTCGATTTTATTTCTTATTTTGTACAATTTTGTTTTCTTTCTTTTAAAAAAAATAGGAATTGGCCATTAATTTTGGTTTAAAATGTGGAAAAAAATAGTTCCATTTTTGTAAACATTAATTTTTCCAATATGGCAAGTTAGTAATCTGCTCAGGCTACCATAAAAAATACCGTCGGTTGGGTAGCTTAAACAACAAAAATGTGTTTTCTCACAGTTCTGGAGGCTGGTAGTCTGAGTAGACTTAACATAATTTTTAGAGTTGAAACCATGGCCGCTGAGCTATCACCAGGCATGACCCCAGATTCGATTTGATATCACCCCTACTGGGGAAACCTGTATTGCTGTCTGGCAATTTAGAACTCATTTGTTGAAGGTATTTGTCCCCAGACCCCCTGTGGAGGTGCTCCTATCCCAAAAAAACCTGAGTATCATCCAGGGTCAGAAAAATGGTAGTGTAAGGTATTGGGCAGAGTGAACCTATTCTAACAGAGTATGGGAGAGATTTTATTATAAATGTATTGCCATACCTCCATGTTTTCTTATATGAAGTGATACGTGTGAGCTGGCAAAATATACAGTTTGCTTTATCATTTGAGACTTAGAAGGAACTTAAATTTAAGAGTTAAGAGACAGAAAGACAGGGAATGGAAGCAGAATTGCTTTGTTTATCAGCACAAAAGTGTAAAATACTGTCAAGTAGAACAGTGACAGTTATAAATAAATTAAACTAGACATGTTTTTATTGGCAGTAATATTTTATTCAAACACACAGTATGTCTCTATTTTTCATGTGAAACAACTTTTCTGGGAAATTCCTTCTTTTTATTCATAATAACACTGAGCAGCTTAATGGGAAGTTTATTTTAGTCATCAGAAGACCCCTAAAATATATTACCCCTCTCTTCAGACCATGCATTGTTGATTATCAAAAACACTGATTCAACTGGTACATAAGTATCAGGAACACAAAGATGTATTCTACTATAGCATTAAGAATGTTTTTTATTACTTTCTTTGCAATGAACAAAAATGTCTTGCCACTTTTCTTCATAGTTAAAGTTTTGTGTTGCTCAGATTTCTGCTCAGAAGCCCCAAAAACTCTCTGCAATAACAGCCTCATCAAATAATTGATCGATGTTTATTACTTGTTTGCTAATCATTTGGTTCATCTTAACTGTAGACTGTTCAACACTGGGCCAAGTTCTGTCTCCACAATTTAGCTACACAAAGTCTTCTGCCTGTCTAAAGCTTTCTTTCCATAGGTCTGGGTATGAAAGACATCTTTCATAAAAAGTTTTAAATTCTCCACTTTTTCAGTGTGTTCACCATTTTTTTCAAGTTTTCTCAGACTTTTGGCTCCTTGAGGTACAAATTCACACTTTTTTCTGTCTTCAGTATTTATAGTCGGGATTTGCATTTCTAGTTTAATATCTGCTGTACTGACATTATCCTTTCCTGTGACCAAAATCACTTCATTGAATGGCTAAGTTGTCCATGTCAAACTATAAATATCCTTCTCCAAAATCATTGTCAAAGAATTGTTTTGTCAATCCTGGGCATTAGTCTTGAGAACAAAAGTAGGATTTCAAGTCATCAGAAATGTAAAAAATTCTTTCAATAGCTGATAGCACTGATAAAAATGTGATTACCATGTTATAATAGTTTTTTGTATTCCACTCTGACAAAGTCACAAATTCCTTTAGCTTTTTGTATTGTGTATATATGAAAATATTGAAAAATTTCCCAACTTTTTATAAAGTGAAGAAATCATTAGATGCTGTTAAAGAGAAAAAAAGCAAGTTAAAATTAAAATTCCCACTGAATTTAGCAACTTAATATCTTATTGTAACTAGACCCAGACCTGCTGACCCAGGCCTACTGCTCACCACTGGAAAAGGCTAATACTCGAGTGGACTGATTTAATGAAAGGAAATTAGGTTTATTATCTCAGGAGGTACCAATCAAGGAAGTGGAAGACTTCTCTGTCTCATATCCACTTCCCCAAGTGAATGCATCATAGAGATTCTATAGGCAAAGTACATGTGCAGGTGGCAACCTAAGGGGTTGGGGAGGATGAAGTTTTCACAGCCCCCTGTGATTGCAGAGAGGGTGGCACTAGCAGGGGTTTGCTCATGCGCAGTACTCATTTTGCTCAGTGAGAAATCCAGTTTAATCCATTGTCTGTGCCTCTCCCAGGATTAGTTAATCCACAGCTAAATTATATATTAATTAAAGATTCTAAATTAATTATAGATTCCCCTATTTTGCTGGAGGGCTAGGTTTTGGATCCAAATTTACTGCCCTGTTACAATATGTGACCTAAGAGGAAATGGTTTTTTTTAACCAAATCATGAAATCCAAAGTCACTTTGCATTGAATTTAACTCTTTGACCTTAAGAATATCATCTAACCTTGCTGAACCTTATTATTCTTAGCTATAAATAAAGGGTGTTAGTCTGTATGATTCCCTGGTCCTTCTAACATTCTATTATATTTCACTTTATTGATGTTGAATATTACCAGAAAAGGAGTAAGAAAAGATCATAAGCCACTGGAAACACCCATCATAAAAAGCTCAGCTCTAAGCAGCAGAAAATACCATATATATGCTTCCTTATAGCTCCTTTCATAATAAGTCCTTAAAATAGATGCAGTCGTTTTCATGATATATATTAGAAGAGGTTTTAACCAATGAACAACAACCAAACTTCCCATTAAATTTTTTTAATAAACATTATTTAAAGAATTGGCTAAATAATAATAAGCACTTGTATTTTATGACTTTTTCTGTATCTGATACCTCAAAGACATTTTAAAAAATTATTCCTTCTTCAACCACAAGTACCTATTGTCCTTTCATGAACCTCTTAGTCTGGCATAATCCTTGCCTTTTTGTTTCAGTGCTGAAAACTGTTGTCATATTCTCTGTTGGTATTCATATTGGATGTCCAGTGATTTCTAGGTTTATTTGAAGCACAGTGCTTTGAAGAATATATTTATTCTTATTGTATTGAAATGGAAATCAAAGCAAGAGTTTTTAAATTCAACCAAAGAACCACTTGGTGCAATTTATACCTAAAAAGATAATTTGTCCCTAGAGAATAGTACCTGACAACTGTCATTAGGTTGTAAATGTCCATTGTGACTTCACTACAACCAGCAGCTATTTTATTATTGTTGAAGTTGAGGAACTTTGGTAATTGTTCTTCTTTGGTTGCAGACCAAGAAATATAACAATTACACTGCAGTCTAGTATGTGGGGAAGAAGGAGACCTGGGGATTTATTTCAAAAGCAATATTATAATAAAGGCTTTTCAGTTCTGAAGTGTGCTATTCCATGCAGAGTTTCTCAAAGGAATATTTTATTCCTTTGAAAGCCTTCATAAAAAGGCTTTTGTAAAGAAAAAAAAGTTAAAGTGGGTGAGAAAAACCTTAATTTTTCACTGTTAACTTTGTCTCAGTTATTTTAAAACAGTCACCCCTAAACACTTAGCTTTGAAACCAGTGTTTTAGTGAAATCTGCTATACCTCATGTATTCAAGATTCACAGATTTTTACGTTTTATTTAAATTCAGCTCTATCAACTTCTTGAAATCTGTGGTTAGATAGTTTTTCTCATATAGAAAGGAGATATTTGAAAGGTAAAATCCTGAGTGATCAAGTTACTCATCTAATTTTGACTCCATTGTCATTACTTCATTAGTGCCAACAGAAAAAATAGGAATATTCATGTCAGTGGCTCTGAATTTAAGGAAACTCTGGATTGCTAAGAATTCTTTCAGATATAATAAACAAAATGGCAAAATTTTCTAATATTTTTTGCTATTGAAAACTTTAGGTAATACATGCTATATATTAAACTCACTATTTTAAGTCTCTTTTTCCTTAGGAAACATAAATTCCTCTTTTGGAAGGAAAAAATAAATATTTCTGACTTCGTTTTTTTCTCAGTGTTTATATAGAAACTCACATCCTACATCCACAAAAGAGTACCTGCTATGGGAATTGCTGCCCTGCTGTCTGTCAACAGCTAGATACCAGATACCATATATGAAACTGTTTTCAGGCAATAGACAGGACTGTGATCTTTGAGGGAAAAAAACAAGAGATAAATCCTATGTTGCCTCAGCGTACAACCCGAAGCTTTGGCCAAATTCTAAACACAAGACCAGGCTAGTACAGTTTCCATGGAAATAGCAATTACCAGGAGCTATAAAAAAATATAGCTGACCCTTGAACCTAATAACTGGAATAAAGGGGGCTCCCAGAAGTTATGAATGTAATAATGAATTTATTAATCATATTGAGAATTCAAACCCAGGAATAGTTTGACAGATTGCTCTGTGTGAACCACCTTCTGTTACAGTCATAAGTGAGACTTTTTTATGTTTTTATTAGTTGGGGTGATGCAGAATGGAAGAAAGAGACAGCTTATTTTCAGTCTGAACAAAGGCCCTTGAGTAAGTGATCTGGTTTGTGTCTGTGTCACAAAAGATATTGCAACTTTTAGGGGCTGTTCTGGCCCAGTGGCTCTGGATATTATCTAGAGACCAAGAGAGGCAAGTACAGGGTAGTTTAAAGTTTTATCTACCTTAAGGAACTCAGGAAGTACTCATGAAGGTTTCCTTTTTCACCTGAAAGATGAGGTTAAGGGTGCCTGTTTTCCAGTCATTTTATTCCTGCAAAGTTTCTTCATAGCCAGGCCAACTTTGTTCTGACTTCAACCTGTGCAGACTTCTTCTGGACCAGGGAAAGGAGGTCCTCAAAGTGATTTCATTCAGAAACAACAGTTGAATAGTTTTACACATTTAGAGAGGTTTGGAACTATTAGAATCCACTTATACCCGTTTTTCTCCTTTTCCATGGGTTCTGCATTTGCAGATTCAACTAGCCATAGATGTCAGTTGGTTAAATTCCTGCAGATATGGAAGCTACAGATGCAGAGAGCTGACTATAAGGGCATTGAGTCTCTGTAAATTTTACTTTGGGGGTGTGGGTGTCCTGGAACTTGTCCCTCCTGTGGATACCAAGTTTTTACACAAGTCAAAAGTTATACATAGATTTTCAGTTGTACTGAGGTTGACGCTCCTAACCCCTATGTTGTTCTAGGGTCAGCTGTGACTCTTAGAGCTCATGCAGGCCCAGAAATCATGGACTTCACTCCAGCCAGAGAGGGGAAACATCACTTAATATTTAAACATTCAGTAAATAACTCCCAGAAGAGTCTTATCTTAGAAGTGAGGCCAAACAGACCCTAGAATAAAAAGATTCTCTAGGTCTGTCTTAAAGACTTTCTAAAAGACTTGAAAGGATCAAACTAATATGCAAGTAACTGCGCAAGATCCAGCACTCAACATTATAAAATGCAAAATGTCTAATCCCTGCTAAAAATTACTAGTCATATGAGAAAGCAGAAAATAAAAGAGGCAGAAGAAAAATCAGTTAATAGAAATAAACCTAGAAATGACACACAATGAAATCAACAGATAGGAATTTAAAAATAGGTGTATAAATATGATCCTTATATTCATGACGAAAGGGGAAATAAAAATAATATGAAGAAAACTAGAAGATGTAGAAGTAAGTAGAATTTGTAGAAAATAAAAAAAAATCTGTTATGAAAAACTAGATGAAATTAACAGGAGTCTAGGCATTGGAATAGGATCAGTAAAGTTGAAGTACAGAGCAATTAAAACCATTTAAAGTGAATCTGAGATGGAAAAAAACATTAGCATACATTTGCGGAGAGCCTCAATGCCCCGTAAGACAATACCACATGCTTTTATATAGGTGTAATTGAAAATTCAGAAGGAGAGACGTGGGAAACAAAATAATGACCAAAAAGTTTTCCAAATTTGATGAAAACTATGAGCCCACAGATTTAAGAAATAAAAGCATTTCCAAGCAGAATAATCATATAGAAAACCATAGACAAGAACACTGTTGGAGACCAGTGATAAAAAGAAAATATTAAAACAACCAAAGGGAAAAAGACATTATTACACACAGAGGAAGAAAGATGTGGATATACACAAATTTGTATCATATACTATATATAAACCAGAAGGCATAAGTTTAGAGTGCTAAAAAGAAAAAGAATTCTTTTGAGTCTAGAACTTTTTACACAGCAAACTATCTTTCAAAATGAGGGTAAAATACTTTTTCAAAGCTGAATTTATTGCCAACACAGCTGCACAACAAGAAATATATAAGGATGTTCTTGAGCAAAAGAGTAGTGATACAAATGAAAATTTGTATCCATACTGAATAAATAGGGAACACCAGAGGGTAAATAAGTGTGCAAATATCATAGTGTTTTTATTCATTTTAAAATTTCTTAAAAGGTAATCAGTTGTCAAAGCAAAGATAATATGTCGTAGTTTGTAACATGTAGAAATAAAATCTATAAATACAATCACACAAAGCAGGGGGATATTGTTGCAAGGTTCTCTATACTATATCTAAAATGTTATGATATTTGAAGGATAAGTTAAAGATCTATATTATAAACCCTACAGCAAGGTTCAGCAAACTCAATAGGCTGAATTCACTGCTTATTGTAAATGAATAATCATTAAAACTTTATTTACTGTAGCCAAAGACTGGAAATAATCTAAGTGTCAATCAGGAGGTGAATAGATAAACGAATTAAGGTCTAGTCATACAATGAAATACTAAGCAATAAAAATGAATGAACTGTTAATGTATGTGGTAACAGATGAATCTCAAATCATTATTCTAAGAAGCCAGATTTAAAAAAAGAGTACATACTAGATGATCCTAATAACATTAAACTTAGTTTAGTCTGTGCTGACAAAAATCATTGAATCAATGGTTAACTGGGATGTGACTCAAGTGATTTTGGGGGGGATAAGGGAAATATTCTCTGTCTTGATTATTTTGTCAAAACTCATCAGATGATCATTTAAATTAATATATTTTGTTATTTATAAACTATAACTCAATATGGGTTATTTAACATTTTTAAATCAGGAAGAATTTAGAGTCAGACTTTTGTATAAGTTACAGATCTTATAAGCTATTTATAAGTAATAAGCTATAAATAAGAAAAAGTATGGTGGAAAGTTTGATGCATTTAGAATCTCAAACATTAATCTATACATTTCCTCTCAACTTCAATTTTGAGACATAGGAATCTATAGAAACTTTCAAAAAATGTATGTACCTTTTGATTCTTAATTCTTTATCAAAAAGTGTGCTAGGTTTTATAAATGGTGGTATGCCATGGTGGCTCAGGCACCAATCCAGCAGCTGGGGCGTGGACCATGTAAAGCCCTAGAATCCAGGTTTAGAACCTGAGGGCAGAGGGAACACCAAAAATAAGTAAATAAATAAATAAAATTACTTCCTCCCCTCCCTCCCTTCATTCCTTCCCTGAAAAAATGCTTCCTTGCCTTCTCCCTTCCTTCATCTCTTTTTTAAAAAGAAAAGCAAGTTTTTTAAATGATTTATTTTATTCTTCACAACAGTCTTATCAACTAGGGATAAACTCATTTATGTGAAAAATAAAAGTGAGACTCAGAAGTTATATAATATGCCCAAAGTTACAGAAGCAAATTTTCATCCCAGATTTGACTCCAAAGCCTGTTTTCTTCTTCATTGTTAACTTAACATCTTTAAATGCTTGGTTACTTATGTAAAAATATTTTTTTTCAAAGCGTATGCTAAAAATTCATTTGAAAACTATTTTGAACCAGTTAATCTGACCTTTATTTTAGTGACTAATGCTCTGTAAATTAAGACTATTGAAGAAAAAGGTAAGGAAATGAGAAATTCTGTTCTATACTGTTGTAGAAAATCCTTTCAGATATATAGCTTATCATAATGCTTCTCTTAATAACTTTTTGTTAGAAAATCTCAAATACTTCATCTTTGGCTTCTAGTTAACTTCAGGAAGTTGTTTAAGAGTGCATGAAGGAATTGTTTTTAAAGACATTCATTTAAAAACATAGCATTTCCTTGACCCACTTAGAAGATAATTCTTTGTATGTTTTCTAAATTGTATAATCCATATGATTTTATAAGTCCATTCCCAGAATAACCTTGACTCAAAGCCAAAGGGCTGTGGGAGTCAAAGGAAAAGTTTCCCCATTTCTCTGAGGTTCTTCGCAAGCTGGACAAATGAACATATTAACATTAGGTGTGATTAGTGAGAGGAAAAACCCCAGTTTAATAACACGTGTGGCTGTAAATTCTGAGGTATCTGGAGTAGACTAAAGATTTATATCCTGGGCTGAGGCATGGAAAGAAGAACCTGGGGTGTTGCTAGGGAAAGAAGGTTGTCAACCATGGCTAGGAGATAGGCTTCTTAGGTAGAGAGGACTGTTTACAAATAAATTATCTTTTGGATTAAGAACTCAAACCAAGTTTTCTAGGGATTAGAGACAAAAGACCATTTCTGGATTAGAAGGATGGCGGCCCATGGAGTAGCAGATGGCTTTTATTAAGAGAAGGATGAAAGGTTTAGAAGGACAGGAGCTTCTTCTTTCCCTGTGAGGCTGTCCTCCACTGTCCTTGGCTCTTCATTTTAGAGTGGAACATGTACAAGAGACCAGAGACTTGGGGTATTCTGTTTTAGCCCCTTTCAGGGCATTTTTCTTAAACCTTCTCTGAAAACATTGTAATAATAATCATAGATCCTATTATATGAATATTAATAATGTGGCTTTAACTTAAAATATAATCATCATATGGTTGTGTATCTTTTCATTCAGATGCGACAGTAGTCTATCAAAATGGGTTACCTGTAATATCTGTGAAGCTACCATCCCGGCGCGAACGCTGCCAGTTCACACTCAAACCCATCTCCGACTCTGTTGGTGTGTTTTTACGACAACTGCAAGAAGAGGATCGGGGAATTGATAGAGTTGCTATCTATTCACCAGGTATAATCACCTTCATTGTTAATTTCTACCCACCTTTCATTTTCCCCCAAACCATTTCTACATACATACACAATAAGTTGCTGTAAAAGAATCTCATAGTTTTAACTTCAGAAAACATTTGTTTGTTTGTTTGTTTAGCAAATGCCAGGAGAGAAAGTGATTTTTTGCCCAATGGTCTTCAGAATTAATTCAGTTTTAGCAAAAATATATACAGAAGGAATCTCATTCAAAAACATCTCACATAAAATGCCATAGGTAAAGATGAGCAATTACATGTTGTATTATAGAGGCCTTTTATCATTACCTTAGGCATAGAATAAATTTCTTCAGTAGTTGAGGCCTCGTTTCTAGATATATGAAATATTAGGACTTGTTTTTAAATCTTCATATAACAGTTTCCAAAACAAAGATTTACATGATGTGAAAAAAAATACAAACTAAAGCACTAAAAATTACTATTTGACATGGCATCTATTTCCTTTTTTGTAACTTATATTTTTTTCTTTGAAAAATGTTAAACCTACAGAAAACATAAAAGACTAGTATATAGTATAGTAAGTAATTACCCACATACCTTTCATTTGGATTTACTGGTTAATAATTAGCCACATTTCTATGTTTTAAGTATTTTTAAATATACTTAATTCTTAACTCATCTAGTAATGTAATTAATAGACCAGTTTGGCATACTTTGCTAATCTTGCTATCTATCCCTTTTGAATACTGACACTTAATCAGTAACTATACTGAAAAGTATCATATATTAGAGAACTTTTTTTTCACTAAACCAACGTCCATCATAGTCAAATATAAGATATCCATGCCGCTCTCCCAATGACCCTAGAATTCCAACTGACAACTAGAGATCTATGTATTTACTTCTTTTGTTTATAAAGTTCTGCCAGAGAAGTGTATTGTCAAATCTTCAGACCTGAGGCCATGAAAATAAAACACTCAAATGATATAAGCTTTATTTAGCATTGAACTTGGGAATAAGGCAAAAATGTTAACTGAAATTTTAAAGAGAGATATTTTTAAAATTCATTTTGAGGATTGCTTTTACCTGACTAGTGTTGAATAATTATAAACATATGACAAGTTTAAATTTCTGCATTTAAATTTTTCATAGGTGGTGTTCGAGTTGCTGCCTCAACGGGGATAGACCTCCTCCTCCTTGATGACTTTAAGCTGGTCATTAATGACCTAACATATCATGTACGACCACCAAAGAGAGGTAAAAATATAACCTTGATAAGGTCAGAAAAATGTGGGAAGGGCATTTGAAAAGAACTTTAATTTTCCCCATATAAACTTAACAGATAATATTTGAAGAATATTAGAAGTTTTACACAATAGTAAACTATTTCAGTTAAAGAACTCAAGTACCTGGCTAGTGCATTGATTAATACTTAGATCCTACTAGAAGCCAGAATGCTTTATTATCTAGATATTGTTGCTCTGTTTCATGTAATGAATAGTCGACATAACCGAAGCTTCTTCCTTCCGTACAACTAAAAGTAATATTATTTATATAAATTATGGATTCCATATCTTAAACATTTGTAACAGGACTTTTTTTTTTTTTGCATGGCTCAAGGTCTGCACTCTGAAAGTCAATTTTTGTATAATAGTCCTTAGGAATTTCTAACGTGATATGTGTTCATGCAAAAAAGTAAGGTACTTTTCTCAGGTGCAGATTTTCACAGTATGCAGAAAAACTGTTAATCGAAGATAATTAATATTTTAATTAATTTTTTAATTTAAAAAAAAATGTAAAAAAATTCCATGAATAAAATGTCAAAATTTTAAATAAAAACAGTATTGCTGATTTTTCCTTTCACTCCAGGCTCAATATGGCTCTGTACCATACTGTTGCTAAATAGCTTTCTAAGTAGCATTCGTCAATTACTTTTTTTCCTTTACCTTTGAAATTCACTAAAACACTTACTTGCTGTTGTTAAAACCTCTTCCATTAGCCTCCTAGAGCCAACCTTCTTTTCAGTTCTGCTGTTTAGAATTGATATCTAGTGTAAAAAGCATTCTGAGTGAAAACCTAAGTATAGGATACTTCCCATATCTGATCCATGTCCATCTTTAAATGTTTTCTTTCCCTCCTGCATGTTGCCTACTTTTACTTCACTCTGTAGTCCTTTACTGTTTCCTGAGCTATGTTCCATTCTTTGTCATCTCAGTGTTTGCGCACCTTTCTGCTGCCTAATAGTATACCCGTGTATTTGTTCCTGACTTCCTATTTCTTTATGTCAAAATCAGAGTCATTGCTTCCATGAAACCTTTAATGCTCCTGTTTCTTTCTCTGATTCCCAGCCAACCAGAAGTGATTGATAACTGAATTCTTCTTGTTCCTTTTCTTCATAAATGCCCTGTGGGACACCGTATCATTTTGTATCCCTGTTGACTTTAGAGGTGATTCTATATTGAATGCATTAAATGTTATTACTTGATAACATTTTGGTTATTTAGGGAGCAGATTATCTTCCTGGTTCAGGTTAGTTGAGACAGAACTATCTTAGAAAAAAACAAAGAAAAGTGTGTATCCTTTAATGTTGTTAAGCCATTAGCAGCTTCATCATCCCTCTTTGCATAATTTCATCTCTAAATATGTGGGCAGATTTTTCAGGGTCAAGTGTTTGAGGTTATTGTTTTCACCCACCATGACAATATGGTTGCATATTCTTCCTGTCAAGAAAAATCTGACAAAATAAAACCTACTCTCTTGAAAATGACAACGGTATGTTTAGCTAGGTCTGGAATGAACATCTGTGTGATCTCCTGTGAATTACCATTTTATAGTAATTTTATTGCTGCTAGAAGGTATTGTGTTTGCATGTTTTTTCCCCAGTTTTATTGAAATATAGTTGACATACAGCACTTTTTGTTTTTGTTTTGTTTTAAGGAAATATGCCGACAGGAAAAGAGGAGAGGAAGAAGTATTTATTTTATTTAGCTGTTCATCTCTGTTATTTCCCTATCCCCACCCCAAGCGTCTAACTTGGGTCCCTGGGATGTATGTAGACTACGTCCAGTGACCATACCCACTGGGCCACTAGAGTATGGCGATGTGTTTTAAGGCATGAAGCATATTAATTTGGCATACATATATTGTATGAGGTATGTTTCATTATGGGTTTGAT
This sequence comes from Solenodon paradoxus, assembly GCA_004363575.1. Lineage (NCBI taxonomy): Eukaryota > Metazoa > Chordata > Mammalia > Eulipotyphla > Solenodontidae > Solenodon > Solenodon paradoxus. The sequence continues at coordinate 766,435 of RJWH01000213.1, read as the reverse complement.
TTCCATTTCCCTGATAGTGTTGTTAAAAACCTTTTTGTATACCTATTGGTTATCTTTATGTTTTCACTGGAAAAATGTCTGTCCAGGTCCTTTGACCATTTTTAATATACTGTGGGGGATTTTTGCTAGTGATTTATGAGATTTCTTTATATTACTTGGATATTAACCCTTTGTCAGATATATGACCTGTTAATTTTTTCTTATTCTGTTATCTTTTCATTTTGTGGATTTTCTTTTGCTGTGCGCTTTTTTTTTTTTTTTTTTTAAGGAAATGTGCAGGCCGTAATGAAGGCAAATAGGCAGTCAGGCAGAAAGAGAAAAGAGGAAGAAGTGCTTTATTTTTATTTAGTTGTTTATATTTGTCGTTCCTCCCAGCCCCAGGTCTTGAACCCTGGACCTTGGTATATAGGTGGGACTGCTCCCAGGTGTATTCGACTACTAGGCTACCAGAGCACATCCACTGTGTGCTTTTTCATTTGAAATGATCTCACTTGTTTATTTTTCATTTTGTTGCTTGTGATTTAGATATGGTATCAAAAAAGTAATAATAGTAATTGCCAATACCATTGTCAGGAGCTTTTTTCTATGTTTTCTTCTACTGTGTCAGGATTTCAGGTTTTACATTTAAGTCTAACCCATTATAATTTTAATTTTGTAAATGTTGTAAGATACAGCTTTGATTGTTTTACATGTGAATATCAAATTTTCCAGCCCTCTTTATAGAAGAGATTATCTTTTCTCCATTGAGTATTTTGTTAAATGTTAGTTGACCATATACATATGAGTTAATTTCTGAACTCTTGATTCTGTTACGCTGATCTGTTTTTATGCCAGTGCCATTCTGTTTTGATTTCTGTAGCTTTTTAGTAAAACTTAAAATCAGAAACTATAATGCCTCTGGCTTTCTTTTTCTTTCTCTGGATTGCTTTGACTATTCAAGTGTTTTTTGTGTTCTCATGTCAATTTTAGAATTTTTTTTCCACTTCTGTAGAAATACTATTGGAATCTTGATAGAGATTGCACTGAATCTGTAGATGACTTTGTGTAGTATGGACATTTTAACAATATTAATTCTTCTAATGCATGAGCATCATAGATCATTCCATTTATTTGTGTCTGCACAGTACATTTTTACATTTGTTTTCAATAATTATACTTTTTAACTTTTAACTTCCAATGTCAGAAATGTGTGGAGAAAATCCTCTAATACTTGTTCCACCTCCACCCTTATCTTCTTACAGGTTGCCCCACTATCTGAAAGTAAAATTTTTCTGCTTGGTATGATTTGGTGGGTTATTTTGGAGGGTCTTGGAACACCATTAATAATTTTTCCTTTTTATATAAATAATAGCATATTATATATACTGTTTGTATTGTCAGGATTCAATTGCAGAAGCAAAACCACATGAATATTATGAAATAAAAGATTTATTATGGGAACGAGGCCTTGTATAATTGTAGATGCAGCAGAAAAGAGTAAAAATCTGAAAGGGGGAACTTGGAAGATGAGAAAAAAGTTATTAATTTTAAAGCAGTGACACAAGTAGTCAAATAACATCTTGCCAGGGAACCTAGAAATTCAGATGTGTCCAACTATTAGAAGACACAAAGGAGAACTATAGGGAAACCCTAGGTCAGTGTTGTCAAATGGAACTTTAATAAAAGTGCGTTTCTGTACTGTCCAGTATGGTAGCTATTAGTCACATGTAACTATTGAGCGCTTGAGTGACTGGTTTGACTAAGGGACTGAATTTTAATTTTCATTTAATTTTATTTAAATTTAAATAGCCACATGTAGCTAGTGTTTACAATTTGACAGCACAGCTCTATAAAACTATGTGATTGTGGGCCTGAATTTGTTCTTAATCCAGAGTGGTGGCAGCTGAGAGAAAGAACTGGGTGCTCAAACACAAGCTGACATCTACAGATACCCCTGCCTCTGCCTTTCACGACTCACTATGGTAACCTGCAAAGTGTCATGTTTCTGCTTCACTTTCAGGTTCCAAAATCTACCTTCAATTTCTCTTTTGGTAACTAATTCAGAATCATACAAGGAAGGGTATCCTGAGGAGCTTAATTCAGGTTTAGCTAGATTGACAATATATAAAACCACCAAACTGCTTTTCTCTGTTACTAGTATATTCTGAAGATCTTAATATACTTGTTTATAAAGAATTTCTCAGATGTGCTCTGGTGGCCTAGCAGTCTAATACATCCTGGGAACATCCCACATATATCTCAAAATCCCAGGATCAAGACCTGGGACCAGAGCTGGAGGGATGAAACAACCAATTGAACAATTTAATAAAAATAAAGTGCTTCTTCCACCTCTTTCTTCCTGCCTGCACCTTTCCTTTAAAAAAAAGAAAAGACTTTTGCATTTTTTTCCACAACAACTCTGTATTACTTTGTATAACTATATATCACTATCCACTTTACTGCTTATTTTATAATTTATTAATGGACTTTTATGTTGTTTTCACCTTTTGCTGTAGTATATATTACAATATTGAATAAGCTTAAAGATATTATATGAGTGTATATGTGGTAATCTAGGAGTGAAAGTTCTGTGTCAAAGGGCATGTGGATCATATATTTTCATTTTAAAGAAAAATAAGTATTAAAGTACTAAAAGAATCAGAGAGAAATATTTTTATAAACTTGGAATGAGAAAGACCTTTCTGACTATACCATAAAACTCAATACATAAAACATTGATAGAAAAAATAAGGCTTCAATGAATGATGTTCAAAATAGAAACTTGTTTTTTGTATAACAAATGTCAAGCTTGATTTCAGATTTTACATTCTCAAGTTATGATTAATCATACAAATGTATATGCTTCATTTAGAAAAGCCAGAAAAGAGATTCTGTTTCATTTTCTTTCTTCCTTTTCTCTCTCCCTCTATGCACCCTCCCTCCCTCCCTGGTCTTCTAAGCAAATGCAGTATAGTTATGGTAATGAAAATTGAAATGGAAAAAGAAAGAGTATGGACTAGAAAATTTATGGGACTGCCAACCAGATCTTTTTCCACTCTATACTAGCTCTACAACTGTGTGAATACCATTATTAGACCTATTTAAGAATAAGAACCACCTCGTGTTTTATTTTGTTTCTCTCTCTAGTGACCAGACCAGTGCCTAGTACAAAAGTGCTCATCTTAATTCCCTAGGATTCAAATTCCTCATTTATAAATTGTGGGGACCTAGCTCACCCATGCTGTTATTGTGAGGAATAATATATGTGAAAGGATTTTGTTAACCATAGAAATTGATACCTACTTAGGGAATTGTCTTTTTGGAAGGGGAGTGAGCAGGAAAAATATTAATTTTGGTGTAGTAGAAGCATTATAGCCACTCCAGCTCTGGGGGTCAGTTGACATGGACTTTACCACTTCACTGTGACATCCCAGAAAAGGTACTGACTTGTAAAGTTTTCACCTCTGGGAACTTTGGAAAGTGAATTTGAACTACAACTTTAGTACAGAGAAGACGCTGTTAACATAGATGACTATGTCAAGTTGTTCTTGCTTGTACCTGTTCCCATTAATTCAGTACACATTTTCAGAAGCATATAAGATACTATGCTAGTTACTATATCCCATTTTACTATATCAACTCTTCTCATGCAATTTGCATTAATTTAATTTTAGTTTCAGTTTTTATTGATTGAATTTCTGTGATAACTGTACTAAATGTCCTCCTTGAAGAATATTTTATATACATGGCTGATTCTGACTGTGGCTTATTTTGATTTAGAAGAAGGCTGCCCTTATGCCATACCAAACAAAATGTCACATTTAAGGCAATTGAGATTCTAAAGCAAAAACTACTTCTGGTGGTTTTTTTCCCCTAATTCTTTGACAGCTGAGATCAACTGATTTTTTAATTAAATTCTCAAAACATAATTTTTATATTTCTGCAAGTACATGCTACACACAGAAGAGGACATTGAATCAAAGAATTTAATCTTTTCCCCCTTCAGTTATTCTCATAACTTAATGCCCTTTGGAGGGTGATTTGAGGCCGACACAGCTATTTTATATCTTTCTCCATATCTAATAAATAAGAGTTAGTTGATATGCTATAGGGAAAATTCATGGAGGTTAAAAATATTAGTATTATTGTATCTTTATTTTTGCCTTAGTATTTATGAATTTAATGTGGTACATTATTTTTTTCTTCTGGTGTTACTGAAGGAAAAATAACAACAAGTAAAATGGCAAGATCTTAGATAAAGATCTGCATTTTAATAAGCATAATAATCAGATGGATTCTAAACCTCTCTACTATGTATAGATTCCCCATTTCTTAGATATATTTCAGCACGCCCTGCCCTCCACCAAATCACCAAGTGTTGTTCCCCATTGTCCAGTGGGCTCCACCACCATTTGCCCCCGCCTGTCCCATTCCCTTTTGGTAATCTCAGCTCTGTTGCAAATATTTCAGGGTTGGTTATGTTTCATCTGTTCCTTTGTTTTGTCTTTCCACATTTCACTTATGAATCAGGCCATCTGGTATCTATCTTTCTTCTTTTGACTTGTTTCACTTAGCATAATCCCCTCTAGTTCCATCCATGTCGATTCAAATGACTCTTCTAGTTTTTTAGACTTCCAAGAATATAATGGTGGATGTTGGTTTCAAAATGCTCAAGTTGCCCGGATATGATTTTAGTTTCTGCTTTTGTAGATACCTCCTTTTAAAAAAGGGACTCATACTTTCCTACAGTTTAACAACATAGTGGATGAACGTGCCTTATTCTTAGCATTTTCTAATAGCCCCAGGAATAGTAACTACATTTAAGTCATACATTTAAAAAAAAAATGTAACTCTTTTCTTTCAGACCTCTTAAGCCACGAAAATGCAGCAACACTGAATGATGTAAAGACACTGGTCCAGCAGCTGTATACCACACTCTGCATCGAGCAGCACCAGTTAAACAAGGAAAGAGAGCTTATTGAAAGATTAGCGGATCTCAAAGGGCAGCTGGCACCCCTGGAAAAGGTGCACATTCAAATCTCAGACTTCTCTCTTCACTAATATTTTTTCCAGAACGTATATGTTTGCTTTTTCCCCCTCCAAGTTTGTGTAGTTGAGCAGTTTCAAAGTAGCTCACTAGTTTGGGGTCTGAACCATAAAAAAAGATCCAATCAAAGCTAAAAAAGCACTTAAAGAATCGTTCAGAACCTTGACAACGACCTTAGAGTTTTCATGTCTAAATGTACTATCTTTACTCAATTTAGCACCTCTACAATGAGGAATGGAATAATCCCTGTTCTAAAGGGACTGAAGTATAGTGGATAATGACTTTGGCCAAGTTAAGAATTAATATTATATGGGATATAATGCAACTTTTAAAGTGATTGCATAGATCTAATACTATACAAAACCATTCATGGTATTTCATGAAAAGTAAATTTATAAAGAAGTGTGACTATTAGTGTATACTGTGATCCAAGTTTTAAACACGGGCTATATTTATGTATATGTGTGTGTGTGTATACACGAAATATTGCAAAATGCTGATAGAATAGTAGGATTATGATTTATTTTTCTTTTTTATGCTTTTCTGAATATTTTATAGTGAACATGTGTAATTATTATTTTTTAATGATGGTGTAGGTATTTTCACTTGAAGAAATTAGACTATATGTTAGAAATAAGAAAGGGAACAAATATTATTAATACTGTGTTCTTTCTGATTTCTTTAAAAATAATGAACACATAATTATTCTCAAAAATTTAAGCTCATTAGAAATACTGTGATAAATTTGAAAAACTACTAAAAAGGGAGATGAGATTTAAATTTATTATTTTCAAAATGTGAAGTATTTTTAATGTACCAGCTCTAGCAGAATAAGTATCATCCTTTACTGAATATTTTCTATGTGCCAGGAATTGTGCTAAGTATTTTACTGTGTTCTGTTATTTAGTCCTCAGAATAACTCAATGAAATTGACAATGATTTTCAGTTATGGACCTATATTCAGCTATTCAGAGTCCATGCTCTAACTCACCGTGCTATTCTGCCCCCCAGTAGACCCTTGAGTAAAAACTGTTAATTAAACCCTGTATGCTACAGTGAGAACCCTAGCATGTTTTCCTTTCCCTCTTTCAAGTTAGGTAATCTTGTGGCTAGATGAAGAGCTGTTGAAACTAACTTATTTTCTCCCACAATTTCATTGAATTTGAGCTACTTTTAGAACAAAACATAAAATAGAAGTATCCTAAAAATTTACTTCCACAAAATATTTTATTCACTGTAAGCTGCAGATACTATTTAGGAAGACAAAACTGTATTTACTAGAATTGAGACTAATTTGCATCTTGCTTATGAGCCCTATTTTCTTAAGAGAACATGAAACAGTTTAATTATTTAAAGTTTCAGACTGGTTCTATGTCAAAATGCCATGTAATAGATTATTCACATATGCCCCATAGGTACGAATTGAGATCAGCAGAAAAGCTGAGAAGAGGACTACTTTGGTGCTATGGGGTGGACTTGCCTATATGGCCACACAGTTTGGCATTTTGGCCCGGCTTACCTGGTGGGAATATTCCTGGGACATCATGGAGCCAGTCACCTACTTCATCACGTATGGAAGTGCCATGGCAATGTATGCATATTTTGTCATGACACGCCAGGTAAGAATTTCTCTTCAAGTAGGTTGTGAAATTTGGTTGTCAAAGTAGTTCTCTTTTCTCTTACATTCTTTAGAAGGCCTGTTCCTTTACTCATTTATTCTTCACACACGCACACGTCAGTTAGGTATCAGAAATTATTTTAGGTGCTAAAGATAGATATAAGACAAAGCTTTTGCCCTTCTGGAACTCACAGACTATTGAAGAATATATAAAGCATTAAATTCAGAAAAATATACTACAATAAATTATAGAATATGAGGACCAAGTAGAAGAGGGATCAGCTAAAGGATAACTTATTCAGCTAAATTGACTTGACTTTGTATCTACTGTATAATTAATAATTGGAATTTAATGGGGTTGTTTCAAGATTTTTGTTTTTATTGAATTTTTAGAATAGATAATTGATGATAACTAATGAAGTAGTTAAATTAAACCCTGGGCTACTTCTAAAGTATGTTAAGAGTATCAATGTTTTTTTTGGTTATTGTTTTTACTTCATGGAAGAGAGTTGAAAATTAGATATCTAATCACTTTATACTCTTGGCCTAGTCTTTATCAGCCAAGGCTCATTTATTAATTATCAGCATGTAGAATTAATTTTTTTCCAGTATAGTATTTTTAGTAGCTTGGAAATTCTTCATGTTACTTCAGGAAGTGTGAGGGATTTATTATCACTTATTATTATGTTATACCACCACAGATCAAGCGTCATACTTCCTTGAATAAAAAAATTGGAAACAGCTTAGAAGTATAAAACGCCTTTTTGTTTTCTTAGGTATCAGAAAGCTGTGAATTCCCTCTTATATCTCTAATATAGATTCCATTGACATAGGCATTTTGTTTATGCTGCTAGATCAGTGGGCATAGGCCTATTAACATGTGGGAAAAGGAACGCCCTGGAATGTTATTCTGTCTGGGCATCCCACACACGTCTAATAGAGAAGAGAGACAGTAAGCCGTTCATGTCCTGCCACTGTTTGCCCAGTCTCCTGCACATAGTCCCAGGTCAGGCTCCTGCTAGTCTCTGTGTAAACAACTGAACAACCAGATCAGTCACTGTCTATTCACAACTCTGGACATGCCTTTGTATACCATCTGTGTTTATTTCCCTTTCCCTCTTTCCTCTATCCTTTCCCTCCTATACATACTCCTTTAATAAGTTCTTTTTATCTCTTGATTGAATTCCACACTCCTTAACCTGATGTTCATAACTGGGTGCTATCTGTCTTTTCCAAATATTTCTCTGTTAATGAACTGTGTTTTAAACAAAATTAAATTCTTCATTTCCCAGAAATGCTTTCAGTATTTTCCCGCTTAATTCATTACGTCACATCGTTCTATTAACTGGGAAAGTTCTCCCTGATAATTTCTACCTGTCATATTTCAAGGTTTACTCAAATGCTTGTCTTCCAGGAAACTTTGATCAATTCCCAGCAACCAACTTTGATCTCTCCTGCTTCAGAATTCCATAGTCTATTGTGCCTCTCATTTCACTCATCCTCTGCTGTCTTGTGTTATAATTACTTGTGTACAATGTTATTTTCCTCTCTACTAGACTGTATTTTTTTCAGGCTAGGCATTCTGTTCTTTCTATTTTTATTTCTCTGCCATGTCTAATAGAAAGACTTTTTTTTTAATCTTCAGTGGCCTGTAGGTCCTGCTACTTAAATGCTCTCCTTCTGTGATTCCCAAAACACTCTTGCTGCCCCCAAGTGACAAAATGCAAAATAGCAATATTAAATAGTCGTGAATAGGAAAGCATTGACCAAATAAAATGTAAATAGAGAATTTCTCACAGAAAATATTTTCCATATCAGGATTCCTAATTAGCACCCATGAAGCAACATACTTGTTAAATAACATTGAAACCTTTCTAAAACGTTGCAATGAGATGATACCTACATTTGTTAGCAACCTAAAGACAGCCCAATAGTATATCAAATTCCAAAGAAGCTGTAAAATGACAAGTTTTTGATATCATAAAATCAAATGATATTTAATCTTACTGAGTATCAATTTCTATTGTGTAAAAAGGGAGCCTAACGGTAAGATTTGCCATTTGGCCACTTCAGCATGCTTGTGAACCATCGCCCAAGCATTCTCATCCTCACGAAGGTGAGAATTAAGGAGTAAAAGCATCTTATATATCATAATACATAAACAGATATACAGTATATCTGGTATTAAAGCTTCTTTGGGGAGGAGGGACCATCAGTGGAATAAAGACTAAAAAGACTACTTAGAGGAATAATAAAAAATTAAGAAGCATTGACCTAGTTTTATATCCTTTATCTTCTCACTTCCAATAACAGACATTTATATTCTGTTCCTTCTTTTCATATAATTAGTATGCTAATTTCTGACTACAGTTTATTTTCTTTCTAGCCCTTTTATTCACTCACTCTCTCCTTTGACCTCATCTAGATCTTTAGGTTCCTGATGTCTCTCTAACTTTTTACTATCACTTTCTTCATGTGTGGCTTCTTTTTCTGTCAAGCTGGTCTTGTCATTCTCAGTATCCTACAATTCTTGCCCCTATGTCTTTCCACCAATATTCTGTGTAAACTCCTAATCTTGACTGCATCTGACCATTTATCCTATATCCAGACTACTGAACGTCGTTAGGTAAAATTCATGTATTAGTGTGAAATGGGTCTCTGCATGTGTTTCTAATTAGATTTCCTTCTTTCATACCCCCTCAATAGTTATTCTAAGATTTCACATCAAGCTTCCCATCCCACACTTACCCTTACCTCCTATTTCTTCTAGGAAATTGGAGTTAGCAAATATGAATTTTCTAATTTCTAAACTCTGACTTGATTACTCCTCCTAGGAAATTGAAATCAAGAAATGCAAACTTTCTAATTTCTAAACTCTGTCATTTTTATAGTGTCTCACCTAATTTCAGTTTCTTTCAAAATTAAATAAGAGGTGCCATTTTCCTGTTGAGAGCCAGCCCCTCCACCTGCTCTTTATCGCATCCCCACTCCTATGTCAACCTCATTTAGTTATTGTGTGCCCTGTGCTCAGTTTCTTCCTCGTTGGCTCTTTTTCCTTCATTATGGCTGTACAACTTTGTGAATATACTAAGCACTGCGGAATATTATACTTTAAATGGCAAATTGTATGGCATGTGAGTTTTATCAGTAAATCTGTTTTTCAATGAGAATAGTACTCCTGTATACACACCAGAATGGCTCACTTTTCTTTTTCACTACAGCTACATCCAAAAGCTGAATCTCACAATCAGAAAATTGAGCAAAGGTAGCCATATATAATAAAGACTATTGACTTCATTTATATAAATTAAAATTGTTATCTATAGAGCTCAAGAGGTTGCATATTTATATAAGAAAACTATAAAGAAAGCAAGAATATAATTATCATGAAAGTCAAGATAGTGATTATTTGAGGGAGGAGGGAAGAAATTAGTAATTGGAAGGGACATGAGGGCAGCTTCTGGGTTGTTGGCATTGTTTTTTAAATTTGGTGATAATTTACATGTTCATTATGTAATGCTTCATTGTGATATACATTTTGTTTTTTGTACTCTTCCAAGTGTGTTTCACAATAAAAATTTTTTTAAAGTAATTTAATAATTAACATAGCACATGTGGTGTATACCTTTGTGTGTATTGAATCTAATTAACAATTAGTAAATGCTCATTTTGTAATGATAGCATGCTAAGGACTAATAACTTATTTTATTTTTGTAGGAATATGTTTATCCAGAAGCCAGAGACAGACAATACTTATTATTTTTCCATAAAGGAGCCAAAAAGTCACGTTTTGATCTAGAGAAATACAATCAACTCAAGGATGCAATTGCTCAGGTAAGTTTTCCAAAAATTAAAAACAAACCAAAACCCAGGTCCATCTTATGTGGTGACATTATCATCATCCCATGACCACAGTACTTCACTGAATAAACTTTTAAAAAAACAATCCAGCTGTCTCCTTAGATACATTATTTCTCACTTGATAAAAATGACTGTTGTAGTCTGGACACCTCCAAGGAAGTTTTATGACACAAGCAGGTGGAAAGACGATGGGTCCTGTCTATCCTGACATATTGAAATTTTTAGACCTGTTTTTACTACTTTCATTTTGTTTCTTTAGAGTTACCTATTTTCACTTTTCTTTCTCTTTTAAATCTTTCTACAACTGACCCAAAGATTTCACACCTAAAATGTATGATATTAGTAGGGCAAAAATTAAATCCATGTAGAAAGAGAGGTTAGTAGAAATCTTTGCTAGGCGCAAAAAGAAATTATTGAACTAGAAGATCTTTTTAAAAGATTGATAGTTTTTATTTTTCATATTAGTTACCTCTTGGAAATTTCTGAGCATTCCTCTTTCACTCTGATATTTGATTTTGGTGAATGAATGTTCATTCCTCTTCTCCACAGTCTTTGATGATTTTAGAGTTTTTACCCTCTTTAATGTATAGTTAGTTACACTTCTCTGGACTCCTTTGTCCTTCCTTGCCCCAGTGAAGTAGTTGATGGGGCTGTAATTTGAATGTGCTTGATTCATCTTCCTGCCTGGTCCAGTGTGCACTTGTGTCTTCTGTTGACATGTGTGGTGATTTTCAACTGAGGGAAGACATCAGAACCATCTTCAGATGCTTCAATTCCACTCAAGCCTATTAATCAGACTTCTTAGGGTTGAGGTTGAGCATGTGTGAGTTTTGAAAGTGCTGTGGTTGACTACACATCCCTGTTTTAAAAATCATTGACTAAGTGAAAAATGTAAACAACTGTTGGATAAATAAAGTCTTGACCAGCATAAATTAAAGCTCTAGCTCCAGACAAGGGCTTGTGAAAGGGCTTTTCTGTGGAGACACACCATGAGGGTATATCATATGCTCCCCATGTTCTTGAGCTCCTGAGTCCTGTCTGTTGATAAGCAGTCTTTTCTGGAGGTTCTGTTGTCAACTGAAAGTGCAAAGGCAGACTTCCCATTCAGTCTTCTTTTGTTGTTCTTTGCTTTTTAAAGCTCTTTCCCTACAAGCCAGTCTTATTTCAAGAGTAATTGAGAAAGATTTCTCTCACTCATAGTGATAAAGGAAAAACAATTTACTTTTCTCAGGAGACAGGAATATCATTGAAAGCTTCATTAGCCAATTTTCTCCCTTTTGTTTCTATTTTAGGCAGAAATGGACCTTAAGCGACTGAGAGACCCCTTACAAGTACATCTGCCTCTCCGACAAATTGGTGAAAAAGATTGATCTGCAAAGAGCCTCTGAATCCTGGCAGAAAGAACACCTGTTTATAACTATTGCCTTTTTAATTAAAGCATTGCAGGTGGAAGCTGGGAGCCATGTTGGGGTAGAGGGTTTTTACCTTTAATTATAAAACAAAAACAAAAGGAATCCTAGGAAAGATGGGAATGTTAAAATCTGAGGATCAGGCTTTGTGGAATATAAGCTCAAAGGGCTTAGTGAACATTGTCTTAATCAAGCATCTCAGTTTCTGGATGAAAATGATGCAGTTATTTAGTTGAGAGATTCACAAAGAGAAAATGATGCTGGGGTGTACATTTCTTGCATCTTTGTTGCAGGGTCAGCAAAAACAGCAACACACCAGCACCCCACTCAGCTCTATGTTTTTTTAATTTACATTTTCTTGTTTTGACATAGGAGTAAATTAAAATACCTGAATAGTAAATCTTTAATATTTATGGGTGGCAAACAGAGTCTGAGCCCATTAACATTTATTTTACATTGGACCCAGTCTCTGTAGTTACCAGGAATCTCTCTCACCTGTGCCCCTTTTCTGACCACTCATACCTGTTAGTTACACTACTTTTATCCAAGTGATGATTGGAACCAACTTATGACTTTGATAAATGACACTTTGGATTATCCCTTAATACCTTCTTATATGTCTATATATTCCAGTACTCTGAATAAGTATCTAGAAATCATTGGCAGCACTGCATGAGTTTTTTTTGTTTTGTTTTGTTTTTACTAATTAATCTTTAAAAGGAGGAAGAATTTCCCTCCTGTATTTATCTATCGCATTGATAATCCCTTCTCCCTTCACAGCTCAAATCAAAGTGGGTGTGTTCAGCTGTATTACCAAATCAGGAAGATGTAAGGTTTACAAATTGGCTAAAAATCATGGCTGTATAGCCATTTCAGAACCAGAATAATTTCACTGCTGTTTATCTGCTTGTGTGACAGCATTCTAGGCCACCAAGATGGCACTGCCTTGTCTGAAGGCTTTGTTCATCTCAAAGGACACACTTCCACACGGTTTGTGAGCCCTCCCTCCACCACTTCAGTAACAGTAAATCAAGTGTGTGGATCTCAAAGGGTGCAATTTATCTTTATACAGGAATACATTTCTATGGCTTCCTTTAGCCTACCCTCTTCACCCTATTTTTTCTTATCTTCAATTGAGAGAAAGAAGAATTAATCTTATACTCTATCAAAATGTTTTCTACCATATTTCCAGATGACATCTGCATTTGAAGAGTCAAAGGAATCTATGTCTAATATCCTGTTTTTAACTACTGTGGGGGCAGGATGGAAAGGATGATAGGGCTTGCCACACAGCTGATTGGCTTTTTTCTTCCTTTCACATGATTCATCCCTCTACATTGTGGCAAGGGGTTGCTCTCCTTTTTTTCCCCTCCTCCTTTGGGATCATTGTGTATGAAAAGAAAAACTATAAATGACAAACCCAGACTCCAGGTGCCTTGCAGAGGTCGAAGACCAGCCAGGATTGCTGCTGCTCCTGCCACCACCCCTTTCACTGGCATGATGAAATGAAAGGATGCATGTCTTCATTTCCCAGCCCCTCCTCCCACTTCCTTGCCCCACACCCCAGTCATTCAGCCTCTTCCCTCATTTATTTTTGTTAAGTTGTGTGAATTATTTTTAAACCATTTATCCTGTTTGTGCGCTGGGTTTTAAGAAGAAACAGCACAGTGCAATGAGCAAATCCTTTTGGGGGTGTGTGGGAGGTAAGGGAGGGGGGAAAAAAAGTCCTTTAAACAAATAGCAAAATATTGAACATGTGTAAAATCCTGTATCATTTATGAAATATGTATAAAAAGCAATGTACCTTCTGGAACAATAAATACTTATTCAATTTTTGAAGTAAAGCATATCTTTCATTAAAACAATCAAAAATGTATTTTCCAGCAATTTTAGGTGGGAAACTTTATACTTCCAAATATTTTATAAAAATATCATTAAGAAATTAGGCTTTCTTCCTAGAGACTATACTTTAAAAGCCAGCATTTCATTCATTCTTCCTGAACTGAAGATGGTCAGTACTTTCCATACCACCTGAAGTTAAGTGATCTCTACAGCCATGATAAAGCCAATGCAGCGCCAAACTAAGCACCTTAACTCCTGATTAACAGGGAAAATCTTTATAGTAGACCACCTTTGTTGCCCAGTGTCATCTCCTGTTCGCCACAAAATTGTTCAAGGATGAATAGAGATTAAATATTAATTATTGTAAGCATTTATATCAAATTTATAGTGAGCACCAAGCCCCCTCCCAAAAAAAAAAAATCCCATGCATGCTGCCTAGTCCACCAAATATATATCGAAACAGGTGTCAACATGGCTTACATGTCTGATTGCATTTGATGCAGCGTGAGCTATACTAAGGAGCCGCCATAGCTATGGTGAGGTAAGAACGTAAGACTGAAAATGTTAAAACATTGTTTGCATTTACAAATATCTACACATTTCATGACATTCTTTTATACTTTGGTATATTTTCAGTGGAGATTAGGTAAGGGAGAGTATTTCATCCTCTCGTGAATTGAGGTAATGAAGTTTCACTGAGAGATCATAGGCTTTGAGAGCTGGAAAAAGTAAGTTATTAGAGCGTGGTACCTGGAGCAGCACCGTGGCATCTTGTTATAATGCAAGTTCTCTGTCCACACTGAGTCAGAAACTAGGATGGGCCGCTAATCTGTGCTTAACATTCTGTCCAGATGATTCTAGTGAAAACCATTGATCTAGTCAAACCACTACTTTAAAGAGAAGCAAACTGAGGCACTGTTGTGACTGCTGAGTCACAGCTCATCAGAATCTTCTGATCAAATGAACAAACTGGTAAGGATGGTGAATACGGTGAAGGGGAAGAAAGGGATCATGTCACAGGTGTATTATATCTTGCTTATTAGGCTGTATATGCTTTGAAGACAAATACAAACATTTAATTTTTAAAATCTATCTGGAAATATTTCACAGAAAGTGGAACTTCTTAGATTCTGGAACTTGATTTCACCAAAACTGTTAAGGATTATCATTCAGTTTGTTCTCCCAAATAAGTCCAAATTCCTTGTCTTCCAGGATGCACTTGATCCCTCCCCACCCCCCACCCCCTTAGGATACATGTGTAGGTTAATTTTAATGAATCCTGAATATACTGTGGGCCACTTTATCCATTTTCATTTATGAATGTTTATTCATTCGTAAACCACCGAACAATCCCTGCTTGGCACTGTCCAAAACTCCTGTGATTCGACTCTTGGATGTCTTATAAATCTATAAATCTCCAAATCTCCACTTCTCTGTCTCTTTTGCAGTGTTCTCTTCCTTTGCCTACATCTTTGATGTAAGGTTTTTAAAAGTTTCCATCTCGGGCCCCATTTTCTGTGAGCTACCTCATTTACTCCCTCGTTTCAGTGAGCATGTATATGCTGGTAGCTCTCAAAATTGCTGCTCTAGTTTACATCTCTCCTGACTCATATATTCAGCTGCTAAGTGATGTATTTCCAACATTCTCCATTAAATTCCCTCAATGCCACCAGAGACTGTTTTTAAAGCCTAATGGCACATTAGGAAAAAAAGAAAATACAAGTAAGCAGTAACATTAAATATAGGAGAAGGGAAGCCAAAAGATAACACAAGAAGCAATAAACCAAATGCAGAAAGAGATTCTATAGGATAAATGACAGGTTTCTTACACAAATGACATGTGAGGGGATGGGGGATAAAGGAGGAGGACCACAGATTAAAAGTAATTTGAACACAACCACCTGCAGTGCATGGATTTTTGTCTAAATCCTGGCTCAAACCAGCAATACAATGAATTATTTTTAAACAATTGGGGAAACAAATATGGAATGAGTATTAGATGATACTAAGTAGTTATTACTAGCTTTCATAGTTTAATAATGATATACAAAAAAGACTACATGTTAAAGGTGCATCCCAGTGTATGAGAAATAAGATTGACAAAATGTTACTGTATTTTGCGGTGTATAACGTGCATTTTTAATGCCCAAATTTGTGAGGGAAAAATAAGATGCATAATATACATAGGTAGTACTAATTCCATGTCTAAACATTTTTCATTCTTGTCTGTATTTATGAGTTAAAATTGTAATTAGAAATCAACAATGGTAATGGTATCCATATGCAAATTATACCCTGGAAAAAGGATGGATGAATGAAGAAGGCATGAAAATCTGATTTAACAAAGTCTGATCATGAAGGCCTGGAGGACTTTGTTTTTCATCACTTCAAAGCCCATGTTACAAAAAAGTGCAAAAACAGTCACAGGGGACTTGAAAACCCAACTTGCAATGATAACTGGTGGGCTAACCAGCCAATTGCAACCTAAATATAAACAAGTAATTTGAATCAAAAAAACTTTTTTTCCTGAAAGATTGGGTCAAAATGTGGGTTTACATTGTACATGGCAAAACACAGTAATTATTACAGCTGAATATTCATTATTGTTCTTCCTATTTTTGTATTTATTTTAAATTTTTCATCGTAAAAAGTTAAAGCAAAAGGGCAGTTCCAACTAAAATGGAATAAGAAAAAAAAAAATTTACCATCCTGAGAATGTTTATTTGCAGAACCAAAGGGCTATCTGGTAAAAGTCCTTGACTCTGGCAATCAGTTCTGGCAGTAAATCTGGGTTTATCTCCTGCACACGTCCTCCGTTTCTCTGTAGCACGTATGAAGCACTCAGATGGCTTCTCAGAGACAGGAAACTGCAGAGTTTGTTTTTTCAGTTAAGAACACTGACGCTTAGCACCACTACCCTGCAGTGAGATACCTCAACCGTCCTAAAGCTCACAACTTAGGAAACTACTGGTCAGATTGCTTGTGTTCGAATAGCATTACTGGTAAAGTAGCTGACCACGAGTTTAGATCAACAGAACCCCCTTGCTAGTATAAACTCTTTGGGGACTGCTTTTACTTAGTCTGTCAAAACCCAGTGACCAGCTGGGCTCCTGACCACCAGTAAGAACTAATGTTTCACTGAACTGAAATCCTTAGAGGAAAGGAATCACAATAATTTGAATGCCATTTAGTGTAGTAAGAAATTGTGCTAAAGGATTATGAATATGTTTAGCAACTTCTTCCTATAAACAACATTGCTTTCCCAGTTACTAGAACTATGGTTATTAGGTAAAGAAACATGAGAGAAGAAGTATAGGAATAATAAAAGCCTCCATTTGATCAAGGTAACAGGAGAAATTTTGGGTTCACTCAGCACCTTGTTTCATAAGTATTTTTAAAAAGGAAACACATAACAAACCTTTCCTCTGTCCTTCTTTCTATCATTTGCCTTCACATTATCTTCAGCAATTCTCAGTCATCCATACACTCCATATCAGGGTGTTAGCAAACCCCAAACTTACTAAGGCTGGGCCTGGTGACATGTAATATGTAGGTCCCCGTATTTCCCTCTTTTGCCTGAAAATTAAACTCTAGTAAACTTTGTCACGTTTCAGTGTTGTTAATTTAATGAATAGTTTCTAATTTGAAACTCTTATCCCTATTTTATTGTGAGAAATATAGATAGATGATAGATTAAAACACTAAACCATTTTAAACTTTTGGAAAGAATATCACTGAACATATGAGGTAATTACTGCTTGAAGTGGTAAAAACACAACTTGAACCTTATTTTTTTTTCTTAATTTAAGACCAAAGACCACAGTAAAGCAGACGTATGAGCTTGCTTCAACAGCATCGTCCCCATTCCATACCCAGCCTTACTATTTGTGGCTCATTATAAATTCCTTGACCACGTGACTAAGACATTTCCTAGTCGTGACAGTAATTTGACTTTATTTAGTCCTCAGTATGCTATGGCTGCAACATCATGAAACCAATTCCTAGAAGTCACAAAGCAAGATACTGACATGAGGGTATGTCCCTTCCGGAGTTAAGTTCCCTTCTTGATAAGATATTGGAGGTCTCATTGCAGTGAATTCTTGAGTAAAAACAATAGGAGGATAAGAGATGGCGAGTATTTTTCCTAAAAAAAAAAAAAAAAAAAAAATCAATAAAATAGCCCTGTTGACAGTGTAAAGCAGGGCCCCTCTCTGGGGTCAAGGCCAGAGCAATGGACATCTTACCTCACTCATCCTCTTCCTCTTATAAAGCTCCAACCAGTTTTAAGGAGATTTTCTACTCTCTTTCTGGTGGCTGGTCCAGAAGGATGCCTCCATTCCTGCTTCTCATCTGTCTCTTCATCATAGTCACACGTGTGTCACCAATGGGTGAGTTATTTGTCAAGAACTTGGCACAATGCACTTTCTGTTGTAGGCCTTTGTTATTACATACAGATTATTAAAAGCTATGTTCCAATATCTTAAAATACTAGCTCTGGAATAATAGTATTTAAAAATCATTAAAAACCTATGAAGATATATTTTCAGAGAATTTCTGTTTCATGTTTCACTTAGCTTTTTGCCTGGGCATCTGAAATTTCCATAAATCTGCCAGAGTCAACAGTTTTCCACTAGCTAAATATTCCTTGGATGATGTGTAAAAGAAATTTTAAACTTTTTATATTCTAGGCACTTTTATAGTTCCAACTTTAAAAGAAAATAAAAAGATGTTGAAAGTTGAGAATAGAGCTTTTAGTCTTGACATCTGAAAACATGACCTTTTGCTTATGTGAATCTTATGTGAATTTAAACCACCTTCCTCCTTGGCTTGGCACAAGACTGACACTTGAGAAAAAGGTTTTGATTCCACTTACTAACAAATGCCTCTCTCCTCTCCCAGGGGAATTTAAGTTCTACTTGGAAGAGAGGAAGTTGAGATGGTGTGAAACGTCCTTCTTTGTACTTTTGAGTAGTTCAGTAATTGACCCTGATTTATTTCTTCTCGCTAACTCCAGCCTTGTTCTAGCATCTTTAAGAACAAACTTTAAAAATAGACTTGAGACCTTAAG
The DNA here is from genome assembly GCA_004363575.1 of Solenodon paradoxus. Taxonomy (NCBI): domain Eukaryota; kingdom Metazoa; phylum Chordata; class Mammalia; order Eulipotyphla; family Solenodontidae; genus Solenodon; species Solenodon paradoxus. The sequence continues at coordinate 747,611 of RJWH01000213.1, read as the reverse complement.
CCAAGATGTAAACTTAATGTAATGTCATATCCTGAATGGGACCCTAGAACAAAGAAATACACAGGTTTAAAGAAAGGAAATCTGAATCAACTATGCACTTGCATCAGTATCAGCACTGATTCATTGATTGTGACAACTGTAACATACTAAGGTACAATGTGTCATAATAAGGGAAATGGGGTGAGGGGTATATGGATCTCTGTACTATCTTGTCAATGATTTTTTAATGTAAAACTATTCCAAAATTAGTCTTTTAAAAAACAGATGAGCTAAAATTAAGCTAAATGAATCCCCTGGTATTGCTGTCAATAAGTAACAAAGCCAGTCTTCCTCTGTCTGCTCTCTCCCCGTTTTTCCCACTTCTTTGTTTACTGTCCCTCTCATTCCTCCTATGCCCTCCCATACAACGTCTTCCTTTCCAGTTTTTTGTTTGTTTGTTTTTTCCAGTCCTTCTAGAACGTTTGACTCCCAGCCAGATACATGGTAAAGGGAGAATTTTGGAGATTAGGGGTTTGGGGAGTGATGGGTGCTTGCCCTAAGAGGGCAAATGAGAGAAAAGAAAGGAGAAGGAAAGAAGAGGAGGTGGGAGAGCGGGAGAGGAAACGAGATATCTGGGAAAGAAGAGTGGACTTCCAGCGCTTGTACTGAGTCTGGCGGTGGTAATGACCAGGGACAAACCTGAGGCACAAACCTAGAGGGTTGGGGACTCGGTTGAGGGCGGTTCTGCAAAACCCTGGACAAAAGGACAAGGTGTTGAGGTTACCTCCAGGGAACCCTAAGGTGCGGGCCCTGTGGTCAGTACCAGGGGAAGCAGGGGAAGGAGGTGGGGGCGGCTGGCAGGCCAGAGGGCAGGCAGTGAGAGCCAAAGTGCTCTCTGGAAGCCTGGGGTCCCAGCACTTGAACTCTGAAAGGAACCCAGAGGGCTGTTCTTTTTAAAGCACTCTCATTTGAGGAGTATACTGTATATATCAGCAATTTACGATGCAATATGCATAATATGAAATTCCGAGCGCCACACTGAGACTGAAAACAATCATTATTAACACTAGTGACCAGATTATTAAAGGGGTGAAGTACTGCCTTAAAAGGAGGCGGAGTAGCGCCCCCCTGTAGCTCAGGCAGCTCAGGCGAAGCTGCAAAAAGCAGGGAACTGATTTCCTGACCTAGGTATTGGGGTGGGTGGGGTTTCTTGTGTTTTAACTTTGGGGGGGGGGGCGGTGTTCTTGTGTTTTTAACTTTTAAAGGCGTGCCCTTGTGGCTCAGGCGTTTGAGACGACTGGATTGTGGACCATGTAAAGGCCACAGACCCAAACTGGCGACCTGATGGAGACTGGGGGAGGGGGAAACAAAGTTTAAAAGACAAATAAATAAATGAATATATTTCTTTTTTTCCCCTCCTCTCTAAAAAAAAGGGGGGGGGGCGTGGGATGGATATATTTCAAGTTGAAAAATACTGTGTGGGTAACTTTTTAAAATTATTTATTTTACAGATAGTTGATAAATTTAGTTTCTGTCTTCGCTCCCCTACAACAGGAGAAGTGACCTTTTAACAAATAACACAAGGAATGATGGTTAAATTTAAGGAAAAACATTACAAATCATGAAACAGTTATTGAGAAAAGTTTGGGAATTTCTGTAAAACCCATTAAAAGTTGAGTACCTAACCATTTCTTATAAAATTAGAGCCAAGGAGATGAACCAAATAGTTCTATGAATTTATAATCACCTGTGAAATTGCCCTGGAAGCCTCACTTCTTAAGAGAATCAATCATAGCTCAGAGAGCAGATGAGGACATTGCTCCCCGTGGGGGTGGAGAAAGTCTGTACAAGGACATTTCTTCTCAAGGAGCATCAAACTATGGTCTAGGAAGCAGCTGGGCTACTTCAAGGGCATTTTAAAGGACAGTGTTGTTCCTGCTGTGTGCAGCTCTGCATATGTGAGATTCCCTAAAAATGCAATACTCCACTGATTTCCTGCCCCAAACTGCCGTATTTTCAGTGAAGCCATTAACACTGGACTGCAGCCTCTTCTGCATGCAACTGAAGTTTATAGTAAATTTGAGTTTGAAACGTAGACTGGAAACATCCAGAATATTTTCTAAACAATTTATGTTATGGTCATGGTCATCCTGTGCTTACTTATTGCACAATATTTGCTAATAATGAATTTCCTGGCCACAAATGTATTAGAATTAATGTGAATTCCCTGTCAGTTGAGTCAAACTCACTTGCATTAAGGAAAATAGTACCCTCTGTCTAGTGCTTCTTTCTAGAATTTCTTGATTATATAGATTCCTCATAAAGATAGTTTACCTACATCAATTCAGTGTTCCCCTGAAATTAAGGGAGCAGTGAGAATATTGGGGATATTGATCTCATCTGTCATTAAAATTTTTGTGACATGCAATTTGTGCAGTGAAAACGAGCACTTGAGAATTTTTGCTGTATTATAGCTCACTAGCTATAAGCCATACGCCATGGCTAATTGTAAATGCACAAAGTTCATGATATTCTTCAGTAAGCTGATGGAATACATACCAGGATTCACTGTGAGAATATCTTTTAACTATTTGCCATTATACTGTGTATTTTTTCCTCTTCTTTTCTTTTTAAAAGAAAGGTGCAGGCAGGAGTAAAAATGAGCAGGCAGGCAGGCAGAGAGAGGAGGAAGAAGCACTTTATTTTATTTAGTTTTTCATCTTGGTTTTCACCCTGGCCCTAGGTTTTGAACTTGTGTCCTTGGGATATGTGGCCTTTGCTCTTGGGAAGGCTCTTCAACAAACCTCCAGATTTTTGAAAAATTACATGTTTATTCTTCAGTCTTCTTTTCTCCAACCTATAGTAAATAATTTTTAGACTCCCTCTTAAATCTGGTCAACTTCCTCTAGACACAGTTTGTCAATTACTTCTGTAAAATATAGCCTCCAAGATGAACACAATACTTGAAATTGTGTCTGATCAGTACAGAGTTCAATGAGATTATAATCCTAACCCCTGAACTAGATTACTCTGGATAAAATTTTAGTCCAACGCTAACACTAAAACCTTAAATAAACTTGAAATAATTTTGTAAAAAACATTTATGAAACATGTTTAAGTCAACTTGAGGAATCTTAAACAGCTCTTTGGAGGTCCTTTGGTGCATTTATTTCTTGAATTCCCAAAAATTCAAAATGCAAGACTAAGAAGGCAGACTTGACATCCCAGCTGCCACTGTGATCTGAAGTATCATAAGGTTCTTCTAAAATGTCCTTTGCATTCCCAGCTCTAGATCCTTGTTCTGCTTACACCAGTTTGAATGAAGCCTGGAGAAACACTGAACACCAATTAGATGAGGCTGAAGGTCCACCTCTGTGTGACAACCATGTGGATGGGGAGTGGTACCGATTCACAGGCATGGCAGGGGATGCCATGCCTACCTTCTGCATCCCAGAAAACCACTGTGGAACCCATGCACCCATCTGGCTCAATGGCAGCCACCCTCTAGAAAATGATGGCATTGTGCAGCGCCAGGCTTGTGCAAGCTTCAGTGGGAACTGTTGCCTCTGGAACACCACGGTGGAGGTCAAGTCTTGTCCTGGCGGCTACTATGTGTATCGTCTGACCAAGCCCAGTGTTTGCTTTCATATCTACTGTGGTCGTGAGTAACTTTCCTGTGCTCTTTTCCTCCCCTTCAAGGTTACCAATGAAGTCAAAGAGAAAAGTGCCATATGAAATACAGTTACGATGACATTAGGGTCTCAGATACTGAACGAAATGGATTTAGGGTCATATTGTGATTTCTGAGATTTGTTCTTAGATTTCTAAGGAATTCTTAAAGAAATAGGGAGAGGAGCTATGATTTTTATTAATTCTTTTTTATTTTGTCTTCATTCCACTCCAACGGTCATTAGAAAATGAAATGTTGTTAGGTTATCTAAACAGTGGATTTCCAACCTGTGTGAGTATGGAGGACCTCTTTTAAAGATAGATATAGGTATAGATAGATATAGAGATACAGCTGTATATGACACCTATATCATAGCATCGTGCTTAGCATTCACTGATCTTTAAAAGTTATATAAAACAGGAAGAAGTTACTTGGATCAGTAACACTTCTAAATAAATGTGTGTGTTATTAATCCCATCAAAATCGGTGTACATTTTAAACATAAATTACATAAAACAGTATGATATAATGTCTAATCTACAGCTCATGTTTAGCAATGCTTTAGATTTGCAGAAATGCCCAAGGTCCTATGGATCTAGTGTTGGGAATCACTGATCTAAAAGAAAGAACATGTCCATGGGCGGAATCTCTTATAGGATTATGTAAACCCTGAACAATGAGCATTCTTTGATCTTGGCTAGAAACTCATAAGGCCTTCTCATGAATGAGTGTCCTTTGGTCCTTGCTGATGAAAGTCATCTTTCTCCTTCCTTAGATTTTTATGACATCTGTGAAGAGGACTGCCATGGCAGCTGTTTGGACAGTGAGTGCACATGCTCTCCAGGAACTGTTCTAGGCCCTGACAGGCAGACTTGCCTTGGTAAGAAAAGAATCTTGAGGTAGAAAGAGGCTATTAGAGATAAAGGGTCAAATCAACAACACTTCCTGACTCAGAGTTCCATTGTTTTTCCAGTTTGTGTCTCTGAACATTTGGAATAGTGTTTGTCTTTTTTATTTATAACTAAAACATAAAGTCAAATTTATATCATGGTTAGGGATATTCTAAGTTGATGTCCAATATAATAGCCACTAGCCATGTGTGGTTGTGGAGCTCTTGAAGTATGTCTAGAGTGACTTAAACACTGAATTTCAATTTAAAAAGTGATACTTGATTCAGTCATTGGAAAACTGAAAACTCTGGGGACAACTTAAGTAACCAGTGATAAATGTTGTGACTCTAATACAGATTAAGTATTTCCAATGAAAAACATCCAAATTGAAGCATGCTATAAGTATAAAATATATCCTGAAGACTAGTTCAAAAAATAGAAAAATATCTCAATAATTTAAGTATTAATGATATATTTAATAAAATATTTTGACATATTTTATTAAGATTAATTTTAATTTTAAAAAATTTACATTTTTTTAACAAATATTTTATTTAACAGTTTTTTAATATGACAATTAGGAAAATTTTAAATGACACATGTGACCTGCTTTATATTTCTGTTGGATAGCTTTGGTCTAAAATTATCTAAAGGCAAACTTTAATAGTTTCATGGTTAGTTTTGGTTTCTCTGAGGGGCAAAAAAAGGGAATCAGATTATTTGTAGGAAATCTAGAATTGTCTAATTGTATACATATTTTGTTGTCTATTACTGGAAAAAAATAGTTGAAAACCCCCAAATTAAAGATCTTCTCTTCTCCCTTTAATGATATGAAGTTTTTTGGATTTAGACACAAACAGATTTAAAACAAGCGTAGGGAAGAGGGAGGACTACCCAACACCCACCTCTTCAAAAAGAATTATAACAAGGTCAGGATGGGGTGGAGGATTTGGGTGAAAGGGACATAAAAGTCTTATTTTAGAAAAGCTGTCTTTCATTCTCCTTAATGAATCCTACTGACCATCCTATGTAGCAAATTTAGGTCCACCTTTATCTATTGTTAGGGCTTTTGCATAGTCAATATTGATTATGTGATTTATGATAAAATAAAGATTCAAGATATAAGAATCTTCACACACACACACACACACACACACACAGTTGGAAAATATTTGGTTTCATTTTAAGGCAAGAGTCATTTCAAATCATTCCTTTGTCTTTTTAAAATATAACTGTTGAGTAGGTAATATATTAAATAGTTCCCAGGCTGAACAGCATTAAAAGTAGACAATGAAATGTCTCTCTGTCCACTATTTGTTCCATTTTTCTGTCCCTAAACTCATTCCAAAATAAACTATTTTATTATGTGTGCTTCCAAAGTTTTCTTCAGGAAGCCATAACAATGCAAATATATATGTTTATCTATGACCCTTTTTGTACACCAAAGATTTACTATCATACCATACACATCTCTTGCTTAATAATTTATCTTGGACATCTTTGCTTATCAGTACACAGGAAAAAAATCTAAGTTCCTGCCTGGGTTTATTCTTTATCAGTTTCAGGGAGATGATGAATTCCTGAAATTAGTGGTAATTACGTTTATATGCATTGTAAATTTTCCTTTAGGTTTTTTTTAAGTAACAATTTTAATTATTTATTTTAAATTATATAATTTTTAGGCAGAGAATAGTATAGGAAAATAATAAAAATAAATGCTTATGTACCCAGATTTACCTATTATTACATTTTTTCTTCCTAATAAAAAAAAATTCTGTAGATTCAAATAAACTAATCTCATTCTATCTCAATTTCCTTGCTTGCCCTCTAAAGGTAATCATTGTTTTGAAGTTAATGTGTTCTTCTGAGCCCTGTTTTTGTGCTTTATAATTTATGAATGTATGTATCCCTAATAACTTGTGATTTGTTTTTGTATTCATAAAATTAATGTAAAATGTTATCTTACCCCGTGTGAGACTTTTCTCTAGAGCATACTCATAAAAACGGGATTGCTGGGGTATAGTGTGTCTAAGTTAGGCTGTAAATAACAATAAACCCCAAATACCAATGGCTTAAATAAGTAGTTTATTTCTACCGCACATAAAAATGTCAGACCCACGATAAACAATCCCAGCTTGGAAGAGAGAACTAGCCCCACGCTCTGGTACAGTCACATCCAGGAATGCTGCTGGTGTTTCTAACCATATACTTTCCTGGCAGTATGTTGAGGGCAGGGGAAGGTAAAGATTCTAATCTTATCAACTACCTTTTCATTTCTACACGTTCTATATATATATGTTTGTTTTGAATTCTGCCTTGTCCTTTATACATACTTCTTTAATTTTGATTACTATCCTTTCCTGGATCGTCAATGTTTTAAATCCTTGTATTAAGAATTTTTCTGGATTATTCTGTTATCTCCAGTTCAAAGCCTCCTGTTTGTTATCTCGCCAAATCCCTCACCGTGGATCATTTCCTCAGATGTAGTGTTTTATGACAAACTGTCTTCTGTTGCCATTCTCTTTCTGTGGGCTTCTACCCTTATCTCCTGGTTTGTGGGAGTTTTGCTACAGAGCAGTTTTTCAAATGCTTCTGTCAGGCATCTCAGAAGTGTCACTAGTCCAGGCCAAATTTTTCAGCACTATTTTAGCTTCCAGATCCCCATAGCACATGGGAAGTGTGAGTCTGAACTTCAGCCATGTCAGGGTGCAACTTTGGGTGTCATCTTTTATAAAGGCTTTTCTCTTCCCTAGAGCCTCCAGCAGAGAGCTCACTTTACTGCTTCCCTGGGCCTTGGGAAAGGCCTTCTAATCCCCATTTCACTGTGAGGCTACCTTTTCGGGCATCCTGTGCTTAGGGAGGCTTCAGTTCCTGCTCTTCTCCTCTCCTAGACCTAACGTCATGCCTCCTGTCACCTCATGAGTGTTGAAACCCCAGTGCTTGGCTTATGTCATCCACACCATGATAAATTTACTTTCCAACTTTCTTTTCATTGCAGAAGGAAAGGGGTCAACACTGGTTGTCAACTGTGCCTTTTTTCTTTTTTTTAATGGCAAGAGTCTTTATCTTTAATCATATTCTTAAAAGGTTAACACTCATTACTTAAGGACAATGCTCAAATAGTTCAATATTTTTAAGCAAATTTTGAGGACAGCTGTTTATATTTAACAGAAGGCTACTTCAAAAACCCTTTTATTAGATATTGTCTTCTACAATGTAAATTCCTTCGATGCATTTAAAACACATATGCAAATTTGTATTTATTTAGCAAAATTTTAGGAACCCACCGAAAAATACAGACAGGTGAACCTTGGTGACATTATGAACTTTGTTTCCCAATAGTTTGGCCCTTTGAAGTAAATTGACCAGAATTAAGCACCGCCACTCCCGCAGGAAGCAGAGGGCAAGTAAGTCGGTTGAGGATCAGCTGGCAGTGATTATACCGGATTGCAGTGAGGAAGTTGGCTCGTATGAAGTGTATCACAAGGATCTGAAAAGATGTGGAGACTCTCTAAAGGTTTTGGAAAAGATTGAGGTGCTCCGCAGTATATAAATGTGTGGTTTCTCTTAAACAGATGAAAATGAATGTGAGCAAAACAATGGCGGCTGCAGTGAGATCTGTGTGAACCTCAAAAATTCATATCGCTGTGAGTGTGGAGTTGGCCGTGTGCTAAGAAATGATGGCAAGACGTGTGAAGGTGAGAAGGGCAAGAAGAGATTCAAATCCAGAGCCCAAGTTAAACCATTGTCTTATTCTTTGACCTTCATGAAGCTGCCCAGCCTTCGAAGAGAGTAACAGTGTAACAGTTTAATCCTGTGAAGAAATGGCCAAAGGGGTTCATCATCACTGAAGAAGCTCAAGTTGCTGACAACTCAGTGCCCACCTAGTATTCAAGATTTAGCAGGAGGGAGTTGCTGCATTTTGCAAAAGGCAGAAAGCTACATTTTAATTTGGGAAATAAAAATAGGATATTCCCTGTTTCCCAAACTTGAATGTGGACATGATGACCTGGGATCCTGCTGAAATGCAGCTTCTGATTCAGTCTGGAGTCAGGTGAAAAGAATGCATTTCTAAGTATTCTTAGAAATACTTAACTTTCAGGTAATACCTACGCATTCAAGGAGCACAAGGCGGTAGCAAGGTAAAAGAGGCAGAAGCCATGGCAAATGGTTTACAGCAGTGTTTTCATAAACTTCTGTTGCGCTGAATCACCTGGGGGCGTTTAAACCTGATCCTTTCTAAGCCTTTCTCCTGGAGATTCTGGTGCAGTGGGGTAGGATGTGCCTCAGAGTTTTTAACCAAGTTCAATAGGTGAGTCTTACTGTCTTAGAAGTTTTCAAAACTGGTTTATATGAAGCTGTTTTCCCCCATGTATGTTTTGCATTTATTGGAGATGAATACATTTTTGGAGGTAAGTAAAATAATCTATTTTAATAACAGAAATGCTACCTATATTTTATATTTTAAAATAATAAAAAATAATTTGTAATGTATGTCAAATGTTGAAATGGAAATTGTCTACTGTTGTTAGAGGGAACTTAGAGATAATGTTTCTTTTCTAGGACACATTTGCCCTTGTGAATTATCACAACTAAAATCTCATCACTTCCTCTTTAGCAAAAATGAAACTCATAACAATGAGTTACGGAACAAAAAATAAAAACACAACACTGCAAATTATATGAAGAGATAAGTGACTTAATTACTGTCATTATAGAGAACATATGATTTGTCCCACAGGATATAATCAAATATGTAGAATAATAAAGTTATAATATTGCTTATAAGAGTTTGATTTTATTCTAATTATATTCACAATAATAAAGTACTACCCCAATGGCAAAATTATGGCTAATGCCCACAATTTATTTCATGTACCATAGTTTGCATTAACTGAGGGAACATTAACCAGAATATTAAACTACTGTCCTTTATAATAAGACTAAATGTACTTTAACTTTTATTGAATAAGGATAGTGTCCTAAATCCTTCTTAAATCTTAATTATTTTGTGCAATAAATCTTTTCATATTTAAATATTAATGAAGTGTTCCATGAGGAACATTTATTATTCATGAGCATTTTATTGGAAGTATTACAGTTAATCTTCACATAATTTTAAAACCTAATAATTATCATTTAAAATTGTTTTAGTGGAAGGCAAAATTTGTATATGCGTTATATTTTAGGATTAAGATTTGTACTGGTCACCTTAAGTTCCATTGGTGGTTCAAACATATTTATTTAGTCTATTAGAGAATTATATCTTCTCTTTAAAATAAATAGCTCTCTTAAATTATTTTTATGAAGTTATGTTCATAGAAGAAAATACAGACAAGTAAAAGGAAAATAATTAAAATGTCCCAGAATCTTGTCAGCTATATCTATTCTAAACATTTTGTTTGTTTTTGTTTTATGTCCCCACCCCTGCCGCCTGCAGTTCTCAGACCCAGGTCCATGACTTTCATAACCACGTTAGACACCTGAGCAATAGGAGGGGGCCATTCTAAATATTTTGGTATATCCTCCTAAAGAGACTTAAATACTTTAAGCCAACTTAGAGTTTCATTTATTTTATGCTTTGCAGTTTTAGACCTGAGAATATCCTAAGTTCAAACTCCTTCATTTTGCAAATATTGGAATTGAGACCCAGAGAAATCAAATGTACTATGAAAGTTCATTTTTAAGAAAAAATAATTCCTATTTAATGTTGATTTTAGCATGTTATAACATTTTTATGCTTTCTTCTACACTGTTGTATGTTGTTTTCAAAAACCCACAGGAGTACTTTTATGCTTTTTAGTTACGCAGATTTATAGAACTTTCTTCTAAATTTTGCAAAGATTAATTCCTTGCAAATTTATTTTCTCTATACATTTTATAGATAGATTCATTCCAACTTAATTTACTGATGTTCCAAAGAACTAATATTTTTTTTTACTATTATTCAACTGAGAGTTATTGTTATAACTGGAAGTCACATTTTATCTTTTTCTTTTTTTGTATAAGGAGAAGGAAAGGGGAAAAGAAACATATTTAAGGAAGACAGGAAGATGAGATGAAAACACTTCTATTTATTTGTTTATTTGGTTCTTTCCTATGCTCTATCCTTGGACTTTATATGGCTCACACCCCAGTTTGAGCTTAGCACCTGAACCACCTGAATGTACTTATGTTTCTTTCTTGAGCATCTTAAAATGACTTGCAAGCATTCTTTTTTTATTATTTTACCCTTAGAAAGAGGTGAGAAAGCTTTTCTGTATAAGTCAAATAGATATTTTAAGCTTTATCAACCATTCATTGAAACTACTCAGCTCTGCCCTGGTAGTGAGAAAAGATCTTCAGACAATAGGGAAATAAATGGGTATAACTGTGCACCAATAAAACATGCTACAGCAGCACGTACCACACCAGACTTTGTTGACCCCTGAACTAGAAGACAATGTCCAGAGCCCACAAAGGTCGTGATTTTTCTCTACTAACTATGAAATCACATGATAGTTTTTTCAGTTTTCACTGAATATTTTTCCTTTTTTGTCCATTTGATTTTGTGTGCTATTCGAAATGCAAAACTTTTAAAAAGGAAACTTTTAAAAACTGTCTCAAGGAATGTCACAACGAACGTGGTTGAGCAAACTCTCTCAGTGTGTTGTCCAGGCCTCATTTTTATAGCGAGTTATCAGCTTAAGATCTGTATCTCCAGTGTTTTTTTTCCTAGAGATTTGAGGACAGGTAATCCAATTTAGCAATAACTCTTATTCCATCAGTCAGTCCAGCCGAACTTTCACCTTATCAGTCCCCTTTACATCAATGATACTCTGTAAAACGTTAAATTAGGTAGATTAAATGTTACACAAATTAAGAAATGACATCCCTTCTACCCATAGCTTCAGTCTAATCATGGAAAAGAACCAAAGTTGAAGGGCATTCTACAAAATACCTCAACAGCTTAAGTGGTTAGAGCAGTAGATGTTGTAAGATTGTTCTTTGTAGTTTAATAAGAAGTGTTGTATGTTTTCCTATATGTCTCAGTGACTGGGATATGGCCCAGTTATACTCGGGTGAGCCAAGAATAACCCTTATGCATAGTATCATCCCAAGAACCAGAATTCTTGGGGAAGGGAGATACAGGCTCATTCCCTTTTCTTTTCTTTCTTTTTTATTGTAGACATTGAAGGATGCCACAATAACAATGGCGGCTGCAGTCATTCTTGTCTTGTGTCTGAGCAGAGCTATCAGTGTGAATGTCCGCGGGGCTTGGTGCTATCTGAGGATAATCACACTTGCCAAGGTAATAGATGGACAGGCTCACCTCTGTTCTGATTTACACTTCTTCTTCACCCAAATCTCCCTGCTTCCCTTACCCAAATGTGTCAAGATTCTCATTTTTGAGAACACCAGCTCTTTGAGCCAATAGTGTGTATCCCTGCATCTTCACTCTAGAAACATTAAAAAGAAGCTCTTTAAGAAAAGATTGTCTAAAACGTTAATTTTCCTTTACTTTAAAAACAAATTATGGCATATTTGCTATCTTGACAGTGTTTTAAGTGTACAGTTCAGTTTTGTTAGGTAAGTCGCATTGCTGTGCAACAGACCTTTTTCATCTTGTTAAACTGAAACTCTGTACCCATTAAACAATTTCCCTCCCTCTCACCCCCTAGCCCTTGGTAACTGCCATTCTTTTCCCTATTTCTGCGAAGTTGACTACTTGAGATACCTCACATAAGTGAAATCATATACTATTTGTCCTTTTGTGATTGACTTCACTTAGTGCAATGTGCAAAAGTTTCATCCATGTTGCCGCAAATGTTGGGATATCCTTCCTTTATAAGGCTGAATGATATTCCATTGCTGTTGTAAATCACATTCTGTTTATTCATTCATTCACTGATGGACAGTTGGGTGGCTTTTACCTTTTGGTTATTGTGAATAATGTTGCTATGAACAGAGTATGCAAATATCTCTTTGAGAATCAACTTGCAATTCTTTCAGCTATGTACCCAGAAATGGGATTGCTGGATCATTTGGTTTCCTTTGTTTTTAACCTTTGATTTTTTCTCTAGTTACCTTTTTAGTTGTATAACTATTGTTCAATTTATAAGTGTGAGTAAAATATTGATATGTTTCTTCTCTATCCTAACAGATCATTGGATTGTGAAACTAAGTAGACTGTGAAACTAAATCATTTCAGAAACTTTTTCCTTTCTCTACACTTCAAATATGAGTATCATCAATCCTCTGAGAACTACTTTCTGAAAATCTAATTATTTTATCCAGAATATTAATTAATTCATTCAGCAAATATTTAACGAGCACCTATCTCTGATTTCTTTATATTCACATAATGATATTGCTCTCATCTATTTTCTATACCAGTACCCATAAATAGTCCTTTTAGGATATTTGTAGAGTCTGAAGAAGTAACCATGGAAATGCTCAGGAAAAATTTATTTAAGTTAAAGTATAATGTATTGTCAGAGTTTATGGTTTACTGAGCAATGCAAGAACAATGCAAGAACAATGCAAGAACAATTTGGAACTCATCCCCAAGTGCACTAATGCTGTTTTTATTACCTATGTTTTATGGGGCAGAAATTAACAGTAAAGTCAAAGCAGTACCATTATGTAACATAAGCCTATATCACAACAGTACTTTTTCTGTATTGCCAGTAAATTATGTCTGCGCTAAAAGTTACACCTGTAAGTGTCTCAGTTCATGGAGCTCTGTTAGCCACACATGGAAATAAATGCTTGTTGCATGGAGATGTAAACATGTTTCCTAATTCAGGAAACAGTGTATTTGAAGAGCATTTTTTGACCACCATCCCAGGACCCTGAGTTTCATTCACTAAATCATTTTGAACCTCAGGGATTTCTTTGAGGATTGAACAAAAAGCTTAAGTGTGTGAGGATGAAATCACTTCTCCCAGAAGCCTTCTGTACCCTTTTCCCGCTTCAGGCTTCTGGCTTCTAGCAGCAGCCCCTTTCCTCCACAGTCCCCGTGCTGTGCAAGTCAAACACCATTGAAGTGAACATCCCCAGGGACCTGGTTGGGGGTCTGGAGCTCTTCCTGGCCAACACCTCCTGCCGAGGAGTGTCCAACGGCACCCACGTCAACATCCTCTTTTCCCTCAAGACATGTGGCACAGTGGTCGATGTAAGTTCCTCCTGGGGATGCTCAGGTAACGACCAAAAGCTGGTTATTTGGGAGGCAGTCAGTCGACAGAGAGATGCAGACGACTCGTGTCATAGATGCATTATTTCCACATAAAAGAGTGGACTCAAAAAAGTCATATACCATTCAATTCACAGACATAAATGTACATCTGCCATGTTCCTGGCCCAGAGAAGAGAGGGAGATAAAAAAAAATTCTGCTGTTTCTGTTTTCAAATAGCCCCATTCCTCTAGTATGTGCAGACATGTTCCTGAGACCATCAGCACCAGTGGTAGCAGGAGGCTGAGTGCACCCCTCTGCCCTCCATCCCATATGACCCTTTCACTTCAAGGAAATTATTAATGTAGAATTTTCACTTGAGAAGTATCAAGTGAGTTACGTATTGAACCCAGAGGAAGTAAAAGATGAATACTTTATCCAAGAAGCTGTGCACAATCCTATGCTAGGGAGTTGGAAGGATATATGAAATAATATTCTTGACTTTGGAGAACATACACACTAATACTGAGATGACAACACACAAAAAACATTAAGGAGAGACAGGGATACAGCTTATAGGTGCTCTAGGCATCCAAAAAGGGACTGGAACAGTTAAGACATCTGGGATTTGAACTGGGGTGGAAGCAAAACATGTGTGTGGTTTAATTTATATAAGCAGAAAAGAAAGAAAGGGCATTTTGGATGGAAACAAAGCAAGTCTCAGAGATGGGAATACTTCAGGATGATACTGAGGAGTATAGGCAGTGCAGCCTGACTGGCCAAAAATTCATGTTGGAAAAGGAGATGGGGAGGAGCACCCCATCTTGCATGCCTGCAAAGCTCTGGGATGTTGAAGGGAGGCATTTGGGTTTTATTCCATGAAGATGGGGTTAAGCAGACACTGTTGTGATAAAATTAGAAGTGTGCAGATGGGTAGAAAGAAAGGGGACCTGGACCCAGGAGATCAGGGCAGAGGTCCTCGTGCTCATTTGGTTCAACAAACATTTACTTATTGTTTCTCAGAGAAAATGAGTTAATTAGACTTGGGGGATATGTGGGGGAGAGATTTATGGAGAAGGGGGTCCCACTTTAGGCAAGTTGTGTTTGTTGTTTCTGTGGATCATCAAAGGGAAATGGAGCATGATGAGTCAGAGTTTCTGACACATGAAAAGCAGATGAGCCTGAGATAAAGAACTGACCGTCATCTGCATCTGTGTGGTAACTGAAGCTAAGCTCTGCCCACAGCCGAGTTCACCACCAGGTCATGCTGCTGCATAATCACCAGGTCTAGGAAAAAAGTAATAAACAGAAGCTGTTCTTTTCTAAAATATCAGAACTTTGAAATTGATGAGTCTGCATAGTTCAGGTTTTATGAGTAATACTCCAAAGGAATGTGTGGGTTGACCATGAAGTAGAAATATAAAACTCCTTAACAGTCAGAGCGTCTTGTTAAAAAGAGAAGTGGTGAAAACAAATAAACAAAAAGTTTCAGATTTAGGAGAACAAATCGTGTGTGTGTGTGTGTGTGTGTGTGTGTGTGTGTGTGTGTGTGTGTGCTTAAATGCCAGGGGTTTTTTGGTTTGTTTTTAAGGAAGGGTGCAGGCAGGCATGAAGGCAAGCAGTCAAGCAGGAAGGAAGAGACAGGAAGAAACATTTTTATTTATTTTTATTTAGTTGTTCATCTTGGTTGTAGCCCCCAACCGCCGTGTTCCTGGGCCTGGGATGTGAGCTGTGCTTGGCAGGAGGCGGCAGTCCTAACAGCTCCTCCACCAGGGTGCACCTCTAATGTGTTTGATGTAAATAAAACTTGGGAGAATGTTGCATACAGTTAAGAAGGGTGGGGGGAACTGAAATCAATGTACCATCTCTTGCCTCTCCTCTCCTTTGCCTGGCTTAGGTGGTGAATGACAAGATCGTGGCTAGCAACCTTGTGACAGGTCTACCCAAGCAGACCCCAGGGAGCAGTGGGGCCATCATCATCCGAACCAGCAAGCTGCTAATCCCAGTGACCTGCGAGTTCCCACGCCTCTACACCATCTCCGAAGGATACGTGCCCAACCTCCGAAACAGCCCCCTGGAAATCATGAGCCGCAGTCATGGAATCTTCCCGTTCACCCTGGAGATCTTCAAGGACAATGAGTTTGAAGAGCCTTACCGGGAAGCTTTGCCCACACTCAAGCTCCGGGACGCCCTCTACTTTGGCATTGAGCCCCTGGTGCACGTGAATGGCTTAGAGAGCCTGGTGGAAAGCTGCTTTGCCACCCCCACTTCCAAGATCGATGAGATCCTGAAGTACTACCTTATCCAGGATGGGTAACTATGCTGCACAAGTGGCTTTTTATTCCCAGTTCACATCTAAGTTCACACCCTACTCAGTCATTTCCTAAAACCACACGGCACTCCCCAGAACTCTTCATGAGCTCGGAGGCCATTTATTGACATTTTGGAGGTTCAAAACTGGTGAGTTAGATGGAAGTCAAAAATGAGTCCAAGGGACCTGGCTACAATGACAAGATGCCATCAACCAAGATAAAAGGACATAAATAGAAAAGCAAATGTGAGGTGCAAACAGTGAATGTGATCCTTTTAAACAATAATAAAGAACTGTAAATGCCTGCAGGGTACACAGGAAAAATTCAGTGGGTGCAGTTACACGCAGGCGCAAGAGGTAAAGGACAGAGAATCACTGTTTATATTTGAAAACAGGACCGATGCGCCTGCTGGAGAGAGGGTAGCACTTGAGTGCCAGGTAGGGCAGGACAGTGCAGGGACAGGAGGAAGTGGCAGTGAAAAGAGACTCCTCCTTAAAGGAGCTGGTGTGTGAAGGAGCCAGAAATACTTGATCAACTTTAGGAGAAGGAAAATCAAGTGAAGTTTGGTTTTGTTTGCTTGTTTTATACAAAGGAGATTTCCGCATTCCCTATGAACCCTTAGATTGAGCTCTGCAGGCATCTCAAGGTATTGTTGGAAGCTTAGCAGTTATCACACTCATAGCTTACACTCCCAGGAAAATTATACCCACACCCCAGACTCAGTAGCAGCTCATCAGTTTCTTCTGTGTTCTCAGTGTCACATGAGACCTATCTTAAGTAGGGTCAGGATCTGAGTTTATTAAAAGGAAATCATCCCCTGAAGTGCCACAAATGACTCAGGTTCCTGCTCTTTGCTAATTGGCCTAACTGACTGTGCTCTCCATTCAAAAAACAGAAGTAAGTATAGGCCTATTTACACTAATCACAGGCAAATAGTCCTATCTAGTACACAGTGGATCATACAATAATAGTGCAATAATGGTAACTGAGATAATCTTTGTCTTACACTGTGAGAGCTAAAACAGCCTCTGGCGTGTGCCTCCTCAATTCCGGCTCTCAAATCAGCTCCATGCAGCCCCTGGGATCCAGTCAAAAGGGAATATATGTATATATGCGTGTGTGTGTGTGTGTGTGTGTGTGTGTACATAAGTGTTACGTACTATATCTAAAGATCCATAAATATATATTCATAATATGTATGAATATAATATATGGATATAACATAATACATATACATTCATCTCTGCTGAAAACCTTTTAATGACTCCTTATTTCTTTTGGTTGGTAAACTTAACTGCTTACCTACAGGAGTGATTCTAGCCTCAGATTCCCGTAACCTCTTTAGTTTGTTTTCAGAATGTGGAACATTTCTCATTCTGAGCTGCTGTGGATGGCCAGTGCCAGGTCTTACAGGGGCTGCAGTCCTTTGGATTTCTTGCCATCTTAAAGTGAACATGAAAAGTAAAGCATCATTTTTCAGTCACATATTTAATACTAAGTAGATTAAGGAATGGATTTACTTTTTTGGAGGGGGAGCTGATTTGCTTCTTTTTTAGCTATAACCAAAATAGCGAACATTTTTCTCACTCCAAGAATTTTCTCCCACCCCTTGTATTTACTTTTCACAAAAATAAATGTATAATCATAACTCACTGGGGAAACACATAGCTGCAGTTCCAATAAAGATTGTAAGTTTATTTACACAAGAGAGGATGGAGGGAGGGTGAGGGGGAGAGGGAGAGGGAGAGAGAGATTTTTATTTAGTTGTTTATTTTTGTGGGGTTTTTTTTGTCATGAACCCCGGTCCTTGGACTTTACATGGTTCACACCCTGGCTGTCTCAGTCACTGAGACCCAAGAACACGTCCATGTATATATTCTTTAATCAAACCCTCAGTTAAGGACTCCTTTTTATTTTAGACAATTCTGAGAATTTGTACTATTCAGTTGTCCAGTCTTTAAGCACATACAAAATAGCACCCAAAAAATGCTGTGGAATAAATTAAAATGCTTAAAAAGCACAGCAAGAACTCAAAAACAGAAGTATAGGCCTATTTACATTAATCACAGGCAAATAGTCCCACCTAGTACGCAGTGGATCATACAATAATAGTACCATAATAGTAACTGAGATAATCTCTCAAGACAAAACTCAACTTTCAGTTGGTTCACTGAACCTTATTCATGGACTTCCATCTTTTCCAGTTACTGCTCTTGCCAAAGGGAAAGCGCTAAACTCTGTTGTTCCTTGACACCCTCCTGGCCCTGCTCTTGTGGTTCTTACCTGCCTGAAATCTTCTTCCCTAGTCTTGTGGTTCTTGATGGACTTTAAAGATTCAGTGGATTCACATCCTCCACGAAGTCTGCCCTGATTCCTTCCGACCTAAGCCAGAAGCCTTCGTTCCTTCCTCCTCCTTCCTCAGTGCCTAGCCTATAGTTAAAGTCATTAAATACGTACCAAATTAATTGTTGAATGAACATCTGTCATAATAGTAATTTGGGGGCTGGTCCAAAGTCCTAGGACATTTGACTTAGATTTAGAAAAGGATTATTCACTGTCTGCAGCAGCTTCTGTTTTCACCAGGCTGGTTTCCCCTGTTTAATACATCTGATCCTCCCCATCTAGTTTGAGTTGGCCAATGCCCTGAGAAGGCAAAATAATGTAATGCAAGCTTAAGAAAAGTAGAATAGAACATTAATCTCCAGAAAATAAATATATTGAATTCCAGAGTCAAATATTAGACAATTCATACATAGTAATTACTTTGGATTATCTTATACCCTCATTACATTCTTTCAGTGCATGAAACTGAGCGGCTGCAAATAGTTATGTCTAATTGCAGCGATCATTGAGTCAAGAACCAGAATTAGTCTTGAGTTCTGTTCTGTAATATGTTCCACTATAACAACTGTTTGCCTCATTTTCTCTTTTAAAGAAAAACAATAGTATTTTTTAGGTAAAAATAAATTGAACCTGCTGAAGCACTTAGATGAAAAATACCATTTTTAATAGCATGTTACTGTTATTACCATAGATTCTGGACTATAAGTTCCTTGATGTCATAGAATATTATTATTAATCTTTAGATACTCTGAAGCAGAGTATTTTTTTGTATTAGATATGCAATTGGTATTTATTATGGAACATAATTGGAAGATGGTAAAAATCAATGTTACCTTAGGCAAAAGAAAATAAATACATAAATACAAGAATAATAAGTCACATTCTATGCTTATATCCTTTTCAGTTCAGGGGAATAAAGTACTAGTAGTCTTATAAATCAAGATTATTTTGAAATAATTTTTTTAGATTTTTTTCAACTTCACTGAAATAGCAGTTAGTAATGAACTAGAAAATGATCTGTTAAGCAAGTAAGACAAGTATCAGCCTCACAGGCTTCATATCTGATCCCCCCATTTTATCCTGGCTTGGCATACAGGAACTATTAGGTATCAAAAAAGGAAACTTACCCAGAAAAAATACCTTCACATTAGAAACTATCATACAAATGTGATCCTTGACCTTGAAGGAGAAGAGCTTTGTCAATACCGAAGCTTTGCCTCAAACTAGAGAATTGATAAACTTCTTTCCATCCAGTTAATTCTGAATTGAATGTAGGAGTTTCACTTTAAGTGGCAGACCTGAGATTACAATCCAAAAACTCTATCAAAACACAATTTGGCATTAAATTTCAAAGAGAGAGATTGAAACAGTTTAATGGTGAATGACTCTCACCCAGTAGAACTAGTTATTCTCTAAGAAAACTGGGTCTTTATGCGTCTCTTGGATGCACAGAGTGAGGTTTGCTTCTTTTGGGGTACCCCTCAAGGATGAGGTGCCTAATAAATATTAGATGCCCAAGAAATGTTTATGAAATTAGTGAAAGAAAAACCTTCTCAAGCCAATAATAAAGTACATGAATGCAGAACGCCAACATACATTTTCATGAAACTATACAGCCTTTCTAGCAAAAGATGTCTTTGAAATAAATTTTACTTGTTTCTAATTCAGTACATTGACTTAACAGGTCTTTATGCCCAGTGTTTGGGTACAGCAAATAAGAGATGGAACAGTGTTAATGAGCAGGGCTATGTCTGAAGATGCCTTCTCTGGGAGGGAATTGCATTTTTCCTTCATTCTCAAAATGCTTGAGTGTTATCCAGCCTCCTCCACCCAATTCGCCTCTCCTGGACTGCAGACACATTGGCCTGGATTGTTTTTCCACCTCTGTTTAAATAATCACGTCTTACGTGCTGCCCTGTCCTACTTTCAGCTGTGTTTCAGATGATTCAGTAAAGCAGTACACATCACGGGATCACCTAGCAAAGCACTTCCAGGTCCCCGTTTTCAAGTTTGTGGGCAAAGACCACAAGGTGAGCTGTACACCTTTACCTTGTAACCACCCCCTCCCCTGCACCTTCCTGCTTGGTGTCCCAATGCATCGACATTCTATGAGACCCTGCATTACTTTATGGAGAACGCTGTTCAGCGAGCCATCTCGAAGCATTACGCCTTCCTGAATGTCACACCTGCCCCTCTCCCAATAAAATGACTGTCCTTGTTCAGTGAGACTATGATCAGATCATAATTTTATATCCCGTGGGCCAGTATAATTGAAAAAGCCTGTGTGGTGGTCACACATCAAAGGAAATGGACAGAAAATTCACAGAAAAGGTAAGTCGTGGAGTGTTCAGTGAAAATAGTATTTCACAGGTTAATTAAAATGATAAGACACTACTTTATCTATTTCTAAACATTATAAATCACACTTGCAAGTTTATAAAGAGAAGTCTACAATGGCAGTATATATTGAAGCACTCTGGAAAGTTATGATAACATGTAATAATGACCATAACATCATCAGATTATTTTTTAATTAATTCCAATTGACAGATCTCAAAAACAAACAACAAAAAAGAAAAACAAGATTTACTGGATATATTTATAGAGCCTTGTTTTAAGGGGGTAAAACAAAAGCACCTAAACAGCATATCAATTAATGCAATATTAAGCAGTTGTTAAAATGATAAAATAGGAAAAGGAGATATGAAATACTATTGTTAAAACAATTTACAACCATATTGAATACGCTACATTAAAATATATATAATGGACAGAGATTCAGAGGCTATATAGAAAACAGACTATATATAGTATGTTAAGGTGGGAGTTTTCTTGATTGTATTTTGGTAGAGTTATTGAAACACTGAAATGAAAGGAAATTTATGAGACCAAGACTATTTTACATACTGTATTTAAATGTATTCATGTCCTTCCAGCTATATCACTGTTCCAGAACAATTGTTAACCATAATGGGTAATCCTGACTCTCTCCTCAACTAGACAATATGCTTTGGGAAGTTACTTACAGGGAGAAACTTGGAGAAAAAACTTGATATAGTATACAGAAGTGTGTGGGAGCAGATGTTATTTCCAGACCTTGATGTGAAGAAGGAAGATGTTAATATTACTGGATGTTGCCTTCTCAAGGTCTCTCCCACTGTTGTACAAAGGTAGAAGTTATGGATGTAATTTTTCAAAATCACCCATGTGATGTTATTAAATCTCACATGGGGCAAGTTCCTTAACTTCATCTGTCTCGGTTTCCACATTTGTGGAAAAGGGGATAATAAAAAAGGGGATGATAACATCTGTCTCAAATGGTGGTTTGGACGAAATGAGATCATTTATATGAAACTTTTGGTACAGTGTCTGGCTTCTAGTTAGTGCCCCACAAGTGGCAACTGTCATCATTGTTATTAATTTTCTTTATGATCTCTCCAGGAAGTGTTTCTGCACTGCCGAGTCCTCGTCTGTGGGATGCTGGACCAGCGTTCCCGCTGTGCCCAGGGCTGCCATCGGCGGATGCGTCGTGAGCTGACAGAAGGCGAGGACACAGCTGATTCACAGAGCCAGATGCTGATAGGTGGCCCAATCAGCATTGACTGGGAGGACTAGGGTGGCCCCACGCCCAAGTCCTGCCTTCAGCTGCCCACTGCTTTGGAACTTTCCCCCACACCCTCATAGAACATCAGTCAGCACCCTGGACACAAGTTCTTTAACCTCCTACTGCAGGTTTAGACCAACTCTCAGATCCACTCAGATTTTGGGGAATTGTCATCTCACTGCTGACCAACCTGACCCAAGTGGAACTTTATCCTAAGGTCAGAAGCTAAGTAGAAAGTAGCTTCCCTTGTGGTTCCCCCATTTCCTCCTATAAAAAAACAAACAAACAAAAAAAACACCCAGTGTCGGGTGCAGTAGGACCATTAAAATCAGAATTTGGGTATAATATTTCAAATTAGGAACTTAAAAAAATTAGTTGCTTGAAATTGTGACTTAAATACCCAGTGACTTCTTAAATGTATGTAAATAATAACTATTCCTTGAAATGTAAATTCAAATACAGAACAGTTACAGGAGATCTGTAAGTTTCTCAGTGCAAATGTGTACTAAAACTACTATTTGGTTTCTCTTTCACACACACAATATTTTCTTTTGAGGTCTTTTTAATTGTCTTAAGTCAACTCTTTAATTAATAAATTTTAATAAATTCATGAACATTTAAATGATTCAATGATGGCACTGTAAGACAAACAAAACTTGGTACCATATGCCCTACTGGTACTTTTGCCTTCAAACTAAGACAACAGAAAAATATATTAAATTCTACCATACTCTATATTTAGATGCCTAATAAATTTTATTGAAATAAATATTGCAAACCACAAAGATAAATTATATCTATAGTTAAATGCAATTTCTTAAAATACTAATTAATGTTATGACTTTATATACATTTTTTTAAAGGAAAAGTGCAGGCATGAATGAAGACAAGCAGGAAGAAGAGGAAGAAGCATTTCACTCACTTTAAGGCTGACCATATTTCTTTGAGACAAAAATGGGACACTGGGTTGGAAAAAACGGGCAGGGTTGTACACTGGTGACTAAGGGGAGGGTAGGAGAGCAGCCAGACCAGCAACAACCAAGTGCTATTCAGTGTTGACCAGCAGCTGATGTGAGGACCATGCTGTGGTGTTTTGCTCCCTTGGAAGAACTAGGCAGGCAGGATATGGGGGAATCCTCTTCCCCAGGCTCCTGCTTCCTCACAGGGGCTGGGAACAGCAGCCCACAGGCCCACAGCAGTCAGCGCGGGAAGGGCCGTCTTTAACACTGAGTTAAAGAGGCAGTTGCTTTTGGGGCCCCTCTACAGACTGGACCTGGGGCAACTCAGCTACCCCTTTTACTCCATGTTAAAGACAGTCCTGGTTTATTAAAAATGGGACAAAGTTGGCATTTATATTAAAAGGCTGGGGCGGTTGGGAAATATGTTTAAAGTGGCATGTTTGGTCAGCCTACTTATTTTATTTACTTTTCCATCTTGGTTGTTCCCCCATCCCCAAGATGCAAACCTGAGATGGAAATGTAACCACTAAACCACCAGGGTGTACCTGCAATCAGCAAGTCTTCATGAAACCAGTAGAATTAACATAAAGAAGGGAAAAGAGAAAATGATTGAGCAGGAGTAGGTCAGTTTTTTCTCTAAAGGGCCAAATAACTATTTTAGGCTTTCTGGGCCATATTGAAGCAGTCACAGAGAAATGTGAGCCGGGCTGCTGTCCAATAAAACGTCATGAAAAGAGGTGTTGGGCTGGATTTGGCCCATCGTCCTTTGTCTGTCAATCCCTGCCCTTGGTGATCCTCAGCTCTCACAGCGGTTCAGAATCAACTCTGGTGAGGGTTATATATACCGACACGTAGGTACCACCCCCCAGAGATTCTTTTTTCTTTTCTTTTTTATTATTTGCCTCTTGGTGATTTTAATCCACAAAGTTGAGACCACAATTTAGAGACTGCTCATTTGTTTCACTCCCTTCAGAGCAGGGATTTTTTTCCTATCTTCAGTGGAAGTTTTTACTAAGTGCTTCTCAGACCTTATTACAACATTACCATCCCTTATTAATTAGGAATATCAGTTAATTAGGAATAATTCACAGAAGGAACAAATGGAGGCTTAGAGGCCTAACACCATCTGACATCTATCTCCATTGGCCTTAATCAGCTAAGCTTATAACCTTTCCCACCTGTTTTATCTCTTCAGCATGAGTGGGAATAGTTATTAAGATTAATGGAACTTACCAGATTGGGTTCTTTTTTAAGTGAAATGGAAGTGTATTGGTGATAATGGAATTCATTAATCTTTTTTCAATTTTTCTAAAAAGTATACTTTATTAAATGTGAGATATTTACTAGCAACTGAAATATGAACCAAAGGAAAGTCATTGCCTCCCAAATGGCTACACAGTCCAAAATTTCACTGATGACTATCAGGATAAAGTCCAGGAATCCCAGCATTTAAATCTTTAAACTAAGAACTGAATACCCAAGCAAATGCTTCTTGATTGGGGAGACCAGTGTTGAAGTGAAGAGTAGCCTTCAAATCCCTGCTGTCTTTTTCCAGTTGTCCACAAAGGACAGGACTCGCTTTTCAGTTGCAGACCGATGTTTCCTTTCTCCTCCTTTGTGGTCTCCAAACTTTTGAAGGAAAGGATGGAACGCACCTGCACAACTACCATCACTGAGACCGTGAACTGTGGTGTCGCTCAAACCCAGGAAGGAATCGTCTCTTCCTTATAACTCTTCTTTCTCCTCTTCTGCACAGATGCAGGCAGCCCGTTGACTATTCATAAAGGGTCGGCAGCCCAAAGTCCATACAGTATTGAAAACAGTATTGACCAGAGAATCACAGGCTACTTGAAAAACATGAAGAGAGACAGAAAGGTTAATCTATAGGGCTACCCCAAGTCGCATGATAATTTTGATGAGGAAATTTATTTTCAAGGATGGCATGATACTAGAGGAAAGCAGCGACAGTAATCCAAATACAGAATCGAAAGGAAAGTATACATTTAAGAGAAGTTCTTTTCAAAGAAGCTTTCACTCAGCCCAGTAAAGCAGAGTACACTTTGGAGTAACCTCCTTTTATGGGTCTCGAGGTCAAAACGGTGGCTAGCAATCAGACTCCCATACCACCATACTCACTCCCTGAGAAATCTACCCGTTTTGGAAAATATGCCCTCAGATAATGTTTCTTTACTTTCTCTGTTCAAATGTGGGATAAATAACCACTCATTCACTGAAAAAAATGTGTGTGTGTGTGTGTGTGTGTGTGTGTGTGTGTGTGTGTGGCAGTCACTCTGATCCAAAGACCAAAGAGATGAGATCCCAACTCAAGTATCTCACAGAATAAACCCACAGGGACACAGGATAAACAGGCAAACAGATAGTCGTGCTACAGCCAGGAAGGAAGTAACCCAAAGTGACGTGGAAACCACAGGAAGGGGACTGTTCCTTTGGGCTGAGGGTGATTAGGGAAGGTGCTTCAGAAGAGGTAAAAGATATTTAAGTTTAAACTTCTGGAATGATCAGGGAAATGAAACATGGCTACATGCTTCGACATGGATTTATCTTGAGCATCCAAAATGCCATGGAGTAATGATTCCATTTACATGAACTCTCCAGTTAGACAAAAGTCCTAGAGACAAAAAGTGAGTTTGTGATTGCCAGGGACTGTGAGTAGTGGGGAATAAGGAATGGAGTTTCTTTGGGGGCTAATGAAAATATTCTGTAATTAACACTAGTGTTGTACGACTTGGTGAATATATAAAAAGCCACTGAACTGTATACTTTAAAAATGTGAACTTTATAGCATGTCAATGATATAGCAATTAAAAATTGGTTATTTTAAAAGATCAACAAAATAGGTAAAGTTTTAGCTAGAATGATAAAGAAAAAAGACAATTCAAAATACTAAGTTCAGGAATGAAATAAGGACATAACCAACTTACAAAAATAAAATGGATTATAAGGGAACACAATAAATAAATAAATGCTAAATATTTTTCTGAGATGGAATGAACAAAATGCTAGAAAGACAAAAATTACTAACAACAACTCAAGAAGAAATAGAAAATATGAATAGCTTGCCAGAGTATACAATACAATTACTGATACAAATGCTGAATTAGCAATTAAATTGTTCCCAAAATAAGATCCAGTTCTTCCTAGTTTCACTGGCGAATTTCGCCAAACATATAAAGAAGAATTAATTCCAATCCTTTTCAAATTCTTTGAAAAATTAGTTGAGAAGAAGAGATCATTGCCAAACTCTTTTTAAGAGGTTTGTATTATTCTGATACCAAAACCAAAGACATCGCAAGAAAAAACAAGTTATAAACAAAGATCTCTTATAAAATAGGGACACAAACTCCTCAAGAAATATTAGTAAACTATGTTTGGCGATAAAAGAATTATATCATGAGCAAGAGGGATTTATCCTAAAAAATGCAAGGTTGGTTAAACATCAATTAATCTACCATATCAATAGAATAAAGGTCCAAAACCACATGATCATCTCAATAGATGCATAAAAATTATTTGAAAAATCCTTACACCTTTTCATGATAATGCTTTAACTAGGACTAGAAGAGAACTTCTACTATCTTCTAAGACCATCTGTAAAAGACTATGGCTAACAATCATGCTTACTAAAAGACTGAATGTTTTTTCCCCATAAGATTAGGAACAAGAAAAGAGTGTCTGCTCTTACCACGCCTACTTAATATTGTACTGAAAGTTCTATCCAAAGTAATTAGACAAGAAAGAGAAACAAAAAGCATTCAAATTGGAAGGGAAAATGATATGCAGGTGACATCTTGTATATAGAAAAGTAAGTCACTACAAATCTATTAGAATTAATAAGTTTCAGCAAGATTGCAGGATGAAAGATCAATATATGAAAATCAATTAAATTTAATCTAAAGGAAGAAAAACCTATTGAGGGATTTATAGAGAGTGTAGACATGTCCAGATTTGTATTGTATAAATATATATCTAGTCCCTGTGGGAGGATACAGTGGATGGGACCCAGAGATTTGGGTTGATTTTCAGTAACCAGGCAAGTGATATATCAAAGAGATATTTAGGAGAAAGATCAATAGGGCATTGCTTAGCGGAAGTAACTTGACCTGACCCTAGATTAGCAGCAGGCAGTTTTTCACCTTTGTAGGCACAGATAGAGTGATACTCCCTTTTATATAACCTAATTAATTATTCATATGTTCAAGCCCTTACTTTCACTTTAGAACTATACTCTAGACATTGATTTATGAAATAGATCCAAGATTCTTTCTGCTGCTGACTTTCTCAGTGGAATGTGGCCAGCACTTATAAGCTGAATTTCAAATGCCACCCTCTAAAAATACATAATTTTAATATCTGGATGTAATGTTCTGACTTCAGAAACGAAAGGATGAAAACTTTTCCTAAGGTGAATTAGGAAAATGAAATTACAAATCAATGCTAGAAATCGGGTAGTCAAGCAGTTGTTTAAAAATAATTGTCCAAGTATATGTACACCTTTATACAAAAGAAGACAGATTAAAAATTATTTTCCTAACTTAGAACAATATAAGAAAAAAAGGGCAACCCAAACCAAGTGGTCCTATACAGAATGATTCCCAATATGGAAAATTATTTAACAGTGAAGTGGAACACCAAAGCCAGACAACTCTTTCTCCGGTCTTAGATGACAGATTTTTATATCTCTGGGAAGGCTTTGGTGTGACTTCAGCCTATAAGGAGTTGTGCCAGCAACTCCTGGGCAGGACAGCAAGAACTTCAATGAAGGAGTGCCCATAATCTTCCTTCGCCCCTTTCTTTCATTGGTGTGTTTACAGAACTTGCTTTGCAATGTTCTATAAAGAAAGGGCAGTGAGCACTAAAGGTCTCAGAGTAAAGAGACTCTGGCTATATTTCTGTGTGCAAGCAGGAACCAAGTCCCCTGTTTATAAGTAAATGCCCTTAAGATATGTACCTTCCACTTTGGAGACGAAACCCAGACTCCGCTTGAGGTCAGAGCAGATGGAGTGGAGACACCATCGGAATTTCGCGTCGCAGCGATACTTGTTGGCACCACAAGTGTCATAGCAGATGTCCAGCTGGTTGCAGCACTTGGTCATTGCTGGAATGCCTAAGTCCATCTGGGGAAAACAGAAGGAAGAAAATGCCACGTTTAGACCAGTGACCTCAGGCAAACTTGTCCACCTTGCTATTAGCCAGTCAGCACTCACATTCCTGTTAACATATTCAGGTCAATTCAGAAACACCAATAAGTGGAAAGAACAGATCGGGTTGATTGTCACAGGAAGCTAAGCTTCAATCAGATTTAGCTATTAGTTTAGTAAATCTGAATTTTTTCTTTTTCTTCTAGGTTTTTAGTAGTTTTCAAATTCACAGGCCAGTATAGTGATGAAAATAGGGATCAGAAGGTTAGTCAAGAGGGCAGAGCTGCAGGATTTCAAAATTCAACTAAAACCTATGTTATATGAAATTTTGTTGAGCAAAGGATTTCAAGACTAATAAATATGAAAAATTAAGCCTCAGAGCATCAGGAGATCACTGGTGTTTACCAGGGACCCATCCGTAAGGCACTGTTTTAAACCTGTGTGTATGCATCTCTATGATCAAAGAGCAGAGTCTGGAACACATAGCTCCTGACAAACAAGGGGGTTATGGTCAAATGATAATATTCAACACATATAGACATTTATGAAGTGTCTTATAAACAACTGTGAATGTGGTGGCATAAACTAAGTTAATGTCTAGATACATCATTTTTAATTAGGGAGATGGGCAAGTTGATGGATGACTTTAATTTCCAAAGCAACTCGTTAGATGTGATCAGTTCTTGAACAAGGAAGGGGCTTTATACAATGAGTGATTAAAAATAGTCCTATAGTATATGAAATAGATTGGAATAGGGTGAGCTTAAATGTGGGTAGAACATCTCAGAATCTTTTGCAGTTCTTCTGATAATAAAGACTTAGAGGGAAATAGTGAAAATTTGGTCTCCAGGTATGGGTGAGGATTGATTAACCAGCTATTACATATCCTTTCTACTTGTGTCTCCTTAAGTGTTCTCTTATTTAAACTTTTA
This sequence comes from Solenodon paradoxus, assembly GCA_004363575.1. Lineage (NCBI taxonomy): Eukaryota > Metazoa > Chordata > Mammalia > Eulipotyphla > Solenodontidae > Solenodon > Solenodon paradoxus. The sequence goes on along the minus strand of RJWH01000213.1, from coordinate 718,608 downwards.
TTCCAAAGTCACTGAAAGTAGAATATATTGACTAAGAGCTTAAAAAGCCCTGTGCAAAGAGAGGCTGGATGGGGATACACACACACACACACACACACACACACACAGAGACAGAGAGAGAGAGAGACAGAGAGAGAGAGACGGAGAGAGAGAGAGACAGAGAGAAAGAATATTATAGATAGTCTAACTCATTAGACTAGGCAAAGGCCTGGCTCTGAAATTCTGAGTAAATTCTCATCATCTTAAGTAAATTACTTTGCTTATACATCACCCCTAGAACTAAAAGCATATCACAACAGAGGTGATGGAGAATTAGATGAGATTAATGAGAGGCTCATTATAGAGTTGATCATTCAATTCAACTAAATTAGGTTTTCTCAGACTAGTTCTAAATAATATTTATACCAGCAAACAAAATACTACTACTCCCCAAAAATAATACATACCACTTCCATAGCTAATAAATTGTTATTGACTAAAATAATTAGTAAAAGTAGTGGTTTTTCTAATATAAGTATGTGTTTAAAATGACCGTCGATGGCTCTGGACAGCGTGGGTGCAGGCTGCAGTGAGAACCTCATGTCTGAGGGCGCCTTCTTCACAGACAGCACAGATTTATATGTTTATTCAGGCAAATGTCTAGGCAATGACCATCAAGTGCTCTTTTCTAACAAAATCAGTGTGTTAAGAAACATTTTGGCAAATGAAAGAAAACTGTCTTGAGGAAAAGAGACCTTAAAAATACCACACAAGTAAGCAGCGTTTTAGTTAGAAGAGTAAACGTACTGCAGAGAAGATTATTATAAAGTAAAATCTTTTGAATCAGCAGGAAAGTGAAGTCTAGCCTGATTAAGACCCAACTTAAAATCATAATTTAAATATGAAGCCCCTCTACATATATTTTACATAAAACTCTTTTCTAAAATAAAAAAGGTAAAAGGACTCCCAAGAAGTCTTTTAAAAAATGTGTTTATTGGCACTTGCTGGTAGCGCAGCGGTTAGGTCAGTCACCTCCAAAGCAGCAAGCCACGTACCCCGGGGCTCAAGGCCGGGGTCCAGGGGGAAACAACCCGTGTGAACAATTAAACACAAATAAAATAAAGATGCTTCTTCCTCCTCTGTCTTCCTGCCTGCCTGCCTGCCTACTTGTCTTCATTCCTGCCTGCACCTCTCCTTAAAAATAAATAAATAAATAAATAAAATAATTTACTGCTTGGGCCCAGAGAGGCGGGCAGTCAGAGAAATGGTCAGTTGTGTGATAAATGCTTAGTCAGCACCTGGGGAGGAAGGGGAGTTTGGGGGGAATGTGTTGGTTGGGGGGCCTCAGATTTCTATGAGGTTAATACTTCAAACATAGCTGATTTAATACTGCCAACATGAAGTCTAGCACATGCAAAAGCCTTAATCAAAACCAACTCTCACTGTTGAGGTACTTTTATTCAGCATATCACTTGGAAAGTCTCATAATTTAAATAAGTCGAACTTGTCAGAACTATTTAAAGGTATGTTTGATCCCTAAAACTCGACTGATGTTTGCAGTGGTGACTTCAAAGTTCACGATATAAGGGGTTTATCTGAGGGACTGCTGTCGCCAAGAAAAGGAAATCAATTACTTTCTTTGAAGTTCTCTCCTTTCCCCCATATCCAGTTTTAAATGCTTAATTATGTTGCTCAACTGTATTTCTTAAGTAATCACTTCCAACCGTGCTAACTCTTGGATTAGTCTTAGTTAAAACCAACCAACTGGACGTGCCCTGATGGCCCGGCGGACTAGCACACCTGGGAGCAGTCCCACATACATCTCAAGGCCCTGGGTTCAAAACCCAGGGTCATGGGTAACAACCTATGTGAACAACTAAATAAAAATAAATAGAGTGCTTCTTTCAGCTCTCTCCCAACCTGCTTTCACTTTCATTCCTGCCTGCACCTTTCCTTAAAAAAAACAAAAAACTTCAACTAAGGAAATAATGGAGGTGGTACATACACTTTCTGGTACCTTGAGACCCAGGAAATAGGAGCTGCAGCCATTGGGCTCCTGAGGCTTGTAGCCAGGTCTGGGCATTGGTGCCTTTCCTAGCAGGAGAAAGAAAGGAAAGAAGCAGAAAGAAATGCTTAGAAATTAAACATTTGGGAACATTCATCACAATAAAATTACCCAAAAGCATATTCATTTTTTTCCTTAAAAGTGGTTGTTCCTCACCATCTATTCCCATGCAAGTTTGTTGCTGATGATAATAATGATGATTATGATGGTGTCACAAGAGTAATAACCTTCAGACCAATGTGGCATTTTTCTCTTAGTTTCAAAGCATGTTACTGTAGTTTATTTACTAGCAATTCTCCTGTTTCTTAAATGCATGACCTTAAAGATAAGGTCCATGGCAAAACTGAACTAAAACTCAAAGCTTCTTATTCTTCTCTCCACTGCACGACCACTGCCCCTGATCATACGGGTCAGAAGCAGAATTGCAGCAATACCACAAAAGTTTTTCAGAATAACTCAGAGGAAGTTTCTGTAAATACACACAGACCACTATTGACCAAAGGGCAAAGAAAACACCCTGATGATTTAGGTGTTTGTTTGTATCCTAAAACTAAGTAGAAACCAACTGAAAAACTTTGAATTTCTTGGTTTCTCCTACAGGAATTTTGAGTTATTTTCTGATCTTGCAAATGTCTCAAGAAAAGTTTTGTTAGTTCTGTCAATGGTAGTCATGATAGATACAGATAAACTTGACCTGTCATCTCCAGTGAGGATGTTGTCTGGTTTGGCTTTTAGCAGATTCCAATTACATTGGCATCTCTGCTGTTCTTGGAGCACATCAAAGACTTTGCCAGTACAGCTGGTATTAGTGTTTATATTAATACCCTCTCATTTCATTCAACTTTCTGCTCATGTTTCCCCAGGGAGGTTTTCCTGACAAATACAGTGAATATCCTATCAGAAAAGCAAAACAAAACTAAGAGGCTGTGTGATTTGCCTGAGTCCTATAGAAAGTAGGGGAAGCAGGAAATAAATGCAGAGTTCCTGTTTGTCTCCAAATTCTACATTTTTTACCACATTTCTTTGCCTCCTGTTAAGAGATGTAAAAAAAAAAAAAAGCCTAATACAGGAAATAAGCTAAGAAACCTCAGAGTGAGACACACATCATTAAATTTCTTCTTTTCTTTAAGCTTCTCACCATGTATCTTCTTTTTAATTATTTTACACTCTGAAATATTTCAAAACTGAAGAAAACTCAGAGAAATAAACACCTATGTATCCACTATACATAGCAAATGTGAACACTGAGATATTTGCCATAATTATTTTTTATCTGTTTCATTAAATGTTTTAAGTATGGTTTAAGCCTCTGTATGCCTCATCGTTCTAATTTTAATCATTTTAATTTCCAAATACTAAGCCTCTGCTTTAAAGCCCTACACATTAGTTGAACTCACCGTCATAGCTTTATGAGAAACTCTGAGCCAGAGCTGCCCAGCAGAGCCACTCCAGGACTCCTGACCCTCAGAAACTGTATCATATAATAAATGCTTGTCATTTTAGGCTGTTAAGTGTTGGGGTAACTTGTTCAATAATATGTAACTCCTGCGACTGCCATTGTGATTTGGTTTTATTCTTTCACCACATTTATTTTGTGACAGCTTTACTGAGATATCATTCACCTAGGATATCCTCTACTGTGTACAATTCAGTGGCTTTTAGCATATTCACAGAGTTGTGTGAGCATTACCACACACTAATTTTAGAACGCTTTTGTAGTCCCCTAAAGGAGCCCCATATCCATTAACGGTCACTCTCCACTGCCTTTTTTAGCCCCAGACAACTGCTAATTGACTTTCTGTTTCTATAAATTTGCCTATTCTGGACATTTTAAGTAAAAGAAATCATACAGAACGTATAGTCTTTTGCATCTGGCTTTGCTCCCTTAGCCTAATGTTTGCAAAGTCCATCCAGGTTATAGTAAATGTCAGCACTTCATTTCTTCATTACCAGAAAATATGGAAGACATTTTACGTGTTAGCTATTATGACTGTTGCTGCTACAAATATTTACATATATGATTTCATTTCGCCACAGGAGTAAAAGTCCTGCATCATGTCGTAAATCTAACATTTTGAAGAACTCTCAAACTGTTTACCAAAATGGTGGCATAATTTGACATTCTACCAGCAGTGAAGGAGGTTTCCTGATTCCATGTCCTCTCATCTGACATTTTGGTTGTAGTCACCCCAGTGGTGGGAAGTGTTATCTGATGGTAGTTTTGATTTACATTTCCCTAATGACTAGTTATGTTTAGCATCCTTTCATGTGCTTATTGACCAATCATGTATATCATCTTTGGAAAAGTATCTAAGATGTTTGCTCATTTTATAATTGGTTGGTTGTCTTTTTATTGCTGTCATAGAATTCTTTATTCTTTATTCCTTGTCAGATATTTGATGTGCAATGTTTTCTCCCATTCTGTGGCTTAGTTTTTCACTTTTTGATGGCATTCTTTGAATAACAAAAGTTTTTAGTTTTGCTGACATCTAATTGATCTATTTGATTTTTCATTCAGTTATCTGAATGAAAAATTAACCACTTAAAGTGTACAATTCTGTGGCATTCAGTACATTTATGGCACTGTGCAATCATCACTTCTATCTAGTCGCAAACACCTCATCACCTTCCAAAGGGGCTCTTGGTGTCCAGTAAGAAGTCACTCCCCTTTCCCCACTTCTCCTAACTCCTAGAAACCACGTCTCCTTTCTTTGGAGATTTACCAATTCTGGATATTTAAATAAATGGAATCATACAATATGCAATATTTTGTGACTGCCTTCTTTCACTAGGATAACCAACATACTGTTTTAAAAGGGACAGTACATTTTTTCCCCATATTTCCCGACTGTCCCATCTATTACTACAGATGTCAATTTTGTCCCATTTTTAATAAACCAGGTCCATCTTTAATGCAGGATTAAAAGGAGCAGTTGAGTTGTCCCAGGCCCAGTCTCTTGAGGGTCCCCAAAGTTAGCTGATCCTTTTGCCTTGAGTTAAAGACAACCCTTGCCAGTGCCAATTGTGGTGGGCCATGCCCACTGCTGCTGTTCCCACTCTGTGAAGAAGCAGGAGCCCTGCAGGAAAAGGATTCTTCCCAACTTCACATGCTACAACTTCTTCAAAGGGAGCAAACACCGCAGCAGGTTAAGCTGCAGGTAAGTACTATGGGGTTATCTCTGGCACTATGGGGGTTATTGGGCATTTCGGGCACTGGGATGGTTAAAATGGTATGTGTTCTAGGCAGGGCTTTAGAGCAGGGCTTATGGGGGCCGCCAAATTTGTTTTTCTTCTCAGATGCCAAAATTCCTTGCACCACCCCTGGCTATTTACGTAAGTGCCACCAAATATCATTACTATGTAATCACTGATTGACATCTAATAGTACTTACTTGTGCTGGCCTGGCTGCTTTGCTCCTTCTTGGATTACGCTGTCTCTTCCCCTTCCCTGAGTCACCACTGCATAACCCCTTCCTAGTTTTGCCATCCCAATGTCCTGTTTTTTGTTTGAAGGAAATATAGTCAGGCTATTTCATATAACATAATGCCTTCACAGTTCATCACATTTATCAGTACTTCATTCCTTTTTATGACTAAATAAGATTCCATTCTATGGATGCACCACAGTTTGTTTTTTCAATGGATTTTTTTAAGAGAAGAAAGAAGGGAGGGCATGCACCCTGGTGGCCTAGGGTCTAGTACACCCTGGGAACAGTCCATATACATCCCAAGGTCCTCGGTTCAAGACTGGGGCCAGAGGAAACAACCAATGTGAACAGCTAAATAAAAATAAAGTGTTTCTTCCTCCTCTCCCTTCCTTCCTGCCTGCCTCTGCTCGCCTTCATTCCTACCTGCACCTGCACTTTCCTTAAAAAAAAAAAAAAAAAAAAAGGAGGAGGAGGGAGGGAGAAGAGGAAGAAACGTTTTTAAGAGGAAAAGGTGATACTTTTATTTATTAGTTTATTTATATTTGGTTGTTCCCCCAGCCCCTGGTCTCAAACCTGTGTCCTTAGGCTTTACATGGTCTGTGCCCCAGCCTCAAGCTTAGTGCCTGAGCCACCAGGGTGAGCCCTCAGTTGACATTTTTGATGCTTCTATCTTTGGGCTATTATTAAGAATACTGCCATGAACAATTGTGCATAAGGACTTGTTTGAATATCTATTTTTAATTATTTTGGGTATATAACTAAGGAATTGTTGGGTCATTTATTAATCCTACATTTAACTTTATGAGGAACTACCAACTGTTCTCCTCAGCAGCTGATCATTGTACATTTCTACAAGCAGAAGGAGTCCAATTTCCATGCATCCATGCAGTTTCACTATAATGTATCTAGATGTTGATTGTATATCATTATTCTGCTTGGAACAATCAGAAGACCTTAATTTCTTTCACCTTGAGAAATTACACAGCATTATCTGAATATTTTCTTTGCTTATTCTCTCCAGTTTTTCCTTTTTTGGCCACATTAATGAATGATGAGTCTTGTTAATCTTGTCTTAACCTCTGTATATAAACCTCTCTTATTTTCCATCTTTTTCTCTTCACAGAATAATGTAGTTTTATCAAGCCTTTCACATTTTATTAACCTATCCACTGAGGTTTTTTTTGTTTTTTTGGTTTTTTTTTATGGAAAGGTATAAGCAAGAATGAAGGTGAGTAGATAAACAGGCAGGAAGAGAGGGAGGAAGAAATATTTTATTTTACTGTCATTTGGTTGTTCATCTTGGTTGTTCTCTCCGGCCCTGGGAAGTGACCCTGTGTCCTTAGGATGTATGTGGACTGTGCTCAGCCAGAGGAGGTAGACATAACTGCTACTCCACTGGGCATGCCCATCCACTGAGTTTTTCTTTCGATGACTATTTTACTTCTTAAAATTCTATTTTATTCTTTTAAATCTGCATATTCATTTTTGAATTCTATTTTTTTGTTTTCTATTTCTTTTATTTCTTTAATAATTTCAAATGTTCTCGTTATATGGTTTTATTATCTCCAATCCTTGAGATGCTAAAAGACTACTGACTGTACCTCTCTGTGGATTACTTTTTCACATGCTGTGTACTTTTTTAGTAGGGGTTGTCTTTCGAAAGGAATCCCTGTGCTCTGGGTCAAGCACCACAGAGTAGCTCTGCAATTGCTTTTACTTTGGCTTTGGGAGTCTCAAGATATGTTTGACACAAGTATGTTAATATGTTTGTTAATTTCTCAGTTTGGGATACAGCAGGCCAAGTGTATAACTTCGGATTCCTCATATGTACACAGAGTGTGCACATGATTTTTTTTAACTTTTTTTTAATTTAGTTGTTAATCTTGGTTGTTCCCCTTTGGTTCCAGGTCATGAATCCAGGTCCTTGAGATACATGTGGACTATGCAAACTGGAGGCAGCGGACTTATCCACTAAGCCACCAAGATGCAGCACACATGACTTTTTAGTGGATGCTCTTTATTCCTCATTGCTTCCCCGGGGGATGGAAGACATCCTTGGAATATTGAACTGACATTTTCTAACCCCTTTCATTTTTATTCATTTTATTTTAGTAAAATTACAATATATTATATATACTTAACATTATATAGGCTTAGGATGTGCATCATTGTAAATCAACATCTGCATATAACTACATTAAAGTCACCACTAACAATTCAAGTCTGTCCTTCACTCTAATCCCTTTCAAACCAACTGGGAGATTTTTCAAGCTCCAAGCTTCTGCAGTCTTTCTATCTTCCCAATTCTTACAGGTGAATGTTACTTTTTCTTTCTTTGTGTGAGCATTAAAATTCATGTCTCAATCTCTAGATGCTCCATATGTGCCAGACTAAAGATTCCAAGGGTGTCACAGCATCAGTTCCTGCTCACCACTTTGACTTTGCATTTTCTCTGCGTTTCTGGAACTTGAAAATTTCCTTGTATTTCATTCTAGCATGAGTGTGTGCTCCTGGTCTTGAACTTGGATCCATCAGTTTTCCATGGCTTGCACCTTAGCAACCTTAGCTGTTGTAGCTAGATGGGTAAACCCAAGCCTGGTTTTTTAAAATGTTTTCTTTTTACCCTACATTTCTTGTTATTTGGAATAAAAAAGGTACTGTACTTAATTAATTTTGCCAGCCCACCTGTAATCTGCATTAATTTTACTTTCAAAGTTCTTAAGAAATACAATTTACATTTGATACCCTAAGAACCTGCCTTGTGGTGTGTGTGTGTGTGTGTGTGTGTGTGTGTGTGTGTGTGTGTGTGAGAGAGAGAGAGAGAGACAGAGAGAAACAGAGACAGAGACAGAGATAACTTGGAGTGGCGAAATGGGTAAAGTATATTAAATAATATTGGTAATCAAATTCACAGATATAAATAACAGTAAACTATACAAATAAATGTGTTTTGTCTCTTGGAGGAGAGATTATGGTCGTTTACATATTTTTCCAGTTATTTTACAAATATTCAACATAAACTAGTTTTATAGAAAATAGGGGACTTTTAATGAAGAAACAAATGTCTAAATGTGATGATGAAACTTATCTTTTTTAATAATTTTGTTGATAAAGGGCTTTTTCAGCAGATTTAGTGCATATTCCTGGATACCTCTGCCTTTTTTGCATTTGATAAAACTCTGGTAACTCAGTTTGAAAGATAATGGAATGCTAACTATAGACATCACCTGGCCTATTGATGAAGGTTATTTTTATTGTATTTAATATTTTATGTTAGATGCAGAAATTCTGTTTAGAAATGAAGCTTGAAGTAAAAGATCTAAGAAAAAAAGGTCATAGTTTGAATCAAGGCAGAAATAGTTTACTATAACAACAAGTTAATTTTATTGTCTGATTTGGGATATTCTAGGAGTGGAAGATCCACAACTCAATCCTCTAATTCAAGAGTTGGCAATGATGGCCCAGGCCAGCCCTGCCTGCTTTTGTTTAGCCTGCCAATAAGAAAGAAAGAAAAGAAAGAAAGGAAAAAGAAAGAAAGAAAGAAAGAAAGAAAGAAAGAAAGAAAGAAAGAAAGAAAGAAAGAAAGAAAGAAAGAAAGAAAGAAAGAAAGAAAGAAAGAAAGAAAGAAAGAAAGAAAGAAAGAATATTTTTAAATGGCTGGAGGGAAGGAAGTCAAAACAAAGTTTTTGTGACCTGTATTTTGTGACCTGTAAAATGATATGAAATCCAAAATTGTGGTGTGCATAAAAGAGTGTCATTGGAACAGATTCACACTCATATACACACTTTCTATGGCTGCTTTCACAGAACAGTAGCAGAAAGCAGTTACAATCTTGATGTGAGGGTGGTTTTCTAAATAAGACAGAAAATTCAGAAGCAGTAAAGAGAGAAACTAACAGACTTGACTTAATGAAAATTAAAACCTTCTGAAGAAAGTGAAACGCCATAAAATACTTAAAATACAAAAGAGGGAGATGGAGGAGAGGTAGCCATGAGAGAGAGCATGACCACTGCCTTCTGGGTCCAACCTTTTTTCTCTCTCTGCTTTGTCACTGAAACTTCTGGGTCTTATCACTGAGGTCAAGGGTTAAGTCTTCTCAGAAGGGCGTGTCCATCCTCCCCACCCAGCTGGTTCTGCAGAAGCAACTATGTGCCAGAAGTAACAACAAGGAGTCAGAGAGCCCCAATGGAAATGGATGCCCTGCTTCCAGAAACAGCAGTAAGTAATATATTAAGGGAACAAAGAATGTGACAATTTGACTGAAGCAGGGAACTCTCTTTCAAGTGTTGAAACAGATTAAGTTACTGCCTGAGGTAAGGTAATGACCCTGTCTTGATTTCCCCGACCTGTCTCTATTTTATTAGGAAAGTCCCACAACTCATGGACGCCCACCCCATCCCTCAGTTCCCCGGTGAGACAGTTGGTCACCCTAACACAGGAACAATGTCTTTGCCTCTAAGCCAGTGGCTGTTTTCATATTCAGGGTATGCATCCCCTGAGAATCTGATGAGGGCTGTGAATTCTTTCTGTGGAAAAAGATACAAACTCACAGGTTCATAAAATTTTGCTGTGAAGTGATATTGCAAAAAAGATAAAAAGATCTCTCCAAAAGAAATCATATTAAAGACACTTTTCCTCTAGAACTAAACTCAAGAAATTCCACAGGGCCTTTAATCAAAGTGTGATAGCGTGAACAGTATCTTCACTCACGATTTTTTTGAGACACAGAAATTGTGCTTCAGAGACCTTCCTAAAGGCAAAGAACATTTAAATCATCTTTCAATTATTTCTTCCAGAAGCTGAGGGGGTGTTGCCCAGCCACTGGGAATCCTGTGGTTTTTAAAATTTGATGCTGAAAGGGAACCAGAAGAATCTAAATCCACATTTAAACTGTTCACCAGACTTTCTCAGAACAATCTAAGATGTGTTTGCTATCTGCCATGCTCCATACATAGCACAGTCTTTGTACTGTCTCTTTTTGAAAAGAGAGGAAGGAAAGGGGGAAGGGAGGAAAGGAAGAAGGGAAGGAGGGAAGGAAGAGGCATTTAATCATTATTTATTTTTGTCCACCCACACTTATTGCCTCCCACCACCCTGCCCTCCGAACCCTGGTCCTTAGGCTTTCATGCGCTATACCCAGTCACCTTAGCCGCACAAACCGTGAGGATGTGCCTGTATTGTCTCTTTAATTCTCACAACAATCTTGCAAGGTACTTATTATTATCATGATTTATATACATGAGGAAACAAAGGTTGAGAGTTAGGTAATCTACCCAAGATCACCAGCAATAGGATCCTTCCTTCTCCCATTCCAACCCATGATTTCTCCATTACTGGTATTCCTTAAACTCCAGTTCAAGCACCACCTGTCACCACAGACCTATTAAGATGTGGGAGAAGAGCTCCTATTAGACCCCTTACAGCATCTGTGCTCTGTATGCTGCAACTGGCGCTGAATCTCATGACGGTTATGGTCCCACCCTTTGACAAGAACAGGTTTTGTCTGTTAACATGAAAATGAATTGCTGTAAATATAAGATGTGTGGAAGGCCATGGTGACATGCTACTGTGAGCTACCACGATACAAACACACCTTTACCTGTCTGAACAGCCAGTAACTGAAGTTCTCCAAGAATGAGCTCTTAACACACCTTGGCTGTACTTCGTAATCACCTGGGAAACATTAAAAACACCGATGCCTGGCTTCAACACAGCAGATGCTGATTTAATTAATTTGGACTGCAGACATTTTTAAAGGCTTCCATGTGTTTCTAAGTGAGGTCTGGGGTAGAGAGCTATTGTTTAAAGTCCTCACTTAATGTCTAACATAGAGTCCTCGAAACTGCAACTTTAAGTGAAAAGACATAGCAGGTCCTCCAGCAGTTCTTTTGCTCAGCATTTGTCAGAAACAGAATTTCTTTTACCAGCAAACTAATTATTTCTAAAGAGATTGACCAAAATACTGCAGACTTTAAAGCTTCTTTTTTATTCCCCTAACATGTAGCTCTAACAACGGCAGCATCACGATCACCTGAGAAATGCAAATTATCTGGCCCCACCCCAAATCTACCGGAATCTGAAACTCAAGGGGTGGAGGCCCAGCTGTCTATATATATATATATATATATATATATATATATATATATATATATATATATATATATATATATATATGTATATATACACACATGCTTTCCAGGGCTTAAAAGCACAAGCAAGTCTGAGAACATTGTTTTAAAGAGAAAACAGAAGCTTTGTGCACAAGATGTGCATTGAAAAGTCAACTGAAAAAGAACTGAATCCCAGTTAATTATTGGGTGCTATCTGTTGGAAAGAAGCTTGATTCACGATCAATTTGAGAAGATATTTCATGCCACAGCCTCCAGATCCTCAGTCCCCCAGGGTTCCAAAGGTAACTGGCTTGACCCATCTTTCCTACAGTTCTTCAGGCCCCTCCTTCCCCAGGATGTGTGTTTCATGGAGTGGAATTATTTGTCTTCCTGCAATCTCTCTGTTGACCAGTCCCATCCCCCACCGGTGGTTGCTGATATCGACCCTGTCCAGGAGACTCAGTACCAAAATTTGCTGAAATCTTTTCATGCTATTTTGCTAGAGAAGGAAGAGAGTCTGATAATCTTGTTTTCCTAAAACGCATCTTGCTGTTATCTATTTGCTAAACCACAGATTTAATTCTCATCTTGCCTCTAGGAAAGAAAATAGCACCTGTGTCAATCCAGTGTCAGAAGTGGGTTAACCCTTTTTCTACCCCATCCTTGCAAACAAGGTGAGCACATCCAGTGACAAGGCATCTCTGCATCTGTCCAGCCCACTTGGACAAAGATGTGGCTAGAAGTCAGCTAGGTCCTTCCACAGACCAGGCCTTTTACCCAATAAAATCTTCACAGAGATGCAGTTGCTTCTTTACACCATATCCCTGTGTAGTTAAAACATCTATGATGCAAAACTTTTGCTTATGGAGGACTGAGTCATCCTTGTCTCCTAGACACTCTGGGTTTAAAAGGAAGTACTTTCTGCTGCTTGAAGGTAAAAGGGAGTAAAAGAGATTTACTGGAGGAGTCCAGCCAGTGTATAGTTTTTCAGAGTCTCTCGAAAACAAAATTTTATCTGTTGGGAGAAAATATTTCTCAAAGGTTTTCCTGCTAGACTAAACTGACTACCATTTTCATTTTCTAATCCTGTGAAGAAAGAATTGATAAACTAAACCATAAATCTAATGTGACATGAGACTATGCTTTCAAAAATATTCTCATTCCTGGTGTTGGCAGTCTCCCCTGCCTCCCAGCTGCAAGGGCCTGGGCTTGAATTCCATGCTCAGTGCATTGACTTCAGTGATCAAGGAAGGAAGAACTGGCAGCAGGGACTCCTCTGGCAGCTGGGCGTGCCCTCTGGCTCTGCGTACCCTATTTTCAACTCAGGAAGGCAGGTTGCTACCTGCCCACAACATCTGGCACCAGGCCTAAGATGATGGGCAGAGACTGCTGGCTCAAGCCCCCCTCCACCCAAGGGACTGCCGTGACAGAGGCAGGATACCAGGAACAGCTCATTGGGAGGGTCTGGCAAATGGATGCCCACTAGAGACAGAGCTAGAAGGAAAGTGTATTAGTGAAAACAAGAATCCATTTCCAAGCTTAGCACAGAGTGACAGAGGAAGATGTTTTGTTCCCTCACAGAATTTCCTCTAAATGAGTTCAGCTGTAGTTTTCACCCCTAGGAACTCACAAAAGACTTCCTTTCCTACACCGCCTGCTCCCTTTTCCAAAATTCCTGCTTCATCAAAAATTTATTAGGATGGACCCAGAGAACAGGTCTTGAAAAGCTTGGGTTGTGCCCTGGAGGAGGAGCAGTTAGGTCAGCTGTCTTTGGTTGGTATAGTTCAAATACATCCCAGGGACCCGGGTCCGTGGCCTGGGGCCAGAGGATTAACCAAGATGAACAACTACATAAAATTCAGTGCTTCTTCCTATCTCTTTCTGACTGCCTTCATTTCTGCCTGCATCTTTACTTTGTTAAAAAGAAAGAAAAAGCTCCTTGGAGGAGTAGATTTGCCCCATAAAATACAGAAAATGTGTGAAATTTGTATTTTAGATCATTCATCAGTATCAGTTTATCCCAAATATTTCATTAGACATATTAACAAATTGTGTTGCTTAAATTTCAGACTTCATGTGTGCCCTATATTTTCTGTTTACTGAATCTGGCAACCCTACTGGAGAGGCGGCTAGCAGGAGAAAGTGCCTGACAGATTGTGACCTTGCCCAGCAGTGACAGTTTTTACAGGAAGAGAAACAGTGCACTCACCGTATCGGCACCTGTATTGACAGACTCCATTTTTCCCTCCCAGCAGCTCCATGAAGGAATCCAAATAGCTGTTGACAGATTCAAAACTGCCCCGGATGTGCCGAAGGCCCCAGTCTGAATAGGACTCTTCTGTGTCAGGGCTGGTGTCACTCTGAGTCAGGCCACCCGCCAGGCTGAGCCACAAAATCAGGAAGCAGGTGGCCAACTTCATCCTGAAGCCAGGTAGGCTTTGTGGTCTCTCCTCAAGCCCCAGCCAGTGTCCCAGAGGGTCCAGGTCCTCAACCCACTGGCCCGATGTCAGACAGAACTGAGAAAGGGATTAGCTGGAACACCCAATCTGTGTTCCCCAGAGATGGACTTTAAACATAGCTGTGGAGGTTGAGATGAGATCAGGGCAATTAGAAAGGGCAAAGGTTAGGCAGTGGGAGGGCCTGAGAGATGGCCAGTGAGAGAAAACGTTTCCAAGTGGATTCCCCTCAGTCTTGGAGGAGGGAGATGTCGGTCAATTTCTAGGAGGCACCAGTAATTAGAATCCTACTCCTGACCAGCTTGTAGTCTATTGATCGATTATAACTTTGGTCCTTGAGGCCAGGCCTCTTGACACCAAAGCTTGTCAAAGGTCCTAGCCCCACTCCTAAATTAGTCATTTATACTTGTCTTTAAGGCAATTCAACAGGATAGATACAGGGCTCAGGAAAATCCCAATGGCAGTGGATAAACCGCGGCATCTCTACCAATTATCTGGATGTTGTCAGTGGCCCTAAGTTGCCTGAAGCAGGAGTTCAGATGTGGGGCCTTTGTGCCTGCCTGGCTCTCAGAGCCACCCTCGGTGGGGTGAGCTCCTCATTCTGGTCATCCTGACACTGGCACACTGAGCCTCTCCTCTCCAGCAGATGGCTACCATCACCTGGGGACTGCCATGGCGGGGAACTGTCTCTCCTAGTGCAAGTTTATTGTTGAGTTGCTTAAAGGGCAGAGGGTTTATCAGAAACACTCTTGGAAATTTTAGGCTTTAAGACTATTGACTGCAGACTAGTGTTCTGGCATCATTTTCAGTTTATAGTTTGCTTTTAGTCACATGAAATAAATTCCATTAGTGAAATCCCTAGTCTATAAAAATGATATCTTTATGAACCAAATGAATCACTTAACTTCTATGGGGAAAATCCCATAGAAAATAATGCATTTCTTTTTCATTTTAGATAAGCAATATTTTTGTCTAAAGACTCAGACTCCAGAAAGGGCAGTAGTTAAAAAAATATTTCATATGAGCATCAATAATGTCACCAATATTTTAAAGCACCTATAATTTTTTAAAACTGTGTGTGTGTTTTCACCATATAAATTCTGCAAAGCAAGGTAAATATTCCCACGTGATCGATAAGAAAACTCTGCAATACAAAGGTTTAAATGACTTGGTGAAATCTAGGCAATGGTATCGGTGGTAAATCTGGGATCAGGGGCAGCCACCAAATTTGTGGAGCCCAGTCAAAATGAAAATGGGGAGCTCCTCTTCAAAAAGCAGGAAGAAGCGCCATTCAAGGAACTAATATAAAAAGGTTTTTTTAAGTTTTATTATTTGTAAAATATAATAGAGTACTAGCAATAACTGAGTAACAATGTTAAAACATCCATCACAAAAATATTTTGGTATAATTTTATGTAATTAAACCTTTACTGTAGTATCTTGATTGATCAGAAGATTGCTCTAAGTTTTCCACAAATTCATTTGCTAGATTATCAAAATATATACTTTTAGTAGCTTCATTTCCAATTTATATAACTGAAAGCAATGTCAGTTTATGTTGGCAAATGCAAAATTGCAAACCATATTTAATAATTTTTATTTTGAGAAGGCTATTTTTTCTGATGCAAGCTGTTACTAGAACTATAAATAATAATGCCCCCTCATTGCTTGCTACTATAAGTAATTTTTATTAGTATAAAATATAATATTTATATAATATTTACCATTTTGACCACTTTTAAAGGCATTAGGTACATTAAGTGCATTACCAATGCTGTTCATCACTCGATCTCCAGAACTTTTTCATAATCCCATAATTTCATCACTCTATATACATTAGACACACCCTGCTGGAGCAGTGATTAGATCAGTCTCTTCCTAACGAGTGCAGGTCACATACCCCTGGGCTCAAGTCCCAGGTCTGGGGGTAAACAACTGGTGTGAACAACTAAATAAAAATGAAATGCTCCTTTCTCTTTGCTTGCCTGCCTACTCACCTTCATTCCTACCTGTACTTTTCCTTTAAAAAAAAAAAAAAACCTCTGCATTAAACAATAATTCCTCATTTCCTTCCTCCCCCAGTCCCAGGAACCCCCGTGCTACTCTCTTTCTCTGTGAATTTCACTACTATAAGTGTACCTAAAAGAATGATCATAACATGACATTTAGGTGGAATCATACAATATTGGACTTTTCTGTGTTTGTCTTATTTCACTTGGCATAACTTCAGAATTCATCCATGTTGTAGCATGTTTCAAGACTTTATTATGAATAATACTGCTCTGAATATTGGTCTACAAACATTCTGCTTTCAGTTTATTCAGGGGGTAGATAGCTAGAATTGAATTTGCTGGATCATATGGCAATTCCATGTTTAATTTTTTGAGGAACAGTCATACTGTTTTCCACAGCATTATTTTGTTTGTTTGACAATTGTTATCCTTATGGGTATAAGTTGTATCTCATTGTGGCTTCAATTTACATTCTCTAATGATTAGTAACATCATGTGTTTTTTTATATGTGTATTGGTCACTTGTACATCAAGTTCCTCTTTGCCAGTTTTCCCCCAGCTTTATTGAGATATAGTTGACATAATATTGCACACATTTAAGATGTACGGTGGGATGACACTGCACTGCTACACTGTGAGTGATTGTCACAGTGCTAATACCTTCACCACCTCACATAATTACTGTTTCTATGGTGAGAACATGGAAGATCAGCCCTTAGCAACTTTCAAGTATATAATACAGGATTGTTACATGTAATCACCATGCTGTACATTATGTCCCCAGAATTTATTCCCTTTATAACTGGAAGTGTGTACCTTTGACTGACATGTCCCCAATTTTTGACTCCTGAGGCCCTGGTAACTATTTTTCTACTCTGTTAGTCCAATTTTTTTAGAGTCCGCTGGTAAGCGTGATAGTACAGTATTTGTCTTTCCGTGTCAACTTATTTCACTTACTGTGATACCTTCAAGGTCCATTCATATTGTCCCAAATGGAAGGTGTTCCTTCATTCTCCTGGCTGAATAATATTTATGTCATGTGTGTCTGTTTCTGTGTATATCACACAGCAGGATTTCTGGTTCACACGGTAGTTCTATTTTTAAGTTTTTGAGGACCCTCCATATTTTTTTCCATAGTCTCCGTCTGCACCAATTTACATTCCAAGCAACACTGCACATGGGTTCCCTTTTCTGCACATTCTTGCCAACACTTGTTATTTCGCCTTTTTGATCATAGTTATTTTAAACAGATTCTGATGTGATATCTCACTGGGGATTTGCTTTGTATTTCCCTGAAGATCAACGATCTTAAGTATCTTTTCATGTAACTTTCAACCATTTCTATGTCTTCATTAGAAAAATGTCTGTTCAAGTCATCTCTCCACTTTTAAATCGGATTTTTTAAAGCTATTGATTTATGATTTTCTTATATATTTTGGATACCAAGTCCTTATGAGACATATGATTTGAAAATATTCCATTTTTAGGTTACTTTTCATTTTTCTATACGAAAGCATTTTAGTTTGATATGACCTCCCCCCGCCCACTTTTTGTTGTTGTCACCTTTAATTTTGATCCAAAGTCATTGCCAGGAACAATGTCAAGGAGCTGATTTATGTTTTCCTCCAGGCATTTTATGGTTTCAGGTCTTTTTTTTTCTTTAAAGAAAGGTGAAGAAATGTAGGCAATAGGCAAGCAGACAGGAAGAGAGGAGGAAGAAAGATTGAGTTGTTCGTCTTATTTATCCCCCACCCTTGCCCACCGCACCCTGGATCTCAAACCTACATCTTTGGAATCTATGTGAACTATGTCCAGTGGCCTTATTTGCTAGGCCACCAGGGTACAGCAATTTCAAGTCTTTTGTTCAATATCTTTAATACATTTTGGGTTAATTTTTGTGTATGGCATTAGGTAGTGGTTCAGTTTCATTCATTTTCAAATGACTGTCATGTTTTCCCAGTACCACTTATTGAAGAAACCGCCCTTTCCTCATTGTTTCATTGGCCCCTTTGTCATTAATTGACCATATATGCTTGTGTTGATTTCTGGACTCTACATTCTCTGTGTGTCTGTTTTTATACAAGTCCCATATGTTTTGGTTACTATAGCTTTGTAAATATGATTTAACATCAAGGAGTATGATGCTTTTAGCTTGCTCTTCTTTCTAAAGATTGCTTTGGCAATTCAGTCTGTTGTAGTTCATATATATTTTAGGATTGTTTTTCCTAATTCTATGAAAAATGCTCCTGGGTTTTTGATAGGGCTTGCCTTGAAACTGCAGATGGTTTTGAGTTGTAGGGACATTTTAAAATGTTCTTCCGATCTGTTAACATAAGCTCTTTTCATTTATTTGACTTTCATCAATTTCATCTGTCTTTATAGTTTTTAATGCACAAATTTTTCACCTTGATTAAACTTATTAAATATTAGAATGTATTTGATACTATTGTGAATAGGATTATTTTATTTTTCAGATATTTTATTATTGTATAAAAATATAACTTATGTATATTAATTTTGTATCTTTCAACTTTACTGAATTCTACTAGCAGGTTATTTTTGGTAGAGTCATTAGGTCTTTCTATATATAATATCATGTCATCTATGAATAGTGATTATTTATTCCTTTCTGATTTGGATGCTTTTATTTTTTCTTGTTTAATTACTCTGGGTAGGACATCCAATACTGTGTTGATTAAAAGTGGTGAAAGTGATATCCTTATCTTGTTTCTCATCTTAGTGGAAAATCTTTCAGCTTTTCTCTGTTGGGTATGATATCAGCTGAGGGCTTCTCCTGTATGGTCTTTATGTTAAAATATGTTCCCTCTATACTCACACTGTGAAGAGTTTTTATTATAAATGGCTGGTGAATTTTATCAGGTATCTTTCCACATCTATTAAAATTTAAGATATTAATCCTTTATTAGTGTAGTATGTAACATTTATTTGTGGATGTTGAACTTTCCTTCCATCCTGTTATGAATTTCAGTTGATCGTAGCATATGGTGCTTTTAATGAGTAAAATTTCCCTGCTATTAGTCTCACTGCTGTATGCAGCCATGCATCACTTAACAGTGGCTGTTTTGTGGTTCCTCTGTTTCTTTTCCTTTGTGTGTCTACATTTGTTTGTGTGGTTACCAGAAAGCTTGCACATAGCGACTTATAGCAATATATTTTAAGTTTGTAACAACTTGTTTGATCGCATATTCTGCAGTTTTACTCCTGCACCTCTACACATGGGTTTTATGTTTTAGTGTTCCGTTTTATATGTTCTTATCTTGTATATCTCTTAATGGATTATTATAGTTTTTTGTTTTTTAGCCCTTGTACTATCTTTATATAATTCATCCACTACTTTTACTATATAATTAGCTTTTTTGGTGCTCTTTACAATCCTTTATTAATTGTATCAATTTAAAACATCTTTGGCTGGGTGTATTATGTTTTCTGTCAATTTAAAGAAAATTATTAGCACCATTTCCCTCCATTATTATTTCATCCTTGAGTTCCAACAGTTCAGCCGTATTTAGTATTCACACAAGTAACACTTCTGGGTTATATTATTTCAGTTATCATTCAAACCTGCAGTCCTGGCACAAACTAAAAACTGAATACAAACTTTCCCAAAGATTTTTACCACACATTGTCATTTAAAATTCCCGCTGGGAGAGTTTCTACTTTGTTTACAGATTGGAGTTAAACTGCAGTCAAATTTAAAAGACAGAGGCACAACTGATGTAACAGTTTGATCATGATTCCATATATCACCTTTAATAGAGAGACTTAGACTTTCTTTAAAATTTTCCTTTTATAAGTTAGTGTTCTTTTTGTTCAGCTTAAAGAAGCTCCTTATACATTTCTTATAAGGCTGGTTTCATGATAATGAGCTTTAACTTGTGCTTCTCTGGAAAGCTATCGCTTTCAATTCTGAATAATAACTTTACCAGGTAGCATATTCTTGGTTGGAGTTTTTTGTTTCAATTCTCTGGACATACTATGCCACTTCCTTCTGGTCAGCAAGGTTTCTATTGAAAAAATGCTGATGGTCTCATAGGAGTTCCCTTGTATGTAGAAAATTGTTCTCTTGCTGCTGCATCTCCTTGTCTTTAACTTTGAACATTTTAATTGTATTGCTACCTTGTTTTGGTTCTTTTTGTTTTTTTCCTGTTGGGAACTCTGGATTTTTTTTTAGATCAGTGTTTCTGGGGTTTTCCCCCCTCAGTTTAGGGAGTTTTTCAGCCATTATTTCTGCAATAAGTTTTCTACCTCTTTTTTTTCCTTCCCCTTTTGGGACCCTTATAATGTGAATGTTAGTCCAATTGATGTCCTTCCATAAGCCGCTTAAGCTCTCTTTACTGTTTTTTCCATTCTTTTTCTTCTTGCTGCTCTGATTGGGTGAGGTTGCTCTCTTGTCTTTGAGTTCACTGTTTCTTCTGCTTCATCTAATCTGGTGTTGAACCCCTTGTGTATTTTTTAGTTTAGTTATTTTGTTTGTAAGCTCTGTAACTTCTATTTAGTATTTTCTTATATTTTCAGTCTTTTTGTTGAAATCTCACTTGTTTACCCATTGTTCTGAGTTCAGTGAACATCTTTATGACCATTTCTTTGAACTCTATATCAAGTAAATTACTCTGAAATCTTTGTCAGATAAAGTATTTCTTTTAAGGTTTTGTTTCTGAAGTTTTTCTTATTTCATTTGGAGCATATGCCCACGGCTCTTTGTTTTGCTTGTTCTATATTTGTTTCCATTCATTAAATAAAACAGCCATTTCTCTAAGTCTTGAAAGAATGTTTTTGTGTAGATGAATCTTACAGTTTGAGCCCTCCCTCTTTGTTGTCTCTCAAAACTTTGTGGTTATGCAAGCAGCCTATTTTAGCTGTTTACTAGTTTCTAATAGTTGAGGTTGTGCCAAGATCTGTCCCAAAAGGGAAGATCTCAGTCAACTCCTTGATTCAGGTTAATTGCTCAGGCAGCAGATTTTAAACCATGCAAATATATACATATGTAATCCTGTGGACCTGTAAGTGTGAATCCTGCTGGCCTCCAGGTCCAGGTGATCTGGAGATGCTAACTTTAAAACTCAGGGCTCTAGGTGAGCACATGATCTCCTTTCTGGGCATTCGGTGAACTGAAGTGAGGCCAAAGGAGTGTACACTGATGCCACCTACTTGTTAGTTTGAGAACTCCTGAAGAGTCTGGAGCATCACCAGCATGTAAGACACAGCAGATAACAGGTTAGAGGGGAAATTTATTGAGATGAGCAAGAGAAAGATAATACACTCTTCCAGGTGAGAAAAAGTCAGTCAGACTCAAGTGAACACCAACCCCTATTCAACTTAGGGTCACATACTTATTAGGGGTTTTTCCGCGGCCTCTCTTTTTGTCTGCTCCAGGGGAGTTTCTGGGCAGAGATTTCCAGAGAAAGGGTTGCCTTCTCCAATACAGGTGTGCCTCAAGTGTACATGGTTCACTACCCATAATTCATTCTGTTATAATGAGCTTAAAGTATGGGTCCACAGACTATTTTATGTGAAGTCTATTATAATGTGAAGTCTAGTTAGAGGTCAGTTGTAGGTGACTGAGCTACTGCGCTCACACTGTCCACCAGTTTTGAGCTGACTCCACCAGGCTGTCTTTTTAACTCTATTTTTGACCACTCTATTTTTGACCATAGGCATATATAGGCATGTATGTACTGCTCTCCTACAGTTTTATCTGACCAAGCTTGTCTGCCTAAGCTTTTCCCCCTTCTCAGTTCCAGCTCCCTAAGCTAACTCACCTAACCCACGGCCTCTGTTTCCTGAGAGCACCTTTGTAGGCCCTTTGGTGTGTGCCATACCTGAAGCCTGTTGCTCAGATCAAAGTCCAGGACAAGAAAACAGGCCTCCTAACAGAAATTCGGGGTGGGGAGGGCTGGTGGTGTATTAGTCTGCCGTCTCTGCTCCCCTGGGCGTAGCCTGCCAAGTACCATCCAGCTGCCCATACCCACCAATTGTTACAGGTCTGTGGGATCCAGGAATGTAACCCCTCACCACCCATCAGAGCCAGGTGATGGAGGGTCTTGCCTGGGTGGCAGTCTCAAAAACTGGGGTTACCAGATGTAAAATACAGTCACTAGAGGCATTAAAGTGTTTCTCTACAAGAGATAGTGGTACCCTGGAGCATGGCAGAGGGCATAAGGATAGCACCCACCCTCCAAGGACCCTGGGAAGGGTTGAAACCCACCCCCTCAATATTTCATCTTTCATTTAGAAGCCTGCTCCTCAGGCTACAATGATGATGCTAATAGACCTCTTCACAACAGTGGAGTTTCTGGGTCTGTTGCCTCCTGTTCTGCTCTGGGGGTAGGGATGGAGGGTAACAGTTTGAGAATTGCTTTTCTGTGTTATCTACTTACAGTCCTGTGGTCCTCATAAGTGTAAGCCCTGCTGACCACCCGAGCCAGTTTACATAAAAGTGTCCTCTGACTGTAGGTACAAAAATCAGTCACCAGACAAGTGATAACAATGAACTGGAGTAAGCGAGGGGGAGTGAAAAGAGGGTGCCTACTGGCCTCTGTTTCCTCCAAGCATCCCTGTGAGCCTCTAGAGGTGTGTCAAAGCAGAAACCTGACCTTCAAGCCAAAATTCATGGGTAAGCTAAGAGGCCTCTTTCACAGGAAGCTGGAGGTGTGTTTTAGTCTGTTTTCTGTTCAGTGTCCTGGGGCGGGGGATGCCAACTCAGGAAGCATCTCTCCAATTGTTTCAGTCTCATTAGACAAAGGAACAAGGTCTCCAGAGCCAGAGACAAAAAGAGCAGATCCTGGGACAGTCATAAAAACTGGGGTGCCGATGAATATGAAAACTCCCTTCCGTTGACTCTGCTCTAGAGTGCAGCAGAGGAGCTGGCAGGCCGCCTGGAGCGAGAAGAGTGTAAAGGTGGTGTCTGGGGGGTGATGGTAGAGGTGCTGCCTACCAGCTGGACCAAGGCAGAGTGAGGGTGTGGAGATGGCGTCAGCACTTCAGGCCAACACTTTAAGTAAACGAGTCTCTCTTGCATAAAAAATCTGAGTCAATCTGCTGCCTTTAGGCTGGTCCTAAGGGTGGGTAAGTCTGAGCACAAGGGCCCTTTATAGGACATTTCTGAGTTGCTATAGTCTTGTGGGTCATGCAGTTTTCTAAGCCAGATGTTTTGGCACAGGTGCGCAGGTGCACAGTCTTAAAAGCTGGGGTGACCAATGTGGGGTTGAAATCCTTTACCCCTCAAGGAGAAGTCTGGATTTTAAATTTCTTCCTGGGTTAGATTTATGGCCAGATTATGCCTCAGCCTCTTACCTGCTTCAGTATGGGTTTTATTTTTGTTTTTCTTTGTTTGCTTTTTGCCCAATATTTGAGTCATTTAGTTTTTCATATTTTTTTCCCCAGCAGAAATTTTTCCATATGTAGCAGCAGATTCCAAGCATCTGGGAGGAGAGGAGTTTGGATCTTCCTGCACCACCATCTTGAACTAGCATCTACCCGAATTCTCAAAGCTCTGTGCCGCTTTCAGTCCTGCCCTGGCACTAGGCTGCATATGAGCAACCTTCTTTTTGCTTCCTTTTACCAAGGGCAAGCGTAAGCTCAAGTCTGATCTCTCCTGCCTCCAGACCCAGGCGGTTTTCTGTGCATCCCCGCTAGCTATCTGGTAAAGTGCGCGCCAGTCACCATTGGAAGCCTGCACGGGGAGCCTGGTACAGGTTGTGAGAGGGTGTGAGTGAGGCATGCAGATTGCCGGCGGGGTGCACATCAGCCAGTGGGGGAATCTGTAGGAGGGGCATCCACAGTAATTTGTGATTGAGCTTATTGATGCTGTCCCTGGCACAGTGAGTGATGCGATCCCTGGCACAGTGCGTGATGCGGTCCCTGGCACAGTTTGTCGGATCTGTGTCTCTCTAATGAGGCCTGAGAGTCGAGCTGCTGCTCTCCCACTCTGCTCCTGCCTCATCTCCTGCCACGCTCAGGGATGTGGCTCATGAGTCCGTATTCTGGACAATGTTAGAGAGAAATGGGCCTCTTTGGCAACATCCTACACAGCCGGGGAAGTCATTTTGCCCAGCCTTTTTTTTTTTTTTTTTTAAAGGTGCAGGCAGGAATGGTGAGCAGAGGCAGTCAGGCAGGAGGAGAGAAGAGGAAGAAGCACTTCATTTATTTTGTTTAGTTGTTCATCTTGGTTGTTTCCTCCAGCCCCAGAGCATCAAGCTGGGTCCTTGGGATACGGGTGGATTGCACTCTAGGCCAAAGGCAGCTGACCAAACCACTATTCCACCAGAGTGCACTGTGCCTAGTTTTTAATGTTTGTTTGTTTTTCTGTCATTGCATTTTAGGGGTTCTTTATATATATATATATATGATTTGAAAATATTTTCCTCATTCTATGAATTGCCTTTCTATTTCTGAAGAGTCCTTTGCACAGAAGTTTTGAATTTTGATAAAAGCTCAATTGATTTTTTTTCTTTTGTCACTTGTGGTTTCGATGTCATGTCCAAGAGAGCATTGACAAATTCAGTATCATGAAGATATTCTGTTTTCCTCAAGAGCTTCCTAGTTTTAGCTGTTATATTTAGTTGGTTTTTTTTTTTTTATTTTTTTTTTAATTTTATCTATTTGACTACATTTTTACATGTAGTTTTAGTTAAGGGACCAAGTCCATTTTTTTCATGTAGATGCCCAATTTTCCTTTGTTGAAAAGAATGTCCTTTCTATCATTGAGTGATCTCAGTACCTTGTTAGAATCATTTGACCATGTATGTGGGGGTGAGCTTCTGTCCTCATCCACTGGCTTATATATCATACATAAGCAAATAGCAAAATGTTTTGATACTTTGGCTTTGTAGCAAGTTTTCAAATCAGAACTATGATTTCAACTTTGAATAAGCTTGTTCTTTTAAAAATGTTTTGGCTATTTGAAGCCCCTTAAGAGTCCACATGAATTTTATGCTGAGTTTTTCTATTTCTGCAGAAAATAAAATTGGGATTTCAGTAGAAATTTCATTTAACATATAGATCACTTCGTGTAATATTTGTCAGCTCAATAAGTCTTCCAGCTCATTAATAAGGAGTGTATCTCCATATATTTATGTCTAATTTATTTCAGAAATGTTTATAATTTTCAGTTTATATGTCTTTCACCTTATTAGTAAGTTGATTCTTCATGATGCTGTTATAAAATAATTTTCTTAATTTCCTCCCAGATTGCTAATTATTATGTAAAGAAATGAAACTTTTAAAATATTGATTTTGTATCTTGCAATTTACTGAACTCATTTATTGGTTCTAGTGGGGAATCATGGAATATTTTTGGTTTTTTACATTTAAGATACTGTCATTTGTGAATAGAAATCAGTTTATTTCTTCCTTTCCCTCTTGTGCCTGACTTCTTTCACTTAGCCTGTGAAAGAAAAAACCTGCCTCATACATGTTGTGGGGTGTATCACTAATTTACTTCTTTCTGTTGCTGAGAAATAGTGCATTGAATACCACATTTTATTTACCCAGCCCTCTGTGAATCTAAATTGTTGTTTCTAGTTTTTTTAATATCATGGATAATGCTGCTTCTATTCTCTTGGGTAAAACCGAGGAGTGGAATTGATGAGGTATGTGATAAACATATTTTAAGCTTTTTAAGAAACCACAAAACTTTTTTCCAAAGTGTTTGTACATCTTGCATTTCTACCAACAGTGCATGAGTTCCAGATTCTACGTCCTCACCAGAACTTAGCATTTCAAATTTTGTCGTTTTATTGGGAGGTATCTTAATTGTGTTTTCGATTTGTATTTTCCTCGTGACTAGTGAATCTTAAGTATTTTTTCATAAGCTCTTTAGCCATTCATATATCATCTTTGGAGAATTATCTATGAAACTTTTGCTTTTTAAAAACTGGAATAGCTTGGCACGCACTGGTGGGGTAATGGGTGGGCACAGTTCACATATATCCTCAGGTCCTGGGTTTGTATCCCAGGGCTGGCGGGAACAACCAAGAGAAACAACTGAATAGCATAAATGAATGCTTCTTCCTCCTCTCTCTTCTTGCCTGCAGGCCTCTGCTCACCTTTTCTTTAAAAAAAAAAATATGTCTTATGAATATTTTCTTCTAGTCTGCAGTTTGCCATTTTATTTTCTTAAGTATCTTTGAAAGAACAAAATTGTAAATATTGATAGAGCCAGTTTCATTTTTTCTTTAATGATTAATGACTTTTTATCTTGTAAGAAACCTTTAACACCAAAATCGACAAAGACCTATTGTTTTTTCTATATTTTTATAAGTTTTACATTTCACGTTTAGATATATAATTCATTTCGAGTTACCTTTTTATATAGTGTGAGGTAAAGGTTTCGACTTGATAGGTAGGAAGGCAGATCGTTGTTCAGTTCTTAGAACAGTAACACTGTCTTAACTGTAGCTCCATATTCTTTAAAATAGGGTCGTATAAATTTTTCAACTTTGCTCCTCTGTTCCCAAATCATTCCTTTACATTCTTTGAATCTCCATAAAAATTGGAATAAACTACCAATTAAAAAACCTGGCAGTATGCCCAAATGGAACAGCAGTCAGGTCCATCACCTCTGCAAGATGCAGGCCACTTACTCCTGAGTTCGAGTCCCACGTCTGGGGGGAAAACAACCAGTGTGAACAACTACAGTGGAAATAAAATAAAGTACTTCTTCCTCCTCTCTCTTCCTGCCTGTCTGCCTACTCACATTCATTCCTGCCTATACCTTTCCTTTAAAAAAAAATTTGGATTTTGACTGAGATTGTTTTGAATCTGTAGATCAACTTGATGAGAACAATTGTTGAGTCATCTCACCTGTAACATCCATATCTCCATGAGCATGATCTATACCTCTATTTGATTTAATATTTTATATTGTCTTCTATTTTATATATGAATGTTTTATAATGTCAATATATAACGCATGTATAATTGCTGTAAAGGAAAGGTGCGGGCACAAATGAAGGTGCGTAGGCAGGTAGAGAGAGGAGGAAAAGCACATAGGTGTTCATCTTGGTTGCTCCCCCTGGCCCCACCAGTCCTGGGACACAAACCCAGGTCCTGTGGATATGTGTGGTCTCTGTTGACTGGAGGCCACAGACTTACCCACTAGCCACCAGGGTGTGCCTTATGCATAATTTTTTTTAGATATGATTTTGTTTAACATTTCTGATATTATACATAGTGTTTCTAAATTTTTAAATTTTGAATTTATTTTTGCATATAGACTTTGCACTCTTGTTAATCTCTGCTAGTTTTAAAACTTCCTTAGATCCACTAGAATTTTCTACAAACACAATCATGTTACCTATGAATGAAGACTATTTTACTTCTCCCTTTCCAGTGTATATGCCTTTTATTTATTACACTGAGTAAGAGCTCCACTCTGCCTTAGTCCGTCTGTACTGCCATACCAAGAGAGAGCCCACAGGGCAGCTTGTAAACAACACATTTGTTTTGGCAGTTCTGGAACCTGAAGTCTGAGATGAGGGTACCAACATGGTCGGATGAGGCCGCTCTTCTGGGTCAAAAACGATATGGCATCTTCATATGGTGAAAGGAGGGGTTAGGGACTCTATGTGATCTCTTATCAGATCACTAGTTCAGGTAATGAAGGCTCTACCTCCCAAGACCTAATAAACGTAAGAAATTTGGGAGTGACACTTTCAAACCATACCACAAAGCTAACTAGGAATGGGAACTTGAAAAGAACTTCGCTCCCATATTTACCAAATTGAGAAAGTTTCTGTCTCTTGCTACTTTCCTTTATTAAAAAAAAAAATCATGAGTGCTTTTGAATTTTGTCAAAAGCTTAATCTGCATTGATTGGAGTGATCATAGGTTTTTTCTCTCTCCTGGCAACTAAGGTAAATTACAGAGGTTGAATTTTGAATGTCATTCAACACTGTATTCCTGAGATAAACGTGACTGGGATAAATGTCTTGCTCATAGGTATGAACCTTTTTTTATTTGTTGTTAGTTTGGACCTGCTAGTATTTTGCTTCTATATTCGTGAGAGAGATTGGTAGTTTTAATGTTTTTGTCTTATTTTGGTATGAAAGGTAATCTTTATATTTTGAGTGGGAAAGTTTTGCCCTTTTAGAATTGGTATTCTCCCTTACGTGTTTGGTAGAATTTACCAGTTAAGTAATCTGGGCCTCAATTTTCCTTTGTGGTAATGTTTTAAATTATAACTTCAATGTATGAAGTTACTCGTGTTGCCAGTTAGCACAGGGCACCAAAGATGCCTTGGGAGGCAGAGACAGTGCAGAGAGAACTCAAGGAGATGCTCTGTGACTGCACATGGCATGTTTATAGGGAGCACAGAGACAAAGTGGCTCTCTCTCTCTCTCTGTGTGCAGTAAAGTTGCAAATGTTGTTAGCTGAAGAGGGTCTTAAATGCTTGAGGAATGGATTGCTCCATTTGTTGGTTCAGTTAACCTGTGCAGGAGTTGCTGGAAGTAGTTAAGGAAATATCTTTTCTGCCAGCCCATTCCCAGCATGCCTGGGGCTTGGTGGTGCTAGTCCATCTGGGTGCTGCTGGCCTGAGTGGTATTCATTTATTTGGGTGGTACTGATTTTTTGGAGTGTTACTGGCTTATTTGGGTAGGGTTAGCGTGTTGTTAGCATGCCTGTGGGTTAGCTAATCTGCCAACTTATACATCTGCCCTCTTGTCTCTTTGTTCAGAAACCCCCACCTCCCTCCTTTTCCCTATGCCGTCCCTCATCATTCTGACTGTTGTTTGAGTAGATTTTGGTAATTTGCGTCTAAGAAGTTTGCTCACTTCATATAATTTGTCTAACTTATTGATATAAAGATAAATCCTACCTTAAACATAGTTAATGTTATAATGTAATATTCCTTCAATAAAATCAACTTAAAATATAATGTTCCAGTATTGTTTTAATGTCTGTGGAAACTATAATATCCCCCTTTTGGTGCCTGATATTGGTAATTGACTTCTCTCTTTGTTCTTTATAAGTTCAGGTAGAAGTTTGTCAGTTTTATTAACCTATTCAACTTTTAGTTTATTGAATTTCTCTATAGTTCATCCATTTTCTATTTCATCTATTTCTGTTCTTTACTAGTATTTGATTTATTTTTAAACACTGAGAGATTTTTTTTTAAGGCAGGTCAGAAGCAAGAGAAGGAAGAAGCATTTATTTATGCTATTTAGCTATTCATCTTGATTGTTTCTTCCAGTACCATGACGTGAACCTGGGATGCAAGTGGCCTGCATCCAACCCCTACTCCACCAGTCTTTGAACTTTCACGAGCCTCTTGATCTTCCTTGTTCCTCTTTTTCTCATGATAATCTAAATGACATCCATAGCACTTATGGCATAACTCAATATATTCATTTTATGGCATGGCAACAGCTGCGGGGCCTCTGGGTACAGTTGTTTGGGCACTAAGCTCTCAGTTTTGGGGTCACAGAAACCCATGAGCTGACAACACACAACTGCAACAGGAAAGGTCTATCTGGCATATTTCACTTAGCATGAAGCCCTCAAGTTCCATTCCTGTTGTGGAAAATAGCAAGATTTCATTTTTAGTGACTGTATAATATTCTTGTGTACACACAGGCATGTGTGTGTTCATCCTTCACTGTGCACACTTAGGTTGTTTCCATATCTTTGCTATTGTAAATAATAGCAAATGAACTGGGGGTACAGACATTTTTCAAACTATTGTTTTCCTTTTCTTCAGATAAATACCCAGAAATGGAATTGCTAGAACATATTATAGTTATGCTTTAAACTTTCTGAGGAAACTCCATACTGTTTTCTATAATGACTATATCAATTTACCTTCCTACCAACAATGCACGTGAGTTTCCTTTTTCTTCACCTAACTTGCCAACACTTGCTATTTCTTATCCTTTTGATAATATAAACAGCCTAGATGAAATCTTTTTAACAAGGTTGAGAGGTGGTATCTCATTAATTTTTGATAGGCATTTCCTTTATATTAGTGATATTGAGCATCTTCTTATGGACCTGTTGGCCAGCTCTACGTCTTTTTTTGGGAAAATACCTATTAATATCTTTGTCCCTATTTTAATCAAAAAATGTTTGCTATTGTATGAGCTCCTCATGTACTTTGGATACTGACTCATCAGATAATGATTTGAAAGTATTTTCTTTTTTCTATAGGTAACCTTTTTATTTTGTTGGTTTCCATTGCTATGTGTAGCTTAGCCCTACTTCTTTATTATTGCTTTTGTTGCCTTTGCTTTTGGTTTCAGATCAAAATAAAATCATTATCAAGACCAATGTCAAATTGTTTACCACTGATGATTTCATCCAAAATTATTAGGTCTAATTTTAAGTTGTTAATTCATTTTGAGTTAATTTTTATGTGGCATAAGATAGTGATCTCGTTTCATTCTTTCACAAGTGACTGCAGATTTCCTGATATCATTTGTCAAAGAGACTGTCCCTCACCCCCACTTTATATTCTTGGCTCCTTTGTCAAAGTAATTGACCATATATACACTGGTTTATTTCTGGTCTCTCTGTCCTCTTCCATGGATCTCCCTGTCTTTTTTATGCTAATACCATATTGTTTTGATTAATATAGCTTGTAATGTGGTTTGAAATCAGGGAATGTGAATCATCCACATTCTTGTTCTTTCTCAAGATTGCTTTGGCTCTTTGTAGGGATTGTAGATCTATACACATTTTAGGTTTGTTGCCTGTAAAAATGCCATTGGAATTTTGATGTGGATTTGTTTGATCTATAGATTACTTTAATATGGATATTTTAACAATAGCCTTTTATTCCATGAACACAGAATGTTTCCATTTATTAAAGTTGTCTTCAATTTCTTTAAATTTCATATTGTTCTCAGTATACCGGTATTTCACTTCCTTGTTTAAATCTATTCCTATATATTTTACGATGCAATTATGCATAGGATTGTTTTCTTAATTTCTCTAATAGTTAATTATCAGTGTATAAAACCCAACTGATTCTTGTATATTGATTTTGTTTCCTACAACTTTGCTGAGTTTGTTCTTTAGCTCTAGTAGTTTTCACGTGGACTCTTTAGGGTTGCCTATATAATATCATGTCAGGTGTAAATAATGAGTTATTTCTTCCTTTTTAATATGGATGCCCTTTTATTTCTTTTTCTTGCCTAATTGCCCTTTCAAGCTCTGACAGTTGTCTTGTTCCTGATTTTAGAATAATACGTTCACACTTGCTGTGTGACCATCACCATCACTGGTCACTAGAACTTTCTCCTTTCTTCCAGCTGAAACTCTATATCCATTAAACCATAACTCCCTGTTAACCTCCCCCCCCCAGCCCCAGGCAACCATTATTCTACTTTCTGTTTCTATAGATTTTATCTAGGTACCTGTATATGTGGAATCATACAATATTTGTCCATGTATGTCTAGCTTATTTCACTTTGCCTGTTTTCAAGGTTTATTCATGGTGCACTCTGTGTCAACATTATCTTAAGTTGAATAATGTATCACTGTATATCATCACATTTTGTTTATACATTCATTCATTGATGGACACATGGGCTGCCTCCACCTTGGAGCTTTTTGTGATGAATGCTGCCATTAAAATGAGTGTAAAAAAATCTGAGTCCTGGCACCCTGGTGGAGTAACAATTTGGCCAATCTCCTTAGGCTGAGAATGCAGTCCACATACATCCCAAGGACCTGGGTTCACGACCTAGTGCTGGAGTGAACAACCAAGATGAACTAAATAAAGTGCTTCTTCCTCCTCTCTCTCCTTGCCTGCTTGCCTGCCTCTGTTCATTTTGTTTCCTGTCTGTACCTATCCTTTTAAAAAACAGAGTCCCTGCTTTTCTTATTCATAGGTGGAATAGTTAGATCATATAACTGTACGTTTAACTTGAGTAATTGCCGTTGCCATTTGCCACAGTAACTGTATCATTTTACATCCCCATCAGCAATGCACAAGGATTCCAATGTCTTCACAGCCTCAACAACACTTAATATTTTTTTGTGAAAATACTCCTCTTAAAGTATGTGAAATGGTATCTCATTGAGATTTTTATTTGCAATTTCCTAATTATTTGTGTTGTGTGTCTTTTCATGTGTTTATTGGTCATTTGTGTATCTTCCTTAGAGAAATGTCTATTCAAGTCCTTGATCCATTTTTTAATTTTGTGTGTGTGTGTGTGTGTGTGTGTGTGTGTGTTGAGTTCTAAGGATTTATTTCTGGCTCTATTTTCTTTTAACTGACTGTCTTTGTAGAAAGTTTAAAAATCAGAGGTATGAGGTATCTTTTGTTGTTTTCAAGATTATTTTGACTATTTGTAGTCTCTTGAGATATCATGTTAATGAAAGGATTTTTCTATTTATTAAAAATTAAGATTTTTGATCATAGTATATTGTCCTGTTCTTTTATTTTTAACCTAGTTCATGTCTGTAGAACTAAAGTGAATCTCACTTAAATAGTATATAGGTAGGTTTTACTTTTTATCCACTAAGTTAATGTATTTTATATTCCAGTTTATGTCTATTGGAGAATTTAATCCATTTAAATTTAAATTAATGCCAGAGATGAACTTACTTTTGCCATTTTGTTTTAGGTTCTATAGCTTTCTTGTATCACATTTTTCTCCATTACTGTCTTCCTTTGTATTTAGCTGATTTTTCTTTTTTTAAGGAAAGGTGCAGGTAGAAGTGAAGGTGAGTAGGCAGGCAGGCAGGAAGAGAGGGAAGGAAGAAGCATTTTTATTTTATTTTTTATTTAGTTGTTCACACTGGCTGCTTGCCCCAAGGCTGGGGCTTGAACCCAGGGGTATGTGGCTTGCTTCTTTGGAGGCAATGACCTAACTGCTGCTCCATAGACATGCCTTAGCTGATTTTTTATAATGTGTTTTCATTTCCTTTCATGCATATTCTATAGATTTTTTGTTATTATTGGGACTACATATAATACCCTAAAGTTATAACAATCTGATTTGTATTGATGCCAATTTCAACCACATGCAAAAACTTTACTCCTTTCTTTATAGCTCTGCTTCCCTTTAATAGTGAAGTCACAGATTACACCTTTATGTATTATGTCCCCATTAACACAAATTTCTAATTTTATGCGTATCTTTAAAATCATGTTGAAAAATAAACCAAAATTACAACACTGATTTTTCTATTGTCCATATACTTACTTTTTAAAGTGGATTTTTATATTTTCATATGACTTTAGGACAGTGTCTTGTTTGCTGTCAAACTGAGACATTTCTTATAGAAGCAGGTCTAGTAGTAATGAACTCCAACAACTTACTAAGACTGTCTTAATTTCTTTATTTTTGTAGGACAGATACGCCAGAATTCTCAATGGATGTATTGTTTTTTCTTCCAGAATTTCAAATGTATTACCCCACTGCCTTCCTAGGTGTCTGCTGAGAAGCCTGTCTTATTCAGGATGCATGCCATGTACATAACAAATCAATTTTCCCTTGCTGCTCTCAAGATTTTTTGTCTTGGTGCACCTTTGTAGCTCAGGTGGCTGAGATGCTGGTATGTTGACCATGTATAACCCACAAACCCAGTTTGAGATCCAGGGCCAGCTGAAAAACTAAATTGAGCAACTAAATAAGTGTGCTTCTTCTTCCTCTTCCTTCTTTCCTCCCATTAAAAAATAAGTTATTTTGCATTTATCTTTCAAGACTTTGATTATATGTCTCAATATCATCCTTGGAATTTAAGTTTCTTGGATTTGTAGATCCATGTATTAAAATCTGGGAAACTGACAATCTTTTTTTCCCCCCAAATAATCTTAACAAGTTTGGGGATTCATGTAGTGTACATTACTGGGTAGATGTTGGTGTCCCACAAGTCCCTTTGTTAATTTTCTTCATTCTTTTTCTTTCTGCTCCTCAGACTTGATAATTTCAAATAATCTGTCTCCAAGTTTGCTGATTTATTTCAATGCCTGTTTGAACCTGCTTTGAACCCCTTCTAGCAAAATTTTCAATTGAATTATTGGATTTTTTTAACTCCAAAAATTGTGTTTGGTTCTTTATTATTTTTATGCTTTTGTTGATAATCTCATTTTGTTCATTTACATTTTCTGACTTTTGAGTTATTTGTCTGTGTTTTATTTGAGCTCTTTACCCTTATTTAAGTCAGTTGTTTTAAGTCTTTGTCTAGTTCACCCATTGTCTATTTTTTTAGGAATGGGTCTTCTACTTTATTTTCTCCCTTTGAATGGGCCAACTACCATGTTTCCTATATGCTTTAGGGGGAGTTGTGCTTTGGGGGGAGTTGAAAATTAAGGTTTTTTGTTTTTTTTTAAATCTTCCAGTCTTTTCAGACTAGCTCTCTGATGAGGAAGACGTTCAATAATTAGCAGAGTCTGTTCTGATCTTTGGGGTTAGCTTAGGGTAATAGCGTCAGATATTTTCCTAGCATACATCTTGTCTGGGTCTGTCTTCATGTTTTTTCAATCTCCCTCTTTACTTAAATGGTTGCTTTTAAATCCTAAATTCTGGAAAAGTCTCATTCCAGCCTCTTTTGGGTGTCTTCTATTATATTCTATTATTTGTAAACTACTATCTCAGGCATTTTCAAGACTGTAGTTTCCCCTGCAGTTCTAACAAACTATGTCTGATGATCCCCCAGGGATTTTTCCAGTTATAGGCTTTTCTGTCCTGGATTTCTTATGTAGGTGAAACAGACCAGTCCTTCAGGCAACTTCCGAACAGGATACAACTTTATCAGGTCTGCTCTCCTACTTGTGATTCAAGGAAGGGAAGTGAGAATTGGACAGTTACTTCCAACTGTACTGCACCAGGTTTGGGGTGGGACATAAGTGTAGGTAAAAGCACCATGAAATTTCCACCATTTGAACGTGACTTTTCCTTGACTGGGGCTTCACTTACTTATAAACCCTTGCTATCTTCCAGACCCAGGCTCTCGTGATGGTGATTTTGTGTGGTTTTTGTGGAAGAATAAGAGTCTTGGAGCTTCATAGGCTGTCTTCTCTAGAACTGATATTCTTTTTTAAAATCCTTGTCCCGGGTCTTCAACCTGGAACCTTAAGCTTTACCTGGTCTGCACCTTAGCCACTTAATAGCCTGAGCCATAAGGATGCCCCTAGAACTAATATTAAATGTGTCTTATACCAACAAGAATTAGTCATGTTAAATTAAGTGATCTTAGAACTAAAGGAAATGTTTATCTAAATCTTGCTTTAAGGACTAAATCCTAAAATGTGAGCATGTTGATTCCTTAATACATTATCTACAAAACTAAGTATTCTGAATTGTTTATCTCATTATGCTAAGAAATTAAAATCTATTTCTCCTATCCCAACAAAGATGTTCTTGGTGTTCTTAAAAATGCTGAATCAAATATTTTGTATTATTTTCAAATAATTCTATTTAAAACTGATGCTCACTGAGATAAGGAACTTATATCGCAGAGTAAATATACTGCTCTTCATCTAGAAAATCTTGCGATGAGAAAAGTCTACTGAACAAAACCATGTGCTTACTGATGCAATTTACTTAACTTTGATGTAATCTCCTTATCTCATTGTGAACCAGTAACAAACCCCATGGCAACCCTTCTGCAAACCACACTCTGACTACACTTGTAATTACTTTACTTGAAATTTTCATAAACTACTTTCTTATAGTTGCAGAAGTAAAAAAAAATGTGAGACAAAAATGACACTAAACAAGGACGTTTTTTTCTATCTCATGATAAAAACCTGAAAGCTGTTTCTTGTCACATAGCCTTAATTTTTTTGTCTAAACATAAAGTAAAAATAGACCCGACTATTATGTAAGTTCTTTCATCTTCTAAAAGTTAACAACTGCAATGTTTTATTTATTTTCTTTTTATTTTCTTGAGGAAAGGTGCAGGCAGGAATGATGATGAGCAGGCAGCCAGGAAGACAGTGACAGGAGGGAAGAAGCATTTTTATTTTATTTTACTTGTTTATCTTGATTGTTCTCTCTGGTCCCAGGATATGAACCCCAGGTCTTTGGTATGTATGTGACTTGTGCCTGCCATTGGCGGTGAACTTATCAGCTAGACCACCAGGGGGCACCACAACTGCAATCTTCTGTTATATAGACATCAAAGGATAAGATCACTAGCTGTTATTAGAAGTTAATCATCATGTACTTATTTTACATAAGGATTTAACCCCTGACATACACCCCTGACATACACATACTCATATATAAAAGTTACATTGCAATGGAGTTGCTACATTTATGTCCTTAAAGTAGACATTACAGTAATAATTCTGGTTCTTGTGAACTTAAATAAGTGAATGCTTTTTCCAGAAAAGGTTGACTTAAGATACAACTCATTTCCCTAAATAGCCCTGAAATGTAAAACTGTCTATCACTCTCTATATATTTTAAATGTTCTATTCTGAATCCTTTAAAGTGCTTAGCCTACAACAGATTTATAGTAGAATAAGTCTGTTAGGAAACAAACAAATTTAAGGATTTTCTTTTTTTCTCCCCATTCTTTTATTGTAGTGATTTATTCTACACATTCAAATAAGCTCATCGTAGGTTCCCCATATGTGTAGGTTCCTCCCTCTTCCGCTATATGTCAGCACACTCTCTCCTCCACCACATCTCCAAGTGCTCTTGGTGGGCTCCGCCAACTCTTGCCCCACGACTCCCCAGCCCACTCCCTATTGGTAACCTCCATTCTACTGCAAGTGTCCAAGGGTTGGTTATGTTTCGTCTGTTCCTTCGTTTTGTCTGTTCACATTCCACCTATGAGTGAGGTCATATCTTTCTTCTTTTGACTTGATTCACTTAACATAATTCCCTCTAGATCTATCTATGTTGATTCAAATGACAGGGTTTCATCTCTGCTAAGGGCTGTGCAGTATTCCATTGAGTATATAGGCCACATCTTGATCCGTTCATCTGATGTTGGGCACTTAGGTAGTTTCCAGTTCTTAGCTATTGTGAATAGGGCTGCAATAAACATGGGGTGCATAAATCTCTGAGAAATTTAGAGCTTATTCCATCTGATTTTCTTGCTTTGTACAACTAATTTCAACAGAACAGTACAGAATGGGGATTCTATGATGCCTCAAAGAGCAAACTATAGAGGATGTTGACTTTGTTTTATTTAAAATCTGTTTTTTACATTTGATAAGACTACATTATATATAAAATCTATTCAGATCTGACAAGTTAACAAGTGGTACTCTCTAGTGTTAATTCATTTCTTTTTCTCTAAATTACCCATATTGTTCCTTCTAAGACACCAGCCTTTACCATAGTAAAACACATGCTGCCGAGAGATTGGTTCTTGCATTGCTGGCTTCCTGGAATAAGATGCATTTTCATTTTACTTTCTTCTAGCAAAATGTATTTCATAATTATGTTTATTTCTTAAGCGATCTACAGGTATTTAACCATTACTGGGCATTTGCTATCATTGTGTTGTTTGGGTATTACTTTAATAAACGAAGTTTGTTAAAGGCAGGAATCTGATGACTCAATTGTTTAGCCCCATAGAGCCCTGCATGTAAGTTGTTTATTTTTCACTTATATGAACTTAAGTGGAAGGGAATTTATACATAACCAGTCAACACATGACTATGTGGAGATATTTAGTTTCTTCTTAGCAGCAATAATATATATACATATAAACATGTATATATGATATATGCATATACACATCCTAGTCACTGCATTACATTTTAAAAATAATCTTTTAAGAGATTGCATAGTTACCACATTTACCTAGTCAGGTGAGTTTTCTAGTGGATACTTCTGTTAACTACATTTTGATGATAACTCTGTACTTAGTTAATGATTAAATTTTCAATTGTGAAAGACAGGCACTTAGGGTTAGTGAGGAAATCACAGCCTCCACAGTTCAGTGATAGTTCTAGCCCTCATTTATTTTAAAGTTTACCATTAAAAATTGCAATTACCACTGGACCCAAAGCTGGTTTTTATTTTTGTATTTTTATTTGGTATTTTCCCTTCCCCTGGCCTTGGATCTCAAAGCCGGTTCCTTAGGCTTTACATGACCTGCACCTTTATGCTGAGCTACATGGTGTTCTCGGATCCAAAATTTGTTTTTAATTTAATATGTATTGAGGTCACTTTAATGTACAAAATAATATAAACTCATATGTGCAGGTTCCACAGCCCTCAATTACATATCAACATACCCTGCCCACCACCAGATTATCAAAAGTTCTTCATCATTGTCCGTTGGACCCCGCCATCACTTGCCCCCAACCCCTGCATCAATCTCTACTGGTAACCTCAGTTCTACTATTAATGTCCAAGAGTTGGCTTTTGTTTAGTCTGTTCCTTTGCTTGTTATCCTTATAATCCATATATGAGTAAGATCATCTAGTGTGTCTTTCTCCTTCTGATTTTTTTCACTTAGCGTAATCTCTAGTTCCATGCATGTTGTCATAAATGATAGGATTTCATATGTGTATGTATACCATGTCTGCTTTATCCATTCATCTGTTGATTGGCACTTAGTTTCCAATTATTGGCTACTTTAAATAATGCTGCAATAAACCTGACGGTGCATATATCTCTGCAAATTGGTGTTTTTGTGTCTTTTGGGTAAATATACAGAAGTGAAATGACAAGATTGTATGGGATTTTTATTTTCAGTCTTGTTTAGTTTATCTCCATACTGCTTTCCATAGGGAGGCACTAATTTAGACTCCCAGTAACAGTGTGTGTTCCCTTTTCTTAGCATCCTTGCCAGCACTTATTGTTTCCAGACTTTTGGATAATAGCCAGTCTCACAAGTGTAAGGTGATATCTCATTGTTGATTTGCATTTTCCTAATGACAAGTGCAGAAGAACATCTTTCCAAATGCGTTATTGACCTCTGTATATCTTTAGAGGAATGCCTATCCAATTCTTCTGCCCATTTTTGATTGGGTTATTTTCCTGTTGAGTTTTTGTTTCCCTTGCTGCTGTAGTTGAGACCCCAAATACCCCTCAAAGGCTGAGGTCATGTAATGTCTTGCCTATGTTATCTTCTAAGTATTTTATGGTTTCAGGTCTTACATCTAACTCTCTAATTCATTTTGAAATAATTTCTGTGTGTGGTGTTTAAGAGTGGTCTAGATTCATTCTTTTGTATGTGACTTTCCAGTTTTCTCAACACCATTTATTAAAAAGACTTCCCTTTCCCTGTTGTATGCTATCGGCTCCTTTGTCATAAATTTACTAACCGTATATGAGTGAGTCTATTTCTCATTATTCCATTACCATACAGTTTTGATCCTTTTTACTTTCTAATATACCACAAGATCTGGGAGTGTGATATCTCCAGTTTTGTTCTCTTTTTTTCATCATTGCTTTGGCTATTTGGGGTCTTTTGTTATTCCAGACACATTTAAATTTTTTGTTCTATTGAAAAATGCCAGTGGGATTTTGATGAGGATTATATTAAATCTGTATATTGATTTATGTAAGATGGTCATTTTTAAGAATGCTAATTCTTTCCAAACATGAGCTTGGGAAATTCTGCCAATTCTTTGTATCTTCCTGTTTCCTTTAAGAAAGTGTTACTTTTCATTCTGTAGGTCTTTCACTTCAATTGTTAAGAATTTTCCAAGGGATTTGATCTTTTTTGTTTCGATTGTAAATGAGATAGTTTTCTTGATTTCATTCAATCATATTTTTGCATACAAAAATGCAGTAGATTTTTATGCATTGATAATGTAGCCTACCTCTTTACTGTACTCATTAATTCTAGTAGTTGTATGATGGAGTTTATAGGATTTTCTATATATATAACCATGCCATCTACAAATAGTTTGTTTACTTTTTTTTTAACTTATTTCTTCTTGCCTAATTTCACTGGCTAAGATATTCATAACAATGTTAAATAGCAGTGGTGAGAGTAGACATCCTTGTCTTTTTCCTAATTTTAGAGGAAACTACGTTTTTCACCACTGAGTATGATGTTGACTGTGTATTTTTCATATGACCTTTATTTTGAGGTATATAGCTTCTATCCCAATTTTATGTATTTTTTTAAATCATGAATGAATGTTGAATATTCTCAAGAGCTCTATCTGCATCTATTGTTAGGATTATATGATTTTTCTTCTTGCTCTTGTTGATATCACGTATTACACTAAGAAGTTTGCATATATTGAGCCATCTTTGCATTCTCAGGATAAATCCCACTTGGTCATGATGGATGATCCTTTCGATGTATAGTTGGATTCAGTTTCCTAATATTTTAAGAATTTTTGCATCTACTTGAATTGGTCTGTTATTTTTGTTCTTGGTGATGTCTTTATCAGTTTTTTTATGTCAGTGTACTGCTGACCTTCAGAAAGTTTTAGAATCCTTCCTGTTCAATTTTTTTGGAAGAGTTTGAGAAGAATAGGTATTAATGCTTTGAAGGTTTGGTAAAACTCGCAAGTAAAGCTGTCTGGTCCTGGACTTTTATTTTTGAAGAGACTTTTGATTACCTCTTCCATTCCATGCTTGTGATAGTTCTTTTCAGGTTTTCATTTCTTAATGATTAAGTCTCGGTAAGCTGTATGTTTCTAAAAATCTTCCCAGGTCCTTAAGGTTGTCCAGTTTATTGGCACAGTTGTTCATAATTGTCTCATGTTTTGTATTTCTAAGGTATCTGTTGAACTTTTCCCCTTTTGATTCATTACGATAGCTTTTTTTCTTAGTCTAGCTAGAAGTTTGTCAGTTTTTTAAAAAAGCAGAACAACTTTTGATTTTCTTGATCTTCTGAATTGTTCTTACTCCTTTTTCGTTTCTGCTCAAGTTTTTATTATTTCCTTCCATCTTCTGACTTTTGGCTTCATTTATGTGTAGGGTTAGATTATTTATTTGCAATTTTTCTTGTTTCCTGAGGGAAGCCTGGATTGCAATGTACTTCCCTTAGTATTCCTCTTCCTACATCTATAAATTTTGGCAGCTCATGTCTTCATTCTCATTTGTCTTGAACTACTTTTTAAATTCCCCCTTGATCTTCTCCTTTATAAAGAATCATTCAGACATGTGCTGTTTAGCCTCCTTATATTTTGAACTCTTCAGCTTTCTGTGATTTCTAATTTTTACCCATTGTGATCAGAGAATATACTTGGTATGATTTCTATCTTTGTAAATTTGTTGAAACATGTTTTGTTTCCCAACATATGGTCTATCCTTGAGAATGTTCCATGTGCACTTGAGAAAAATGTGAATTCTGCGGTCATTGAATAAATTGTTCAATATATGGCTATTAAACCTATCTGTCCAAATTTGTCATTTAAAGTGGCATTTCCCTATTTTCTACCTGATTGATCTGTCCATTGTAAATGGGATGCTGAAGTCTCCAATTATTATTGTATTGCTATTGATGTCTCTAATTCATTTAATAATTTCTTTAGAAGTGCGCTTTGGTGGAGTGGTGGTTTGGTCAACTGCCTCTGACTGAAGTGCAGTCCACATACATCCCAACGACCTGGGTTCACATCCCATACTGGGGAAACAAACAAGGTGTACAAATGAAAAAAAAAAAGTGCTTCTTTTTCCTCTCTTTCTGCTGGCCTATTTGCCATCATTCTTACCTGCACCTTTCCTTTAAAAAAATTACTTTTATGTATTTTGATGCCCCTTCATTCAGTGCACATGTATCAGTAAGCAGTCTTTTTGCTGAATTGACCTCTTAATCACTGTATAATGTCCATCTGTCTTTTGTTATCTTCTTTAGTTGCAAGTCTATTTTATCTGATATTAGTATGACTCTTCCTGTTTTGTTTTTTTTTTTGGTTGTTGTTGTTCTGTTTTTTGGTTACTGGTTCACTATAGGACTATTTTCCAAACATTAACTTTGAGCTTATTTATTTTTTGATGTATATGTCTCCTGAATACAGCAGAAATCTGTTTTCTAATTCTTGCAGCCACACTGTCCCTTTTAATTGGTGAGTTCAATCAATTAATTAATTTAGGGTGATTATTAATATGTAACTGCCATTTTGCTCACTGTTTTGTGGGCAACATTGGAGACCTTTTGTTCTCATTTTCGGTGCTTTGAAAACAATTATATTGTGTTTGGTTTTCCTTCCTGTTTTCTTTATTCCCCCCTTGCCCCGGAGTTATGTTGTGAAGTTACCCTGGGGTGTTCATATAAGTTTCTGTATTTATAACCTGCTATTACTTGAAAGCAAGTTAGTCTTGAGCTCATTCTGACCGTTCACATATTTACTCTCCTCCTCCTCCTCCCATGATATATTTTGATGTCTTGCTGCTTTCAAGTGGGCTTTCTTTTCATTTTATGTAACTTCCTTTAGTATTTCTTATAAAGCTGCTTTTGTGATGAATTCCTTCATCTTTTGATTATGAACAAAGCTCTTTATCATTCCTTCAATTCTCAGTGATAATCTCGCAGGGTAGACTGTCCTTGTTTGTTAGTCCTTTTCCTTCAGCACTTTGAATGTACCTTGCCATTCCCTTCTGACCTGTGAAGTTTCAGTCGAGAAATTCACTGAGTGTCTTACAGGGGCTTCTTTGTATAACTCATTTTTTTTCTAGATACTTTAAAGATTTTCCATCTTATAGTCTTGACATTTTAATGATGGTCTTAGTGTATGTTTGTTTTGGTTTCTTTTGTTTGGAACTCTTTGAGCTTCCTGGATCTGGAGGTCTGCTTCCTTCCTCAGCAAGGGAAATTCTCCTCTATTTCTTCGAACAGTTTGTGTGCCCTTCTCTCCTCCTTCTGGGACCCTCTGATGTGAATGTTGTTCCTCTTGAAGTTATCCCATAGATCATACTGTGTTTCAGGAGGTAACAGATAAGAAGCTATTTTGCTGTAGCTACAGGTTGGTGGAAACTACCATTGTGATG
This sequence comes from Solenodon paradoxus, assembly GCA_004363575.1. Classification (NCBI taxonomy): domain Eukaryota; kingdom Metazoa; phylum Chordata; class Mammalia; order Eulipotyphla; family Solenodontidae; genus Solenodon; species Solenodon paradoxus. The sequence continues at coordinate 675,723 of RJWH01000213.1, read as the reverse complement.
GAATACTTTCATTTATTTTCCCATGAGTGGTAAAAAGGAATGTGCCTAGCCAGGAAATTTTTAGTCAGCAATCTGCTCAGGTGCTGCCTAGCTACCTGTCTCTAGTTGCCATGTTGTGGTGAATGCAGACAATTCTGCACTGCGAAAATGCAGTGGTACGTGATAACTTCTCTGCACCTAGTTCATTAATGGTGGAGATGCAGGGTGCTTCTCTCCTGGGGCTTTCCCATAATGGTAGCTTCCAAAGTCAGCACCTTGTAGAAATGCTAGCCCTCATTCTACCCCACGTGGGGGTTTCCAACTCAGTAGCCAAAAGAAAGCTTGCTCCTGATATGAGAGTGTTCCCTGCAGGAAGGAGACCTTTTGCTCTGAGAGCATCAGTTTCAGTTTCAGCAGTCTGTCCCTGTGCCCCAGGGTCTCCCAACAGTGATGCGGTGCTGGGACAGGCTCACTTCTCCAGTCTTTTGTGTAGGTCTATGTCTCCTCTCTATGGAGATGCTGGTCCTGTTTCTTTTCAAAGATCATGGTAGCTAAATAGATGTTTTCATAGAGTTGTACTGTGAGGAGAAGGTGAGCCAGGGATCTTAAAAGTCCATCATCTTGCAAAAGGATCCCTGGATCCAAAGTTTTATACTAGATTTTTTCCTAATAATTGGTTATTATGAAACTTGGTAGGGTTCTGTAAGCTCTAACACTAAAGACTTCAGCAATCCCAGGTGGAGTTGAATGAGAATTTGTGAGATTAATGGAATGTGCCATTTTCTTAAGTGGAGATTTTTATTCTACTTGATAAAACACATGGCAACAAATGTTTCTACACTTTTGAGTTTACATTGCTTCCATCTAATCTTTAAAAAGTTAAAAGATTCATCTATGATCACAAAATCTAAAGTACTTGACTCAGTTTTGAATATTCTTACTGAAATAGTTTTAAGTAGGAAAAGTAGCTGACTGAAAAGAACTTCACAGTTGATTTTTAAAAGGAATTTGCAGGGCTACATACTTTATCAGAGAATTAACCAAATTCATCCTTAAATATTTACTGCATAAGGGATAGTAAGCTTGTGTGAACTAGGATTTCCATACAAAGTGTAAAAACTTAGTGTCAACAGCATACTTCATTAAGTTCATATCTTTATAATATACACTATTTTTAAATCTAAACAACTATAGTAACATTGTAAGGTTCCCTTTGAAGGAAACATATTTTGGTTGATTAGGCTATTTGAACTTTCAGATATTTAAATTTTTTTTACAATACAAGTATGTTGTTGCACTAGAGAATGAAAAACAAGAGTATAAACCTGTGTACTAAATAGCACATTACCTGTTATTGCTATAGTATGCATTCACATTCAAACATGAAAAACACCACACAGAAAAGATTTTAAAAAAAAGATTTAAGATCATAAATAGGTCATTGTTGTCACAACACATTTCTAAATTGAAAAAACAAACATTTTGCCTTTTTAGGAAAAATATTTTTATCAGTTCCCTCATCATTGAAAGGATTTGGTAAATTTTAAAATTTCCAGTCTTCTAAGGCACAGTATGTTATCAGAATGCTACAGTGCTGTAGCAGGATAAGAGGCAAGGTATTAGCACTAAGAAAAATGCAAATTTTATGGACGAAATCATCAGAACTTAAGAAAAAAGAGAAGAAATAAACTGGTGATTATTTTAGTTAAAAAGACCCAATGTTGTCACCGAGAACTTTACGTTAAAAATTTTTTAAGTCAAAGTACTTTAACTCAAATAGATTTAATTCACCAAAGAAACTATGAAAGAAGGGGATGTGTCAAATGATATACTTTCTTTAAAGGACTTGAAGGAAAAAACTCAACTTCGAATTGAATATAGGGAAGACAAACATCATATGGAACCCAAATTAGTGTCCTAATTTATTTGTAGCTTACAGGCAGATCCAGAAAATAAAGAGTAAGACCAGGTAAAACACAGGTAAATACCTAGGTTTACCTGTAAGGCATCTGTCCTTTAATCACATGGCCGGGTCCAGCCTACCACCACCAAGGTAATGAAATAACAATCTGATGGTTAAGTTGTATTTTTTGTCCAACCAAAAGTTCCTTAAAATATAACAAATGTAAAATCCCTCATTTAAAACTCTGCCTTGCTTTTCACCTCTGTGATACCAACTGAACTTTAAGGTTTTATATGTACAGTGTGGTGGCTTAGCATTACTTTTAAAAGAAAAAACCACAAAGTTAGTGACTGTCCACAGATGAAACATGGGGTGAGGTTCATGACTGAATCAATCATGGAGTGTTAGTCAATTGTAAACTCTTGAAAGTTAAGACTGGGAAATGTGTATCACACACAATAGAGTATAACAGGAGGAAGGAAAGCTTATTTGTCATTCCAATTCTGACAAGGTACATGGTCTTCGAAATTCTTGTCCACGTTCATGGAGCCATTTATTGGATACTGCAAGGAGAAAAAAAATGTGTTAATTAAATATGAATTCGACAGTAAATTAACTTCTAAGAATTTGGTCTACAAGGTTCCTACTTGGGCTAAAAGTTTAAGAGCAAAACCAGATACAGGCAGAGCTACTTATGTCGTCTTACAAATTCTTCTGTTACCAACATTTAGTGAAATTTTTATGTAATCTATGTACATTTCTTAAAGTTTCTAATGTTCAATATAAAGCATCAAACACAAATGTAAATAAGGTGTAGGTACAGATGAAATAGTAAATTGTATTTTGTAAAGTCTTGAAGGGAACTATGTGCTCATTACGTTTCCTTGGTTTCAAAGTACTGTTTCATGTACCCTAAAAGTTATTCATTTCCATTCCATTTTATAGAACCCATGAAAATTACATCAATATGTATAAACTATCTAATCTTTATCATCAAACCCTATCAATTTTCCTCACATGTCTCTTGACTCTAACTCTTCTGCTACTGCCTTAGTGTAGGCTTTCATCACCACCCACTGGGAAAATGAAAGTCTTCTGGAAAGCAGATTGTTCTCCCACCAACTTCTCTTCATTCTAGTCCAATGGTTCGCAGAAGGTATTTTAAATCCTAATGATCAGGTTTCACTTCTTACTCTTTGATATATCCAATAAGATAACCATCAAACGTATGTGGCTACTGAGCAACTGAAAGGAATATATGGGGCTAACTAATGAATTTAATATAGGTTAAAATAAGCTTTATTGTTTCTAATTTTTAATAGCTTTATTGTTTCCATAATTATATGCATTTTAGGATATTAAAATGTCACCTCAGTCTGTGTATTGTCACACAACACTCTTCACTAGAATTCTACTGTCTTTTTAACTACAACCTTGTATCCTCATTCCTTCCTTCATCCCTCCTCCCACTCGACAGGTAGCCAGTCTTGCATCCTGTGAATTTTGTGGAAATGTGTTCTTTTCTTTATATTCTTTATATAAGTGAAAACATCCTCTGCTTCTCTTTTCTTTCTGGCTTATTTCATTTAGCATGACATTCCATTCAGGTCATTGCAAAGGACAGAAATTTTGTCTTTTTTTTTTTCAAACAGCTGATAGAATTCCATTAAGCATATATACTAGATTCCTTATCCAGTTATCTATTGATAGGCATGTCTTAGCTATTGCAAATTGTGCTGCTAAGAATGAAAGGTACATCTATTTTTTCTGAGCAGTGTTTTTGTATTCTCTGGGTCTATGCCTAGAAGGGATTTCTGGATCAAATGGTAAGATAATCTTTTTTTTTTTTTTTTTTTTTTTTTTTTTTTTTTTTTAAGGCATCACCATACTATTTTTCAAAGAGGTTGCACTAATTTAAATTCCCACTAATGGCATAGGTGGGCGGGGGCTGGGGGGAGGTGCCCTTTTCTCCACACCCTCTCCAACATTTGCTTCTGGTCTTTTTTGTATAGGTCATTCCTCACTAGCGTGAGGTGGTATTTCATTGTGGTGTTTATTTGCATTTTTCTTATGGTGAGTGATATAGAGCATTTTTTCATTTGTTTATCAGTCATCTGTATGTCTTCTCTAGAAAGGTGTCGATTCAGCTCTTCTTCCTATTTTGTGAGTGGGTCATTTACTTTTTTTGTTGAAGTATATGACCTTTTTTATATAATTTGGAGATTAAACTCTTGTCTGACATGGGTTGTGTATCTGCTACCATTCAATGACAGAATATTTTAGTAATTTCTTCAATGTACAGAAACTAGTTTGATGTAGTCCCAATTGTTTAGTTTTACTGGTGTCATTTCAACAAAGACATCTTTGATGTTGCTGTCATGGAGCATTTTTCCTACATTTTCTTCCATGTATTTTATAGTTTTGGATCTTATGTCCAGATCTGTGATCTATTTTTAATTTGCGTATGGTGCTAATGAGTAATCTAGTTTCATTTTTACAAATGTCTGTCCAATTTTTCCAGCACTGTTTGTTGAATAGACTTTCTTCCTACATTGTATGTTCTTGGCTTCTTATAGATTAATTGCCCATATAATAAGTGTAGTTATATTTCTGGGCTCTTGATTTTATTCCACTGATCTGTGCATCTGTCTGTTTGTTCCAATGTCATACTGTTTTGATGAGCTACTCTGTAGTATAGTTTCAAGTCAGGGAGTGATTCTTTTTTTGTTTTTCTGAGAATATCATTATAGCTATTCAAGGTCCCACATGGTTCCAAACAAACTTCAGTGTTTGTTCAATTTCCTTGAAAAATGTCCCTGGAATTTTCATGGGAATTGTATTAAGTCTGTATATTACTTTGGGTAGGAGGGCCATTTTAACTATGCAGAAAACTTCAATTTCTGCATTTGGGATTGGTCTGTTCAAATTATATATGTCTTCCTGGTTTATTTTTGGGAGGTTGTAGGATTCTAGAAATCTTGAAGATTGACAAATTTATATTCATATAGGTGCTCATAATGGATTGTTAATTCTTCCAATCCATGGGCAGAGAATATTCTTCCATCTCTTTATGTCTTCTAGTTCCATAATATCTTATAGTTTTCAAAGTAGATCTTTTAACATACTTTAAGTTTCTTCAAGGTATTTACTCTTTTTTGGTGCTACTGTGAATGGGATTTCTTAAATTCTCTTTCCTCTAGTTCACTGTTTACATAAAGGAATGCTACTGATTTTTGTCCATTTATTTTATATCTTGCCATTCTGTTTACTCATTTACTGTTTTTAACAGTTTCCTGGTGGAGTCTTTAGAATTTTCCAAGTATAACATCATGTTATCTGCAAATAATGATATTTCTCTTTTCCAATCTGGATTCCTTTAGTGTCTTTTTCTTGCTTTATTGCTCTGGTCAGGACTTCCAGAATTATGTTGAATGATAGTGTTGAGAGTGGGCATTTGTCTTGTTCTAGATCTTAGGGGACTGGTTTTCAGTTTTTCACCAATATATTAACTGTAGGTTTGTCACTGATAGCTTTTATTATATTAAGCTAGGTGCTGTCTATTCCCATTTTGGCCAGGGTTTTATCATGAATGGTTATTGACTGTCAGATGTTTTTTTTCTGCATCTATTGATACAATTTTTTATTTTTCCTTTGTTGATGTGGTATGTCACATTGACTGATTTACATAGGTCGAATCATCCTTGCATTTTTGAAATAAATCCCACTAGGTCATGATGTGTAATTTTTTAAATATGTGGTTCAATTTGGTTTGCCAAGGTTTTCTTTCCCTGTTTTCAAGAAAGGAAGGCAGGCAGGAATAGACAGGAGGAAGAAGCATTTTATTTATTTAGTTATTCATTTCAGTTGTTTCCCTTGGTCTCAGGCCACAAATCTGGGTCCTTGAGCTATAAGTGGACTACTTGCCAGGGACAGGTTTAACACCTGAGTTACCGAGGCATCCCTGGTTTGCCAAGATTTGTTGAGGATTTTATATCTATATTCCTTAGTGAAATAGTTTGTATATTTCTTTATCGACGGTGTCCTTGTCTGATTTTAGAATCAGGGTACTGTCACAGCCTTGTAGGATTTCTTTGTGAGTTTTCCCTCATCTTCAATTTTGTGGAAGGGTTTTAAGGTCGATAGGAATTAGCTCTTTGAATGTCTGACAGAATTTGTTAGTGAAGCCATCCAGTCCTTGGCTCTTGTTTTTTAGGAGACTTTTAACTACCACTTCAATTTCTGCACTTGTGATTGGTCTGTTCAAAATATATATGTCTTACTGGTTTAGTTTTGGGAGGTTAAAGGATTCTAGAAATCTTAAAGATTGACAAATTTATATTCATATAGGTGTCCATAATAATATAACACGACTTTGTATTTCTGTGGTCTGCTGCAATCTCACCTTTCATTTATGATTCTTGTTATTGGCATTTTCTTATCAATTTTTTATTTTCAAGAACCAGTTCTTGGTGTTATTGATCTTATAGATGATCTTTGTGTTTTCAATTCCATTCATTTCTTCTCTAATTTTTATTATTTCCTTTTACTGATTTTTAGTTCCAATTGTTCTTTTTCTAGTTTCTTCACATGCATAGTTAGATATTTAATTTAATTTGGGCTGTCTCTTGGTTTTTGATGCGTTTGTATCTCATTTTTAATTTCCTAAATGATCCAGGAATTATTCAGAAGCATCCAGAAGCTATTTAATCTGCACATCTTTGTCATTCATCCAGTTTTTTTTTCTTTTCTGGTCCAATTCTAGTTTCACCCTCTTGTAGTTGGAGGAGATGCTTTCTATAATTGCAAACTTGAATTTAGTGAGACTTGTTTTATGTTCCCTGGTATGGTTCATCCTTGAGAATGTTCCATGTGTACTTGAAAAGAATCTATACTTTGTTGAGGTAGAAAACTCTTGTATATATCTTTTAGGTCCATATGGTCTATTGCTTTTTAGGGGCAGGTCCATATAACCTTATTGCTTCATTAGGGCCTTTATTTCTTTATCAATTTTTATCTATTGAGGCAAGTGCGGTATTGAAATCCCCTGCTACAGTTGCTACAGTCAATGTCTCTTTAAGCTCTATCAGTATTTTATATGTATGTTTTATATATTCTGTGGTCTGGCATTGGATGCATATATGTTAAGTTAAATAGCCCTTGGACCGTAATATAGTATCTATTCTTGCCTCATATTACTCTTTTCAAAAAGGTGGAAGTTTATCTTGTCTGGTATTATTAATATTACAGTTTCTGATTTCCATTTATTCCCATTGACTTGATATTTTTTGATACTCCTTCACTTTCAATCCATGTTTTGTCTTTGGATCTGATGTCCGTTTCTTGAAGGCATGTCAATTGGCCCTGTTTTTTGATTCATCCACTTTTAGGGTAATTATTGATATGTTGGGCTTTATTGCTGTACTGACCCTTTGTTTTCTATTGCTGATCTGTAGCTTCTTTCGCATTTGTTTGCTCTTCCTTTGGGTAGTGTCCAAGGTCGATTCTCTGTTTCTTCCAACTAGATTCTCCTAGCTATGTATCTCTTAGGACTGGGTTTTGTGGCTAACATGTGAGTTTTCTCTAAGTTTATCATTCTATGCTAGTCTTTTATGAGCTGATGCTTTATGTTACTTACATGCCTGTACAGTAATCATGTTTTTACTTCCCCCTTTAGTATTTCATTCCCCACCTCCTATTGGTCCTTTGTTTCTGATTCTATTTCACTGTTTATCATCATTCTTGGGGTTTGGTGGGTGTTTGTTTTAATTTTCCCTGTTACAGAACTACTTTCAACATTTCTTAGAAGGCAGGCTTGATGATGGAAAATACATTAACTCATTGAAGAGTTTTGTCATATTTAAATGATGATTTTTCAGGGTAGAGTATTCTTGGCTGGTCATTTTTGTCTTTTAGTGTTTTGAATATGACGTTATACTCTTTCCTGAAGTGTAGGATTTCTGCTGAGAAGACTGATGATAGCCTGATGGGTATATTTATAGATTTTATCATTGGCTATTGATAGTTTAGTAAGATATATCTTGGTTTAAGTAATCTTACATTTATGAATTTGGATGTCGTATCACCTCAGACTTGCATGGTTACTTTCTGTGACAGGTATGGGGACTATTACATGTAATAAATATATTATATAAAATGTTTAATAATACTGTTATTACTTCTTTAAATACATTTTCTGCTTCTGACTCTCCCTCTCCTCTCCTGGGATACCTGTTATCCTTATGTCTGTTCTTCTATGGCATCTGATATTTCTCACAGGGTTTCATTTTTTCCTCAGTTTTGTTTCTCTTTTCTCTTCCATGAGTTACCGCATGTTCTTGTCTTCATTTTGAGGTTCATTTCTCTGCAACACCGAGCCAGTTTATGGATCTTTCCAAGTTTCTCCTCAGTTCATTGACTGTATTTCTTATATTTAGTTATTCAGTTTGGGCTTTCTTTATAGCCTCAATGTCTTTGGTGACATGGTCCTTTTGACCTGCACTATTCTGAGGTGTTAAAAATTTGCCTTCGGTCATTAATTCTGCCTCCCGTACGTCATTTTTTTGAAATTATCACTGAATTATTTCTCTTAGATTGTCACATTCAGTGTAATTAGATTTATATTCTAGGGAGCTCCTGGTATCTTCCACTCTTTGAACCACTTGTGTTTTTATTTTTTGGGGTTTGCACTTTGGCATGACTTGTTTCTCTGCCCTGTATTTGGTACTGTGGATTTCTTTCTCTTCTGCTGACTTCCTAGGCTGTGGCTGCAGTGGGCAGTGTGGTAGCTATGGGCACTGGGCCTTCCCCTGGGCCAGAAGCTGAAGGCCAGGTCTCTGTATTACTGGTGGAAGCAGGTTCAATCACCAGTGAACTTTCTGGTTGCAAGAACGGAGGTTACAGGCAGCTTCTGATACTTGCTGGTTGGGGCAGGGCATCTGGAAGCTCTAGCACACTATATGGGTGCAGAAACAGAGACTGCAGGCAATCTCACTGTGGCTCTCGCTCGGGACAGGAACTGAGGCTGGCTTCTTATTAATGGTGGTGAGGGCAGCACATTTCACTAACCAGCAATCTCTCTTGACTTTGAGACTACAAACAGCATCTTTGTAGCTTGCTCTCTGGATGCCCTACTTTTTTTTTTTAAACATGATTAATTCTATTTTTTTTTAAATGATCGATCCTGTACTTGAATGACACTAGGAGTTAGTGTCTAGCTTCAAACTAGTCCCAACCCTCATCCCTAACATACCTGGAAAACTACTGCTCAATCTTCAGGATTAATTTTTTAAATTAAGTTTTGACAAACCCTCCCCAAATGTAAGGAGCTGCCATCATCTGTTTACATCTTATATTAGTGTCTATGAAACAACAACTGTGAAAGGCAAGATACTAATTCAATTCACGTTTGAGTCAATATTTCTTGTAATGATGTGGTTAATAGTATTAAAGTGTATCAAAATTCTGATCTGATGAAAGCAAATTTATATTAAGATAAAAAATTTGAATGAGTCCCATTCAATGTTAATGTCATGTTAAGCAAATCTGTCTTTGAGTGTACTATCAAAATATATTGAGACAAAAGTCAAAAATTCCATTCAGATGAAACAGGAAATATTTACCCCATTTGTTTCCAACTAGCACTGGACAGGCTGCATGCCGTGTACTGTAATCTCCTTCTCCACTAGCAAATAGATTATACCAGAAAACAGCTGTTCCCTGTGGAGAATATAAAAATTATCAAAAATATCAGTTTTTCCACTTTCAAGTAATTAAATTTTCCTTTGTTTCTGTGGAAATATTTCTCTATAGCAGCACTGCATCTTCCTCTAATATGATTCTGGTCATATATAATTTAAAAAAATGTTTGATGAGCACATGAAGACATTAATACCACAAAATTGTTTGACAAAAAAGAATATTTGCTAAAACAAAGCTAATATATCCTATACAGAGAGAACCATCATATGGAACCCTTATTGTTCATTAACTCTAGTACTCATGGTAAACTGTGTCATTAAAAATATTCAAAATAACCATTTTATCTAGAGATAATGGAGTCCTTTATGACCTTTAAAAATGTAATTCATTTGTTAGACCATGAAATAAAGATACATCTCTTAGGAGCAACATAAAAAGATATAAAATATTAAAATTAAGAAGTCAAGTTTACCTTTTTGGGCCAAACACTAGCTCCCACTTCAGGAAAAACAGTGGCTCCTCCTGCTGACACATCACTCATCTATAGGAGTAAAGAGAATAGCATCAAAAGCACTGGTAGAAAAAAGTTTTGCGAAGAGGATATGATATTGAATATAGAATAAAAGAACATCTAGATTTTACATACAAAGATGGTTTGTGTATGCTACTCAGTTTTTGAAACAAGCTACTGTTTAGGTTTACATATATAAAGAAAAATATTTCTAAGAAGCAAAAAATGAGAAAGGGAGATGTGGATGTCAGCAATGCAGGCACCTTGATACCAGAAGTAGAGAGAGATGATTTAAATGTGATAAATCAAGTAATACAGGCATCTAAAGAGGTAATTTATTTCACTAGAATATAATCTTCACAGGGGTAAAAATTTTCATCTGTATTTTGAGTAGAACTGTCCAGAAGAGTACCTCGAGAATAGTCACTGCTCAATTTAAACAAATAGATAAAATACCAGAAGAAAAAGTAGTTTTGTCATTTCTCATAGCAGAGAGACAAAATAACTGAACATTTTGTTAATACTAACTAAACATATTAACTGAAAATTAGAAGCTTAAAGGATTATATGAAGGTAACCTAAGATATAAACACAAATCTTCCAAATTAACTAAAGAAGCACACACTCAACATAAGGCAAAGGAAACAGATCATATAGTAAAGGTATTTTCAAAAGCAAACATAAGGAGAATGTATAAAGACTGTATCAAAACACAAAAGCTACGCTATGTCTAAAAGCCACATCTAAAACAGTTGATTTACAAAGGTAACCGTCGCCAGACAAATGCTGTATGAAAGAAAACAGTTTGATCTTAATATAAAGAAGTTTGAAGAGCAAAGCTGCACATCTAAAACTTGTTTTAAATCAATGTAACTTAAATTAAAAACAAACAAACGTTAAGTAACATGTCCTGGTGTTTAGTGGATAAGGCCACTAGCTGTTGTCCACATATATCACAAAGACCTGGGTTTGAGACTCGGGGATAGGGTGAAACAACCAAGATAAACAACTAAATAAAATAAATGTTCGTCCTCTTTCTGCCTGCCTGAATCTCTTTTAAAAAGCAAAAAGGCATTAAGTGAGATAAAGAATGGTCTTTTATCATGATTGTTATATGATTATATATTTAAGAGCTCTTAAACAATGTGAAAGATAACTTTGGAGAAATAGAAGGTATTATGTGGTCCATCTGGGAACAGTATTTAAAAAATGGGAAATAAAGAACACTAATCAAAATGCTATATAACCAAAGTGAAACATACTAATAAAATCTAACAATCTAATACTTATAGATATTGGACCAAATAATATGCCATGATATACATAAAAGCAAAGAAATATGAGAAGAAACAACTACAGAGAAGGAAATACTAATAACTTAAAAATCTGAAAAGATGCTCGACCACTGTTAAGGGAAATGCAAATTAAAACTACAATTCTAATCTGATAAGTGGAAGATGTACAGATCAAAGCTTTGACAAATATAATCACATTTAAAGGTAAGATATAAATTGGTAAAACCTCTATGGAAAACCATCCTTCAAAAAAAATGACAGCATGAAGTTTGTATACTGTATCAACTTCTCTCCTGATTTTCCCTTTGAGGTAATTCTCTCATTTTTATTTATCTTTTATGTCTTAAATCCTTAATCCTTTTTTTAAAAGGTGCTTACATTTTTTAAGGTATCTTAGATACTTCTGGAAAGATGATGGCGTTGTGGGAGACAGAACGATAATGAGGATAAGCAGGAGGATAGGGAAGGTTGGATATAGGGAAGGAGGAAAGAGAAATGAAAAAAATGCAGTAAAAGGTGAACAGGGATGGTGGCAGAGAAAGAAAGAAAATAAAATAGGCAGAGAGGTTTTGGTAGGGAATGCTTATGTACACATTATAGATGACGAAGATCTTCCATACTCTAAAATATCAACAATCATTAAGTACTGGGACTACGGTAATTTTAACTTTCTTCTTTAGGTTCCTTTATTTATAATCTAAAAAGTGTCAAATGCAACTCCCTTGACTCCACTGTAAAAAAGTAATCACAACAACCATTTCAATACACATAAGAAAATAAATGAATCATGTGATCAAATCTCAACTTAAAAACTTAGGTATAACTTACATAAAACAGCCATGTAGCAATTCTATTTCCTGTCCCCAGTTCTTTGAAAGCATCTGGCTCATCTTTCTGGAATAAAACACAACTATTTCAATGACATAATATTCAGTAATGCAAATTCTCCAGTGGCAACTGAAAACAAATAAGTGGAAGGGCATGCCAAACAATCCAGCGAGGTTCCTTTATAAAGTCCACTGTAGTACATACACCAGACACTCAAATATTTATTAGTGGTTGATTCAGCTTGTACACTGAATACTTATGATAACACCATTCGGGAGGCAGAAGGGGAGAAAGAGATTAGTTTGCCTAAATCATCTACATCTACTATTCTCAAGGATTTATATTAAGTTAATATCTACCTTCAAAAACAAGAAAGGCTCTTAGCTACATTCATCAATTTAAACTCTGTAGGTAAAAAATTTTAGATTTACTCTGAACTCATGATCTAGTTAAATATTTTTGCTACTATAATGTCTTTTCTTTAATCTGCTGGAGAATTCACATTTGGCTATTTAAGTCTAAATTAAAATGGTATTTATCCCCAAAAAAGGACAATCTAATAATCCCAAACTGAAAACTACCTGAACATCCTTCAAAAAGTGACTGACAAAAACTGTGGTACAGCCACGGAATACTTGTAGCAATAAAAGGAACCATTATAGTATTAAAATACCACACAGAATTTCAGATGAACCTCAAGGGAGTTAAGCTGAGTGAAAAAAAGACAGTCATCTCAAAAAGACTCATACTATACATAAACTTTATGTAGCATTTGGGAAATATAAAGAATAGGTCAGTAGTTATTAGCAGTTACAAATGGGAGGCAGAGTTAGGATACGCACTGCTACTGTAAAGGAGTCTTACAGTAATGGGGGTAGTGTTATATATCTTGATTGGTGGAGGTAATTGCCATAGATTTGTGTAGAGCAGTGGTTAGGTAAATCACCTGCAAAGAAATGCAGGCCAAGTATCACTGGGTCTGAATCCCAGGGGAAACAACCAGCGTGAATAACTAAAATTAAAGTGCTTCTCCCTCCTCTCTCTTCCTGCCTACTTGCCTTCATTCCTGCCCACACATTTCCTTTAAAAAATTAAAACAAACTGCATAGATAGATACACAAATGCAAGAATAACTAATGAAATATGAGGCTTGTGCCACTGCCTGGTTTGACATATACTATAGTTATGTAAGATGCTAACTCTGGGAGAGGCTGAAGGGTGCATGGGATTTCCCGACACATTTCAACTTCCTTTGACTCTATAGCTGAAAAAACTGAAAGCTAAAGAATTTGGTTACACTAATATCAGGGTTTGAACTGTAATCTACATCGGCAGTAACTAAAATAGAAGGAAAAGAGACTAAAAATATTCTTTGATGGTCTACATGGAAAACAGCATCTAGGGGGTGAAACCTTGTGGCTCAGGCAGCTGGTGTGCGAACCAAGTAAGCTTAGGACCCAGGGTTTATAACCCAGGGATGGGAGGTGTGTGTGTGGGGAACCAAAATAAAGATGCTTCTTCCTTCAAAAATAAAAAGTCTTAAAATTCTAGAATAAGTCAGTCAAGGGGCTAAAATATACTGTTTAGAACTTTTCAAAAGAATTGACTCTTATTTAAAAATGGTCAAAGACTGGCACATTCCTTAGAATTCATGATAAAGCTTTAATTAAGATCTGATGATGACTTACGTATAGCTCAACGTTAAATAAGTAAAAATAAATTGATAGCTATTAAAACCATTAAAGCAAAAAACTTAAAAAGATCAAATTTTAGCCTTAAGGAAGAGTACTTAGAAAAGACAACTTTTTAGCAAGTTTAGCAACTCTTTACATCCTGTTAAAATTTTTCCTTCCTGTCTCTCAAACTGTACTCTCAATATTTCTTGAGATTTATTGGCCAATCCAGTAATTCACTTCAACTGTCTAAAATCTGTTTTAACTTATCCATTACATTTTAAATTTCAACAATCAGGTGCGCCCTGGCAGAGCAGCCGTTAGGTCAATCACCCCTGAAAGAACAAGCCGCATACCCTGAGTTCCTGGTCGGAGGGAAACAACCAGTATCAACAACTAAATAAAAATATAATAAAGCTGCTTCCTCCTCCTCTCTCTTCCTGCCTGTACATTTTCTTTTAAAAAAAAATTTCAACAATCACTTTTCTCTACCATTTTTTATTTTTCAAATATTAAATCATTTATGTATTGTCAATTTTTTATTTAAAAAGTATTCTATAGCTAGTCTTTATTTTGTAGCTGATCATTCAAGTATCTAACATCCTGGTGGGGGGTGGCTGGGAGGGGTGGGGGTCTAAATCTCTAAGTTACTTTGCTCTCACCAGGGAATCTTATTACCAGGCAATAATTTTTTTAAACGAGTTCATATTTAGTTGACCTTAAGCTTTAAAATTCCTGAAATGCTAGAATGAGGGTGCATCTCCTCAGTGAGGACATGAGTTTGTTTCTGTGAGGTACCCAGCAGCACTACTAAACTGAACAAGTTTCAACTGATTTCTCCTCTTCCATGTGGTAAAAATTCAAGATTCACTTGAGGGAAGATCTATGCTTTCAAACTCCCAGAAAAAGCTCCCCCTGCACACCATACCTCAGTCGGGATGGCAAGAGGCAGCCTCTCCCAGTGTTAACATCTAGCATAACTGCAGTGCATGATCAAACCAGAAAACAGGCAATGGCACAGCCTCCTATTTCATTAGTTATACTTGGATTTGAGTGTGTGTCTATGTCTATGCAGTTTCATGAAGGATGTAATTCTCCTGTCTCAAAGCAGGTTATTTTCAAGGTCATTCTTTCACTGAAGAAAGTGTTATCATTTTGGAGATTTTATGTGGGTCTCAGGTTCAGTAGCTCACACTGGAGCAGGTCCTCTCATGCTGTTAATACCCAAAGTCCTAGATTCCTGGAGGCATATGCCTTCAGCTTTAGCTTTTCTGTCCTCTTTAAATCTCTTATTTTTTTAGTCTATAAGGTTTTTATTCCACTTGCCTTTGGGAATTTCCTTTACTTTCTTCCAGGCTTTTAAAAACATCCTAAATTTTTTTACTGAATATCTAGGTGTTTTCACTAAGGAGGCTTTACAGAATATTCTGTATTTCTGTGAATTACAAATAGGTTATGAATTTTCAATACTAAAAGAACAAAATTAACATGTCATGCTAAACTTTAGTGAAACTCTTAATTTACTTTTTTCCTTACCCGTGCAAAGTCAAAGTGGGGTTCATATTGTCCACCAACTCCATAATTTGCTACCTGGAGGAAATAAACAAAGCATGAATTAAAGAACTATCAAGATTACTGTTTAAGGCACACCCTTGTGGCCTAGTGGGTTAGTCCATTGTGGCTCAGTCCACAAACATCCCAAGGTCCCCGGTTCAGGGCCTAGAGCCAGGGAAACAAACAAGATGAACGACTAAATAAAGTATTTCTTCCTTCTCTCAAAACAATGAAAAAAAACAAAAACAAAAAAACCCATTCAAAAAACAATCCATAACCTCATTTGGACCTCTTTTATGTCATGGCTATACAATTCTAAAGAAATAAAAAGCAAAGTATATTTTATTTTAAATCAATGAGCATTCCTATGGAATCAAGCATGAACTATTACTATGAAATATTAAGGATAGCTACTATATGCTATTTTTAGAACCTTAGTTAAAATGCTTTTCTTTAGTAAATATTTGGGGAATGTATTTTTCCATAATATAGAATTTAAACCAAGAAAGTTGTAGATTACCATAGAATAAATGACAATATAGTTAAACAAATTTAAATACAGGCAGTCCTGCCTTGCACCGTCCCAAAATGCACAAATCTCAGATGCCATGGTTTAGTTATCTAACTGTGACCTCCCAAAACAGTCGAAATTTCAGTTACTATGGTATATTAACTGAGACTGCATGAAGTACAAGTGTCACTGCTAGCTCTTTGGTCCACAAATTACTGTCACTAATAGCTACACATATCAGTTAATGACCAATCATGTCACTTCTTTCAAAATCTGACAGTGACTAGTCATTGTACCTCTGTTATTCAGCTCATGCACAGACTGCGAAGTATGCAGGTGTGCTGCCTGCTTATTACCAAGTGAAAACTCGTGATATTTTACAAAAATGGATAATTAGAAAAGGAAATTGGCCAATAAAGAAACAGCAGAGAAATGGAAAACGACAATGTTGTAAGTGAAATTAAAATCAAACAAGTGGAGATATAAAAGAAACAGTGGACATGAGGAATGCTCACAATACTGCTCAGTGATAAACTCTAGATACGTATCCAGAGGAAGTTGAAGGCAAACTCACTAACTACATAAAGAAAGTGTGATGAAAGGGTGAAGATGCCAAGAGGAAGTAAGGCTGGAAAAAAAAATCATAATAAAATATTCTTCAGAGATTTTTAACACTGAAAGCACAAAGGATAAAATGCTGAGTGCCGATCCAAGCTCAGAAATAAGGTAATTTACAAAAGTAGAGAAAAGATGCTCACTATATGTCTCATAAGTTTCATGATGAGAAGGAAAGTCATGTTCAAATTATTCTTAATAGATGTTTATAAAGAAAAACACTTTAATGTTCAGTATTTCTAATGTTTTAAATTACCTAAACAAGAGAGAATTACTTTTTAACAATATTGATAAAAGAACTGAATATTGACAGGAAAAGAATGAAACCGAATCTCTATAACATTATATAATATACAAAAATTGATTCAATGAACTAAAGACCTGAATGTAAGATATAAAACAATTTTAAAAATTGTAGAAGAAAACAGAAGTGTAAATCTTAGTGACCCTGGATTAGGCAACTGTTTCTTAAACTCCTCAATTAAACTTCTAAAGAAAGCAATCAGTACAAATAAGACATCAGACTTCACCAAAATTTCAAATGTGTGTGTTTTTTAAGGACACCAAGAAAGTGTATGACAGCTCACAGAACGGGAGAAAATATTTGCAAACTATATACATAATGAGTGTCTGGTATCAAGAACATATAAGGAACAAAAAAATAAAGGATATGAATAGAATTTTTTCAAGTAGATATATAAATGGCTAACAGAACATGAAAAGAATATGCTCAATATTATTAGCTGTGGGGGAAATGCAAATGAAAACAATGAGAGCCCTTCAAACCCACTAGAATGGCTATAATAAAAAAAAAGTGTTTTCAAGAATGTAACAAAATGAACCCTCAAATATTTAAGTGGAAATATAAAACGGCAAAGCCATTTAGGAAAAGAGTTTATAATTCTTCAAATGTTAAACTAAATTTACCCCTTGTTCCAGCACATATCCATATGTGAATATTTATACCCAAGAGAAGTTTAAATGTTCGGATAAAAACTTGTGGATAGATGCTCTTATCAGTTTTAGTAAGAAAAGTCAAAAAGTGAAAACAACCCAAATGTCCATCAACTGATAAACAGATAAAATGTGGTATGACGAAACTATTTATTCCATCACTAAAAGGAATAAAGTACTGACATACTATAACATGCATATAACTTGAAAACATGTAAGTGAAATAAGCCAGGTACAATAGGCCTTATTCCACTGATATGAAATATCTAGAATAGGAAAATACATATAAAGTAGATTAGAGGTTGCCAGGGGCTCTAGGGAGGAGGAATAAAGAGTGAATTTCTGTTTGAGGTGATGAAAATGTTCTGAAATTAGTGGTGATAGTTACATAACCATGTGATAATACTAAAATCACAGTAAATTTTATGGTATGTGAATTATATCTCAATATAAAAGATTAAATTATTTAGGGGGGGAACCTTCCCTGGTCAGGCCCAGGAATGAAAAAAATGATAGCATACTTAATAAACATTAGTGTTATATATTTTCATTTCCCTATAAATTTATATTCCACAGTAAGAACTTTCAATGCTTTGACAAAAAAATTTCAAGGTCATAGACAATTTCCCCCATTGACAAGATCACTTTTGCATAATTCCAGTTTGCATACTAACTTGTACAGTCCCAAATTATCATGCCAACTGGGTACTGCCTGAACTGTCATCTCATCTGAAGCATCTTTTACAAGCTGTAAAGGAAACTTAAGGATATGTGACAGTATATATTTTAAGTATAGTCTTATTACCTACCTGTAATTCCTCTGCTGTGGAAACATCTAGCCCTGTTAGGTCTTGTATTCTCATATTAATTCGAGACACTACAGGATTTTCATAGCCAGAGAGCCAGGCACTAACAACAAAAAGAAAATGGTTTTATCGATAATGTTTCATTACATAAAGACCAGTCATTTTAAAAGTCACAAAATACAGGAGAATAAACCTTTATCCATTAGGTATTTAATGGATTTGTTTGTTTAATGTGATTTTTACTAATACAGTTTTTCAAAGATGTTACTTTCTACAGTGAGAGGTTAGAAAGGAGAAAGTTAATCTCACCTACACAGTATCTATGAAAACAGGTGGATTAATTCAAGAAGTCTACATAGGGCTATCTACATTGAGCATATTTTAAATTCTAGAAAAATACATACTCAGCAGAAAACAATTGTTCCTTCTAGCTAAGTTATTAGAACAGACTTGGGGAGGCAGTCATAGGTGTTTCAGCCTGATCTATATAATGCTAAAATTTTATAAGAAAAAAAATCATGCTCTACTTGCATAAATAAATTTTTAAAGGTATACCAAAACACCCAGAATAATTATAAAAAAAAATGGACATTAACAAATGCTGGTGAGAATGTGAAGAAACTAAAACCCTCATAACTATAACCCTGGTAAGAGTGTAAAACTTTGGAAAACAGTTTGGCAGCTCCTCAAATTGTTAAAAGTAAAGTTATCATGTAATCCAGCAATTCCACACCTAGATTTATGCCCAAGAGAAAATACATGTTCATACAGAACTTAGATGTTCATTGCATTATGATGACCAAAAAGTGGCAGTAATCCAAATGTCCACCAAGTGATGGATAAATACAATGTGATATACTTACATAATGGGTTATCATGAAAAGGAATGAAGGAAGCACTGATTCATGCCACAATATGGATTAATCTTTACAACACCATTAAATAAGCCAAATACAAAAGGCCACTTATCCTGATTCCATTTATACAAAATGTCCAGAATAGGTGATCAACATAGAACATAGAGCAGTGGTTGCTAGGAGAAAGGAGTTAAGAGGAAATGACTCCTAAAGGGTACCAGATTTCTTTTGTGGGGTCATGAAATGTTCTGGAATTAGATGATGGTTGTGTCTACACAACTAACAAACTGAAAAACTACTGAATTGTGTAGTTTAACATTGAATTTTATGGTATTGGACCTAAATTTCAATAAAAAGCATCCCCAAATTCAACCATATCCCCTTTGCATGTACTTTTCCCAGTCTTTCAGCTTTTTTCTTTCTTCACTTCTCCTCTCATGAAGCTTTGATGCCAGATCCATCACTTCAATAACATTCTTGATGAAAGTCTAAATTAAACTGTCTGGCTAAAACAATTCTAAATTTTTATCCAAGCTTATAGCTGTATCACCAAATCCATGCAGAGAAAATCATGAAATAGGGTAAATATGTTCCACTAAAAATTGACAAGTGAACTTTGAATGGGCCCTTACTGCTGTACTATGAACCCCAAACTACCTCAACCTACCCTTTTACTCAGCAGGTAATACAGACCCTATTTCACAGAGAAAAAACAAAACAAAACCATGTAATCTACCTACATTTGCATTTATCTGTTACATTTAGTTCATTAATCACTCTGATACCAATAGATTTCTCTCCATTATCTAAGATGTATGCCCTAGATTCTATTATCTCTTGTCATTTTAGAAGTCATAGTTCAACTATTAGAACTAGTCTCTCTTATATAATCAACTTCCTCTTTCTCACTAATGCCTTCCAAAGTTTTTAACTGGGCTGAAGTATCTTCCACTAAAAATAACAATGTAAAATTATTTTCCTCTAGCTAACCTCTTTCTTTTCCATGTTCCATGGACTTATTCCTCAATCCATTCCAGTCTAGGCATAGTCCCTTGTCACTCCATAAAACTGTTCTCACTAATATCACCCATACATCTGTGTTACTAAATCTAACAAGATTTTCCAATTCTCATGTATTTATTCTTTTAGTAACATTTTCACAGCGTTCATCCTTACTAAAACTCTTTCTTACTCCTTCTCCATGTGTTCCCTCAGCCTCTCTGGCATCTCTCATCTCCTCTACCACTGCATTCTCTCGCCCCCAGTGCCCCAGCACCACTCCCTCAAGAACATGTGTCCTCTGGCCAGAATGGTGCACAGGTGTTTCTCCCTGCTCAGAATACTCTCCTTTTTCACTTTGACAAGTTAAGGCTTTGGATTATCACTTTAGTCATCAGTTTAGATGAGCCTTCCTTAACTCATCCCCATGTGAGACTAGATCAAAGTTTCTTGTTGTTTGCTTGTTGTTTTTTTTTTTTTTTCAGGAAAAGAGACTCTGGAGGAGAAAGTGTTTACTAACCACAACATGAAAATGACATATGGTAGCCAAGACATGGAAACAACCTAAATGCCCATAAGCAGATGCCTAGATAAAGAAGTTGTATTTATACTCAATGGAATTCTACACAGCTATTCCAAAAGATGAAATTATGCCTTCAACAACCTGGATGGGACTTAAGGGGTTATGCTAAGCAAAAATAAGCCAGAAAGAAAAAGTATAGCATGGTTCCACTTATATGTGGAATATAAAAAACTAAACCAAGAAACTCACAAAGCACAACAAAATTCACAGGCTGCAAGGCTGTGGTTACTAGAAGAGGATGAGTAGGGAAGGAGCCAGGAAATGATGGCGTGAATGTAACAGTGGTGAGCACTGGAATTCTGGGCTTGGGTGTGTAATGATATGCTCATAGATTGTGGTACAAATTTAATATACTAAAAATCAGAGCAATGTAAACAAAAACAAAAAAGCTACGCTATGCCATTAGGAGTAAACCAGGAAAATACTGTTATAAAAATTACATGTCTTGTATCCATTTCAGAGGGAAATATATTAGAATTTTTCTTTATCTGCTGGCATGGTTTCAGTAAAAGTCACTTTTTAAAAAACAGTAATACATCTTCTCAAACTGTTAAGAAGTTATCAGAGAGGCAGTCATAAAATCTATTTAGAGTTATGTCCTGGTGGTCTAGCAGATAAGGACACCAGATGTAGCCCACATGCAACCCAAGGACCCAAGTTCAAGACCTGGAGCCAGGGAAACAACTAAATAAAATAAATGCTGCTTCTCTCTTTTCTTGCCTGCCTCTGCTCATCTTCACTCCTGCCAGCACCTTTCCTTTAAAAAAAAACTATATTGATAATAACTGAGAGGATTAGGACTGTCTTATGAATTAAGAACCACATTTCTATTTTAGCTGTTATATCAGTGAACCTTTTTCACTGGTAAGGCAACTGTTTCACTGCTATGGTACTCCGGGTACCATAATGATTAGCAAGTTTCATTTTAAGTAATACCACTCCATTGTTCAAGACTGAAATCTGTTTTCTAGGTTTGTCTTCTTTTTGGAGCACAAACACCACCTTTTATATACAGGTAGGAAAATATTGTGAAATAGAGTATTGTAATCTTCTAAATTTTATTCCCTCGCTATTAAACAGGTTTTTATTAGGAAACAATTATTATTAGGAGTAAGTCTTTGAAGCACTTGTTTTTTTCCAAAAGCAAAGTTTCTAACTTCTCAAAACTAGCTTTGTTTTTGTACATAACCGGATACATGACACATCTGATCTATATATTAGTAATTTCTTCTGTCCACTACATTTCCCTTATAAGAGGAAGGGATTGGTATATCCATATATGGATTACTGTGCCATAAAAAGGAATGAAGTAATGATACATGCTGCAACATGGATCAAGAGTGACAACAGTGAAAAAAAGATAATTTAAAAGTGGGCAAAGAATCTGAATACAGTTCTCCCAAGAAAATAAAGTCAATAAGCACATGGAAAGACATTTATGTATCTTTAGCCACCTCAGAAATGCTAATCAGAACCATAAGGAGATAGATACTATGTCATACTAGGATGACAATAATACAAAAGAAAGACAATAAAAAGTGATGGTAAGGATATGGATAAACAGGACCCCCCCCAAGCCCAACACCCCGTACATTGCTGGTGGGAATGTAAAATGGTGCTGCCACTTTGTAAAAGTTTGGCAGTTCCTCAGTGGTTAAACATGAGACCATATGACCTAGCCAAGAGAAATTTAAACTTATATTTACACAAAAATTTTTATCTAAATGTTCATGCTGTTCAGTCATGAAAAGAAATAAAGTAGTGATATATGCTTAATAAGATGAATCTTGAAACTATTATGTTAATACAAAGGGTTTCTTATTATATGATTCCATTTATATGAAAGCTCCAGAATAGTCAAATCTCTAGACAGTAAGTAAATTAGTAGTCATCTTGGGCTGGGAAAGTGGAGGAGAGAATTGAGTATTGGGTGGTTGTCTGAGAAGTGCAGAATTTCTCAATAGGGTAATTAGTGTAAATATTCTAAAATTGACTGATTTAAATACACAACTATCTGAATATACTAAGTCACTGAATTACACACTTTAAGGGGACAAATTGTAAAGCATGTTATATCTAAAACTTGTCTGAAAAGTTTAAAAAGTTGTTAAAAAAAAAACCAACCTCAAGTAATACAGAAGTATATGAAATCCCTTTTCTAGTCTCACCACACAGGTAAAGAGTATTAACAAATAGGTATGTGTCTCTCTCAACATTTTTCCCTTGTATATAAACAAACTTTTTCAAAAACTAAGAATCCACTCACCCTCGAATCTCCCACCTCAATACACACATGCACTTTTTCCCCCTGAAAATACTTCTGATATCTTTCAAATCAAGAAATACCACACTACTCAATTCAAAAATGTCATTTGATAAAATACATATATCACAAAATTTACCATTTTAAGTGTATAACTGAGTAACATTAAGTACCTTCAAATGTTGCATAACCATCACCATTATTTCCGGAACTTTTTCACCATCCCAAATTGAAACTTTGTATTTATTAAATAATTTCTCATTTCCCTCTCCTCCCAGCCCCTGGTAACCTCTAATCTGCTTTTTGTCTGTATAAATTTGCCTAGTCTAGGTACTCCCTATAAGTAGAATCATCAATATTTGTCCTTTTGATTCATTTTACTTAGTATAATGCCCTCAAGGTTTATCCATGTTGTAGCATATATCAGAATTTCATTCCTTTTTAAGGCTGAAAAACACTCCATTACAGGTATATACCACATTTTGTTTATCCATTCATCTATCATCAGACACTGGGACTGCTTCTACCTTTTGGCTACTATAAATAATGCTACCATCAACATAAATGCACAAGTATTGGCTTAAGTTCTATCTTTCAATTCTTTTGGGTATATACTTAGAAGAATTTCTGGATCACATGGCAATCCTATGTTTAACCCTCTAAAAACATTAATGAACAAATATTGCATTATAACATTAAGATGTAACACTATAAGTCAACAAATCAATATCTGTATACATTAAAGTCCACCACCAACAGTCCAAAATTCTGTCCTTTACCATATAATTTATCCCTTTTACCCAACTTGCCCTTCCTCCCCCCAGTAACCACTAATTTGGTCCTACAGACTAAAACACTACTTTTTAGTTCATGTTTTCTTTCTTCTTCTGACTTATTTCACCAAGTATAATTTTCTCTAGGTCCACTCATCTTGTTCCAAATGGCAGGATTTCATCTTTGTAATAGCTGTGTAGTATTCCATTATATATCTGTATCTATATCCATTCTCTACACACACAGATACACACATATCACATCTTTATCCACTCATCTGTCAAAGGGCAATAGGTTGTTTCCAGATCTTGGCTGTTATAAATATTGCTGAAATAAACATAAAGGTGCATGTATCTCTTAAATTAGTGTTTTTGTGAAATAACAGAATCTTATGGAATTTGTCATTTCAATTTTTTGAGAACTATCCAAACTACTTTCTATAATGGTTGCATTAATCAACACACCAACAGTGTATATGGTTTCCTTTTCTCCATATCCTCTGACAAGAGTTGTTTCTAGTCTTCTGGATAATAGCTTTCTCAAATGTGTGAACTGATATCTGATTGTTTTGCTTCTAACCTATATTAAATCAAAAGCAAGTTAATTGCAAGGTTATTCTAATAGTACACATTTTAACTTTTCCCCTCCCACCCACATCTTATATTTTTGGTATCTTGCTACTTTTAAGTGAGGTTGCATTCAATTTTATAGAAAGTCCTTTAGTATTTCTTGCAAGAATGGTTTAGTTGTGATGAATTCCTATAACTTTTGTTTTCCTGGAAAGCTTTTTATCACTCCTTCAATTCTAACTTACAACCTAGCAGAGCATTCTTGGTTGCAAGTTTTCTTTCCGTGCTTTGAATATATCATACATTCCCTTCTTGACCTATAAAAGATCTGCTGAGAAACTTGCAGGCAATCTTTTAGGGATTTTCTTGTATGTGAACTCATTTTTTTCTCCAACTGCTTTTAAGATTCTTTATCTTTAATTTTTGTCATTTTAACTACAGTTTTTTGGTGTGTGTTTAAAACACTTTGAGCTCCCTGGATCTGGATGTCTGTTTCCTTCCCCAGCTTAGGGAAATTTTCAGCTATTATTTGTTCTCCTAATGTTTCTATCCCTTTCTCTCACTTTTCTCCTTCTGGAATCCTCATGATGCATATATTATTCCCTTTGATGTTATCCCTTAAGTCTCTGATGCTATCTTCATTTAATTCTTTTCTCTTTGCTGGTCTGCCTAGGTGCTTTCCACTGTCCTTTCTTCTAGCACATTTATTCAGTTGACCGCTTCTTCCAGTCTACTGAATCCCTCCCACTGTATTAGTTCCACTATTGTGTTCTTTAGCTCTATGAATTCTGTTTGGAACTTTCTCATATTTTCTGTCTTTCTTGTAAGGCTTATTTTCTTCATCCATTATTTTCCTAATTTCAGTGAGAATCATCAAGACCGTTGCTCTAAAATCTTTTTCAAATAGTTGAACTCTGTGCATTAGGATTTTTTCCATTTTGTTTTGATTCATCATTTGAGATACATTTATGTGTGTTTTTTTTTAATTTGGCCAAAAGGCTTTCTTTACCTACCTTGATATAACAATATTGTTGGAATGCTTCAGCTGCCAAGTAATCCTATGTTTAACTTTTTTAAGGAACCATCAGATTGTTTCCCACAGAAACTGTACCTCTACATTCCAATGCCTCACTATTTTTTTAACTATTGCTTTTCTTTTCAAAGTAAAATAAACTGAATTCTAAAATGATCATGTTATCAATAAAGCACTGGTTAAGTATGGTTATTTTTTAATTATTCTCTATCACAATTTTGTAATGAAAATTTCTGTTTATGTTTACACCCTTACAGGAATATTTCTGTAAGATAAATTGCCACATGTAGACAGGATAGATGACATTTGCATTTTGATAAATGACATTAAATTGCCTTTCAAAAAAGTTGTAGTGATTTATACTTCTACTGTGTATGAGTGCCCATTTCATAAAATCTTGGCAATCTTTTTTATAATCTTTGCCAGTCTTAGAGGGAAAAATATTTTAATTGTTTAAATATTTTTTTAAATTTTAATTTTCACTTCTTATTCTAAAGAAATGATCTCAATGGAATGTCTGAGACTTAGCAGTCAAAACCACTGGTAATAAGGTTAAAAAAACAAAACAAAACCTTAATTATGATTCTGTTATAGTTCTTACAGAGGACAATGTATTTAACTGATATGTTAGAAGTTATTTCACTTAATTTGACTCTCTTGTGAAAGCCTCTACAAAATGTAAGCATCTCCTTAGCTGGAGAATTCCATGCATTTGAAACATTTTATTCATCTGGATCCTGTCCCAAGGCAAATTTGAGTGATAGAATTTAAATATTCCTAAAACCTTCTGCTAACCCAACACAAGTGAAAATTAACATTTTTTTCAATTAACCAATGTAAAACCACTATGTAATTTTTGTTTGCAAAGGCAAAAGATAATTCAGGGCCCAAAGTACCAGTTACAGACAGCAAAACTTTCAGTAGTTCTTCTCAAAGTGATTGATGGTTAAAAAAGAAAAGCTAATCATCTGGACTGGGACTTACCAGTCTCTTTCCTTCTTAGTGAAACAATTATGCAATAACACTGTAGATCTGTTCATTTCAGTTATCTCAATCTGACAACCATTGTTCAAACCCAACAGGGGACAACGTTGTTGTAAAAAGTTATGCCAATTAAGAAAAATTTAAAATCATTCTGTTATTTGTACTTGATTGCATATTATAAAAATATTAATATACATTTATGTGTTTGTTCCTTATAAATATAGGGATATTAAATCTTAAGCATAATAAAATAGGAAATTGATACTTCAGAGTAAAAAACTGAAAACTTCCAAGAATAACCCACCAAAATCAAAGAAGCTTTTTCTACCATACTAAATTGATTATTTTTACTATTTAAAAGACTTTACAAGCCAAAACAACCATCTAATATAATAATGCTTCCTTTAAAAACTAAATTTCCATTTATCTGATGAAGCTAAAACTTGTATTAATATTGAAAATGACAGAGATGATTTGCCAAAAGTTCACATATAGTTAATAAAATAAATAAAAACTTTGTTTTTGAAACAATAAAGGATTTCCACATATACTTTGCTCAAAGAAAATACTGTTTGCTGGAATGCTAGGGCAAATTTTTGCTGCCACCTACGATGATGCAATCACTTAGAAATTTTTCATAATACAGATATTTGAAATTCCCTTGTGATGTTTTCAAAATACAGATGCTCCCAGAGCAAAAGGGATCTGAGATGCCTTTTACTCCTTTGCATAATTTTTTAGTTAATGACTAAAATTTTTCATCATAATACTTTTAAAGGACTGAATTCTGTCATAATGAAAGTAGTGGTAATTTCTGGAATGAATATTTTTCATGTATCTGGTGAATCTAAATACCAAAAAAAGCTGATGCCTACTATCCACTTACAAAAACACACAAAGTGTTTCTAATACTTGGAAATTTTACATCCCTATCCTTCCCCTCTTGCATTTTCATTTCATTCTTATCCTAGAATAATCGTTCTCAACAGGTGCACAGATGTAGAGTCCTAGCAGGAAAAGGGTAGATTTTGCCTACCAGGGAACATTTGGCAATGTCTGCAGACAAAATTTTTAAATGTGATAACCAACATGAAGGGTGCTACTGGCATCTAGTGGGTGCTACAAATGTCACTAAACATCCCCAACAACGAAGAATTATCTGATCCAAATGTCATTACTGCTAAGATTGAGAAACTGTCCTAGAGTGATACATTTTTATGCCTGAAAGTTTTTTATTTATCACATTAGACTTTGCTACAACAAATATTTATATAAACTGATAAAAAGATATACATTTCCTAAAGTTAAAGATCTAAATGCCTTCTGGAATGAGTTAAAATTATTATTAGAACACATTAACCTAAATAATATGATTAAACAATCTATCAAAAATAAAAAATGAAAGTATATTAAAGAGTTCCTAATGAGATGGTTATGGCTCATATTTTTGTTATTTGCAGTTAGGTATTTATCATATCTGGATAAATATTACTATTGCTAGAATGAGATCAAATTCAGCTCTATTATATTCAATTTTCATCTTATGAGATCTAAGACAACTTCTTTACATAAATAAGTAGAAAAGTTTTGTTGGAATAATATCTCTTGTTCTATGATCACTATAGTGATCTATAATTAAAAATTTATGTGATCTTTCAGCTAAACTTAAGCAGATTCTCTTTAAACATTGTTAAAAGGCCAATAACTACTGTGTCAACAACTACAGCTACTGGGTGACCCAGAGATTTTTAAACCTCAACTGTAATACAGAGACCAAATTGGGCCTTGTACTATGCAGGGTTTTTGGGAACACCTCTTATCTGAATAGGAGAAGAACACAACTTCACTTATTATTCAGATCTTAGGGAGTCTCAGGAGGCATTTTGAAACCTATAAATGATTCTAGAAAATCTCTATTAGCTGCTCTTGAACCATGCCTACTAGTTCACCATGAAAATTCAGGCCTGACTGTCATCAAATATCTGTGCTTAACACTCAAGGTATTAGAAACTGTATCATGGGTTTTATGAAAATTAGATTCCCAAGAGAAAAAAAATCCAAATGGCACTAAAATTCTCTCCATTACTCCCTTACCTCTTGGACACTCTGTATTGTGCTGTGGTCAACTTTCCAGTCTCAGGGTCATGTACTGTAGCTCGGCTCAGCTACAAAAAAGAGAAAGGACAAGGACTTATTCGCGTAGCGGGCAATTTTGGACTTTTGTTTTGTTTTGTTTTGCCAAGCCACAGGTGATTGGAAGGGTTCAGATTGGTATAGATGGTCGTAATGGTTTCAAATCCACAAGGATATTTAGAAAAGTGGCAATAAGAAATGCCATTTCCAAATCAAGAGAAAATGAGTTGACAGGTTTTTGTTTGTAGATTGTCCTTTCACTTTTTTAAAAAAAAATCATCTGAAACTGAATGTAATGTAGATGATTTCTAAGCAATGCGTTTCACAGGAGCTTTCTCAGATCTTTAAACATTTTGAACTTTAAACATTTTGAACTTTAAACAAAGTTCTTTAAACATTTTGAAAAAGAATATTAGTAGCCTCTTTACATTCATGTTTTAAAAAATTCTCAACAAGATAAAACTATTGTCAAGTCTGGTGAAGTAAAAGGCAATCAAATTCACAAGTAATAGCAGTCTGTTTTTATCACTGAAACTTTTAAATCAGAAAGTTAAAAAATATTTCCAACTGGAGGAATACAGTTTACTCCAAATTACAGAGATTTTTTACAAGAGGTATGAACAAATGCAAACATAACCACCATGAAGAATATGTGAAGTCACTGCAGATTATGTGAATTCACTGCAGCGTTTATGTGGGAGAGAACATAAGCAAAAACTAGTCCCAGATTAATCGGGGCTACTTTTTCTTTTTTGCCCCACTTTGACAAAAAAAAAAAAAGGAAAAAGAAAACAAGTATCAAGCCATTTCCTGGAATTTGATTCCTGACCTGAAGAGAGATGCAAAGTATATTAATTCCCTAAAAGTAACAGACCACTTGAAAGATTAAAAAACAAAACTTCTAGGTAAAGGAAAAGACCTGTGAAACACAAAGCGGTTATCCATGCATATGTAAATAGGGCAGCAACTTGAGCTGGAGACTGAAAATGACCTACTTCCTTTAAATGAATAATTCCTGTTGATGTACAAACACTCATTAGCGGGCAAAATATGCAGCATACACATCTCTTACCTTTTGCTAATTCTGTAATGTACCGTCTCCAAGTCTCCTGTTATTGGGTTTGAAATGGTGGCTCGCTTCAGCTGTGGAGCCAACCATCAAAATAGTTGCATTACAAAACAAAAAAAATTGAATCACATTTATCTAGCCAGTCAGATTTCTGGGTTTTTATAAAGGAGGCTGAAAGGAGTAAATAATTCCATAGACTTCCAGTTACCTTGCATTAAGTCTTGAAAGTCAATTGGTTTTTCAGGTTTTTGTACTTTTTAAGTTATTTTTTAAAATGTTTTTGTTTTGCATGAGTGGAGGGTATACAAACACAAGAGACTGGAAATGAAATGCCTTCTCAATTATTAGAGGATGTAACAGTGAGGAAAGAGAAATGTGAAGTCTAATATTGTGGTCAAAAGAATGGCTATTTGCAGTTAATGACCCACTCTAAACTTCTGATCATAATTTATTTTAGTAATGGAACTGTTTGCAAAGGTTAATGTTCAAAATTTGTTTCAAAGTCTCTTTTCTTCAAAATATCTATTCATATACTGCACATACATAGTGAAATAATCTTGAACTGAGCACAAAGGCAACTGAATTCCTAGATGTTAAAAAGAGCAGTATGAAAGAGATAACAGCCAAGATAATTATTTTAAACATTTTTAAAATGGATAATTCTAGAATTCTTACTGCCATTGATTTTCTTGATAAAACAATCCAACTGAAGCTGCCCCTTTGTCAAGTGAGGTTTACAAATTCAGCAATATTGATATCTCTACATTGAAATGAACTCTTAAATATTCTACTAAGATATTTTGGCTTATGAGGTTTATTAACCACAAATATTGGACTAAAATTAGAATTTTTAAAAGGTTGACAAAGTATGATGTAAGTGATATTCTGATATTAAATTATAAGTAATATTCTGAGATACATTATTAGACCTGTCTTTTCAATTTATAATGTAATCTTTATTTTTTTTTAAAAGTACCAATTTAGAAAAGTCATAAAACTTAACAGCAACAAAAATTTTGACTTTAAATTCATTTTGCAGTACAGATACTGAGATAACTCAAGCTTTATAAGAGATCAGCAAACTCTGGGCTATGGGCCAAATTTAGTCTGCTACCTGCTTTTGGAAAGACAGGTAAATTGGAATATAGTATTCCATATACTATGTAGAAATTATGGAATCAGGCATTCATTAATGTATTTTCTATGGCAGCTTTTACACTACAATAAAAGAGTTGAGAAGTTGTGATAGATCACATGGCCTGAAATGCTTAAAACTATTATTCACTATATGGATTTTTTTTTTTTTTACCAAAGTCCCTTGGTCCCAAACCAGGGTTTTTGGGCTTTATGTAGTCTGCACCTTGGCTGCCTGAGTCATAAGGGTGCACCACTGTATGGACCTTTACTGAAAAAAATTGCAAAATCCTATATAATAACAAAGGGAAAATGCCTACTTTTTAATTTAACAATCTCTTTATGAAAGCAATGGCTGTTTACATTTTACTATCAGTAAGTACAAAT
Organism: Solenodon paradoxus; assembly: GCA_004363575.1. NCBI lineage: Eukaryota > Metazoa > Chordata > Mammalia > Eulipotyphla > Solenodontidae > Solenodon > Solenodon paradoxus. The sequence continues at coordinate 644,611 of RJWH01000213.1, read as the reverse complement.
AGCTTTTAAGAATAAGCTGATGGGGGAAAAAGGCTCGAGTATAAATGATCATCTTTCTCACATTATCACAAAAAATGAATTTCTATGCTAAATATTAAGTGTAAAGGATTTTGTTTAAATTATTTTTCTTTTATTTTTAAAGGAAAGGTACAGGCAGGAATGAAGATGAGTAGGCAGACAGGTGGGAAGAGAGAGGAAGAAGCAGCATCTTTATTTCTATTTTATCTTTTATGTTAGCCATTCACACTGGTTGTTTCCCTCTGGGCCCGGGACTCCAACGCAGGAGTACGTAGCTTGCTCCTTCAGAAGCGACTAACCAAACCACTGCTCCACCAAGGCATGTTAAATTGTTTTTCTTATTAAGATAAAGTATATGGAGTTGAAGTCAGAAACACATGATGTAGCCATTTCAAATTAGCATGATGCTTGTGCCAAATTATATCTTTCTAAAATAATATGCCTAAAAGATTAAAAATACCTCAAGTAGGTGTGCCCTGTAGCTCGGGTGTTAAGTTGGCAGCTAAGGCATGGATCACATGAAGCCCACGGGTCCAGGTTCAAGACCTGGGACCAAGCGAACAACCAAAAATAAACAAAAAGTGATGTGCTTTCCTTCTTTCTCTTCCTTCCTGCCTTTGTGCCTGTCTGCCTGCCTTATGTCCTCTTTAAAAAAAAAAAAAAAAGCGACCTTCAAATATTCTTTTAGATAAAAAATACTGATGATATGAAAAAGATGGTCTTTGGTTTAGTCTTGGAGATTAAAGGACTCCAAAGTACACAGAAAATTTTTTCAGGAAGGTATCTGAAACACAAATTTATTAAATATGAATAAACATATCATCTACAATTTTCAGAATTAAGTGCTTAAAATCTAGTTTAGGGTATGTTATTTGTGTTGATAACAGAAAAACTGTTATAAAAGTAGAGTTTGGTTAACAACTCCATTTTGCTGAGGCAACAATCTCTCAAACTATCTGTGGTATTACTGTCATGTCAACGATCATTTCTGTAATAGTGTAAAGGAAAATCTGATACATGGGTACAAATGAAATAGAAAAAATTATTTACCCTTGGTTTTGCTAGATCTTTGACAATTTCAATTTCTGCATCAGAAATAATATCATGGAAGCGAATGATACGAGGTTTATCCCACTCATCTTCCTGTTTAGCTGGAGCCAGAATAAATTTAGGGTTCCGATTTCCATCATGGTAACGGCAAAAGAGTTTTTTCTGTCTCCTAGGAGTCTAAATATAAAGAAAACAATACATATGGTGTTAGAGTAATAATATTTTAATATGTTTCCATGTTCTATGAATCTGGCCTATAAATGGCATATCTGTGGAATAACATACAAAAAGTAATTTGCAAAAATTTTACATCAAAAAGAACTTCAGAATTTAGAAAATTATTAATGATTATCTTCTGGGAGAGAGATAAGAAGTCTTAAACAAGAAAAAAGGCAGATACTCTTTTAACCCAAAAATAAAGTTCAAGAATTTTAAGTATGAAATAATGAAATATTTATGAAAATATGAAACGAATTACTAGTATCTGCTCCAAACTTACAAAGTAACTGAGAAACACACAGAGAAAGTTTCTATGAGGAAAAAAATGAGACAAAATAAAATCTAACCAGGTTTTCCTAAATACTTCCCAATTAAATTCCTCTGGGAAAAAAATTAAAGTTTTTTTTGAAATAGAGATGAAAATGGGTAGCTTTGTAAAGAGGTCATAAGATATTAAACAAAGAAGCTAGGTGCTTTTATTAGGGGATATTAAAGAAAGGTCACTCAATAATAAAATAAATGTGCCTTTCAATCATCTATATATATCAAGCTATCCCACTATTGATTTTTCTCTTGATTAGACAAGTGTCGTATATAAAACAGAAATATTAGTTTTTGTTTCAATTTGGTAATATGCTAAACCAAAGAAGGATTCAAGTTTATTCTCATGTAATTTATTTACCTAGAGTCAAATTCAAGTCTATATCAAATAAGATTAATAAAATGATGAGATGAATTTAACTATTTTGAGAAGGATGCTCCCTCGATCTTGGGCAGAACTGATGTGTATGTCACATCAACAAGCCAGCAAAGGAACAGATTTGTGTTTTATACCTATTGTTCTATTTTACTATCTTCTTTAAGAGTTATTAAGAACAATAAAAGGTATCTTCTTACTACTGGAAATTGAACACTAACTAGATATTTGAAGATAAAACGGCACTACAGTGAATATTTTCAAGTGTGACAATGGTATTGTGGTTATTTCTTAAGAGTCTTTATCTTCAAAGAATACATACTAAAATATTTAAATGTGAAATTTAAATGTTTCCTGAGTCTAAAAAGTATTAATTATCCTTGTATTTATTATTTCTAAAAGCAAAAGTAAACATGTTCTCCCAGGATTCCATGACCTGAGTTATCAAAAGTGTCCACACAGATGTGACCTACTTACTTGCTGTAAGAGGTCAGGCTCTCAACACTAGTCATCAAATATCCAAAAGTTATTAGTATCAAAATGTAAAGCCTAGGTGAAGTTTACGAGTAGGGAAAAAGTTAAGCACTTAATACTACTATCACATGGTATTTTTTTTAAAAAGCATTCCATTTTCAATTCCTCTTGGAGAACAAGCATATTATATCCATAATATACAATCATAAAAAGGTTCTGAAAAATCCTGAGTTGAACAAAAACCTATTTTCCCCAGAGTTGAACTTTGGTTTTGGTCTATTATAAAGAACAAACATCCTAAGGCAGTGATACTTTGAGTGAGAAGTACATAAATATAGATACACGATAGAAACAGATATTGACAGACACATGAATATTTTAAAGAACAAATGTTAAAGCCAAAATCTGTTGAAAGTCTTTCTGCATTTTTAATTATTTCTCAAATAGACTAAAGCAATTCACCAAGCAATCTTATTAACTTTTACTAGAATTAAAACCACAAGAGATTATTGTATAGATGATGAATCTACTATTTCATAAGCTGAGTAAGAATAATATATTATTACTACCTAATACAGTTAAAAATCTCCTTTGCATTAGGAGATAAGAAACTATGATCACTTTCCTTAAATTATCTGATTCTTCACGTTAAAAAAATCCTCTTTTGATTGATGAAAAGGGTAATATCACTATAAATATATAATGTTAACGATTCACAAGCTTTATTTCAAAGCTATTTTACTAACAGTTGGGGCATATTGTTTGACACCTACATTACGGTGATACGGCACACCAACATTTTATGCAGTGATTCTACAACTAAGCACAAATACATGCACACAAACACACACAAAACTGGCTTTTCCACTTTACCATTTTGACACCCTCTCCACGGCACAGCATTTCATACTTCTGTCTCTCTGGCAGGTAATCCACAGCAACCCCTTTTTTCTTTGGTGTGGTTTTCTGATCAGATTGGTCATCTGAAGCAGATTTATTGGTATCCTTTTCTTTAGCCATTATATACTCAAAATATTTTAAGTTACCATTAGCTCTCTGATGTTCAGGATCTATTAGAAGAAAATGAAAGTGTGTTCATGATTAAGTTTACAGTTAGTTGGTCAAGCATCAGAACAATAATATAAAAATAGGGAAGCATTTAATTTAGTTTCAAATGAAGGATGTTTTTGAGAGTGAAAGGAGGTAATAATAAAAATTATTATACCAAAACAGTAAGTGTAAACCAGTGAACACAGTCTCTCTAAATAAGAAAAGTTCAGGGGACAAAAACAGTCATTTATTTCAAAGGATCAGTTATTGCTTTAACTTTGAGAACTAATCAACCGAGAGGTATTATGATCAATTTGATTTCAAATGAATTGTAAAATATTACTCCTTCTATTTATTTTAAGCAATGGAATTTTTTTTTGAGACTTAAATATAATCATTATGAGAAAAACAGGATGTATAGTTCAAAAGCAACCTTTACCACAAACACTTTATAAACAGAGAACATACTTCTGTGGGCTGAATGAATTTCAGTCCCAGAATTCTAAAGAGAAGGAAAAGCGAAACTAAAGATATCATTTTCAAATAAGCCAGAATCCACTAACTGTCTCCAAATTGCTAGTCATAATTTTTAACTATCATTTTTAGCAAGAGGAAAAGACTACTCCACCCATCTGGGAAGGGACAAAAAAATCCAACACACAAACACATTAACATATGAAAAAGAGAAGAGTACATCAAAAAAACTTCCTCTGTGACATTTATTGAAGATTTTAGGAAACATAGTCCTAGACTTGTAAAATATTTCTTTTGAGAAACTGTTTACTATCTATCTATCTATCTATCTATAGTGACAGACCACATGTGCCTAACTTTGTAAACAATGCATGTGAGGAATGGGGTGTGCATTATAAAGAAACACATTAAACTGTAGGTATGCTTGGGAGATTGGTTTATGGATAACGCTTCCATTTATTTTTCTATTTAAAAATTTTTCTACCATGTGTAAAGTATTTTTTTAAGTCAGGAAGAAAAAAAATCACTGAAAAATACCTGGGGAAAAAAGGCACTTGAACGAATTCCTCAATTTATTAATTCAGTCAACTAAGAAATAACCTAATTATCAAAGTTCATTTTCAGATGACTAATCCTTTTAAACTATTGGACCCTTCTAACACATACATATTTACCTATTCATAAATTGATTTTTAATTTTAAAGTTTCATTATTTAACAAAGGCCACCTTAATTTATTAGCATACAATTTCATCTTTAGAGATTATGATTTAGTAGGTCTGAGGTGGAGGATCAAGAATTTTCATTTCGAAAAAATATACAAGTGATTCTGATATACATGGTCTCTGCATCATACTTAGAGAAACACTCCGTCTCTGTTCAAAATACTAGTGGTAAAATCCTGATGTGATATCCTAATTTTCTAATCTTACAATTGACAAATATATTTTCAGTCTATCTATTTCGAGACATTTTCTTTTTTAACATGTAATGCAATAAATCAAAAGCACTCTTTAAAGCAATGGGATTTAACACTGACTATGGCACAACAGTAAATAAATATTTTTGGCTGAGTTTGCTAGGTCAGAACCAATTGTGAAACTCCTAGAGTAGAGAGCAAGAAACACAGCCACTGTTACAGTAATGTGAGGTAAGAAAAATCAATTGCCATTTATTCAGAAAATAAAGAATATCTCACACAGATGAGGAATTTGATTTCTAAGAAGTCAAAAAGAACAAAAGCCATAGGACTACACACATACACGGCACATCCTCAAATACGTTTACAACACAGAGAATGTAAACTCAGCTCAGCCGACATACCCAGCTCAAGAAGCTTCCTCGTGAGCACGAGGGCCTTGTCCAGGTCTCCCTGCTGATACACGGCGTAGCTCAAATAGTCCAGGACGGAGGCTTCGTCGGCGGCAGCGGCAACCTCGCCTTCTTGCAGCTGCCGCAGGGCCTGCTCCATCCACAGCTGCGTGTGGTAATAATCCGCGTCCACGTAGGCCACTTTACCCAGCTCAAAGCAGTCTTCGGCTGTCAGAAGAGATTTGTGTTTCACGCCTATGGAAAGAAAACACGGAGAACTTTAGGGATCTTAACACTCCTTTATTTAAAACTATACAGCTTTCAAAGGGATCTCTTACTTTCATCTGAAATTCCTAACAACCCTGTGAGGTAGGAATTATCCTAAGTTTATAAACGAAGGAATAAGCTACAAGATAATGAATTATGACACATCATAGAGCTAATAATAGACACACCTAGAGAACTCCAGGCTTAAATTATCATTTATCATACTAAAATGAAACTAATTAAATTGAAATGTGCTACTTTCTAACACAGCAAGAATCGCCTTTGAGATATATAGTCATGCATCACTTAACAACATGTGTTTCGAGAAATGCATCATTAGGCAATTTCATTGTTTTGAGAATGTCAGAGTATAATTCATTACACAAACCTGTATAGCAAACCCTGCTACAGACCTAGGTTATACTGTATAGCTTATTGGAACCAACACCATATATGCAGTCATTGTACTAAAATACTGTCAAGCAATGAATAACCATTTATCTTACTCCTAACCAAGAATCTGGGCAAGAAATAAATGGAAAGGAAGGGAGGCAAACCTGTCAACTGGTTCCATCTCCTTCCTTTCCCTTCCCAAAACAATTAATGATGTGTAATTTATATACCGTAACATTCACCCATTTAAAGAATATGCTAGTTTTCAGTATATTCGATATTATGCAAGCTTTATCATAATCTAATTTTAGATCATTTCCATCATCCCAAAAAGAAACCCTGTAATGATTAGCAGTCAATACCCATATCTCCCCTCCTACTCAGCCCTAGACAACCACTAATCTACCTTCTGTATGTACAGATATGCCTATTCTGGTTATTTCACGTAAGTGGAATCATACAATTTATTGTCTTTTCTGATTAGATTTTTAAACTCAGTTAATGTTTTCAAGGTTCATCCCTGTTGTAGCATCCTTTTTATTGTCAAACAATAGTCCAATATATGTCTAGACTACATTTTATCAATTGAGGGACATTTGTTTTCACTTTTTTGACTTTTATGAATAAAGCTACTAAAAACATTCAGGTACAAGTTTTTGTGCGAACGTATGTTTTCATTATTCTTGAATATATATGTGGCAGTGGAATTGCTAGGTCCTATGACAACTCTATGCTTCACATTTTCAGGAGTTGGCATTGTTTTCCAAAGTGGCTATATTATTTTACAATCCCACTAGCAATGTATGAGGTTCTAATTTCTCCAAATCCTCATCAGTATGCATCATTGTCCATCATTTTTATGATGACCATTCTGGTGTGTATAAAGCAATATTTATTGTGATTTTTCTTTGTATTTCCCTACCAAAGATGCTGAGCATATTTTCTTGTGATTTTTCTTTGTATTTCCCTACCAATGATGCTGAGCATATTTTCTTGAACTTGTTGCCCATCTGTATCTCTTCTTTGGAAAAACGTCTATTCAAATCCTTTACCCATTTAACATTTTGGCTATTTGTTTATTATTGAATCCTTTGGTTCTTTGTATATTCTGGATATAAGTTGCTTATTAGATATATGATTATCAATTATTTTTTCCCATTCTGTGGATTCTCTTTTACTTTCTTGATTATGTACTTTGAAGCACAGAAGCTTTATTTAAAAAAAAAAAAAAGCACAGGTGCAGGCAGGAATGAAGGTGAGTAGACAGAGAGAGAGAGAGAGAGAGAGAGAGAGAGAGAGAGAGAGAGGAGAAAAAAGAATTTTTATTTTACTTCCATTTTAGTTGCTTACAATGGTTGTTTCTCCCAGATCCTGGACTTGAACCCAGAGGTATGTGGCCTGTGACCCTCAGAAGTGACTGACCTAACCCTGCTCCACCAGGGTGCACCAGGAACTTTCATTTTGATGAAGTCCAACTTATTAATCTTTTATCAGTAGTGCTTTTAATGTTAGTACTGTTAGGTAGTCTAACTGGAAGGGAGGCTGGAACAGGAGAGGGAAGTTTTGATTTCAAAGTTACACTATCTCCAAGGCCTAGGAAACAAAAGTCAAGAAGTTAAAGTACTCCTAAAAGCAGATAATAAGACATCTGACAGAAGCAACATTTATACTCTGCAAAACACACCCTCACCGCTGGTTTTGCAATATTCCCCACACAATCTGAAGAAGTTACACACAATCCAATAAACAAGGTCTTAAAAATGTCTAAGGCAGTGACATAAACCAGGCTCCAAAGGGCCAAGGAATCAGTAAATTTCTAACACAGACGAAGCCTCAAAATGACTAGATAAGGTGATACTTCTCTACAGATGCCCTCATTGCCCAGACTGCACAGTTACCTGCAACTGACCAAAACCTCTTTATAAGAAATTAAAAAATGAACTTGTTTATGGACTTATTAGGCCTTTCTTCTGGAAATCCCCACCCAGAAATGCCCCGAGAGTGGAGTGCGGGGGAGGTAGGGGCAGCAGGAAAAAGACCCCTCATAAATATGTGCACCCTCAGTAGAGTGTGTGTGGGTTTTCACTGGAGCCCACCCGCTTCTCCTATCTTGAGAAGTGCACTTTTCTTTCTCTCAACTTGCCACTTTTCTTCGTTACAAATAAAAACTTCCACTTTCAACGGGCTGCATCTGTAGTGTTACTTATCTATGGTAGGCACAGGAACCTGCTCAGAGTGCACTTAACAGTATGTTAAATGATTTTTGAAGTGGTATCTTAAGAAAATAATCTATTTAGCATTCCCCACCCCACCCCAAAGCATCCCTTAGCTCTGTACGAAGATGTTTAGGCTGGAAACCAATGCTACATGGCAAGTTACTTGGTTAAACTGGGTTTCTTTCTTTCATGTATATTAGGAGATATGTAGGAAGTATAAATGCTATTATTAATTTTTCTCTCTTAAAAAAATAAAGAGAATTTCAAATGTCATATAGGAAAGTCAGAAAACTCTAGGTAGAAATACAACAAAATTAAATTGTTACCCTGGGGAATGGATAAGTTGTTTCATAAATATTCATGCCTTTTTATACCTTTTCAAATATTAAACAATTAGTATTACTTTTCTTTCCTTTTTTTTTAAGGAAAGGTACAGGCAGGAATGAAGGCAAGCAATAGGGGCAGGAAAGAAGAGAGAGGAGGAAGAAGCATTTTTATTTATTTTATTTAGCTGTTCATCTTGGCCTGGTCCCAGGATGTAAATCCAGGTCCTTGGAATGTATGGTCAGTACCTGCTGGAGACAGCAGACTTATCCACTAGACCAGCAGGGCACACGTATTGCTGTCTTAAGAACAAAGCACTACACAAAGAAATGTAAAGAGTGTAACTGAATCATACAGAATGATAATCATACAGAGTAAGAGCAACCATATAACATCCTATCTTTATAAGTAGTAAATCATATTAGTAACTTGGAGAATTTAAGGGCTTAAGTATTTTATGTTGCTTCTGGTTTATATCATGTTAAGAAAGTAACAGAGAATTACTTCTGGATTAGATATTCAGAATAAAGAAGGGAATATAAAATACCTAGAAATAACAGATAAAATTTAACCACTATGCATATATACTATCCTGTGAATTCCAAGTTCATAGGAATTAAAGGAAAGTTCTTGGGGCCAAAATCAAAGAGAACTTGAAACCCAGAGAGGTTCACAGAAGATAAAGGTGCATCTATCCTGGAGGCAGTCACCAGATCTGAAACTTAGAGGTAAGACAAGGGACAGGACCAAAACAATGAGTTGGTGCTGAGAACCCCACCTAAAGTAGGCCCTTGAAGAATTACATCTTGAATGAAAAGAATAAACAAGAAAAAAAAAAAGTCAGCAAAAAGAAACAACAAAAGAACTTATTTTTTTTCAATCTGCACTGGAGGATCACTGAGAATTCCAACAGATATGCTCTCAGAGAAGTTTTAATTTCAAATTTATACTATCTCCAAGGTCTGGGAAACAAAGGCCAAGAAGATAAAGTGCTCCTAAGCAGATATGACAGAAGCAACGTTTATACTCTGCAAAATGCACCCTCACCTCTGGTTTTGCAATATTCCCACACAATCTAAAGAAGTTACACACAATTCAAAATGATAAAGCATATGATGAAACAAGTCACTATGAACAAAATCTGCAGAAACTATTCAAAAACAATATTGACCATCCCTCAGTTCTTCAGATATTGATGTTAAATGGTCAATACAAAACAGTAACTATGATTAAAATGTTTAAAGAAATTAAATAGAAAATGTGAAAAACTAAAATACTCTAAAAAAAGACAAGGAAGATTTACATGACAAAAAACTTGAACTTTCAGAAATAATAAATAAAATTGAGAGGTGTGCCCTACTGAGCAAGCCCTCCCTGTGCTCTTCATTAAAAGTGCCTTAGCTATTCTAGATTATTTGAAATTTCATATAAATCTTAAAATCAGCTTGTCAATTTCTTAAAAAAAAATATATATATATATAATATATATATATATACACGGTAGGAATTTTGGTTGCAATTGTGCTCAATCTTGGTAAGAATCTGAAAGTAAAGACAAAACAAACCAATGTCCCCCACCACCGCAAAAAAAGGACCTAATCAATTAGATTTGCATACTGAATAATCTATGGATAAAGTAACTCAGGGGAAACAATTTCATAACATTAAACACAGCAAAACTGGAGTTAAATAACATTCAATGTAATTTTGATGGGAACATACTAAAGTTTTAAACAAAAAGAAATACAATAAACTAAATGAAATTTATTACCCCATATATATGAAAGCTGCTTCTTTTGTGTTCTCTGTTTTATTGAATAGAACCCACCTAGTTGTTCAAAGCAGAAACTAATATCAATCCCATCATCAAATTCCACCATTTCACCTTATAAATAGAACTTGATAACCTATCCACATCTCTCCATAACCACTAGCTACAATTATCTTTTATTTTAAGGAAGGTGCAGGCAGGAATCCGAGGGGAATTAGGTAGACAGGAAGGGAGAGAAGGAAGGAATATTTGTTTAGTTAGTTGTTCTACTTGGTTGTTACTCTCCAACTTCCGTTCTTGGGACACAAACCCAGATTCTTCGTTTTTTATGTGGACTGTGCCTCTGAAACTGCAGACTTAACTGCCTGAACCACCAGGGTGTGCCTGTCTTACTTAAATTTTTACAACAGCCTCCCCTTTGATTTCTTTGTCCTTACCCCTAGACCCCAATTCAATCTCTATTTTGCTGTCAGATGGTATCTCCAAAATTAAAATCATGTAGCTTACCTGTTTAAAACTTGAACTAAGAACAGTTCAAACTCCTCCACATAGCTTACAAGGCCCTTTAAGAGAAGACTTCTACTTAATCTAGTTAGCCTCATCTCTCACTACTCTGATCACAAAACCAACCTCCACTCCTACCTCATATACTCACCTCTAGAGCAACCAACTTGTTAATATCCAATCGAACATGCTTTTTCCTCTCTCGCATTTAAACATGCTCTCTAGGAATACTTTCCCCTACACATTCCTGGCTAATTCTTTGTCCAGTATATCCTCCCCTGCAACCCCGCAAAAAACCAAAAAACCAAAAAAAAAAGGAAGAAAAGAAAATGCTGGATTTGATGAATTCACTGAAGAAATCAAACATTTGAAGAATTAATATTGGCCTCAAACGCTTCTAAAAAATGGAAGAGGGGAGAATACTTCCTAACTCATTCTATGAGGCCAGCATTACCCTATACCAAAGTCAAAGAAACTATAATAAAACCAATATCCCTAAATGACAACAAAATATTAGTAGAACTCAGCAGTATATTAAAAAGGATTATAAACCATGACCAAATGAGATTTATTCCTGGAATGCAAGGATAGTCAACTTATGAAAATCAATGTAATATGCCACATTAACAGAACGAAGGGAAAAATTACCTGGGTTCTTGACCCAGGACCAAATGCAGTGGAACCAAAAATAAAACAACTAAATAAAAATGCTTCTTCTTCCTCTCCCTTCCTTCCTCTCTTTAAAAAAAAAAAGAAAATACTGATCATTAGGGAAATGCAAAACTATAATGAATTACCAGCATTAGGATGGCTACTATTAAAAAATTAGATAACATATTGGCAAAGGAGTGGAAAAGTTGGAATCTGTATGTACTGTTGATGGGAATACAAAATGGTTTAGTTGCTATGGAAAACAGGATGTCATTTCTCAAACAATTAAAAACACAATTATCATATGATTTGACAATTCTACTTCTGGGTATATATCCGAAGACTAAAAGGTAGGTTCTCAAAGAGATATTTATTATTTGTGCACTCATGTTTATAGTAGTATCATTCACAATAGCTAAAACATGTAAGCAAGCCAAGTGTCCATCAACATATGAAGAGAATAGATAACGAAAATGTGGTATGTCCATTTGATGAATTATTACTCACTCTTACAAAGGAAGAAAATTCTAATATATTCTGCAACATGCATGGCCCTTGAGGATATTATACTAAGTGAATTAAGCCAGTCATAAAAAGACAACTACTATATATTAGGTACTTTAGACTAGTCAAAATCATAGACACCAAAGTAGAAATTGGTTGCAGGGGGCTGGAGCAATTAAGAAATGGGAAGTGATTTTAATGTGCATAAAGTTTCTACTTTACAAGATGAAAAAGCTATGAAGTTGGGTGGTGATTACAGTTATACAACAATGTGGCTGTAATTAGTGCCACTAAACTGTACATTTAACATTGGTTAAGATGGTAAATATTAAGCTATATGTTTTTTTGCATTTTAAAAGCAAATTATTATGAAATCAACTTTATCTTTAAAAATCAAGAGTTTGCCAGAAATCAGTCAGAAACCAGGATGTTACACACTGTAGAACACTAAAAAAAAATGCATACCCAACATGTCGGTTTTAAAATTAATGAACATATAAATTTTGACTATCAATTCCCTTATAACTTTATATATACATTGGGTGTTCTAAAGAAAAATATTTGGATTAATGATTGTTTCTTTTTCTACATGATAAAATTGTCTAGTACTATATAATGATAAAGATTTCATAATAACACATTAGAAGCTTATGTACAACTATTAAGTTCAAGAGAAAGGGAGGATTATTTTGTCCTCCGAGGCTGTGAAAGAAACTAAAGTTAAAAATCTTAAAATACTTAAAAAAAAAAATCTTAAAATGGCTTTTTTATGTTAATGCTGTCCTGCATGAATAGAGAAGACAACTGACAGGTGTTTTAGAGATCAGAAAAATTCTTACCTGGAAGATTACCCTTTGAGATGGTATCTGTATCTAAATTGTAGGTGTCCTGGAGACGCAGCAGAGCTTTGGCCGCCCCAACTTGATCTTCATCATTAGGGAAGTACTGTCTCTGAATGGTTAAGTTAGAGATAAAACCTTGAAACAGAAAAAAAAAAAAAAAAGAAAAAGACTCTAGAATCTCATAGACTTCCAACCCTCAATACAGAGTCTTTACAAGGATTTCTCAAAATTGATTTTATTATAATTTTCTACCCACCATACCATGAACGTTCAAGAAAACTAAATACACTGAGACTCAACTTCCCTCTAACTTGTCCAATATTCCCATATCCTTGCTAATGTTGCTTAAGTAAACTGATATCATTGCATAAATATATCTGTATTAGTAGGTAAAGATCAACTAGCATAGTAATTGAATTTTAAGTTCCACAGCGTAGGTTGTACTATGCTTGAAAATTAATGGATGTACGGATTTGAAAATAACATTCACTGGCAACCAATTATATTTTTAGGTAACAGATGGAAAGTAAAATATACGCTCTTAAATTTTTTTCTTCTTCTATGTGCCACACATGTAAATATATAGTTTCAAGGGAAGGGAAAAAACGTCAATTATATATTTAAGAATATGGCTTAGCTAGTTATCAAAATATATTTAGATGTGTTTAATTACTGAATATAGTGTTTATAAATCAAAACTTGCTTTATATAAAATCTAATCTTAATTTTCATAGGTTTTATATGAAATACAGCAAAATTCAAACAAAGAAACTAATATAACCCCAAAGGGGAATGGATGTATAAATACTCCTTAATGAACCAAAACAATAAAATGTGATTGCAAATTTTAATAATGTGTCATATGCAAATAAAAGTTAGGTATGAGATTTTCCTCCTTTCTCATTTTACTTATAACCAACTAAGTATATTTTGATCAGCAAAGGGCTAGGTGTTTTATGTTAATGGAAATGTACAAATGAACGAGTTGGAAGAGGACTAAAGTTCATACTAAGCTTTTTTTCAGTTTTAAGACCTGTTCTCAGTCACAATATCCTCGTGGAATTTTACAAGCGTGTTTTACAAGTTTCAAGATTGTCATGTTTTCCATGTCCCAAAACAAAATCCAAGCAGCTATTTAAATTCTCTTAAATGAAAAAGAAAAAAAAAATAGATGATAGAATTATAGGATTGCCACATATTGAAATATCAAAATCTTGATGTTTATCTTACAAAAGAATTTAGGTCATATAGGTCTAATTGCTTGAGAATAACATTCAGATGCATAAGTGTATGTGTATACACATACATAGATGATCTTAAAATTTTTTCTCATGGAGTTATGTAGGAGAGCAAATAAACACAGGCATTTCCCTCTCATTACGATGATGCATTCAAGTGCTTGCCTTCATTTTTCTTTTCAAGGTTTCCCATCCTAAACGTTATTGTTTACTGCTCACAAACACTTGTAAACACCCATGGAGCAGTTCATCTATGTAGCTGGCTCAGTTCTCTCCGTCTCTATTTGGCCACCTTGAGTCATTCAACAAATACTTGAACCTTTACTATGTAGAAAGCATTAATTCATTTACTTTCTTAAACTCTAGATTTAAATATTTACATCTGTTATGAAAGTATCTCAGAGACACTAGTACTTGAACAACAAACTTTACTGTTTCAATTAGAAAGGCACTCATTATTACTGTTTGCAGCCTCAGCTTTTTAATTTATTATCTAAATTAAGAAAATTCTATGCTTCAAAATACTATGTAGAACACAGCTAACACTTCTAATAGTATCACTTATAAGGTTAGGGAAGTTATCAGTTACTATTTCTTCAAATATAGTTTCCATCCCCTTTTCTCTCTCTTCTCCTTCTGGGAACCCCATAATGTGAATGTTGTTTCTTTGTATATGTCTCAAAGGCTGTCTTCATTTCTTTGCATTCTTCTGTCTTTTGAGTTTATTCCTCTGCCCTATCTTCTAGGGCACTGATTCTATTGGAAGCTTCATCCATCCTATTCCTGAGTACCTTTATTGCTTTTTTAGTTCAGTTACTGTTTTATTTAACATCTGTGTCAAGCTGCTTCATTTCTTCTCTTTTTTCCCCTCTATTGTTTTCTTGATTTCCATGAGTATGGTCTATCTCTGTTGCCCTAAATTCATTCCCAGATAGTTTGTGGATGTCTGTTGTATTCAGATTTTCCCTGTGTTTTCAACTGGATTCATCATTTCATATATATTCTTCTGTGTCTTTGCTGTTTGGCATTGTTTGTTTCTGTGTATTACATTTTCCTGCAGTGATGGCCTTGGATAGGGTATTGACTTGTGCTGAGTAAGTTTGGATCTTGGCTTGGATACTGGGATTTGTTGAGTTTTGTGGTGTTGCCACTGGTTGGATTGTTGAAGTTCTTATGTGAGTCCTCTGTTGATGCCCGAAAGTTCAGGCCACGGGGTTGGAATTTGTGTGGGGGATGCAGAACTTTCCTCTAGTGTCCCAGTTCCCAATTGTACTGATCACCATGCTGTTGACACGATTGGTAATTAGGCTGGTTTCATCTATACCCCCAAGGTGGTGCTAGTGGGTAGTACTGAGGATGTTCCCCTCTGGGAGACTCTTCTCCCTTTAAGCCTAAGGGCGGGATTTTCAGTTGCTGGGATTTCTGGTGGGTGGGTCTTACAGCTCTGGGGCAATATGGTGGGAACAGGTGAGAGAGGGTGGGTGGGGGTGGGTGATTCTCCTTGCTGCCTTGCGGTCACAGCAAGACCCAGTGTAATTTTCTTGCCAGGCCTCCTGGTCAAATGACCAGGGTACTGGTGCCTCTTCCGCCCTGTACCTAAAACCTCTCCCCTGCCTCGAGTTCCACTCCCAATGGGTGGGCTTCTCCTCTGCTTTTGTGATTCCTGGGAGGGCAGGTTCTTCCCACAGTTCTACCCACTCCACTGTGGCCATAATCCTGATTGTGAGTCTTGTGCTTCATTCTAAACCCAGACGTTTCACTGACCCTTTGTTGTTGTGATTGCTGTCGTGTCTCTATGTCTGTGCCTGCTTTTCCTCAGTGTTTGTTTCTGGAAAATAGATGAATTCCTAGTTGCTCTGTGGAGAGCTCCTACCAGGTCACCGTCTTGGCTGTAAGTCCATGATAGCAATCATCTTCAGTGCTTTGAGATCTTTTTTCAGTTATCTGTCAATTTTGGAGCTTTCATACCAAACCAGACATCACTTGCTGTTTTTTGTCACTCCTTTCAATGCTTTTTCTCAAGTTGATGTTTTGATTCTCTGTATGGTGTGACGAAGTAGCTTTTTTAAAAATCAAGTATAATGATGGTTTTCTACAGAAGCTATTTTTTTGTTTTCTCCTTTCTTGACTGATGTCTTCAGTGACACCTATCATTGTGTACTCTTGTTCATCACTATCACCACCACCACCAAATTCAGCCGAATCACTTGTTTTTATGATTTCTTTCCCACCATTCCGCATGTCTACTTCCACAAGTGTAAATGTTTGAGCTAATGATTACATTATAGCCTCAAAGTTGTGATTTGAGGGTTCTGATGTGGTTTTGCTATTTTGAGGAGTTGAAAGCCTTTGAGAAACTAACTGCTGAAGATTAGGTCTAAAGGTTCAGAAAGATTCAGCTGAGAATTTTCCTCATTATTTTCCATCTCTATTATTCCTTTGGCTTCTTCATCTAAACTCGAAGAATTCTGCTTTGTTATTTCTTTCAGAGGTGCATCACTTGCCTATTTTTCCTCTTCTATTAAATTGTTGGCAATTTGCACTGTTAGTTTTTTTTATTGAATTCCCATGAAAGAAGTCATCAAGAAAGTCATTGCAAATTGCTTATTATGGAAATTTTGCTTGTTTATCTGAGAACAAGATTTTGCTAGTAAACCAGAAGTATTAGAATCCTCTGATGTCACAAGTGGTATATCAATGATTTGCTTTTTTATTGCCTAGTACAATTTTAGTATCCTTCTTCTCAATCTGTTCCTGTAATTTCTCTTCATACTCTTCATTGTTCTCTAAGTTGCAATTCTAGAAAATGAAGAAATATCTGAACATGATGATTCAAGCATCAGAAATAGCTTCCATATGCAATTCATGACTTGGTTCTCTTAGGGATTAGTCTTACTTCTTCTGGTTCTTGTAGTTTTACTGTGGGAGTCATAATTCTAGAAATACCTGACACATGTGATTCCTTTTCAGAGAGAATTTCTTCAGTATGAGAGGTTGTGGGAGTACTTTTCACCTTTTTCCTAATACCAGACACCGGGGTTCATGCAACTAATATCTCCCGTCTCCTACTCTTAAAATGGCATCTGGGTGCTCACATACAGAAGATCATTCTGACTGCATCAGAGCTCTCACCATCAGCATATGGTTTGGTCATTTCTGGCAATGAGTGGGCAGTTCTAGGGATTAAACTTTGCTTCCTTCTGGTCTGGGTCTATGATTCAGCAATACTTGGGTTATCAGATCGAGATTTTTTTCCCACCTTTGAATGTGCTTGATTTCTTTTAGCAGAATTCTTCTTCTGGAAGCTTTTTAAAAGCGATGTGGCTTACATCCTGGCCTGAGGCCCTGCAGACCTAGTGACCACCATCTTTCCAGCTACCCAGAGGCCTCTTTTTTATTTTAATCAAGGAATTCAGGATCTAGATAAAATTAACTCTAGTCAAATCATACATACCCCAGCAACAATTCAGTTAAAACACTGATGACATTACGTTCTGGGAACTGAATTTATCATTAATGTTGGCATTTGAACAGGCTGTAGCAATACTGCCTGATTATTTTTTGTTCATTTGTCTTACCATCTGACATATCCTTAAGAACCAGATTCTCCAATTCACTCCACTCAGTGTTCAAGCGTTTCATTAACTTGAATGCATTTACAGGATGCCCAACGAATGCTTCTGGATCTTTTGTTGCTGTGTTGGTTAGCCGATCTAACTTTTCTGCCCATCTATACACATGAAAGACATATAAATGAAATATACATATTTAATAAGGAAAAACAAATGAGGCATTCAAAAACAGACTACATCTGAGTTTTTGAGTTAAAATTGTATATCTAAAATTATTTTTAAAGTAAAATTATTAGATTTTTAAAAAGCAAACTTTTCTTATGGATAAAATCAAACAGCAGAGGCAAAATATAACTATATGACACAGGTTTTTTTTTCCTCTGAAATGGTTAAGTACATGGAAACTCCAACTTAGTAAAAGTTGTGAATGGACCCCTCTAGTGTCTAAAAATTAATTCCTCACAAGTCCTTAAAGCCAAATTAATTTTTATTACAAATTATACCAGTTCAAATTCAATTCCATGTTCATTTAAAGCAAACTTACACCAAAATTTTATATTCAGTAAGCAGAAATTATTATTTTTTAAAAAACAAAGAATATACTTATCTATTTATCAAACAAAAATAATAAGAATTTTGAGGTCAAAATTAACTATGAACCTGAGTAAATTAAAAATAAAGTAGCATCTGAAGAAAAATTATATCAATTAAATAATACTCTCCATACTTATCACTGTTATCTCTATAATGGTATCATAAGAATAAAAGATAAATAGAATTGGAAAATAGGTCTTCCAGAAGGTGGCTGGAAGAAAGAGAATAGATGATATTAGCAACCACTTTTGAAAACTATCAGACAACTCCCCATACCCACTTACATTCTTATCTCAATCGATCTTCTTCTCATGAAATCTTGGCCCAGGCCTAATTCTTTTTTCATCTTGGCTTCTTTTTGAGCCATTTCAAGTTGGCTATTTCTAAGACTGACAAATGATTTTCATTTCCACCCAAAGAATGTTTTAGTTCCAGAAAGAAAATATTCAGGTGGAATCGGTCATATAAATAAAACACTTTGCTTACTTTTTGATTTGCTCTAATTTCTCCTCTTCTGCTTTAATATAGTCTTTCAGGGATGTCACCAGATCTTTCTCAGTATGGATCAAATCAGTCATCTGACCTAGAGGGAGGAGAAAAAAGAAGGTTATCAAATACCTGTATTAATCAACACAATATTTTAGAATAAGAATGATTGAGAAGGCATCATTCTATGAGAGGATTTAAGTAGCATGAATCAGGTATGCTGACGAGAGAATCTTTTAACCAAATAAATAAAAATAAAGCCAAAAACTGTTCTAATAATGTGTTCCAATTTTAATTTTCAAATTACTTGATTTTTCCAGGTTGAAATGCAATGGCAAATTGTCTTCTCATCTAAAAATTATTTTTAAATTATAAAATGCTACTGTCCAAGGATCTACGTTTCTTCTTACCCCCTCACCTTTTTGTTTTTGACACTGACTAGAATTACATTTTTATTCAATAAATAAACACACTAATAAAAAGAATATTTCAAAACTGAAATTCAAATAATCCATATGTAGTTACTTACACTTGGATGACAGAGCTCATCATTTTATATCCCCAAATTAGGTGTCATTTTAGTTAGCTCTACAATCACACCAAAGTAAAATATCTCATTTAAGACCAATGAAGTACACATATAGGAAAAAATATAAAAGGATACATATCAAACTATGAGGAATATTTCTAGAGGAAAAAAGGATATGTAAGGTTTTGCATTCTATGTACTTTTTTCTCTCCTCCCCCAACATACTATGTTCAATGTAGGAAAAAAATAACTTAAATAACAATCAGATTCTTAAATTGAAAAAGGTGATATACAACTTAAACCTACATAATGTTATAGTGCAATGTTACTTCAATAAAGTTTTTTAAAAAGCAAATACATTATGAAACAATATGCAGTATATTATTTGTGTATCTTGCATTAAGAAGACCTCGTATATGCATTAAAATACTTACCAGATAGTCCCTTTACAAAGAATTTTCTTTGGTATGCTTTTCTTAATTTTCATTAAATTTCTAACCTGAAAATATATCACTTTTATAATCAGAAAAAAATTAATTTAAAGAAAAAAACTGAATTAAAAAAAATTTTTTTTTGAGGGGCTGGGACTAAAGCAATGCCTCAGGCTCAAAAAATATGCTGTATTTGTTTTTACTAATTTAAAAACATTTAAAATTCAAAAATTTTATTTATTTATTTTTTGAGAGAAGAATGGAGGGAGAGGAAGTGCTGAAACATCTCTATTTAGTTGTTTGCTCTTAGCTGTTCACTCCTGCCCCAGGTCTTGAAGCTGGGTCCTTGGGCTTTATGTAGTTCATATTCCAGCATTTCAGCCTCCTGAGCCACAAGGTCACACACTCCAAAATGGAAAAACCTTAATGCAAAAGCAATACATACCAAAAAATAATTAAAACTTACCAATTGAAGTAAAAAAGCCTGGATGAGCCATAGACTGAGAAAGTAGAATCCCTGCAGTTAAAATACACCAGATCATCTTGGAAGACTTAATTTTACAAGTTCACACACCTACAAGAGAAATATGACCATTACAAAGAAAGGTAAGGGTAGTAAGTTCCTACAAACAAACTATAATTAGATTCCAACGTTTCCACAAAAAGTATTGTTTATTCTTGTAAATAATCTTGTTCATTTAAAAAGAGCTACTACCTTATTTTTCATAAAATCAAAGTAATATTAATATTTCATATTAATAAAAAGTACATAGCATGATTACTGAAAGATAACGGGGAAGGAGAGTAGAAAAATTTAGGTAAAATGGTCAATTATATGGTGAAGGATATAACTGGACTTTTAGTAGCAATCTTATCATAGTATAAAGAGATGCTGATTGACCTAACTACTACTCCACTAGGGCATGCCTAAAGTAACTTAATTTAAATATTATCAATGTACATTCTAAAGATGTTAGAATTTGTTTTAAAGGGGAGAAACTAGAGCACTCTAATTTTTTAAGTTTAACTTGTTTCATCTTTTCTCTATATGACTTTGCATTTTAAAATAAGTTCAATTAAAAGTTGTATTTCGTGGGTCAGGTGACTGACACACTGGTGTGTGGAACATATACAGCCCAAACAACCAAGGCTGGGGTGGAAATATAAAAATGAACTAAATAAAGATGTTTCTTTCCCCCTTTCTTAAATGATTCTTCCTCCTTCTCCCTTTCTTCTTTTAAAAAAAATGCTGTAGATCTTGAGGCGATGAAAATGTCCTGGCGTACTCTGGTGGCCTATCTAGATAAGGCCACTGGACAGTCCACATACATTCCAAGGACCTAGGTTCAAGACCCAGGGACAGCAGGGAACAACTTAGATGAACAACTAAATAATAAATAAATGTTTCTTCCTGCCTGCCTCCTGCACCTTTCCTAAAAACAAATATATTCTAAAATTGATTGTGGTGATTGATAGTTATTAAAAACTCTGTTTAAGAGTTGTAAAAACCAAAAGATCATGAATATAAAATGTGTGAACTGTACAATATATGAATTATATCTTCACTCTCTCACACACACACACACACACACACACACACACACACACACACACACACACAACCTGATAGCCATGGATCTCAAATCCAGATCTACCCCTTTCATAACCTTCACCTTAGCTGCCTGATCATGGGAAGGAATGGGGAATTATATCTTAAGCTATTTTTAAAGTGTATAGAAACCTACTAGTAAATAGCCCTTTTAATTTAAACCAGTAATTTCTCTCAAAGGAGTAAGTGCTGATTTTTTTCCCTTATCTATTGTTTATATATGAAAAAAGTCCTTAACCTCGTACATAGCTGTGGCATGATTGTTTTAAACCTAGCAGCAATGGGCCCCTCTTTCTTGGTCCTCAGCAGCAAAGTCTTTCCTAGAATAAATTTTTCATGGTGGATGCAAATATCAACTAACCAGCAGAAAGGTTTCACTCTGTTTTCCCAAGTACTCTGCTAGCATTATCTTCTCACTTCTTTTTCACCATATATATGAAATTTAATTTCTTATTACCTTATAGGAAAATAAGTTACCATTATAATTCCATTTGCCCTGACAACTGGCTCCCATTACTCTGACTTGTCACCTCATATTCCAATTGGTGCAGGCACCTCTGAATCTTCCCAAGCGACATCACCTAAACTAACAGATTCAGGTCTACAATGGAAAGCTATCTATTCTGGGGGAAGAAAAAAAAAAGAAAAAAATCCCACTTTTCCTTAATTTGAATCTCAATAAAATAGATTGACAAAAACTAATGTTCTGGAAGAATTCCTAAGTCTCCACCCTCAAGTTTATTGCCAACTTCCAGATATTTCCAGAACCACACAGTAGTGAAATACTCTGCTCTCTTGGCTGCCTTTCAGTTACTCTTTGGTAAGACTCCTAGAATGCAGCAGATGCAGATACTTCCTCTCCTGGGCTCCTGCCAAAGCACAGTGTTTTTCAAAATCTTGGTCTGTCTGAAGAGTCTAGAATCTTCTTACTGTTTAAACAGATTTCTGCCATAATTTTCTTCATGAAGAAACTTTATTTCCAGAAAACACAAATGCTTTTGTTGTACTAATAGAGGCTAATCAGAAATGTTACCTAAACATTTAATTCTGATTAGAAAGCTTGTACTTGTCAGATAAGAGGTTATCATTTTTTATTGCTAAAATACATTTTGCCACTTAAGTTTCTGCCACCTTTCATCATCCTTAACCTCAAAATGAATCAAGAACCACTAGCCCACATAATTACTAAAAGGAAGTTTGAAAATTGTATTTTAAGAATGACAGAGCTTATATAAAAATCCAAAGCACTAAATCATATGAAGAGTAAAAATCTTTACATCATGTCAAAAATTACTAAATGGATTAAAGAGTTATAATTAACAAAACAAAATTTAAAAAATACTAACAAAACTTATTGGATCTCTGAAAAGGAAGAAGAATTTCTAAACAGCTCCCACCCTCTTGTGGCTCAGGGAGCTAAGTCACAGGTTAAGACACAGGATCAGGGGATGCAGTAAGTAAAAAAATCTGCACTAGATATTTTGAGCAACTTTATTCACAATGGCAAAAACTAGAGGCAACCAAGATGTATTTCAGTAGGAGAATGAATAAACTGTGGTACATCATGACAGTGGAATATTGCTCAATGCTAATAAGAAAGGAGCAATCGTGTCATAAGACATGACAGAGGCGTGCCCTGGTGGCTTAGTAGGTAAGTTCACCAGGAGTAGTCCACATACATTCCAAGGCCTCTGGGTCTGGGGTGAAAACAAAGATCCACAACTAAATAAAAACAAAATAAAAGGGCTTCCTCCTTTTTCTTCCTGCCTGTCTGTCTACTTGCCTTCATATTCCTGCTTGCATCTTTTCAACAACCAAAAGAAAAAAAAAAAAAAAGGACATGGCAAAAACTTAAACGCATATTACTCAATGAAAGAAGTCAGTCTGAAAAGGCTATCTACTGAATAATTCCAACTATATGACATTCTGGAAGAGGAAGTACTCTGAAGACAGTAAACAAATCCCTCGGAGTGGGGAGGGATGAACAGGTAAAGCACAGAGGACTTTTGGGGGCAGTGAAAATATTCTATATGACATTTTAATGAATTTGACATATACATTTATCCAAATACACAGACAATATAACACCGAGAGTGAACTGGGTGAGATGAACTGATCTTACTATGGAGTTTAGATGATTATGATGTGTAATTATAGATTCATCAATTGTTAAAAATGCACCACTCTGGTGGAAGATTTGAGGCTATGCATGTGCCGGGGCAGGGAGCATATGGGAAATCTCTGTACTATACTCTCAATTTTACTGTGATCCTTCAACTGCTCTTTAAAAAAAACTCAAAAACTAACATACAACCCTAGTGTAATCTGTATTGAATGACTGTTTCTACTGCCCTGACAGAGTTATACTGTCAAAAATACAGGAAAACATTAACAAAATCATAATTATATAGGAAAAGATGCAGAGAAAAATCAACAGAAAAAACATTAAATGCTTTTTGAATGTTTCTGTATTTTTTACATGTCTCAGAATGTATTTAAAAATGATGAAAATTTTACTTTATAAAAATAGAAAAATTAAAATATTAACTTCCATATTATATGTCCTACAACCAAGGTGGTTACTTTACTACAAAATAAAAAAAGTAGCTAACATACACATTTGAGCATCTTCCAATTTCTAAGTCTACACGCCTCCAGATTTCTCTCTACTTCAGCCTACTTAAAAGCAGCACAGAGGATCCCCCACCACCCACCGCAGCTCAGGGAACTAAGGGGAAGGCTACACAAGCCAAGGACCCAAGTTAGAGACCCAGGGCTAGAAAAAAAAAGAAAAGAAAACTTAAAATAATAATAAGTACAAGCAACCCAGTTATCTAGTAGTGAACTACATTGTCAGAGTAGCACACATTTCAATTCTTCCTCCTAGAGATGGACGTATGACCCAAGCTAAGCCAATCACTGACATGTCTTCCTATGACCATATGGTTGGGGGTGGGGGGTGTGGTTATGAAACAGAGGGAAAAAAAGCAGCTCTTTCGGGTGTTGGTAAGCTCTGAAGATATGAATCTGGAGCTTCCTATGCTCATCTTTCCCACTTGTCATGTATACTTAGGAACCCAATCAATAAACAGAACAGAGACAAGAAGCTCCAACATCGTGGCCCTGATTCTTCTGACTATGGCTTTGAATGTGTGAGTACCTCCAAAACCTTCCCACCCAGCTGATGGACTGAAATTCACTTTTCCTTACGCTAACTCAAGGTGTATTCTATCACTTGCAATTGAAAGTTCGGACCTATACTGCATTATTCAAATAACCATGCTAAAACAATTTAGTTAACAAAAATGAAGCAAGCTCTCAAATTTTAAGTATATCAAAAACACCTGAAGGTTTGAGGTACCTAGACAATTTGCATAATTTCTCAGGTGACAATGATACTCCTGGACTGGAGATCATGCTTTGAGAACCACTGGAAAGAAACACCCCTTAAAAATCACACAAAAGGGAATGAAGTGGGCCGGGGCAAGTGGTGGTGGAGCCCACTGGACAATGGGGAAGAACACTTGGTGATTTGGTGGACAGCATGATGTGTTGAAATATATCTAAGAATGGGGAAACTATACATAGGAAATTATTTTAATGTGTAAAATAATTACTACAATAAAACTATTTTTAAAAATTACACAAAAGGTGGGTGGGTATTCACTGTTTTCTAAATTTGTTCAACTTATTTTTTGAAAAATATCACTGAATTTCTGATTACTCAGGGGAATAATTTTTCTAATCTGCTTTAATACTATGTCTCATCTACATTTCTTTCAGAAACCTTAAGTGAATATTAATAGTCAAGCATATCTTTCATCAATCACTGGTTTTTAAAACAATGATATCCTAACTTAAGATGTCTCACTTCCATCTATTTACACCTTCGTTCAGTAATCAGCTTGCAAAGCAAACAATTTTAAGCATCCAGAGTGATGCATCTAAAAAGACTAAGGACTAGATTAAGAATAGTAAGATACACCTGCCCCTTATTCTAAATCCTCAAACTTGAAGTAGAATTTTAGTGGGTCAAAGTGGACATAGCTGCCTTTAAAAGAAAGGTAAACCTCAAAAAGCTCCCTGAAAAAGACTTAATTTAAAAAAGGGGTTGGGGGGAAGATGCAAGGGAAGGAAAAAGAAAGAAAACCAAAGAATAGTCAAAGACATACAGAAAAACGCATATTTAAAAAAATTTAATTCTAAACAGTATGAATTAATTACTGATAATACTTTGGCTTTGATTAGACATTAGCTTCATGACTGTCATTTTTGTCCTATATATTTATATTATACATAACATTTGATGTACATGAATATTACATTTTAAAAACTCTAAGAAAAGGTGCACCCTGGTGGAGTAGCAGTTAGGTCAGTCGCCTCTGAAGCAGCACAGGCTACATACCCCTGTGTTCAAATCCCAGGTTCAGGGAGAAACAACCAGTGTGAACAGCTAAGTAAAAATAAAATAAAATGCTTCTTCCTCCTCTCTCTTCCTTCCTACCTGCTTAACTCGCCTTTGTTCCTGCCTGCACCTTGCCTTAGAAAACAAAAATAGAAACACTGTAAGCAAAAACACATTGTGGAAGAAATCCTCCTGGGAAGCATTCTCAGGTAGGCCAGGATAAAAATATATTACACTGGCGAGCCCTGATGGAACACCCCAAAGAACACACACAGGCCACATACCACTGGGTTCAAGTCCTGGGTCCAAGAAGAAAACAACTAGTGTGAACGACTGAAAATGGAAACAAAATAAAACGCTTTTTCCTCCTCTCTCTTCCTACCTTTCTGCCTACTTGACTTCATTCCTGCCTGTACCTTTTCTTTAATAAAAAATAAAAAATAAATTACAAAATGTACTGTTTATCCAAAAATAAAACTCCCTTACAGTACTTCTTCCAGAAAGTTCAGTCCCACACACTCACATGTCAATCAAACATGAGAACAGATTTTAACACTGTTCTACTACATTGTTAAATTTACAACTTTGAGTTAACAGAATTCATTGAATTGTATGTACAAGTTAGTCAATGAATTATTAGAACATCTGGCAAATCTATTAGCCTTTTGGTCCAACATTTTTTTCTTCCAAGAAAAAAAAAATGCCACATTTTTAAAAGTTTGCTTTTTCAGACAAATCACTCAAAGACAAGGCATGCTAAAGAATGCTTGCTATTCTAATCTAAACTTTCTCTAACACTAAAAATTTTCCACAGGCCTCCTTTTAAGTCTCTCCACACATCCACAACTGCTCCAAGCAAACTTTTTAGAGGACTCCAGCTTTATTTCTTCTGACAGATTGCATATTCAAATGCTGGGCTTCCTAACATCTGTGTTAGACCTTAATATTTTTGACAGCTTTTCAAAAGATCAGCACATATTCAGGGTTTTAATTCAGACCATTACAATGTGGTATACATCAAGATTTAGCATGCTTCTTCCATATGAGCAGGCAAGATTTCCCAAGACAACTAAGAGTGATTACTAGTAGAACTAGTTATATATTCTCTTCTGCAAATTGCAGTTTAACTTAATGCTATGAATTTCATATCTCCCAAAGAGAGTGAGCTACATCTCTAGTACTCAGAATCTGATGGATAAGTGCTTTAGTGGTATGACCAACTTTTCTATCAAAAATTCAGAACCAGAGTTAGCTACTTCTCCCATTTTCTGTACTTGAGGAGTGACCCAGTCACTGGCATAATCCCAACTGAGTGGAATTTTAAGATTTAGCTTGTAAGGAAGCTCTAAATCAAGACAGTGCCCTCACATGAAAGTGCTACACAGGTTATCTTTTGGTAGTTCTTCCGAAGTTCAAGGTCTACCCTGTCAGAAGGACGCGAAAATAAGATCATTTAAAACACATACCCCTGTTTTAGGTTACATGGCCATCTACCACCCTTACTCTCTTTCTTCAGAAACTGCCCCTTCTACTTTTTTTTTAATTGCCCCACTCTACCTTTAATTCATCCCTATAGCTTTAGCAGCCATGTAACACGGTAATTTTCTCTAACTCAATGACTATTCAAACTTCTTTCCTGGAAATTTTGAAAATTAAGATGCAAAATAAATGACAGACACTCATTTTCAATATTTGAAATATATATATATATATATATATATATATATATATATATATATATATAAAGCCTGACATGTAGGCCAAAAAGTAAATAAAGGGTAAACTCTTCTTGCTCAGATGGCTGAGACAGCTGGTCTGAGGACCACGTAAAGCCCAAGGACCTGGGTTCACAACCGAAATAAAACAAATAAAAAAAAATAAAAAAAAATGCTTCTTCCTCCTCTTCCTTCCTTCTTAAAAAGTGAATAAAAGTTTATCTGGAAAGATTAAAAAATGAAGCAGATAAGCAGAAAGGAAGACAGATAAGAGACTAAAGAAAACATTCCGATGTCCTACTTATTCTGGAAGTCTACTTATACTCTGAACCTCAGTTCTTAAGAATCCTCATGGTACTTAAACACATTTTGCTATAGGCTAATGTGAGTTGGATTTCTATTTAATTCAGTCTTAATTAATATCTTCTCCCATCAATCTGTAGTTAGCATTTTATAGGCACTATAAACAATAAGTACATAATCCTCATGCATTTAGCTCTCTATTCTCTATCGCCAAAATGCAGTATTAAACATATTTTTGCTCAATTGTTAGAAAGTCCAAACTGCTACTTCTATATTGAGACATAGCTTAAGATTAAATGTGGTTTTAATCCACATTTTGAAAGATTTAAATTGGAATTTGGATTCACAAGTGAAGTTAAACTCAATGTTAAAGTTCCCATTTCAACTAAGTATATTTTCCCTAAATTAAAAATCATTTTACAAATGCTGCTGACAGGAAAGTTTTGAGAAAGAAACGAATTTTATTATTTATCATTAAAATGCTGCCCTTTTTTTTTTTTTCAATTCCTCTCACCCACCTCCAAACTCAGGTCCCTATGGCCTACAGCTTAGCCACCTAAAGTAAAAGGAAAGCCACGGTGCTAAATTAAAGGCAGGAAAGAAAGTCTGGCCAAAATCAAAGTCACAAAAACCAACCAACCAACCAACCAACCAAACCAAGAATAGACTAAAAAGAGGAAGATACCAGGAGCTCATCAGAGAAGAACTCCATTGATATTGATTGGTACAATCTAACACATAGCATTCAAAATAATAGTTACAAAAATGAATGGATGCAGGAGGTGCATACAACTAGTCAAAGGAAATTGGGAGACCTTGGAAAAGTGACAGATCAAAGGGAATATGTCACCAGAGAGATTGAGACCATGAAGAAAGGCCTAGAAGAAATACCAGAGATTAAAGGTACAGTCAAGGAATTGAAGATAAATATGGACAGCTCCAAAAACAGACTCAATCTTGCAGAGGAATGACTACCAGAAAGTAAAGACAAGATAACAGAGGCAACCCTCAAGAAAAAGGAGAAACAAGAGTGAGGAAAAATGAAGAAAACCTATGAGAAATATCACACACTATCAGAAGAAGAAACATAAAGAATAAATGTCCTGGAAAGAGAGGTGAGGGAGAAAGGCACAGAAAACCTATTTAAGAAGTAATAGAGAATTTCCCACATCTGGTACAAAAAGTAACCATTGAGGTCCAAAGCAGAGAACACTGAAATTTCTAAATGTAAAAAGACCTAATGCCAGGCACATTATAGCAAAACTAGCAAAAGCCAAAAACAAAGAAAAACTACTGAAGGCTGCTGGAGAAAAGAAGACTATCATGAACACTTATATGCTAACGAATTTGCCAATCATGAAGAAATGGGCAGGTTTCTAGAATCCTACAACCTCCCAAAACTGAACCAGGAGGACACAGGCAACTTGAGTAGACCAATAATAAACATAGAAATTGACACAATAATAAAAAAATCTCCCAAAAGACAAGAGCCCAGTTTCAAATGGCTTCACTAGTGAAATCTAACAAACATTCAAAGAAGAGCTAACCCCCATCTTCAAACCCTTCCATAAAGCTGAAGAGGAAGGGAAACTCCCGAACTCATATGAAGCCAATATTACACTGATTCCAAATTTAGATAAAGACACCACACCAAGAAAGAAAACTATAGATCAACATGACTGATTATATTCACATATAGACACAAAAAACCTTAACAAAATTCTGGCAAATAGAATTCAATAGCACATCAAAAATATTATACACCACAATCAAGTGGATCCAAGGGTGGTTCAACATACACAAATTAATCAATGTAATATACCACATCAATAAAGTGAAAATAAAAAACCATTGCATCATCTCAATAGATGCAAAAGCATTTGACAAGATTCAACATCCACTCATGAGAAAAACCCTTGCCAAAATAATAGAAGAGGGCACACATCTCAACATAATAAAAGTAATAAATGACAAACCCACAGCCAACATCATAATCAATGGTGAAAAACTGAGAGCCTTTCCTCTAAGATCTGGAACAAGACAAGGTCACCCACCATCACCATTACTATTCAACAGTTTTGGAAGTCTTAACCAGAGCAATAAGGTGAGAAAAGCACATTAAAGGAATCCAAATTGGAAAATAAGAAATAAAAGTATCATTATTTTCAGGTGACATATTATAACTAGAAAATTGTAAATACTCCACAAAGAACTGCTAGAAACAATAAATGAATACAGCAAAGTGGCCGGATAAAATATCAGTAACATTCCTATAAGAAAAAAATGAAGTAGAAGAAAAAGAAATTTCATTCACAATAGTATCAAGAAAGATAAAATACCTGGGAATAAACTTAACAAAAGATGTATAAGACCTCTACAAATAGCACTCTAAAGCCTTAACAAAAGAAATTGAAGACACAACGAGATAGAAAAACATTCCATGTTCATGTATTGGAAGCATTAACAGCTAAAATGACCATTCTACCAAAGCAATATATAAATTTAATGTCATTCCATCAAAATCCCAGAGGCAGTTTTCAAGGGAATTGAGCAAATATTATGAAACCACAAAAGGCCTCAAAGAGCCAAAGTTATCCTAAGGGGAAAAAAGAACAGTAAAGGAATCACACTCCCTGACTTCAAACTATACTATAGAGAAATCATCATCATAGCAGCAAGGTACTGGAACAAAAACAGACACTCATATCAGTGAAATAAAATCAAGAGTCCAAAAATAAAGTCATACCTATATGTGCGAGTAATCTATGACAAAGGTGCCAAAAGCATACAAATGGTGCTGGGAAAACTGGATAGACACCCGCAAAAAAAAAAATGAAATTAGATTTCTCATTAGCATCATACACAAAAGTTAAATCAAAAGGGATCAAAGATCTGGATATGACACAAAACCACAAAATACTCAGAAGAAAATACAGAGAAAACACTATAATCTCAAACTCAAAGATATCTTTGAGGAAGGAACACACATGGCAAAAGAAACTGAAGCAAAACTAAACAATTGGGACTACATCAAACTGAAGAGTTTCTGCAAAGCAAAAGAAACCATTACTAAAATGAAAAGGCAACCCACAGAATTGGCAAAGATATTCACACAATACATAACAAGAGCTTAATCTCCAAAATATATAAAGAGTGCGTAACTTTAAATGAAAAAGTAAATGACGCACTCAAAAAATGGGCGAAAGAATGAAAAAAAGACCTATCTAAAGACACAGAGATGGCCTACAGATACATAAAACAATGTATTATATCACCTATTATTAGAGAAATGCAAATAAAAACCACAATGAGATGCCACGGAAACAACAGGTAATAGAGGGCGTCCTGCACTGTTGGTGGGAATGTAAATTGGTGCAACCTCTTTAGAAAACAGTATGGAGAGTCCTCAAAAAAATAAAGATGGATTTACTATTTGATCCAGTAATCATACTCCTGGGCAAATACCCAAACGATATGAAATCTTATCAGAAAAAGTATCTGCACCCCTTTGTTCATAGCAGCACAGCTCACAAGACATGGAAACAACCTAAATGCCCATCAACACATCACTAGATAAAGAAGCTGTGGTGTGCTCAATGGAATTCTACATAGCTATTAAAAAGATGAAATTGTACCCTTTGCAACAATCTGGATGAAACTGGAGAGGATCATGATGAGTGAAATAAGTCAGAAAGGAAAAGACAAATTACAGGCAGGATGGTTTTGCTCATATGTGGAACAGAATGAAATGAAACAAAGGAATATACAAATCCCAACAAAACTGACAGAATACAAGACTCTGGTTACCAGGATGGTGAGGGCATGAAGGGGAAGGAAAGAGAAAAGGTGATGGTAAAGGACACTGGAACTCTGGTGGTGGGTGTGGTGTGAAATATAGACTAAGTTGCAATTTCAATATCCTAAAATGAATATAGCATTGTGAACAAAAGAAATAATAAATACTATCATTTAAAAAAAAACTGCTGACATAAAGAAATTTGGTAAAAGCTTATTATAGCTATACAGGTGGATAAAATAAACCACTAAATTACAGCCTTCTCTATGCCCTACCTATAATGGAGAAACAGATCAAATAACCAATGAGAAAGGCTGAGTATGCTAATTTTATATTTATAAATAATACTGCTATTTAAATAAAGAAAACAGGCAAGTCACCAAAATACGGACATATTTATATGAAACACTAATCAGGAAGAGGAAGAAGTCCAAGATAGCTGTCATCATTGAATGAAACTATATAAGAAGCATGACTCTATACTGTATTTTTTTGCAATGTCCAACCAAAACATACTAATAGCATACTGATCACCCAAAGCAACATCAGAAAAAGGAATGTTTTTCATTTTATCAAGTTCAAAAACTGCTGCAACAACCTTAATGAAATCCTCTGAGTTTATGTTAAGAGTCATAACATTAATATACATAAGGTTAACACATATACAAACACACTCAATTTGAGTTATCACTATTCACATACTATACATACAGAGACTCCATAATAATTTAATTCTAAGATTCGAGATCCCACTATAAGAAGAGCAATAAAGTTTAATGCCAAAGGCCCATGCAATTTATTTTTGTTTACCTTGAAATATTGTCCATTTTCAGAGCAGTACCAAAGATGTTATAACATATATGGAGCTGGGGGGGAGTAATCGCCAACATGCTACATGATAAATATGATGTATGACTTTACATAAATTATCAATTCAATAATTCTCCTACTAACCTACCAACCTGTATTAAAACTATTTTAGCAAAAATTTATTAGAGTCCCATACATACTAAAGCACAGTCAGACTTATAAGCCCATCTCAATTTTCAGAAATATTCTAAGAAATACTGTCTTAAAATATCTAGATGTCCTCAAAGATTAGCTTCAAGTCTTTCACTTTTTAGGAGTTAATAGAGTTCATAGATGGACTTGAGTGTGGAGATAGTGTCTCAAAATAGTACATAAAATCCCATGTAGACATGTGTATTACCATTTTCTGACACCAGAGTCCACAACTTCTATTAGACTGATTCTCAGTGGATTTCATGACCTCAGAAAAGGTTGAAAACTGTTACTCTGTGTCTCTCACAGTATATTTTTCAAATACGAGAAGTAATTATATTCCAGTTGATAATTAATTGCTAATAAGGCATTCCTTGCACAGAAATTAAAATTCACAAGCTTTACAGCTGCATCCCTGAAATAAAAGCGGAATTAGAAAAGGTCAACATCTCCTTACCAGAGTCAAGGTTTACCTGCAATAACCTGGACTACTGAGGTAATATCTTTCTTTCCTTACGTCTTTTGTACTTAATTTTCTGCACTAATTTAACAGTATTATACAATTTATCATCTGTTTTACTACCTTAGTTACTAAAATGCAAAGTGGTCAATGTAATATCCTCTTAGTAAAGTTCTGGTTTTCAATAATTCAAAATAACTCATTTTAAAAATGTCAGTGGAAATACCATTATCCATGTAAAAAGAGACACAGCAGTCCTTTTCCTCTTCAGTCAGTATCATAAGCAGCATTTTCCATGAGCTCTCTTAAAAGCAGACAGAATATAAGGCATGTTCCAAAACTAAAACCAACAAGACTATTAAAGGTAAATGATAAAATCTATGTTTCCCACAGCAAAAGATACAATTAAAAATTCACATTTATGATTCTGCAATTACAGTCACAGGCTAAAAACCGAAGTTTAAAGAGAGAGAGAGAGACAGAGAGAGAGAGAGAGAGAGAGAGAGAGAGAGAGAGAGAGACAGAGGAGAGACAGACAGACAGAGAGAGAGAGGGAGAGGGGAGAGATAGAGAGGGAGAGAAAGAATGTCTATTCACATTTCAAGTCAAGGCAAAACACAGTCAAGGTGTTCATTTTCAGTTTGTTGAATTTTCCTGCTTAAGGTGTTCACTTCACAGAAACTTGATCAGAAAAATTCCTTTCAAATGTTTTATGAACCCCAGTGTTACTGCTCTGTGGACTGAATATTTCATCTGATTATTTTAGGAAAAGACTAGCCTCATTCATAAGACACATCTAAACCTACAAGGGGAAATACGTTTCTTCCCAGAATCTTTTTTTTTTGAATGAGCAAAAAGTTGATGACAGAACACTGCTGCCACGTCTCCCCCCACCCCCACTCACGTAGAGCTATTTCATTCCTTCTGAGTGCATTCCACAGGAAAGTCCAAGAGCCACAGCTCTGGGAGGAACCAGAAACAGTTAAGCTGAAATTGGCAAGCCTCTCTGGCCTTTTATATCAATTCCTAAAAGGAGATCTAGCTGCTTCTTCATCCCGTTCTTGACACAAACCGTGCAAATCCAAAAGACTTCACGTCTCTACTCGGAATACATGTATCTAAAAACGGAATTGGATTGAATACATTCGATTATTTAGGAGAAATAGTTTCATACTTATGGTAACCCCTTCAAACATAACATCTGAGGACCATTCATGAAAATGCAACTCAAAATTCTCACCACCATGGAATTTATTTTACTGATGTGGACTTCTAAAGGCAGCAAATTCAACTGCGGTGGGTGGATGGGAGGCTTCGAGGGAAAGGGAAGCTCTTATGCCTTTAACTTTTTTTTTTTTTGCGAAGAAGAAGAGGGAAGGAGGACGACTAACTTCCCAGCGTCTGGGTGATCTGACAGCCGACTGGCTAAACCCAGCTGCCTGAAACTCGCCGCCCGGGGATACGTCCAGCAGCTCAAGCAGCACAGCTTCACGCAACAGATGAGTTAAGCGTAAACTTCTCTGGGCAGGTCCCAGAACCAGCGACTTTTCGACAGGGGGCAAAAAAAAAAAAAAAGCTCCAGCTTCAGCTCTAAACATTAAAAACCGCTCTCCATTGCCACATGCTAACCATCTGCGGCGGTGGAGGCCAAAAGCCCATGCCCCGCCCTCCGGCCCCCTCGGTTTGGTAGGGAGGACCAGGTAGGAGAGGAGCTCGGGAAATAAACAGGGTGATTCCTCCCTGGGAAGGAAAATTCAAGAAAGCCCTGGTTCCCGGGGCGGGGACAGAGACTGCCGCACCCCCAACCCGGGGCGCAGACCCAGGAAGAAGTGGGAAGGGGGGCCTGGAAGAGAAGCGCAGTCCGGGCTCTGGGGCTGCGAAGGGCAGAGCGAGGGGCAGAGCTGGCCGAGAAGGTCCTACGGCTGCTGTGGCAAACTCAACAACCCCCGCCCCTAAGCCATCCCACCCGGGGGACAGAGACCGCACCGTCAAGGCGTCCAAAAGGGCCAAGGCTGCCCAAGGGCCTTACACCTCGGTCCCCAAAGTCGGGGAAGCGTCTCACCTGGGAAGTGGGACTGGAGGGTGGCGAGCTCTTCGGTCCTCCGTCGCCTACACAGAGGACAGTTACCTACTCCAGTCCCTCAGCCCGCTGGCGGCGCGACTGGGCAGTAGAGGGAGCCAGTTAGCCCTTTTATATCCTCTAGGCCGCGACGGCAGCGCAAAGAGGAGGCGACTGCAGCCCTCGCTACGTGAGCTCGATCACACCCGCGCTCCGCGACTGCGCAGGCGCCCAGTTCTGCCTCCCTTGCGCTCTCAGCCACCGCCCACACGCGACCTCCGGGCCGGTCCCAGTAACCCGAGGACGCGAAAGGGGACGGCGATCGGTCCGCCTGGCCTAGGATCGCCTGTCAGCAGAGTTCCAGCCGTGCCGCCGTTACCGTGGTTACCTCGGGTTTCCCCGCTCCTGTTCAGTTAGGTTGTTTAGCGCCTTAATTTCAGTATCAGCGTTAGGCCTGAGCGTGGAAGCCACCTGCAATGAAATCTGTTTAAAATGAGAAGAACCTGGGGGCGTAGAAGACTCAGGTAGAAAATACAGTGCATCCTGTCTTGAGATCTCAGCCGTCCTGGCCCTAAGACGCTTAACTAACCTTCCTCACCAATACGATCACTTTATTTAAATCTCCTTCTCTCCTCCACCTTTATACTTATCAATGGAGTGTCCTGGGGATAGATTATCTGGATTCAATTCCCAGTTCAGTCCCATTATAACATTGGGCATTAACTTTTTGTATCTGTATCTGTTAAACAGGAAAGACACTTCATAGGATGAACGTGAAAATTAAATATATGTAAAGCATTTAGCATATGCTTAACACAGAGAAAGAACTTGGTAATTATAAAATTCTCTTGTAGTCTATAAGGCACCCAACGTTCTCTTTGATCTTAGTCTAACAACTGACTTAGTTATATCCCTTACTATCACGGCAAAGACAGTGAGGGAGATAACTTTTCCCTTGTCATTGAAAGAAAAGAATGACCTCTCTAAGACTTGTTACTCATTAAAAATGGTTGTTTCTGAAATTTTCCATGTGTGCTAAAGAGCATAGCAAAATTAACATTTGACTAGGAGGTAGGTTGATAATATAAATACAGAAATGGAGAGACGGTACACTGGGATAATTAGCAAATAGTTATGGTGATGTCTAAATCATCAAAGTTTGGTCAGGGGATCCACAAGATCAAAATTACTTCATACTGTGTTTTTGGAGAGAGAGGGGAAGAAAGGGAGAGGAGGTAGAAGCATTTTTAAGGAAAGAGGTAGAAGCCTTTTTAAGGAGGAAACACTTCTAATTATTTGATTAGTTTGGGGGCAGGAATGGGGATTCATTTATCCACTAAATACTTGCATGCCTGTATGAGCCAGTTTACTAAATACTGAGAATATGGTTCCTGCTGCCATAGAAGTTGAAATCCTTGAAGGAAACAAACAACTGTAATCAAGGAAAACAGCAAGGTAATATGGGAAAGAATAATAGGGAGGGCATAATTTAGATTGATAACACAGGGAGGCATATAAAAACTAGGACTTGAGTTACCCAGATGAAGCGTGTGAACAAGAACATTCTGAAAAGAGAAATACTTGGTCCATTTGAAAAGTTAAAAGAACTTCAGTGTGATTCTAAGTGCAGTTAGTAAGAAATCAGTAAGATAGGCATGCAAAAGTTAGCTCATGCAAAGCCTGTTTAGTACTGTAACAAGTACAATGGGAAGGCACTGGGAATGTCAAAGAGTGGAATAACGTATTATTTACCTTTAACAAAGGAAAAACGCAATGTAAAAATGAGTTTTCCTGTGCATGACATATCACAAGACATGGGGATGGGCCTTGAGACTAGGAGTGATAAAGGTTCTCTCCTTAATCATGAGTAGGGACATGGAGGTCAACGAAGTATTCTAGAATGCAGCTGAAACTGGCAATCATTTCAGACAACTAACATCCTGACATCTAAGAGAGTGACTGGGGTGGGTGGCAGTTACAACACCACCATCCTGAGACCTCAGTAGGGATGCTCACTGTGGCAGGCAGAATAATGATTCCTCATAAATGCCCATATCCTAATCTCTAAATCCGTGAATTTGTTAACCTTACATGGCAAAAGAACTTTGCATATATAATTAAATTCAGGACTTTTGAATGGGGAGATTAGCCTGGAATGTCCAGGTGGGCTCTATTAGATTAAATGGGATCTTTGAAATTAAGAATCTTCCTGGCTATGATCATAAAAAGAGATGAAAAGTTGGAAGTCAAATATTTACAACACTGATGATTTGAAGATGGAGAGAGGAGGGAGGGCACAAGTGAAGGAATGTGGGAGGCCTCTAGAAGCTGAAAAATACAAGGAAACAAATTTACAACCCTGTTAAAACTTTTGCATTTTAGCCCAGATCTAGCTCAGAGTTCTGACCTACAGGATGTTAAGATAACAGATTTATAAGAAATTAATACACTCACTTATGTGATGATGACTAAGGACAATGAGATTTCTCAAAGGCATTTGTACATTTTCTAGTGTTTTCTCCTGAACTTGAATGCAGTAATTCGTATTGAACCCTTACAACGAATAAGCAAGCATTCTTGAGATCTCAGATACTGTCTAAGGCAGAGGATTCCAGAGAGGGAAAAAAGACCTTCTCTTAATAAGGAGGACAGAAACATTAAGAACTTTTACCTCATATCAGACTCTCATGCTGGTATTAGGGATCATACAAATAAACATATTAGAAAATATTAGTTACATGAAAATTGTGCCATGTTTTTTAGCTTGGTAGTGGTATCAACAATAAAAATAAGGGAGGTAGGAAAGTGAGCTGAATTTTATAGAGAAGCCGAAGAGTTTGATTTTTTAATCTTATCATGCTTGAAATGACACGGTCTATCACGGCTTCAAATATGCACTGCCAATTATCAGTTGTCCATATTAAGCAGATTTCCACATCACAACAGAAACCTGATATAGAGGCTAAAATTCTGACTATCTACTTGAAATTCTAATTTAAAATTTATATATACTTTCTTGGATTGAATTCTTCTCGACTTAATGACTCATTGTTTCTTCTATTGATTGAAAAGATAAGACTATCACCCTGTGGTATTCATTAGTGTTGTTCATCAAATATTTCTAGTGGGTTTTCTCCTCCAAGACAGAAAGTTCTGCTCTTTTCCACATTCTCTGAAGTTAGTTGTGACCCACTAACTTGCTTTGGGACTGGAAGTTACACATTTGAGAATGTGTTCCACCATGTCCCATTCCCACTCTTGTAGATACCATGAAAGACTGTATCAAGATGAGGCCTCCATCATTTAGTCCAAGTCCTGGAACTTTTACAATGAGCCAAGCTCCAGACTTGCTACTGCCTTGATACTCTCCACTAGATATGTAGCTTGAGTGAAAAATAAATTTCTGTTATGTTAACTCACTAAAATTTAAGGGTTGTGTATATAACAGCAGTATTACCTTTTCTATCTTAACCTATATTCTGTCTAAACAAAGAAAGCCTAGCTTTTCCTTTACAAAACCTATGACTGGTATTTTATTGATTGATTATTTTTTATACTTGTGGGTTGCCAGCCTAGTATTCATTTTCCCCATTCTCAAAACTTATTAAGACTTTCCAAATTGCCCAGCCTTTCCGGTTAGGTGTGACCTTTACTTCTGTTCAGGATGTAGAAAACTGCAAAGAATTTTGCTCCCACACTTACAATGAGAAAAAAGCCAGGTGATCTTTAAAATCATAACTTTTCTTAAGCATCTCAGATGGCTGAGGTTACAAGGCAACCAAGTAATCTGAATTCCAAAGAGAAAACGGAATATACAGTTTAGACTTTGGTAGAGAAAGAAAAAAAGAAAAACAGCAAAAAATTATTAACCAATTATTGAAAGCCAACTGTAGACTAGCACGCCACCTGGGAGTTTCATGTTTAAGGGGAGATTGCACTCAAAATTCCTTTCCCCCTAGCTTGATTGGAAGCAGCACAGGATACCATAGAGAATCCCTCAATGTTGCAGACCTAAAGAAGGTAACTGACAGCCACTTGGAGTGAACACAAAACCTCCCTCCCACCCTTTTTCCTCAGATTTTTCTACCCTATGAAGCAAAAGCCTTAAGCTACTAGAGAACTGGCAACAAACCAAACCTTCAGGATCCCTTGCAGATAGAAGAAAAGCCCATTATCCTTAGTAGAACGGTAGGAAATCCTATTGGACCCTGGATCCTACACTAACAGCAAGCTGACAGAAGAGCAGGAAACTCTTGCCCAAGAGCAACCACAGATAAAGGCTCAGCTGACTGGCACAGAGAGAAAAAAAACTGAAAAAAGTCTCACCTCTTAAGGTTCAGGTACACTGGCTCTGCCTAAGACTGAAATAGATCAGGACAACAGAGAATCCCCATCCTAACCTCAAACTCAGTCAAAAACAAGTATGGAAAAGAGTCCTTCTGTGGCTTAAGAATGAAGGGACAATTGAAAGTAGAAGGGGGATACAAGAACACTGAGAAAAATTCTGGTACCTCAGACCCCAAACACTAAGCACAAGGAAACTGTACCTGACTGCTAAATGAATTTGAAGTCTGTGATATACTGAAGTTTGATAGCAGAATCTAAGTTCCAGCCCAGCTCAATTATTAACTAGATTGATCCAACATTAAATAACAAAGAGGTATATTCACTGCTGGGTGTGGACATGACTTATTTACTTACCAGAAAATATTAGTGTTTTACACACAATGTCCAGCTTTCATTAAAATAAACAAGCCATTGTTAAGAGATAAAATAATCACCAGAGATGAGTCAGATGTTGGATGCGTGAGGCAAAAACTTCAAACTAGTGGAGGGAAAGTGGACAACATAGATAAAGAAATGGGGAATTTCAGTAAAAAATGAAAAATTTAAGAGTCAAATAAAGTTTGGATAAAAAAAACCCCATCACATTCAAAGATGAATTTGTATCTTAATGGAATTCCAGAAGAAGAGTGTAATGGGGCTTTAGAAATATTTGCCAAGATGATAGAAAATAATTCAAAAATGGTAAAATACATCAAACTGCAGATCCCAGAAACTAATTTTACTTCTGAATCAGGAGTGGCCCTTCACCCTGAATCACCACATAAGTAATGCCTGCTACAGCTATTGATTTAGGGATACAGATTTAACCCAGGTCTCAGATACCCAACTCATGACATTATACCCCTGTGACCTCAGGAACTGTTTGGTCAGACTCAGAAAGGGGGCACTGTAACTTACATTGGTCCCAAAAGTACCAGTACTTTTGTTTCATGGCTGAGGGTAGACTCTGGATAGAAACAGGAAAGTAAATAGCTTAAGATCTTCTGGTAGTCATTTTCCTACTACAATGAAAATCAACTTGAGGACAAAGCCAACACATGGAATAGATCAGAGCTGTGAGAAACTGAGCAAAACCCTAATCCAATGGTATCTGGATATACTTGGATATTTTAGCTATTTAAGCTACTAAATTATCATTTAAGCAAATATGAGTTTTCTCACATATTAGTTACAAGTAACCAAACACATCTTAACTAATGTAGTATCCTAGCACCAGATTTGACTCATTGTAAATAAAGAAGGCTCCAACTTCAAACTCAGCACTCAACTTCTCTCTTCTTTTGAACTAAATTTCTAACTCCCAAAGGAGATATACCTGTTTTCCAAAAGAAAAACAATGGTGTCAGGAGAATACTATCTTTTACAAAACAACTTTTGTAAAAAGGAAGCCAATTTTAGTTACTCATTTATTCATTCATCCAAAAGTATTTTTTGAGTATCTACAATATGTCAAGCATTGTATCAATATTGGAAATAAACTGATAGAGTATAGTTATTCATTAATTTTGGCTATGGATTTATGAAATGCATGACAGCTGTGTCAGGTTCCATTTGCTCCTTTTCCATTTTCTGTTATTTTTACTTAGCAATATGTCACTGTCTAAATATACATAACTTGAGTCCTAATTATTAAATATTTTCAAGTGCTATAGTTTGCAGAAGACTATCCAACATCTATTCTGTCAAGCGGGCTTACAAAATTTAAACAAATTTTACTGAAAACAGCATTAGCAAACAGCATATGACTTGGCTGTCTGAAAGATTTGTAGAGCTTGGCCAGTTCATGCATTCTTCCGCCCAAATGAACTTGTCAAGAGCTCAAACAAACCAGGAGAGAATGCCAGAAATCTCAACTTTATTTGGTGAAGCAAAATTCATAGTTTAGGTCCTGGAATTCATTCAGTCACAGAGTTATAGTATTTGGTAGGAAGAATAACTTTTGGTCTGGAAGGAACACTGGTAGAATCAGTGAGCTCAGATTCTAATCCATAGCAGAGTGTGCTGAATTTTAATTTATATGTATGAGTTTTAGATCTGTTTCAATAACTTTGAGAAAAATTATGAAACAATGACTAGTCCTAATCTTAATTGGTACAAGGGAGTAAAGATGTATTATTTGTAGCATCTATAATTCACCTATGGTTAATGTTAATTTTTTAATTTTTAAAAACATTTTTATTGCATTAACTTTGATTTACAAAACACGTTTTAGATGTGCAGGTTTCCTCTTCATCAAATGCCTGAAACACACCATGCCTACACCAAATTTCTACTGTCTTCTACCCTTGTTCATTGAACCCCCTCTACTCTCTACCCCTGCCTTCCAACACTTCCACCCTCTAGTAACCTCAGTTCTGTTGTCAGTGTCCAAGGGTTAGTCTTTGTTTTGTTTATTACATTCATTTGCTTTCTTTATATTCCACATGTGAGTGAGAGTACCAGGTATTTGTCTTTCTCCTTCTGACTTGTTTCATTTAGCATAATCCCCTTTAGTTCCATCCATGTTGTTGAAAATGGTAGGATTTCATCTATTTTTTTCAGTTGAATAGCATTCTATAATGTATATATACACCATACCTTCTTTATCCATTCATCTGTCAATGGGCACTTAGGTTGTTTCCACTTCTTAGCAATTATAAATAGAGCTACAATGAACATGAGGGTGCATATATTTTTTTCAGTTAGTGTTTTTTGGGGAGGATAAATACTCAGAAGTGGGATGATGAGATCATATGGAATTTCCATTCTCAAGTTTTTTGACACCTGGCCCTGGGTCACAAACCCAGGTCTGGAAACTTTATATGGATTGCCTTCTCCATCTTAGCTACAGGGATGTTATAGATTCTCAATTTTTGATGCCTCTCCATACTGCTTTCCATAATGGTTGCACAATTTACACTCCACCAACAGTGTACAAAGGTTTCCTTTTCTCCATAGTAATGTTAGCCTTAAAATCAGTCTTGAAAGAACACTGCTTTTTATCCTGTACTAATTTAAAGAATAGTTATAAAAGAGCTAGTACAGTAGATTGATTGCACTGATACTGTAGTACCAAATCTTACCCATTTCCTGTATCCAATCCTATGTAATACATTTTATTTTTACCCCCAGACCTGGTCTTGAACTTGGTTGGGTTTTACATGGCCTGCAGTTTAGCCACCTGAGTAACAGGGGTGCACCTGTAGTTAAAAATAATAAATAAATAAAAAATAAAGCAAGCATGCTATGGTGGCTTAGTGGTTGAGTCCACTGCCTCTGGCTGGCATAAGCCATATATATTCCAAGAACTTAGGTTTATGTCCTATGGCCAACTGTAGACAAAACAACTGCTCACCTCCATTCCTAGCTAAATTGTCCTTAAAAAAAATTGGTATACCCTGGTGTCTTAGTAAGTCTGTTTGGTGTAGTACACATACATCCTAAGGACCCAGGTTCAAGACCCAAGGTGGGGGGAACAACAAAGATCAAGAACTAAATAAAATAATAAAAATGTTTCTTTCTCCTCTCTCTTCCTGCCTGCCTCTGCTCACCTTCATTCCTGCTGGCACCTTTCTTTTAAAATAAACAAATTAAAAATAATTTAACCTTGTCCCAAAAGAGATCTTGCTTTTGCCCTCAGTTTCTAGGAGATAATCTCATGCCTGATATGTCTTTCTTTGCCTGGGGTGGGGTGGTGTCTTGGTCACATTGAATAATTTAACTGTGATTTAAAATGGGGGTTGACCAAACAAAAAAATTTTCGGAGTATGAGCTGGTCATACCATAGAGGCCAACAATGTGAATTGGGCTGGAGCTTTTGGGTTATGAAGCCCTAGTAACTCTAGACACCAAAGTTTAGATGAGAGTCCCTGCTTGGCAGCATCTTATATTTATTGTCAGGGGCTGATGCTGAGAAAATAATGTTTCCTGAAAATAATAGAAGTTCTACTTTTGATACTTCCCTGGATTCCACCCTAAAGACTTCTTTCTTGGCTGCTTTTAATATGTATCCTTTTTCCATAATACACCATAACCATGAGTAGTATAATTGCTTTCAGTGAGTTCTGTAAGCCCTATAGAAAATGAAAGTGGTTTGGGAAACCTCCAACAGAACTGGAACTCTCAAACATGGATTTAGTATCAGAGAAGAGGGTGATGTCTTGTAGGGACTGTTCCCTCTAACTCTGTAGTAGACCTAGACCCCTCACAATATCCTTTGCCATTTACCCTTGTAATACTCTCCCATTGTAACTCTGGACTTGACCATATGATGAACTTTGTGATGCAAGTGCAAACTGCATCATGCTTTTACCCTCTGCCATCATTATCAAAAGAATGTACCCATGATAACTTGTTTAAAAAAATGAGAGACATATGATTGATGTAGAACCAACTCACACCCATTGTCCCAAGAAGAAGTTTTAAAAAATATTCAACAGTGCACCACCCTTAGATGTATAAAATCAGTCAGACCAAGATCATCAGAATCACCTAATCAACTGCCCAGGTATGTGAGAAATAAACACTTGTATGCTTTTGTGATTTTTGTGGCTCCTTGTTATGAAACATTATTGTAACAACAAATAACTGGTAACAGCTACCTCCTAAGCTTCCATGTTAATGTAGGAATAAACAGAATGGATAATGTAAATCTCCAAATTCTTTTTCTCCAACATTGAAAACTTAATGATCATTTATTTTGATAATCTATACATTATAAAATATTAAAGATTTAGGGATATTTCCAGCTGAGATCTGGAGAAGTGAAACAACAGATTAGGTAAAGGGAAACAAATTACTTTTGCTT
Organism: Solenodon paradoxus; assembly: GCA_004363575.1. NCBI lineage: Eukaryota > Metazoa > Chordata > Mammalia > Eulipotyphla > Solenodontidae > Solenodon > Solenodon paradoxus. The sequence continues at coordinate 600,515 of RJWH01000213.1, read as the reverse complement.
TAGGAATATAGCGCACATTTTGTCTAATATTCAGAATCCCTCTGAATAGTGATAAAAATGAAACTATACAAGACACTAGAGAAGTAAAAGTTATAACCTATATTAAAAGCCACTTGTCAGATATTTTAACTGATTGGGAGATTGACAATTTATCTTACTTTTTAAATTTCTACTAACTTTTTGATGGAATTGATAGTGAATGAAATGGTCCATTAAAAAAAAAAGAAAGAGGGTTGGGGAGAGAAAAAGCAAAGAAAATAGTGCAATGAACTAGGAATAGACACCTTAAAGTAGAGACAAAATTATGTATTCAAATTAATTTTGACCTTGATATACCCAAATGGATCTGTTCCATCTTCTAGCTTAGTAAGTATGATGTTTCATCTTCGTTCTATTCACCACTGTGTTAAGCATTATGTCATATTTCAGAAGATGGAGGAAAAGGAAATCTGTTGTACTTTGCTCTTGAATAGAAGCACAGCCATGTTCATGGCATCCCTGCTATGCAAACATACATAGCTGGTTGCCAGTAACTTTGTTATTTCAGGGGCCCCAGTATAAATTCTTTCTCTATCTCTTGTCTTCTTATCTTTTTCTTTATCCCCTTAACATGTAACATAATCTCTAACTACAAACCTGCCTAAAGAATGAACTTGCAATTTTTCTCCAAGTCTGATCAGATATGCCTTACCTCCTAATGTTCTGTTACTGGTCCAAGACTGAAATTTATGCACTACAACTAAGTAAATGGATGGCTGTCTCATGTTCATGTACACATAAAACCATATACACATGTACATGAATAATTTTAATAGCAGAGAAAATGTTATTCATCATGGTATCCTCTCAGTTTAAGCATGATGCTTGGCACACATAGATTTGCAAAAGTGTCTGTTGAATGAATTAATAAACACATATCTTTAAATACATTGATACCTTCACTACCAAAAGCTAGACTGGGATTCACTGACTTAAGAGGCTCAATTTGTGCCCTTAAAAGAATATACACAGGCAAGAATTGTCAACTATCTAAGTGACCATTGTCAGATGATGAATAAAGAAGATGTGGTACATATATATATATATTATAAATATATATACACACATACACACAATGGAATACTACACAGCCCTAAAGACGATGAAATCCTGTCATCTGTGACAATACGGATGGGACTAACAGGGATTATGCTAAATGAAATAAGTCAGAAGGAGAAAAACGAATACCCAAGGATCTTACTCATATGTGGAATATAAAAAAGCAAAGGAACAGACCAAACAAAACCCAACCCTTAGACATTAAGTTACCAGTAGGGAATGGAGAGGAGGTGAGTCAAGTGGTGGTGGCATCCAATGGACAATGGTGAAGGACTTTCAGTAATTTGGTGATGGGCAGGGGGGTCTTGTCATATCTTTGAGGAATGGTGGACCTGCACATATAAGTTTATATTATTTTGTAAGTTACCTCAATAAATATTACATTTAAAAGAATGTACAGTATTAATTTATTACATGAGTAAACAAATACCATTTCTTTGAACTTTAGGCATATCTGAGGACAGACAACTTTTACCTCATGACCTCAAAATATTATCAAGATTATAGTCATTTATAAATAATTGTTGCATTTACTAACCATGTGCTATAATTGTTTGATACAATTAAATGATTTGGTTGAATATTTTGACAGTTTTATTGAGCTATAATTCAATATAACCAACTTATCCACTTAGAGGGTACAATCCAACATTCTCTAGCATGCTCACAGAATTATGCAACTATCACCACAATTAATTTTACTACATTTCATCACTTCCAAAATCCCTAAACCTGTTACCACTAATCAAATATTTCCCCACTCCTACTCCAAGATGAACTCTAATTTACTGTCTCTATAGATTTGCCTATTCTGAACAGTTCCTATACAGTGAATGAATTCTTTCACTTAGCACAATGTTTTCATGCTTCATCCATGTTGTAGCATGTATCGGTACTCCATTCCCTTCTATTGCTCAATAAAGTACCACTGTATGAAAATACTAAATTTTTTTTACACATGCATCAGTTGCATCATATTTGCATTATATTTGGATTGTTTCTACTTGAATATTTTGAATAAAATTGCCATGAAAATTCTTGTACATGTTTTGCATGGACATATGTTTTCAATTTTCTTAGGTTTATATCCAGGAATTACTTGATCATGTGGAAACATGTTTAACTTCTTGAGGAAATGTCAAACTGTTTTCCAAAGCAGGTACACTATTTATAATCTCACAAATTGTAAATAAGGATTCCAATTTCTGTACATCCTCACCAGTCCTTGTCACTATCTGTCTATTTTACTGTGGTCTTTTTAGTGGGTATAGAGTGATATTTCATTGTGACTTTTATTTGTATTTCCCTGATGGATAATAATATTGAGCATCTTTTCATATACATTTTTTTCTGTTCTTATTAAAAACTAAAAATTATTTTTATTGAGTGAACATTGCATAATAACATTACATAGGTTTAAGGTGTACATCATTGGAAATCAACATCTGTATATAATAAAGTTCACTGCTAAAAGTCTAATTCTATACTTAACATAACTGAACAGACACCTGCAAAAATATGAAATTATTAGAAACATACATAAAACCTAAATCAAAATGGATCGAAGACCTGGGCATAAGACCTGAAACCCTAAAATATCTAGAAGGAAATAAGGGGGAAACACTCAGTGACCTCAACATCAAAGAGGTCTTTGGGGGAGGAAAAGTGATAACAAAATAAACTAAAGCAAAACTAAGCAATGGGGACTACATCAAACTGAAGAGTTTCTGCAAAGCAAGAGAAACCACTAAAACAAAACCAAAAAAACCCACAGAATTGGAGAGAATCTTTACACAGAATATATCAGATAGGAGCTTAATCTCTAAGATACACAAAAAACTCATATACTTCAACAAAAAAAAAAAACAAATGACCCATCCAGAAAGTGGGCAAAAGAACTGAATAGAGACCTATCTAAAGAAAACACACAGATGGCTTACAGACACCTGAAAAAAATGTTCTACATCACTCATCATCGGAGAAATGCAAGTAAAAACTACAATGAGATACCATCTCACAACAGTGAGAATGGCCTATATGGAAAAGACTGGAAATAGCAGGTGTTGGAGAGGGTGTGGAGAAAAAGGGAACCTCCTACACTATTGGTGGGAATGTAAATTGGTGCAACCTCTTTGGAACACAGTATGGAGATTCCTAAAAAAAAAAAAAAAAAAAAGATGGATTTATCATTTGATTCTGCAATCACACTCCTCGGCAGATACTCAGAGGAAATGAAGTCTTTAATGAGAGAAAAAAAAAAAAACAAAAAAACACCTGTACCCCTTTGTTCATAGCAGCACAATTCATAATAGCTAAGTGCCCACCAACAGATGATTGGATGGTACATATACTCAATGGAATTCTATACCACTATTAAAAAAGACAAAATTGTGTCCTTTGCAACAATCTGGATAGAACTGGAGAGGTTCATGTTGAGTGAAATAAGTCAGAAAGAAAAACAGAAAAACAGGATAGTTTACTCAGAAGTAGAATATGGTGAAATGAAACAAATGAACATACAAATCCCAACAAAAATTGCAGGACCCAAGACTGGTGGCAGGGCGGGGATGGTGGTGGTGGGGAGAGTGGGAAGAGGGGAAATGGTGGTGGTAAGGGACACAGGAGTTCAGCTGGTGGGTGTGGTATGAAATATAGACTGAGATGAAATATAAGTATCCTAAAATGAATTTAGCATTGCCAACTAAAGAAATAATAAATACTACCATTAAAAAAAATAATTATAGGGGTGACCTCGTAGTCTTACCTGGTTAAACCAGGCATAGTTCACACACATCCCAAGGTCCTGGTTCAAAACGCAGGGCTGGGAAACAACCAATGATGAGCAACTGAATAAAATAAAGTGCTGCTTCTTCCTTTCTCATCCTGCCTGCCTGCCTACTCTCCTTCATTCCTACTTGTACCTTTCCTTTAAAAAATTAATTTTATTTAAGGAATATTGCATCATAAAAGTATATAAGCTTAAGGTGTTTATCATTGTAAATCAGTATCTGTATAATAAATTCACTGCTAAAAGTCTAATTTTATACTTCACCATATAATTAACCCCTTTTACTCACCTTTGCTCATTTCAAATTATAATATTATTTTATTATTGAGTTTTAAGTGTTCTGTATATACTATGTATACATATTCTTTATCAAATATGTAACTGGCAATACTTTTTCTCACTCTGGGTTGTTTTTCAGGTTCTCGATATTGCTTGTGGCACAAAAATTTTACAATTTTTATGAAGTTCTGTTTTTTTGTTGCTTGTGTAATAAAGGTAGTTGGGTTTTTGATAGGGATTGCATTGAATTTGTACATCAATTTGGGAAATACTTCCATATTAACAAAATTAAGTCCCCAATCTATGAACCCGAGATCATTTCTCTCATTTCTAATTTTTTCCTGTATTTATGTTCTTCTGTGGTCCATATTATTTAACTTCTCTAAGTTTCTGTTCTCTTACCTAACAAAAGTATATATATAACAATGCCTATCTCATAGGATTTGAAGATTAATAATAAACATGTAAACCCTCTGTGTAGTGCCTGTAACAATAAATGCTCAATTGATCTTCACTGTTTATCTTTGTCCATTTGGGCTACTGTAACAAAATCCCACAAACTGTGTCTTATAAACAACACGCATTTATTCTCACACTTCTAGAGGACTGAAGTCCAAAATTAGGTACCAGCATGGTAAGGTTCTTGAAAATCCTTTTTCAGGTTGCAGACTACCATCTTCTTGATGTATCCTCAAATGGTGATGAAAGGGATAAGGGAGCTCTCTTGGTCCCTCTTTACTTGTAAAGAGGCATTAATCTCAACCATGAGGGCTCTGCCCATATGACCTAATCACCCCCAAAGATCTCACCTCTTCATGGCATTACTTGGGAATTAAGATTTCAACATATAAATTTTGGGAAGACATAAATGTTCAGATAAGCACACTATTATAATTACAGCACTTAACCCTGATTTGTTCAAAAAAATTTTTATTTTAAAAGATTATTAGAGCCCTAACTTTCCCTAAGTATGCTTCCCCATCGCTTTGGAATTAATTGACTTTGTATCTTTTTTCTTTCAATTTTTCTATTACTTCCTAAAGAATAAAGGGTCAAACTGATAAAACTGGGTTCATATGCTACTCAGAGAAGTCCAAAAGAATGGTTGCTTAACTAAGCAGAGCTACTCCTCCTTCCCATGTAACCACATACATATTAGCAATGACATTTAGGATTTAATAACTCATCCCCTATGGTCTAATCTCCACACATAGTGATTCTTTTAAAACTTAAGTCAAATCATCTCACTCTCCTTTTCAAACTTCTGTAACAGCCCATCGCTCTCAGAATGAAAACTATAAGCATTACAATAGCTCTGAAAATGGTTAGATGTGTAAGGTCCTACTTGATTTGTCACTTGCCTACTCTCTGACTTCACCTCTAACCTCTGTGTTTTGTCTTAGACCTTCTTCAGATTTTCCAGGCACACTTCTGGTATGCCTTGATGGCTTAGTGGTTAAGACTGTGGCCTCCAGCCAGTATAGTCCACATACATCCCCAGGACCCAGGTTTGCTACCCAGGACCCTGTGGAACAACCAAGATGAACAACTAAAAAAATAAATATATGTTGAGTAATTGGCCTTTAGAATTGTGTTGTACTATAAGCAAGTAACTTCAGTAGTAAGAAGAGAAATGGACAGCTCTAAAATAATCTTGCTGGAAAATTGTTTTCAGTCAGATGGAATCCTGCCCTGGTTGATCAAGACAGGTTGCTCTACCTTAAGTTCAAACACATGTAGACACAATCCAGTCCTTTTAAGTTGGTAAGACTTTCATGAAATATTAGAGCTAGTTTTAACGTGGGAGGAAAGTGGGTGGACAGAGAATTAGAGCTTCAGAAAAGTTTGAAATGTATCCAATTTCCCATCCCAACACTTCTTCCCTTCCCCAACAAAATAATGGCTTCTGTGTATAAATAGGTTTTAATGACAATCTTTTTGTTATTAAAAAATTACTCTAATCCTAGACTACCTTCTCCAAAGGCATAGCAGCTTTCCTGGTAATGAATTTATAAGATCTTACAAGATACAACTTCTGACAATGCTTAACTTTGCAGTTGGAAGACATGCTTGTCTGGAGACTGAACTCTGTTTCCCAGAGTGCATCTCTAGGAGGAGTCAGGAAAACGTGGCAGAAGCATGCTTTTGACAATGTGGTTAACTGTGGAGGGCTTTGGGGCCGGCATGAAAATTGAACTACATTTCCCAGAGTACATCTCTAGGAGGATTCTGGGAAGTGTGGCAGAAGTAGGCATTGTCTCTCTGGGGAACAGAAAAACACGGTCCCAGGCACACTGGGAGTTTCCTGGTATCTGCTGATTCTTCAGGCCTAGGAAGGCACCCGGCGACAGACGTGAGTATAGCAGAGTAACTAGTTCACGTGCTTAGTGCAGGAAGGATTTTATGGGGAATTACAAGCAGAACGTGAAAATTGCTGTCATAGCATTTTGTGATTTTAGCTTAGTCTCTCTTCCTTCTTGCAAAAACCAGGGAATGACACGATTTTGTGTCATAACCTGTGGAGCTAGCTTACTAACTGCAGCAAATAATGTCCTGATACTTTTTTGGAGAGTTGTTTAAAAACTGAATTTGATAACTTATCTGCATTATGCCTATATTATTTTTTTAATTGAGAGGAAAAATTGTTTAGAAAGCAAACCATGAAGCTGATCAGTGAGACCTTGAAATCTGTAACCCACTGGTTCTTCAGTTTTGCATATTTCTCCTGACTGAGGCTCACAGTGATGAAAAGGCAGATGCTGAAAAGGGCTCTCTCAAGTCTCAAAAATGGCACTACAAATCTGGCCTCTTCTCAGCAGAAGTAACCACAGAGATTTAAGACACCTTTTTTTTTTTTTTTTTTTTTTTTCTATCATGCTGTGGTACTTTATAAATTAATCTTTCTTCTGTTAAGGCAAATAGGGTGAAAATGTGAATTATTTTCACAGGTTTTGAGAAATTGTTCATCTTAAAAATTAATATGCTTTACAAGTTTGGATTCTGGTAACAGGTCTGTTGGGGTGTGAGACCAAGTGGTAGAGGGGGAGCAATGGACAGTGGTCAAGGGTTCTTAGAACTTTGGTAGTGGGTGTGGTTTAGTATCATACATTTGAAGAAGTATGAACCTGTATTCCCCAAACATGCAGAGGTGTAAAACCACTGTTCTCTCATTTTTTTAAAAAAAGGTCAGAATACAGATATATACATGTGTGTCTGTGTAATCTTTTTGATAGTGTTGTTGCATGTGTATTTGTATATTTTGTTTTTTTCAAAACCTGCAGGCCCAGGTCACAAACCAGTGTCCTTGGGCTTTATATGGTCTGCACCTCAGCGGTCTCAGTGACCTGAGCCACAAGGGTGCACCCAGTGTTATTTAAAATCAAAGATGCACAAATGTTTTACTTTTCGTCTATATCAGCTTTTGTACTTTAAAAAAAACATAAGTAGTAAGTTAAAGTTGAAAAATCTTTTCCCATGTATTTCTCATCAAATAAGAGCTTTAGAAACAATTGCCTGGGTTTGAGTCTCCTTAGATTGTGATCTCAGATTGGTTAACCTCTCACAGCTTTATCTTTCTCACTTATAAAATGGGATTGATTGCTTAATGAATTAATTCATATATACATTGTGTTTTACAGTGTGATAGGGACTGTACTAGATGCTGTAGACAAGGAAGCTGCAATTCTAACCCTTAAAGATTTTACTGTAATACACTTTAGATCCATTTTCTCTCCTTTCTAAGAAGTGAGACAGAAATCAAGCTCCAAGTTAGGTGACTGCACCCAGTCACAAATTCACTTAGTGGGCGAGCCAGAAATAAAAGTCCCTGAATCTCTCCAGTGTTTACTTCCTGTCTCTTCCTTGCTTTGGAAACACACCTTTTCACTGTAAACAAAACAAAAGGCAGACCTTAGCCTATCATCCAAAATAGAATAATAGTGCTAATATTTTCTTCCAAAGCACTCATTTTCTAAATATTGAACTTTTATCCCCACAGTGTGTTAACAATTCAAACAAAACAACTATCGGTTCCTAATGTGGTATTTGAGCAGCTGCCTATGAGTGTGATATCGTGTTTACCAGTTGTATATCAGCATATTAACCAAATCTGAGTGACAGGGCCAATACACTTTGAATAATATATCACACTGAAGACTCCTAGAAGACCCCAGCGTTAGTTTTCTAAATAGAATAGGAATATACAAAATTACACTTTCATCATGAAAGTAATCTCATTTATCTTCTTAATTGCTGAGAGACTTTTTTGTACTGTACTGTACTGAAGTTCAGTCTGAATGTATGCTTCATAGAGAAAAGCTATCCATAGAGCAAATGATTCCTACAGTGTATTTGGGTAATCATACTGTGGAAAATGTTTTAAGAGTACTAGAACATTTTTAAAATTAGAATGGTCAAAAGTAGAGGAAAGCAACTATAAATTCACGAGCGCAGGACATCAGATAGTTTATAAAACAGAGAAACTAAAACTATTAAATTGAAAACATTTTGAATCTTAATAGTGATCAAAGAATTTTTTTTTTCCTTTTTAACCAAATACTATTTAGCCTTATAAAGGTGGTAATGTGTAGAAAGAGTCATGATTTTTAAATAAATTTTTCCCAATATTTCCATGTTGGGGAACTTATCTCAAAGAAGTAATCTGAAAATCTCAGCATAGAAGTATTTTGAGGTGTTTTATATCTGTAATTTAAAATCAGTTACCTAGATGTCTGAAATCAGGGAGAAACAAAATAGGATGAATCTACCTGATAGACTATGCAACCAAAAACACCCCAAAACCAAAAAAGAAGCTTATACAAAAACATGGAAAGCTGTCTATGACGTGTTTCAAGAAATCAGTTTGAAAAAATTTGCATTCCCTCATGAATAAACAAAAGTTGTGTAGAAAGACTAGAGAATATATATTAAATTATAAGTTATATGCTAACATGATGATATTATGAGTGCTCTCACAGTTCTGCTTTCCAGATGTCCTATACTAGTTTTTCTAATTTTAATAATGTATTAAAAAGAGAAAATTAAATTAAAGGAAGTCATCTTCTATTTGACTTGTTTTTTTAAGTTGTATCGTAGTTGTCAGTTTTCCAGTTTTCACTTAAAAATTTTTTTTTATATTTTCCAGCCTGGTCTCAATCCCAGGTCCATGACATTTAAAGCCTGCACATTAGTCATCTGAGCTACAGTGGGGTGCCTCTTCTTTGACTTTTAGATAGTCTTTATACTACCTTTATATAAGATGTGTATAAAAAATCTACAAGGGACCATTTATATACTAAATTTATGACTATATCAGTTAAGGTACAATTAAATGTCAGTTAAAATGTCATTTTCTTGATATTTGAAATTTTTTCAAAGCTACATTTAGAATTTTACTGTTTCTTCTATAATCTCTGTGACCACCAACAGTTCATGATAACCCACAAATGTGTAAGGTTAATTTACTAGCAGAAACTAGACAAAACATCAGGTAACCAAATAAGTAAGCCACAGAGATTAGCTGGTAGTCATAATTATAACCAAACAACTCTTAAAGTTTTCAGGATTCCAGGAACTAACCAAAGGAATTCCTTATGGCTTCTAGGGCACGTGATGAGGTACTACTGGGAATTATGACCTGGAAATAACTGTGTACTTTGTGCTAGGAACTATTTTATTATATTTTATCTTATAAAAGGAAGATGTACACATGGTTAAAAAAATCTTTTTTAAGTACAGAAATGTATAAAGTCAAAATTACAAGTAGCTTTTTTCAGTCCTTATCTCCTCCATCCCACTCGCCCAGATTAGTCACTGTTAACAGTTTGGTATGTGTGGTGGTAGTCACTTTTTTAAAATATAAATAAATAGGTGCTCCCTGATGGAGTATCTGTTGGGCCAATGCCGCTGAAGGAGTGCAGGCCACATAACTCTGGGTTTAATTGGGGGGTGGGGAGGGGAGAACAGAAGGACAACCAGTGAGAACAACTAAATACAAATAAAAAATAAAGTGCTTCTTCCTCCTCTCTCTTCCTACCTGTCTACTTGCCCTCATTCCTGCCTGCACTTTTCCTTAAAAAAAAAAATATATATATATATATATGTATATATATAATATATATAACTTGTAAATGGTTTGTATGTTTATGTCCTTTTCTTATAAATCAATTAGACCATGCTAAACCAACCAAATATTACTTGCTTTTGTACTAATATATTCTTAATCTTTCCCTGTTATTACATATGTATTTTTTCATTGTTATCTTAATTTCTATTTATTTTTGACCACTTGTATCATTTCCTTTTATCATAATTTTCAGTTAATATTCCTATACATACCTTTTCTTTCTTGGGATAAATTCATAGAAGTGGAATTGCTAGGTGAAAGGAATATTTAATGTTTTGATAGATTTTTCCCAAATTGCCCTCCAAAAATTTTGTACCACTTTACATTATCAGAATTGTATATAAGACTGATATATTGACTTTAAATACATTTATTTGAATATATCACACAAGCCTTTGGGTGATTAATATAAGAATTATATTTTCAATGTTCTCCTAGAGTGCTTTGTAACCCACATATCACATTGTCTTCAGTGAAAGCTGTATCTTTACTTTCTTTCTCCTTGATATAGAGATTTTCATCCTGTTTATTTTTGTTACCCTTAAGGGAACTTATACTATAAAGTCAGTACTCAATAAGTACTTTGTTGAATGTCATTTGCTAAATATATTTACCCTTGCCTAGGACAGAGATTGTAGCCAAAAATGTCTAAGGGTTAGTCATCAGTGATTCATAATTACGTAAGTAAGAATTAGGCTTAAGCTTTAGACTTCCTTAGTGGTTTAATGTGCTTCTCTTGGGCACAGTTAAAAGGATGGTTGGTTATTTAACTACTGATTATCTAGTTTTAGTAGAAAATCTTTGATTTTTTTTATTGCTAATGTGAAATGGACTTTTTGTTAGGAATAAAGTTTTGATACACAATTTAAGAATAACCTTCTGCAGAATGGATTGTCAATATAAAGAATTTTTATTCTTTATGCTCTGGTAGAGTAGTGGTTAGGTGTGTGGGTAGGGGGGGTGGGCGGGGGCACAAGCAGTGTGAACAACTAAATAAAAATAAAATAAAATGCTTCTTCCTCATCTCTCTTCCTACCTGCCTGTCTACTCACCTTCAATCCTGCCTATACCTTTCCTTTAAAAATTTTTTTCTTTCATAATACCAAATACAAAAATTTTTAGATTCATGTAGATTATTTTAGATCCATTTGTACAGCTGCCTTTTGAAATATTTTCTAAATGCCTGTGATTTTATATTTTTTCCTTTCTCTTTTTCTTTAAGGAAATGTGCAGGCAGGAATGAAGGTAGCAAAGGCAGACAGGCAGAAGAGAAAGGAGAAAGAAGCACTAATTTTATTTAGTTGTTCATCTTGGTGTTCCCGCTGGCCCTGGGATGTGTACCCAGGACCTTGGAATGTATGAGAACTGTACCCAGCCCCTACTGCACCATAATGTGCCTATTATTTTCTTATCTATAAGATTTATCTTCGTTTTCAAAATAACTATGGTTTTCATGTATTCTGAGAAACTTGGATCCTTGGGCTGAATGTGGACTGCACCCCTGATGTAGGCTTAACCCCTGAGCTACCAGGATATGCCCGTTAACTAATTCTTACACCAGCCTATAAGTAGGCAGAACAAGTTTCAATATTTTAGAGTAGAGAAGAGATACTGAAGAGTTGAAATCTCACAGCTAGTTAGTGGTAGAAACGCAATTTAGCAGGCAGTCCCTCTGACTCTTGTTTTCCCTTTCCTTAACATTAAAAAGTAACCCTATCATTGCTTAAAGTATAACCCTCTTGGTGATTCATTACTTTAAATTGCATACTATGACATAGCTTTCATTTTCTTAACTTTTCTCTAAGGACTTGAAAATGTCCCTGTGTTGTGGAATTATCTGCAGAAGAAAATCTTTTTGGTGCTATAGGCCACTGTCAACTTATGTCAGTAAGACACGGTGAGTTTTGACCAACCTAAGCACTGATTATTCTATCTTTGGTCTGTTAATTTATAAAATCTAAGTATCTTAAAATCCTATATTGAGGACTAAGGATGTATGATCAAGATTTACCTAAAAGAATGATCACTGAAAATTATAATTGGAAAAATTCTAAATAAACCAGTGATATATGTAATACTTAAATATAAATTCTACTAAGATAAGAACCTTGTTTGTCTTTTCCCTAGTGCATACAATAGTACCTGGCACACAGTAGGCACTGAAGTATTACTGAATAGATGAATGAACAGAGAGAGTAAATTATTGAATAAGTTCATGAAGTTTCCTTAAATAAGATAAATAACTCCAATCCCTGCACTCCACACACACACACACACACCCCCAAACTGAACGTCACTAAGTTAGATGAGGAAAAAAATCTTGGCACACCCTAGTGGAACAGCAGTTGGGTGCAGTCCATTTGCACCCCCAAGGCCCTAGGTTCACATCCTGGAGCCAGCAGCGAAAACAAAGATGAACAATAAACAAAATAAATGCTTCTTCCTTCTCTCTTGTCCTGCCTGCCTGCCTCTGCTCACCATTCCTGCCTGTACTTTTCCTTAAAAAAATATAAAGAAAGAAAGAAAAATCTCTACTAGTACAGGAAGATGATAAAGGACTACTTTTGTCCCAGTCTGGGAAAATTTGAAATCTGTGAATTTGAAAGCACTAGCATGCTCTCAGTTCAGGGGATTGGAAGGGAGTTAAATCTGCATGTTGCGGTCTAAAAACCTCTGCTAATCATACCCATGAGATACCTTGTAGAAGCAAATATAAGCCACCTCCCCGCCCCAGGAAGAATATACTCACAACTAGGGCTTCCCATATAGAAAGCTCTGCCAATAATGAGTGCCCAGTCTAAAATCTAAGGCACATAAGCATATTATTAGACATAAACTCGACTGAGAACAATAAAACTGCAATATTTGTTTTAGATATTATTGGATGTAGGTTACTTATAGTTCTCAAATTGAGAGTCTGAGAATAATAGAATTATTGAGTTCAGTCTAAAAGACAAATATGTTAAAGTGATTAAACCTATTAAAAATAATCAAAATTCATAAGAATAAACTATCAGTAAAGAACATGATGTGAAATGTTAATATATTTAAGAAAAAAGACCTCAGGAACATTCAGAGGTTGAAGTCTGTGGCTTCAGATAATGTAGTCCACATAAAGCCCAAGGACCTAAGTTCACAGCCCAGCGCCAGAGGAACAACCAACAGCTAAGTGGATAGATAGATGCTTCTTCCTCTCTCTTCCTGCCTGCCTATTTGCCTTCATTCCTTCCTCTAAATAAATAAACATTTCTTAAAAAAGGCTACAAATCAGTAGACATGAATCTAAGTTATACCTCTTTATACACACACACACTCACACACACCATATTTTGCCATGTATACCGTAACTTTTTTGCCCAAATTTAAGAAGGAAAAATAAGAATGTGAATTATACATGGGTAGCACTAATTCCTACCTATATAAATTTTTTAATTCTTTTATCATACTTCTTGTACCATATGTTAAAAAGTAAATGCTAAAATTTCTTTATAATACAAAAGACAAGTACCTAAATATAAAAAAATAAAAATTTGATTTTAAAATTAGCAGTAAAGATTTTTTTCCTGAAAGTACAGGCCAAAAACATGATGCACATCTTAAATGCGACTATACTATTCATGGCAAACTATGGTATATAAAATATTAATGTATGTTTGTGTGTGTAATTTGAATAATTCCAAGATGTATTCCAAGCTGAGCAGTGGGATTCCTGATTATTTCCCTTTAAAAAAATTTGGTAACTATTTTCTGGTTTTTATAGAATGACTATTTTTTTGTTGGTTTGTTTTGTATTATTCCTTTTCAGGCTCTGGTCTTGAACATAAGTCTTAGGCTCCTTGCTGTCTGAACCTTAGCTGCTGAGCCACAAGGATACATCTTGAATAGCAGTTTTCATTTTTCTAAGAAAAATGTTTTAAGTTTGATAAAAAAATTTTTTTTTAAAGTAAAGTTGCAGCAGAAATGAAGGCAAGTAGGCAGGCAGCAAGATGGAGGAGAAAGAAGCACTTTATTTAGTTGTCCATCTTGGTTGTTCCCTCTGGACCTGGGACGTGAATCCAGGTCCCTAGGATGTATGTGGATTATGCCCAGTCAGAGGTGGCAGACCCAACTCCTATTCCACAAGGGCGAGCTAAGTTTGAAAATCTTAATATTGTAATTTTCATGCTATTATAATAAAGGGGAGACAATGAATTAAAAAAATAGTATTCCTGGGGTCCCCTTGTGGAGTAGTGGTGAAGTCTGTTGCCTCTGGTCAAGTGCAGTCCAAATACATCCCAAGGACTTGGGTTCACATACTGGGGCCAGGGAAACAACCAAGATGAAAATCTAAATGAAAATAAATAAAAGTGTTTCTTCCTCCTCTTTCTGCCTGCCTGTCTTATCACTTTCATTCCTGCCTCCACCTTTCCTTAAAATAAAAATAACAGTATTCCTGATCAAGAAGAGTATAAGCAATCTTTTAAATCTCATTTCCTGTACCTGGGAGGTTCCAGATAAGATTTTACTCTGTAATTGTATAGTGAAGGAAAAACGAAAATAGTGGTGAACCTAATGTATTATATTAAGATGCTGATTTACTATGATACATACCTTAAACCTATATAATGTTATAATGCAATGTTTCTTCAATAAAATTAATTTTAAAAACCTTAATCTGGGTGTTTATTGTAGGGGTGTTGCTTTTTAGGGTCATTAAGGCAAAGTAATGTTACTCTTCTTTTTACAAAGGCACTGGTGTTTGGTCTGTTGTTTTTATGTGGTAACTTGTGAATGCCAAATGTCTCTCCTTTGACGTACATTGAGTCTTTTCTCCAAGAGGGTGCAGTCAGTCATAAGATTAAAATTATCATGAGTATTAAAATGTCAGGTTTCTTTTGTCTTCTACTTATGAGCTATATACTAACCCCTCATCACATAAAAATGGGTTCAAAAAATAGGTTCCTAAGGATTCCACTGGGGTGCATTTATTATTTTGCTTTATAGTTTCATGGTGAGAAAACTGCCTATTGATGTTACAAAAGCTCCCAAATACTACAGAAGATATCTATGAACTGTGTTTCTCCTTATGTGGCAAAATGTCGTATCTGATAGTTTGTTTTAGAGCTTTTGATAGGCAAGTATTTGTCCTTAAAGCCTGCATTTAGTTTTCCCTGAATCAAGTGAGCCCTGACTTAATTCTCAAGACTCTTGAAGGGATATAACCATAGGCCATCCTTAATGAAAGTACTGGAAAAGCTAGAACTTCCTTCAGTGCTGTTTCTTTTAGACAAACTATCTTTTGGTCTCTTTCCCACATTTCAATTTTGACTGAAAAAATTACTCTTATTAAATGGATCAAATGTAGATTTCACTTCCCCATCAATGGTCCTTGCAATAGATATAGGACCTAATTGTGTGCATTTAGGGGACTAGGTATTTAAAACAAGAGTGCATTAAGATAAAATTTGCAGGTGTGCCCTTATGGCTCAGGGAGCTGAGATTGGCATGCATACCACATACAGTCCATGGATCTGGATTCAAGACCTAGGGCTGGGGTGAAAAACCAGGAATGAACAACTAAATCATAAAGATGTTTCTTCCTCCACTCCCTTCCTTTAAAAAAAATTAGAAAAAAAAGATAAAACTTGTTCTTTATCCTCTCTAGATTGAATGAGACTTATTGAAGGTACAGTGTTTGATCTCCGTAGAAATAGTTTGTTCCCATCTCTAGGCATTCTGTGGTTGATGTTTTATCACTGTACTTGTTTTCCTTTCACCCCACTGCCTGTACATTCTTACCTCAGAGTAATGTTGGGAAAGTAACTTGAGGTTCAATTCAGTAAACATTTATTACCCTTGAAGTTCAATAAATATTTACTGAATTGAACTAATGTGCTAATTACTGGAGATACAGAACTAAGGTAGAGCCTGCCCTTAAGGAGAGCATAGTCTTTCAGAGGAGAGAAGTTCACAAATAGTACAATATAAATGCAACCACATACACATGGGCAAGGTACATAGTAGGACAAAAAAGGGGAAGAGTGCCTGCAGTCACCTCAAATCCTTTTGGGAGTTGGCATGCCCAGGTGGAGTAGTGTTTTGGTCAGCCTCCTCTGAAGGAGCACAGTTCACATATTTCCCAAGTACCTGGATTTGCTTCCCGGTTTCAGGAAGAACAACGAAAGTAAACAACTAAATAAAAATAAAGTGCTTCTGCTTCCTCTCTCTTCCTGCCTGCCTGTCTACTTACCTTCATTCCTGCCTGTACCTTTCCTTTAAAAAATCCTTTTGGGAGCAATTTAGGATGTAAATAAATAAACGGAAATCACCATAGTAGGAGAGGGAATCAGGAGTAGAATTTGCAAAGATGAATGTAGAACAAGTAACTAAGTATCATTTTTGTAATGCTTCTTTCCTAAATATAGGTATTTATTTGAACTGAAGGAAGACGATGATGCATGCAAAAAAGCCCAGCAGACAGGAGCATTTTACCTCTTTCATAATCTGACTCCTTTGCTTCAAATATCAGAACATCAATACCGGGTTCCCCAGCACAGCCTATTAGGTAAGCCCAAAATGGACCAGCAGAGTAGACCAGACTTTTGCCACTATGCAGAATTTAGTCCATGTTGAATCCCTGTGAAGGATCTTCTGTCTTTAGAGTCTAGAATTTTCAAACTGTTCCTGCCAATTAATTATTTCATGTATAAACCTGAGTTGCCCAGTCAAATATTATTTGGCAGTGGTATGAATCACTACTGCCTTAGACCAGGGTCAGCAAAACTGCTGCCCAAACTGGAATCCACTGACTGTTTTGTAAATAAATTTTATTACAACACATTCATTTACATATTGTCTTTGGCTTCTTTTGAACTGCAGTGGCAGTATTGAGTACTTATGACAGAGACTATATGACTAACAAAGCCTAAAATATTTTGCCAACTCCTGCCTTAGACCAGTGATTTGCAGCCTCCATGGAATTGCAGTGATACAGATTTGTGTTGTGACTTCATTTCTCCAAGAAGGGTGCAAATTAAAAGTGATCAAAATTAAAATTTGCTTTGAAATCTTCAGGGTTTGGCATTCAAAACTTTCACTTTCATATGATACCACTATACACTAACTTCTAAATACAGTGCCAGGGAATCTCTTCCATGGATCAGAGGTTGGAGTATTTGGATAAGTAGTTTCTAGTAGTGAGGCAGAATATGAGATGTTATCAGACAGAACAGAGCATCATTTAGGGATTTAAAAAATATGAGTCTTTCATGCATTGGACAGATTTTCTTCCTATATAGTGCTTGGCTTATACAGACTGGGATCTCAGATGAATATTCTACCCTGGCCCTCAAAAGCAGACTAAATGGAGACTTGATTTGGTCTCTAACATCTTAAGTGTGACACATTTTTTTTTCAGTGCCATAATAAAACTATCTTTTGAACCAACAATGTTTGGGGTATGGGATATTTCCCTTTCATGATATAATTATAGTCATACAGTGTTATGAAAAATTCCTTTCTTATTCTAAACTACTGATAAGAAAAAGGAGGCCCAGAGTGGTCAACAACTACATAGCTAATTAGCTACAGGGCAGTGACTGGAAGCCAGGAATACATGTGTCAAGCTGAAGTAGATGCCTTATAAGTCTAATATGGTAATATCACTGTGATAGTGTTATTAAACCATTGTTTTTCTCCTTTTCCTTTTCTATTTGTTTTTTTTTTTTTTAAGAGTTGGAAAGGCTCCTGGGTAAGTTTGGACAAAATACACAAAGAATAGAAGATTCTGTGCTCATTGGATGCTCTGAACAGCATGAAGCATGGTTTGCTCTGGACCTAGGGCTAAATAGTTTCTCTTCCATAAATGGTACATAACACTATTCCTAATGGGGACTTCCCAGGGATTCTCAGACTTTGGGATTTCACATAACAGTAACATTTCAAAGAAACTTAGGATATAAAAATAACTACCATATGTTGTCATTTAAAAGAAAGAACATCTTAAAGCTTTGTAAGTTAGGGGATGGGAAATGTTCTTATTATTATTCTCTGTATCTTTATACATTTTATGTGTCTTAATATTTCATAGAAATATTTAAAAATTATAATATTTCTCTTATCAACACAGCAAATACAATTGTTACCATGGAGTAGTTCTGGATCCTCCAACCTGTATTTGAGAACCTATTTGCTAAAGGTCATGGCTCCTATCAGGCTTTCTTTCTCTTTCAGGTTTAATTATGATGATGCTGGAATGAGGTTCAGCTAGAGCTTAAAGATCTCATTTCATCTCTTTTCCAGAGACAGTGTGACTAGTGCAAATGCTCCTCTCTAAAAGGCTCAAGAAATACTATGTTTTAATGTTTCCCAAATTTGCCTATATATAAGAATCCTTGGTGCTTGTTAAGATATAAAGATTTCTGGGCTTCACTCCACAACTGGTATTTAGAACCTCCAGCTTGGAGCTTGAGAACCTGTATAATTTTTATTTTCCCTAGCTGAATCTTAAAGCAAATTTAGTATTAAAAGTAGTAAAATAAAAAAGTAAGCATTTTTTAAAATTCCAACTTTATTGGTATTTTTTTAAAGCTAGTAACTATATGGATGTTCATTATAATTCTTATATGTAAAATTTACATATGTAAAATATATCATTTATAATACATATAAAATATACTTTATATACTTATTTTATTCATATTTCAGATCTAGAAGAATATGTTCGGGTTTTTATCTTAAAATTTACATAGCTTGTACACCCTATTTTAACAACATATAATTGAGAGGGTTGACAAAACAAAATTTGACATTTGTTTCATTTTCTTTTTTAATTCTCTAGGTACCTTGCAGAAACCTGAAATGGAAACAGAGCTCAAGGGGTCTTTCATTGAGCTGAGGAAGGCTCTCTTTCAACTGAATGTAAAGGATGCCTCATTGTTATCCACGGTAGATTCTAATTTCTCAACTTAGTAGGACATTTAGTAAAGGAGTGACTATACATGCTTGCATAGCACAAGGCTAGAGAAATATTTGAGTTCATCTTTTGCAGATCACAACCCTTCCTACAAACCTGGTAGGAGGACAGTGGACTGTGGAAAGACTGCTTATTTTTCCTTTTGCCTTTGTTTTTGGTCAGTCTTCTGTTAGGACCATTTTCTCCTAAGGACATGCAGATCTATGGCAATAAGATCTATCAGTCTCATAAACATTTTTTAAATAAAAGTTTTTAAAAGGAAAGGTACAGGCAGGAATGGAGAGGAAGAAGCATTTTTCATTTATTTTTATTTTAGTTGTATATCTTGTTTTCCCTGCTCCAGGGAGCAAACCCAGGTCCTTGGGATATATTTAGACTACTCTCAACCACTAACTCCACCTGGCCACACTCAAGCAAATATTTTTAATGAACCACAGCAGAACATATATATTTTTCTTTTCTATGAGAAATTATTTTATATTGCTTTAACGACTCATCCGCAGCTTAGATTTCACTTGTTAAAGTTTTTTGTTTTTTTTTCGGTTGTACACTTATTTAAAAAATTCTACTAAGCATTTTTGCAAAAATTAATTCCAACTTTATGGGACTTTTTAAAGCTAGGTACTAAGTATATGGGTGTTCATTATAATTCTTATGTTATATAAAATTTATATATGTAAAATATATAATTTATAATACATCTAAAATATACTTTATTCATATTTCAGATCTAGAGGAATATGTTCAGATGTTTCTTTATCTTGAAATTTACAGTTGGCACACCCTAGTGGCTTTGGTGGTAAGCCTGCTGCTCCGGTGTAGTCCACATAAAGCCCAAGGACCTGAATTCACAACCTTGGGGGGAACAGCCAAAATGAACAACTAAATAAAAAAATAAATGCTTCTTCCTCCTGTCTCTTCCTTACTGCCTGCCTGCTGCCTATCTGCCTGCCTTCCTCCTTAAACAAAACAAAAATTATACAGTTCATTACCATTTAAAGGGATTTGAGTTTCCCTTTGAGTTGCTCTAAATACTGGGTCCCTCCAGCACTATTAGATGGGCCCCGCATTCTCTCCAAATGAAACCAAAACCATCTTTACATCCCTAGGCTCAGGCTCTTCTCCGCTGGCATGATGCTCATCAATTCTGCAGCAAAAGCGGGCAGCCCACTAAGAAGAATATGGCTGGCAGCAAGCGTGTGTGTCCTTCTAATAAGATTATCTATTACCCACAGGTAAGCATTGCTTAAGGACAAAAATTTTAGACTGTGTACTACTCTGCCCTGGCAATGGAAGCTTACACAATGAGAAGGCTTTCCTTAGTGTTATCCATTCTTTCATTCTATTAACAGGTTCCAAAGCCCTTGTGTCTAAGTTTCCACCTACTTTTCCTAGATGGCTCCTGTGGTGATTACTCTCGTGTCAGATGGGACTCGATGCCTGCTTGCCCGCCAGAGTTCCTTTCCCAAGGGAATGTATTCTGCCTTGGCAGGTTTTTGTGATCTAGGTAAGGAGTTTAGGGTATGTAGAGATGACATTGGAGGACTCTAAAGTTTATCAATAGTAGATCTTCGCCCCACCCTTGGATCAAGAGCTTGGGTCTTTGGGCTTTACATGGTCTGCACCTTCAATGCCTGAGCCATGAGGGTATGCCCAATAGTACATATTTCTTTGTCTTGTTACCATTTAGTGCTTGAAGTCTCAGATACAGTCTTCCTTACTATGTCAAGAAAATTATCTTCTGGCATTATAATTTCCCAGTGTTTCATTAGGCAAATTTTCAAACATAAAACATAGTTAGTTGAACAGTGAATACTTACCTATACACTTATCACACCTATATTGTATATTTTTTTTACTACATTTACTTTATCACTTATCTATTCATGCTCATCTATCAACCCACATTATTTTCGATGCAGACTACGTATACTTGTCCCTAGATATTTCAGCATGTATAATAGTAACTAGAATTCAGGATTTATGTTTTTTTCTCTTTTGGTATAAAAATTATAAATTATTAATGATTAGAATTTCATTAAAACTGAGGACAACTTTAGCCCCTCCTACTGCCACTTATTTTGCGTTATAACTAACCTTGTTGGTTTAAGTATCGCAATTTAACACACAACTGGGAGTCAGTTCCTACTGTAGGGACTTGGAGATTTGGGGCTTTCCCAAGATATGTCATTAAAACTTTGGAGCCAGTATTGTGTTCCTTTCATACATGGGCATCTGTATCACCCTTCCTGCTACAGGGCTGTCCTGAATTAATCTGAGTGCTTGTAGGTGAAAGTGTGGAAGAAACTGTCCGACGGGAAGTTGCAGAAGAAGTAGGATTGGAGGTGGAAAGACTGCAGTACTCCGCATCCCAGCACTGGCCCTTTCCTAATAGCTCACTCATGATTGCTTGTCATGCAACTGTGAAACCAGGGCAGACAGAGGTAAGTTCTGATGCTTCCCTTATGCTGATTATTTTTAAGCTAGTCAGTAGGAACTTACTAAGCACCTAAGCGTTATCTAGATTATATAAAGATGTACAAGGTGTGATTTATACCCTTAGGTAATTTTCAATCTTGTAAAGGCGACAGATAGCCACCATGAAAACTGAGTCTTAACATGATTACTATTCTACTATTCTTCATATATGTATACACACACACACACACACATATGTATATATATATACACAGATACACACACACACCTCTATCATGAGACCATTTGCCTTAGGACTTACCAGAGCATCCTACAAAAAGTAGACACAACAATAAATTAGACTGATTTCATAATCGGTCATATTGTTCAAGTCAGTCAGGATGGTAGGGACTAAAGATATAAAAGTATAGGAGGCGTGCCCTGGTGGAATAGTGGTTAGGTCCACATACATCACAGTCCACATACATCCCAAGGACCTGGTTCGCATCCTGGAGCGCGAGCAGGAACACCAAGATGAATAACTAAATAAAAATGTTTCTTCCTCCTCTCTCTTCCTGCTTGCTTGCTTATTCACCTTCACTCAAGCCAGCACCTTTCCTGACAAAAATAAATAATAAAAGCATAGGAACTTATGGTTGAAGGGGCCTTAGATGTTACCTTGTTCAACTCATCTTGCTCTTCTGTAGCATCTCTGACACATGGCTTTGTGATCCTTCCCTGCCATAGAGTATCTATTGTATATTTTGGCTTCTACAGAATAAATACTATTTAAAATGTCTCAGCTGCCTCGGGAAGTAGTTTCCATTAATTTGCTTCGACAACATTGTGCTTTTGATTATCATTAGCCCTTATTCTTTAAAGAGTAACATCTGCATGTTTTTTTAAAAATAGAAACATATAAATAAGCAACAGAAGCCCAAAGAAAAATCTTATTCATAATTTACCTCTCAATGTTAAGCACTCATATTTTAGCAATTGTATTTCCAGAATTTAAAAAAATGTGTATTTGAAAAATAACTATATTAAAAATATTTTAAATTCTCATCTCTTAAAGTGCTTGCTGTCTTTGCTCTAGACAACAACTAGAAATGACTTTCTCCCAGCCTCTAGATCCCAGGTATTATCTTCTAAGATTGCTGCGTTCTAGATCCATTTTCTCACCTTTGGTCATAGTATTCTAAATTTGGTAACTCCTAATTTTACATCTTGATTTTCCTTGTGTCTTTCAGATCCAGGTGAACTTGAGAGAACTAGAGGCAGCTTCCTGGTTCAGTCATGATGAAGTAGCCACAGCCCTGAAGAGAAACCCATATACTCAGCAACAAAATGGAACGTTCTCATTCTGGTTGCCCCCCAAGTTAGCAATTTCCCACCAACTAATTAAGGAGTGGGTGGAAAAAATGACTTGTTCTACCCTGCCTGCTTAGCTCAGGAAGACACCGATATTCCTCCTCAATATTCAGAGATGCATATCAGACATCAGTTGATAAACGGGTAGCAACAAAAGACAAAGTCCAGGCCAGACCTCTTAATAAAGCAGAGCAGAAGGTGAGCCTATAGTGAGACACCTCTGTCAGCAGTGTTAATGAAAGGAGTTTCTATTTGACAATAAGATATGCTAATGTGAGCAGAAAAACTAATGAGATAGCTGTTAAAATCAGGAGAATGGTGGAAACATTATTTTGGATACAGACTCTTGTTTACCCATTTTATCTTTGGCCTTGGAAGCAGACATCTTTGGCATGTGGCTTGCTAATGCTGGATTTACACTGACTGCCAAAATGTTCCTGGTATAATTTTAATTAAAACTTTTAGTATTGAAAAAAATATAAAGAAAATATATAGCAAATCTCAACCAACTACTGAGTTACTTTTTATCCTCACAGAATTAGGAAAAATAGCACAATACATGACCTCATGTATATGTATTTATTGTCTGCATGGCAGTTAAATAAAAGACATTTTTTTAAGTCATGCGAAGATATGAAGAAAAGTGGGAAGTAAGGTCTTCCTCAGAGTACTGTGTAATAAATCAGAAGCAATAATGTTGAGGTAACTGCATCCCAGTGCAGTTAAGTCTTTTTTGTTACTCGCTGTTTGTGACCCAAGGAAAAGATCATCACTTTGCCATCACTATTTTCTCAAATGTAAAATGGCTGCTGCCATTTGAGTACCCAGTAGGTGTTGTAATTTCATCTAAGGGATTAGTGAGGATGAACCATTTCTTCAGTTTTAAAGGATAAACGAAATTTAGGATTTCTCATCATTTCTGTATGTCATTTGATATTTTAACAAAGGGGAAAAGAAATTGTCTGGAGGAAATAAAATAAATGTCATACCTTTGTTTATATGTATTTTTCTCTTATAAAGTGAGAAATTGCAGAAAGTGGGAATGGGAAGAGAGGAGTCTTGACTAGTGTGACAAGTGTCTAAGTCCAAGCTCCAAGCCTATGGAATGACTAAAACCATGCACAAAAACACTGTTAGAGGTCCCGATGAAAAGAGAAACACTGGGCAGAGTTATACCTTCAGAAGATAGCTGTATCTTCTTGGCACTAATTTATGATTACATACTCAAATGCCAGAGACCCTAAGATTAGTCACACATCAAAGTCCTCTAGGAAAAGTAAAAGCTATTTTAGAATAAAAATTGAAGTGCTGAATTTCCTTGTGATCCAGAAGGTCATTGCTCTACCACTGCCAGCAAACCATCACTGCTTCGTGGGAAACAAAGTGCCTTTATCAGGAAATGTGCACATGGATGCTATGTGATGGGACTCGGTTGTCCTGTTTGATTGGCAGCTTGCCCTGACCTGAGCTCAGCCTAGCATGTAAAAGGGAAAACACTCAAAAGAGAGATGCTGAGATGTCTTCATATCTTGCAGTTCAGGGTCCACGTGTATTACTGTCTCTCAATCTTTTCAATCTCTTTGTGGGTGTGTTCATGTGTACACGTCCCTAATCTGAAAATACTGAAAGGGTAGTATGCAGGATTCCTGGTTATGAGTTTCTCAAACTTTCCATGGAGTAACTATTTGCTTTTTGATTAATGTGTTGTTTTCAAAAAGAAAAGATGAGAATTGGCCAATAGGAGGAGCTGCAACATTGAACTTTGTTTCCCAGTAGTGAGTGGGAAGAGGGCTTTGCTTCATAGAACTCCCAGGATAACTGAAGATAAGGCCAAAGGGCAGGGTTGGATATGAAAATGGCAGATAAATACAAGAAACTTTGGTAAAGGGCTTACCGAGTTGAAGAATATTTATGTGGCAATGAATTATAAAGGTACTAGGATAAAAATAATCCACATGGTCCATAAGCAGAACAGCAAAACGAAGCAAAATGTTATAAGGAATGTAAATTTGTCACCAGACTCATGATCAGTCAACCCTGGTACTTGAATCAAAAAAGTAACTCCTTCTTTTTGTCTATTTACCTTTCTTTCTCTCCCTAGCATTTAATACTCAATAAAGATAAATTTAATGTTCTAAACGTGGAATGTGTAAATCTCATTTCAGGGGCTTAATTCTTTTTCTTCTAACTTCAAAACTTTGTGTGCATCCCAGAGTTGAGGTCAAAAAGACTTGTGCAGAGAGGGCAACTTATGGGGCTCATAGATGAGAAGTCAAGCTGCGAAACTTGTAATGAAGAAACATTTTACTAAATGAGCAATCTAAACTAGAAATGAACACAATCAGATTCAATATTTATTTAAGAAGAAAATAAAGGCTAGGTGTGCTGGTTAATCTTTGTTGCCTTACTTGTGGGTCTGTGATCAGTGTTGTCAGGCAGTTGCACTCCCATGCTTTGCAAAAGGTTGGAAGCTGGCCCAGCTAGTCCTGCTTGGGAACTGTAGGATTCCAGTATATTTGAAACCAGGTTCAGGTCTACATCCACTGGAGTCATAGCAGATTCTCCTGCACCAGAATCTTCCTCATCTGAATTGTTACTGGTAGTCTGAGATAGAGGTTCCTTATTCATGGAGAGAAAACAGAAAGTCATGGATAATGTCATTAGGTTGGAGGATAATTAAAATAAAATGCTAAGCAATAAAAAATGTCAAATTGAATTTCCAGTTAAAAAGATTTCTTATCCTTCATGATAGTAAAAATGAAGTCAAATAAATTATGTAATTGAACACTTAAATTTGGATCCAAAGATTATAACATAACTTTTGAGGAAAACTTTCCACAAACTGAATAGATTTCTTCCTGTTTTGAAATATCCCAAAGAGAACCAGGGTTAAGAAGGTACTATATTTATAGCTTAAGAATTCTAAAAAAAATAAACATAAAAATGAACATATTCATATTAACATTAAAATTTAAGAAACACTGCTTTAGATAAATCTAATATATGGTTTTGGCAATAACAGAAATGATTATATCTTTAACTGTGGTTTAGATGATCAAAGCAAGGGGAACAACTTTAATTAAAAGGCTCATTATGGGTTTTATTATTATTTCGTTTCATGTGAATTCTATGATAGGAAAATTACTGGTTAGTAGATAAAATCACAATGGACAGCTGAGCTAGATTTCAAACCTTAATCTGTGAGACTGAAAGGTCTATTCTCATTCCAATGTCTCTGTCTAGGGTTAGACAGTACTGGTATAAAAACCAGGTTAAGGGCACCCTGGTCTTAAGCCCACATCTGGGGTACAATACATATATGGAGATGATCCAGGGTTTACTGCCCAGGGCTAAGAGGAACAGCTGAACTGCACAAATACATAAATAAAATGCTTCTTACTTTCTGCCTGATGACTGCCTTCCTTCCTCTTTAAAAAAAAAAAAAGAAACAAGAAACAAAACAAAAACCTAGGATAAAAATACAAGTGGAAGATATATTCTAAATTTAGCTCTCAATTTGGGAAATAACAAAACAAACATGATTAAGACTAAAAAATTTACTTGGGTATTTGATTCCTTTTTTTAGAAATCAATTTAAGCTATTAGTATGCAATCATATTAATTTGAGCATAATTTTTTTATTTAAAATCCTGGTAACAGAAAATGGGTGATATAATCAAGCTAATCTTTAGGAAAATAAAATTAATAATATTTTATCCTACCAGAGTAAGGGAAACAAATAGCATTCTTATTTCAAATAAAAAAATCTAATTTACCACAAGAATTGCCAAAAATTAAAAAGAAAAAGTAAAACAAATATGGTTTTAGCATCTATCCTGTGTATTATATTCAGAGAAGAAAGAGGTTAAACCCACACATACCATTTGCTTCTGGGTGGTGAAACTTTTTCCAATGTTGGTGTGTGCCAGTTCCTGGTCCATCTGGGCCATATATGATTTAAGATTATCAAGAGTTCCTTTTACAGATGCTTCTTCCCCTGGCTCTTGTGTTTCAAGATCCAAATCATTATCACTATCCAAACATTCAAAGTCATCTTCTTCATCCAGATCATCAGAGTCTGATTCATGAGACCTTGGCCCTACACAAATCCCAACACAGAAAGAGCCACTTGGTAAGTATTTTTTTGAATGATTACACCTCTCAAACAGAATTAGATTATTATCTGCAGAAAAAGACCAATATACAAAGGCAAACTACTTCACAAAAGTCCCTTGCAGATAAATACACAGGCTGAGTGGATTCAGCTTAAAAAAAAAAAAAAAAAAAAAGGTAAATTCAATTAATTTTTTTCATTAAAAACTATACAATATATGATATATTCTGATTAAATATTCAAGCCATACAGAATTGTTGTCTCATATCTCTTAGCAGAGTTAAGCATCTTTTAACAGCTTTGTGGCTATCCAGTCTTTTATCTATGAGGCTCTCTCTACATAAGAGCTGTTTTTTCTTTTATATAGACATACATATTGAACTATAGTTTGCTTATTCACTTATTTGTTTTAGAGATCCTTTTCTGTCAAAACATAGAGTGAATCTTATTTTTTTGTTAAGATTACACAGCATTTCATGACCTGGATATACTATAATTTATTTACTATTTCCCTCTGGATGGACATTTATGATATTCTAATTTTTACCTCTATAATGCTTACAGGCACCATTTTGGTACATATATCCTTTCTATAGAGTAAATTCCTAGAAACAAAATTGTTAAGTCAAAGGTTATGAACATTCTAGAGTGCCCTGTAAAGACAACTTATACTAATACCTCTATGAATTGACTTCACTCATTTCTCCAATTCTTGAGAAAACTAGCTATTATTATTATCATTTAAATTTTTTCACTATGATATACAAAAAAGTTCTTATATATATTATGAATTTACTTGTTTATTAGAAAGTTAAATATTAAATATTTTATTTCTTTTTTTAAGGCACTGCCTGTGTATATCCTGTGTTAATTTCTTTTATTATGCTATTTTTTAATTAGTTGTATAGTAAGTGCAGTAATAAGTCTAAAAGTAATAAGTCTAAAAGTAAAAAATTGGAAGCCACAGTAAAACTCTAAACACAAGGCATACACTAACTCAACAAAAATATTAATGAGCGGCTACTATGTCAGCCACTGAGTAGGCATTGGCTGAAAAATCATTCAATAGGATAGTAAATCATGGTTCAGAGTAATTCAAAATCATTAACAGAAAGCAAATATTTTAACTTCTGACAGATCCAATGCCCTAGTAACAGCCACACTAGTTTCAAACTGAAAAAAAAAATTACACTATAACTTACCTAAAATCTTATCAAAATAATTAAGAAAAGAATCTGCATCAAAAGTGATTGGAGCCTCAGAAGGTTCTCTGAAAAATGAAAGAAAAGGACAATTTATCTTGAACATAACTCTTTGAAACATTTCCTAAAGTGGTGCCATTGTTAGGAATACAAACAGATAATCTCCAAAGAGTACAGCAAGGAAAAGTGTATGCTTACTAATTCTGCAAAAAAACAACTAGGAAAGATAGATGAAATACAAGTAAAAGTTACACTTTGTTTATGTATATTTATGCTGTTAGGGACATACTCACCCTCTGTCTCCCATAAGATCAATCCTGTTTTCATCAGCAGTTATTAGAGTTAATTTAAATAAACAAACAAATCTTTAAAAATAGGAACAACAACTGGGTTATAACTCTTTAGATACTTATATTTTAACATATATTACCGAGGCAGTTCTGCTCCTTTGTGGGTTGAGACTTTGGATAGGAAAGCTTTCATGCTATCTGAGACTTGAGTTAAGTCATAGTTCTGCTCCTCTCCCTTGGAGACAGGCTCTTCTTTTTTGCCAGCAGCTTCCTGTAGTAGCTGGTCCAGCTTATCTGGTGAGAGATCTAACCAATGGTCATCTGAAAAAGAAAGCATGATATGTGAAGGAAGCGAACTATCTCCAAGCGGAAGTTCTTTCATTATAAGGTAACAAAGGATTGCCTCTGCTAGATATTGTGAGGCAGAAGGCTAGTAGCTAATATTTATGGTCTTTCCTTGTTTTGCATAATTGTATTTTCTCATTGTAACCCAGCCCTATAAAATAAATCTAGGTACCTAGGTCAAGGTCATTGCCCTTCAACGAGAAAGCAGTGCCCCCACCTGGCCTGGGTTTTCTAGATGTAAGTTTGTCTGTCTGGTTTTTTTCAGGCTCCAGTAGAGCCCTCTCAGGTACCCCTTTGAACAGCCACACAAGCCACAGCAGATATGACAATTCACATGACAGGTACTCTCAGGGAAGAACCCTGTGAGATTTAATAGAAAGTTTTAATTCTTTCTACTCTGCTCCTTCCAAGTACATCACTTACCATCTTCTGGGGGAAGATTAGCTTCTTCTTTCTTAAGCTCTTCTATATCAAATGGTGTTGTCTGTAGTAAGCTTAAGATTTCTTCACCTGGACTCATAGCAAGAGAGCTAAAAAAGTAAAAGACAAGTTTATTTTTTTAAATAAGAGAATACAGAATAATAACAAAAAGAGTATTATAAAGTTGGGAGGGATTATCTAGTCTAATTTGTTTCTGAACATTTGTTTTTGATTATAAACATGTTTTTCTCAAATAAACCTTAGTCAGAAACTCTAAAATACAAAAGTGCTATAAGAAAAAGTGCTTTATATAATAATGAAATTCATAAACAAAATGAAAAGCAGCCTACAGAATGGGGGAGAACATTCACAAACCATATTTCTGATAGAAGATTACAATCCAAATTTTATAAAGAACTCATACAATTCAATAGTAAAAAATCAAACAATAGATTAAAAATGAGCAGAGGAACATTTGCAGAGAAGACATACAAATAGCCAACAAGTACATATGAAAAGGTCTTCAATATCACTAATCATCAGGGAAATACATATCAAAATCAGAATGATATCATTTCATACCTGTTAAATGGCTATTATAAAAAAGACAAGAGATCAGTGTTGGCCAAGATACAGAAGAAAGGGAGCCCCAGTGCACAATTAGTATGGTTGTAAATTGATGTCACCAATATGGAAAATAATTACGAAGAGTCCTCGAAAAATTAAAGATAGAACTCCTATATGATCCGAAATTTCACTTCTGGGTATATATCCAAAAGCAATGGAAACAAGATTATTAAAAAGATACCTGCACTCTTGTGTTCAATACAATATTATTCATAATAGTTAAGACAGAAATAAACTAAGTGTTCATCTTAGTTCATTTTATGATGAGAGAAGAGTGAGTTGATCAGAAATTGCTAAGTTTGGAGCCAATGAAATAAGCAGCAGGTGATCACTGAGGACTTTGCTATTTTAAAGCATTTTTTTTAAGTAGGGTAATTAAAGTAGGGGCACACCTTTGTGGCTCAGGGGGCTGAGATGCAGGCATAGGAATCACATACAGCCCAAGGACCTGGGTTCAAGACTCA
Source organism: Solenodon paradoxus (assembly GCA_004363575.1). Lineage (NCBI taxonomy): Eukaryota > Metazoa > Chordata > Mammalia > Eulipotyphla > Solenodontidae > Solenodon > Solenodon paradoxus. The sequence goes on along the minus strand of RJWH01000213.1, from coordinate 570,022 downwards.
GAGCAGGGGTGCAAAAATCAGCATGAACTACTAAATAAATGTTTTTTCTTCCATTTCCTTCCTCTTTTAAAAAACAATATCTAAATAATAGACAAGTTCAAAAGATAATAAGTGTCTATATCTCTATATCCAAAATTATATTTACTTCCAGTCTAAATGATTATACCTGTACATTTAATTTTAGTGAAAAAAAACAAAACAAAACAAAAAAAAACCAGTAATAGGTGCATGTACTTTTTATTACAGACAAAGCTAACATTTTCTTTGATTACCAATGCTACCAGTTCCAATCCCATGATGCCCAGGGTGACTGCTCTCACAAGTATCCTCACGGGATACTGAGAATGTATATGTGTGTATTGTTAGGCTGGCTCAGAAAGACGGGACAGCGGGCATGCCTGGCGGCCAAGCCCGGGAAAAAGGTGGATGACATCAGAATAAGGGATGCGACCCCCACACCTGGATTCACAGGGCCAATCCCCAATCGCGACATAGGAAGCCCGCGAAATTCCTCTGCTTAAAGAGCCAGCTCCCCCTTTGTTCCAGCGCGTGACTTCCCCAGGCCCATTTTGCGGACTTGGGAGTTTCGCCCGGGTGCGCAGAGTCCAATAAAGCCCTGACCATTCTGCTTTTTTGTCTAATTGAACTTTTTCTCCTCGCGGAGCCCAGAAAAACCTTACATGTATGTTTCTGTGTTGCATTTGCTCTTTGTTCTCTTTACCTGCAATGTTATTTCCCTAAATATTTGTATACTTCATTTTCACACTTCACCTCTTCAAGAAAACCTCCTTGAAAAATCCTCTTTGAGCAACCTATCTAGAATAGCAGTCTCCACCCGCTCTTCCCATACACTGCTTTTTCTTCATGCCATTTGTCATCATCTAACATATGATGATTTATTGTCTTTCTCCTACACAAGGAAATAAACTCCATAAGGCAGGAAGACTTTGGGAGCACTTGCTATATCTCTAGTGTCTGAAATAGATAAGCGCTAAAGAAATAGGACTTTTAGTCTTCACTGTACAGGTCTTTCACTTCCTTTATTAGGTATAGTCCAAGATATTTTTACTTCTATTTTAAATGGTGTGGTTTTCTTGATTTGATTTTCATCTAGCATGCTTGCATATAAAAATGTAATGGATTTTTGTGCATTCGTTTATTGCATTTGTTGAGTTCTAGAAGTGTTGACAAAGGTTTTAGGATTTTCAATATATATAAGCATGTCACATGTAAATAATGATAGTTTTAATTCCTTGTTTTCAATTTGAATTGCTTTTATTTCCTTTTCCTGCCTAATTGTTCTGGCAAAGACCTCCAATATGATGTTAAAAATAGCAGTTGTGACCGTGGACAGCCTTCCCATGCTCTCAACCTTAAGAGAAAATGCTTTCAATATTTTGCCATTGACTATGATATTGGTTGTGGGTTTGTCATACATGGGCTTTATTATGTTACGTATGTAACTTCTACTCCCATTTATGCAGGTTTTTAAATCATAAATGGATCTTGTCAAAAGCTTTCTTTGTATCTATTGATATGATCATGTGACTTTTCTCCTTGCCCTTGTTGATGTGGTATTTTACATTATTAGATTTGCATATGCTGAACCATCCTTGCATCCCTGAGATAAATCCCACTTGGTCATGATGGATGATCTTTTAAATTAAACATTGTTGTATTCAGTTAGCTAATATGTTGTTTAGACTTTTTGCATCTATGTTCATCAGAGATATTAGACTATAATTTTCTTTACTGGCGATGTTTCTATCAGCTTTGGTATCGGTGTGGTGTTAGCCTCATAAAATTATCTGGAACTGTTCCCTGTTCTCCAGTATTTTGGAAGTGTTTGGGAAGAAAAGATATGAATTCTCTGAAGATATGGCAAACTAATTTAGTAAAGCCATCTGGTCCTGGGCTTTTATTTTTAGGGAGACTTTTAATTACATCTTCAATTTCTTTGCTAGTGATTTTTCTGTTCAGGTTTTCCAATTCTTCCAAGGTCAGTCTTGGTAGACTGTATTGTTCTAAAAATATGTTCATGTCCTCAAGGTTTTCCACTTTGTTGGCATAGAGGTGTTCATAGTAGTTCCTTATGATGTTTTGTGTATCTGCGGTATCTGTTGTAACTTCTCCCCTTCATTTCTGATTATTTTCTCTCTTTTTCTTCTCTTTTTCTCTTTCTGAGTCTAGCCAATGGTTCATTTTTTCAAAGAACCAACTTTCGGTGACTTTGATCTTTTGGATTGTTGATGGGGTCAATAAAGAGGAAGCTTAGTTTAGATATGTAAAGCCAAAGTAGGGTAAAACAATTACCCAGGCAACTGGAAAACCAGAGGCCCTCAAAACCTTGGCCTGGAGGTTTTTGTTCCCTGCTGAGACTCAGGAAGAAGCCTAGAAGCTAGATAGTTATCTTAAACCTTTTAAATGTAAAATCACTTTGTAAACATTGTTAGAATGGCTGATTTATTTCTTGCATTTTTTTCTGTGAATGATTTTCTTGTGTAAAGACAATAAATAAGGGAGGAGTCAGTGACTCCTGGTAGCTATCTGGGGAGAGAGATTCCTGACAGTTTACCCCTGACCCCGCTTTCTTTCTATTTTGGTCTGTTTCTCTATTTCTCAATCCTTTGCAGCCCCTTCCTTTAGCCCTGACCTTAGGAGTCGAGCCTGACAGATTGTCTTTTTTTTCTATTTAATTTATTTCTGCTCAAATTTTGATTATTTCCTTCCTTCTGCTGATTTTTGGCTTTGTTCTTCTTTCTCTAGTTGTTTTAAATGTATTGTTTTTTATTTGAAATTTTTATTTTTCTTGTTTCTTGAGGTGGGCCTGGATTGCTATGAACTTCCTTCTTAGTACTGCTTTTGCTGCATCCCACAGATTCTGATAGCTCGTGTCTTCATTTTCATTTGTCTCTAAGTACATTTTAAGTTCCTCTTTGATTTCCTCTTTCGGCCAAGAGTCATTTAGAAGCATATTGTTGAGTTTCCAATTAATTTGGGGTCTTCCAGCTTTCTTTTTGTGACTGTGTCTAGATTTTAAGACACAGTGGTCAGAGAAGATGCTTGCCATTATTTAAATCTTTGTGTTAATTTTCTGACTGCTTCATCTATCTACTTTTGTAAGTGGGGTACTGAATTCTCTTACTATTACCATGTTGCTGTTAATGTTTCTTGTCAGTTCTAACAACACTTGCTTAATATATTTTGATGCTCCTTCATTTGGTACACATATGTTGATGTTATGTCTTCTTGCTGGATTGACCCCTTAATCATTATATAATGTCCATCTCTGTCTTTTGTTATACTTTTTAGTTGGAAGTCTGTTTTATCAGATATAAGTATGGCCATTTCTGCTTTTTTTGTGGTTTCCATTTGATTGTAGGATTGTCTTCCAATCATTGACTTTGAATCTTTGCTTATCTTTTGAAAGAAGGTGAGTTTCCTGAATGCAGCAGAAAGTTGGGTTATGTGTTGTTTGGTGAGTTCAGTCCATTTACTTGATTAGTGATATGCAGCTGTTTAAAGTCATCTTGTAATTTGTTTCGTGTGTTATTCCAGACAGTGCCTTTGTTCTTCTTTTTCTCCTTAGGCTAGGTGAGTTGTATTTTGATTGGTTTTCCTTCCCCCCCACGCCCCTGAGATGTATTTTGAGATTACCCTGAAGTTAGCATTGAAGATTCTATGTCTGTTTCCTATTTTTATTTGAAAGCAGATTAGTCTTACACTAATTCTAACTACCCACATTTTTATTCTTTCCCATTTTATATTTGCTACCTTACTTTAAGTGGGGTTTCTTTATACTTTATAGCATATCCTTTAATTATTTTTTTGCAGAGCTGGTTTTGTGGTGATGTATTCCTTTAACTTTTCCTTATCTGAAAAGCCTTTTCTCACTCCTTCACTTCTGAATGATAATCACACAGGATATAGCAACCTAAGTTGAAAATCCTTTATGGATTTTATGGATCTTATGGGGATGCCTATGTATGTAACTCATTTATCTCTGGCTGCTTTCAAGATTCTTTCTCTCATATTTTTGACATTTTTATGACAATGTCTCTAGGTTTAGGTCTGTTTGGGTTTCTTTTATTAGGGACTCTTTGAGCTGCTTCGATCTGAAGGCTTGCTTCATTCTTCATGTGTGGGAATTACTCAGATATTATCTTTCCAAATACAGTTTCTGCCCTTCTTTTTCTCTCCTCCTTCTAGGATCCTATGATGCAAATGTTGTTCCTTTTGATGTTTATCCCACAGGTCGTAAATACTGTCCTCATTTCATTATTTTTTCTCTTTGCTGGTGTTGAATGCATTCCTCTACTCTATCTTTTAGCTTGCTGATTCTATTAGATGTTCTATCTGTGAGTCCCTCTACATGAGTCCCTCTATTAAGTTTAGTTCAGCTATCATTTTCTTTCTTTAACATCTTTGTTTCTTCTCTTTTTTGTTCTTTCTTTCTCTATTGTTTTCTTGATTTACATGAGTATGTTTAACACTGTTGCCCTAAATTCACCCTCAGGTAGTTTGCATATTTCTGGTGCATTCAGATTTTCCCTTGGGCTTTTATCATTCATTTCATGTACATTTCTCAGTCTTCACTCTGGCATTCTGTTTTTACCTGTGGGTTAGTTTTCCCTGAAGTAACAGCCTAATGTAGACTATTGATTTGCACCAAATAAGCCTGGCTCTTGGTTTGAACACTTTGCTTAAGTTGTGTGGTTTCACCACCGGCTGGATTGTTGAAGTTCTTATGCGGACCTGCATTGGGGCTTGAGAATTCAGCCTATGGGGTTGAAGTTGTTGGGAGATGTAGTGTTTTCCCCTAGCATCACAGGTCTGAATAGTAAAGAATACCTTGTTGGCCCACAACAAGCAATTAGGCTGTGGTTCTACCTCCACCCACAGGTAGTTGCTAGTGGGTAGCTGTTGAAGGTTCTTCCCTTTTGGGAGTCTCTCTTCTTACAGAGATGGTGTTTCAGGCTATCTTTAAGCCTAGGTGTGGGATTTCTGGTGGCCAGGTCCTTGGCTTTGGCGCAATATGGTGGGAGGTGGTGGGGGAATCCCGTAGCTGCCTTCTGGCTATGGCAGCATCCTGTGCAGATTTCTTTTGGAATCTCCTACTCAGCCCACCAGGGTACTGATCCTTCTTCGGCCCTCTAATGAGACCTATCCACTGGCTCAGTACCGCTGGTCCCACTGGTTGAGCTCTCTGCTGCTTCTGGAGCAACTCTCTGGGAGGTCTGTGGCCTTCTATTTCCCAAGACTAGAAATACTGAATCTGCAATGTAGCTCTCAAATGTGACTTTTTTGCCTACACTGTATGGTGGTAAATGCTGTTGCTATCACTGTGCCATCTGGTCCTGCTTTCCAGTGTCTTTGTCTGCAAAACAGGTGATTCCCAGTTGTTCTGTGAGGAGAAGGTGAGACTCGACTCTTACCAGATTGCCATCTTGGACAGTACCCCAGAGTTCATTTCTTTTTATTGTTATTATTCCAGTGTAGGGTTATATTACAATTTGTTTTCATATGTACTGATGATGGTCTCGTTAACTGTTGGCAGCATGGGGCTATTACAAGTAAAGTTAAAATGAACATTTATATGCAAATCTGTGTCTGTTTTCATTTCTTGTGGAGGACACATTATGTAGTATGGTTAAAGTGTGTGTCTTTAGCTTTCTAAAAAACTTTTAAGTTGTTTTCCAAAGTGTTTGTACTGTTTTATGTTCCCTTCAGCAATGTTCACTTCTCAAAAAAGCTTGATATGGTCTGTTTGCCATTTTAATAGTTGTGTCATAATTTAACTTCTCATTAACCCAAGTGTATAAGGCTTCTCAACAGGGGAGTTGCCTTCTAGAAGAGACAGAATTGTCAGATTCCCCGCAATGTACGCACCATCTTTACTTTCCTGACTCTTTGCAATGTCTTCTTAAATGAGCCTCTAAGAAAGCTCCTCTTTTTGACTAATTAATATCATAAAATTGATGAGAATGGAACTACGGTGCCTCTAGAGCCAGTCGTTACTATCTCACAGACAGCTGTGGATACAGCTATCTTAGCATTAGTTTTGCTTCATGCATCATCTTTTGCTGTGTATAATGTACACTTTTTTGCCCAAATTTGTGAGAGAAAAATAGAGATGCACATTATACAAGGGTAATAATACTAATTTTGTATCTATATAAATATTTGTAGTTCTTTCATTTATACTTATGAATGAAAAGTGTAACTCTAAGAATCAAGAATGATAACAATATCCATGAGCGAAATAATATCCTGGAAAAAGGATGGATGAATGAAGAAGTCACGAAAATTTGCTTTAACAAAGTCTGATCACAAAGGCCTGGAGTATTACTCAAAAAATCAGCTTTGCTTGGTTTTCATCACTTCAAAGCACATGTTATATAGAAAGTGCAAAAGCAATCGAAACACACTTGAAAACCCAATCTGCTGTGATACCTGGTGGGGTAACCAGCCAACTATAACCTCTTGATCAGTAAACAAGCCCTTCAATGAAGAAAGAGTAGATGAATGTCATGAATGCTGTCAGCTAGTAAAGATTTAACACCTACAGGCAGAATCAAGAAGGCATCCATTGTCTAGGTTTGTGATTGGATACTAAAATTATGGAATGATGTCAAGAAGGAAGTGGTTGTAAAATCGTTTAAAAATATAGCATCAGCAATGCAATGGATGGAGCTGAGAATAATGAAATTTACTGGGATGAGCAAACTGACCCTTCAGAAGACACTGGTAATGCAGAAATTAAAGAAAACATGATTGAAAATACTTCTGCTACTGACAGTGACAAAGAGTTCTTGGAATTTTAGTATGTGTAAATATAGTAAATTTGTTACCATTACACAGAATTTCTTGTACCTTGTATCTATACTTGTGTTTTCTTACATAAAATTCCTTATACCACAATATGTTAAAAAGTAAATGCTAAAGTTCCTTTATAATACAAGGAACAAGTACCTAAATATAAACAAATACAATTTTGAATTAAAAAATTAAAATGAAGTATTTTTTTCTCAAAGTTTGGGCTAAAACATGGGTGTACATTATATAGGTAAGTGTATTATACTTGACAAACTTTGGTAGTTTTCTAAGACCATTCTATAACATAAATAAGTGGTGTCTGATATATTGGCAAAATGACTAGGGTTAAAAACCTAAACAGTTTGACTCAAATTTTTTTGAAAAACCTAACAGCAAAACAGAAACACTCACACAACATGGATTCTTTTAAACCATATTATAAAAACAGTATTCCTTTCATATTATTTAATAACTACATTCATATCTCAAATTCAATTTTGAAAAAATTAAATTGTTTTCCAATGCTTAAATTCTGACCTTCGAGTACTCAGTCTATGATTTTTTGCTTGAGCTCTGGTTTCCTTGTACTTCACTGATTAGAAAATGTCTTCCAGGATAAGTCAAATAAATATGAACCTCAGTCCTTGTGATTTTCTTCTTTCAAGTATCCTAGTCCCTATTTTTTGCTTACTTTTATTCTCCAGTGCCTTCAAATAATTTTTTTAAATATTGTGTCCAGGGTTTATAATTGCAATCTGCAGAGGGTTGGTCTAATATGTTACTCACCATTACTAGATCTCAAACTCAATTTTATTAAATTTTAAAGGGGTGCCTGCCTTTTCTTCTAAGCCTGTATTCATTTCTTTCTTCCCCCAGGAAATCTGTGGCACATTAGAATCAGAAATGATTTGGATGCTGAATATCTGCTTCATCTGTGTTTCAGACCCACCAAAAACAGCTCAATATAGCCAAGAACCCTGTAGAAATTAACCCAGGGCTCAACATTAGATTTGTCTGAGTTCACATCCTAGATCTGTCAATTATTAGATGTGTGACCTCTGACAAATTACTGAATTTCTCTTGGCCTGTTTCTCAGACAAAAATAGGGAACATTAATAATTATACTTAGTTCACAAGGATGTAAGGGGGATTAAACAAGCTAAAGCAGCAGATATTTCTAAGTATTTAATAAACATTATTCATTACATGATGACAATGTTAATGAAAACGAAGATAGTTGCCAATGCCAGCAATCTTCTGTAGCAACATCTCCTTTCACCCAACTCCAGCCCCTTCAGTAGGCATGCCTACTTGCCGCTGACAGTTTAAATATGGGAACTTCAACTTCTCTATTTCAAGAGTAAGTAACTCCTTAACATCTCTCAAGGTAGCACTCTGCTGCCATGTTTAGGTAGTGATAAACTCACCTTTCTGGTCGGTTTACTGAAAGTTGGAAGTAGTTTTTTGCCATTTCTAGTCTTTCTTGGTACTGAGCAGAACCTTCTATTAGTCCCTAAAAAAATAAATAAAGGCCTATAAGATCATTATTTACTAATGTCATTAAAATAACTTGCTTACCAGCAATATTCAGGAATCATGAATCCTAAGTTCTAGAATCTGTTCTGTCATTAATATACCTGTCTATGCTTCAGTTTTTTTAAATAAGGGAAATAGGCAAGATTATCTAATAGCTCCTAATCCTTTTCACCACTAAAGACCTCTTTCTAACTTAGAAGGTTTTCTGCCATTTTCTATTATTTAGTATTAAAAAATAATTTATTAGCTAGTAATTTATAAAGCAAAGCACAAATAAAAACATAGCATAACCACCTTATCACTTTTGTTTCTCACATACATGTTTATAGCTATATTCATACTTTTTATCTTCTTTTAAAAATAAACTATAAGCACTTTCCCATATTGCTAAACCAGGCTTTATAATTATCATATTCTTATGTACTTTTCCATTTCTTGGAAGTTTCTTTAAAATAAATTATTCAGAGTGACGTTTCCAAGTTTGAATCATTTTTTTAAAGGAAAGATGCAGGTAGGCAGAAATTATTTTAGTTGTTCATTATGGTTGTTCCTCCGCCCCATGACACAAAACAAGATCCTTGGGATATATGTGGACTGTGCCAGCTGAACGCAGTTGATTAAACTGCTACTTCACCAGGGCACTCCTGAGTCTTTCTATAGTTCATGGAACACACTACCAAATTACTTTCCAGTTAAGGTTCTGTCAATTTTTAACGTTATCAGCAATGTATAAAATTATTAATTTCACTAAATATTCAATAGCATTATCATTCATATTCTTTTTTAACATATGTGAAAAACACTTAGTGTGTTCATATGCATATCTTCACTACTTGTAAAAGTGAATATTTAAAAAGAAATATACTGATTGTCTTTCTTTTTTTAAATCCATCTTTGCTAATTTTTCTATTTGATGCCTTCATATTTATTTTATAGATTTATGTAAGCTGTTCATCTGATACAAATAACTTCTTTCATTTTATATTAAGTGTTATTAATTTTCCTAAAATTAACTGGAAACAGTTCACAGACACTTCCTCAGTACTGATCAACTAGAATGGTCACTTTCAACTCTAGCTTCTATAATAATGTTACACATTAAATATGGAATATGGGCCAGAGGATTTTAAATATAGCCTTGATTTTCCATGGATTGTATACTTTAAAAAATGCATTATAACTCTTACCTTAAAGTAATCATTCTTTTTCAGACTTTCAAGGAAGCCTGCCCAGAGTGGAGAGGTAGTCACAAGGGACTTTTTGGAGTCAGAAAAATGTGGGCTACATTTGGAGCATAAGATCTCAAACCCATGGGCCTAGATGTATAGATAAAATTTTTATTATTAGGTTACTTTCTTTCTATTTAGACTGTGACTGGACACATGGTACATTTTTAACACTTAGGAATTTCATTAAAAATCTGACCTTACTTCTAAATTAATTAATCTCAATATTTTCATATAGTTAAACTAAAAATAATTTATTTGTATTTCCTTTTCTGTGGATTAGTTTATTCAGTTACCAAATAGTTTTCTCTAACTGATTAATTATTTTTCATACTGATTTGAAGGAACACTATAGATTAACGATTTGGCTCTTTGTAATTTAGATTACAGATATAATACTTTCTCCAGGTTTATTATCTTTTGACTATACGGGAATTTTTTTTCCCAAACACATATGCTTAATATTTATATAAATCAAATACACACATTTTTTAAGCTTCTGGTTCCAAGTCATACCTAGAAAGGTCTTTTCTACTCAGATTATAAGAAGTCTTGTGTGTCTCTCAAATTTTAAGGTTTAAATTTTTTTCTTTCAATATTTAGCCCAACTGGATTTTATTTTTGTATAGGTATAAGGAAATTGATTTTAGTTTTTCAGCTGTCACATTTATTCTATCATAATTTAGTGAATAATTCATTTCCCCTTATTCAACATGTTATACTTGACTACATTCTCACATAAACAGGGTATGTTTCTAGACTTCTAATGCTGTGTCATTATTCTGCTAAGAGGGCTTTTACATAAAAGAAGAGTAAAAATCTTTTTGGTTCAACATTACCAACTTCATGCCCAATTCATGGGCTCGGTATTGAGGATGAGATGGAAGTGGCAACTTGTATCCACTCCGCCGGTCAGGCACAAATCTTTGTTGCACTAACTGTGCATACAGACATTTAGTAAAAGTGACCTGGTCAGTAGGAGACAAAATATATAAGTCTTTTCCTTAAATTAAAAATTTGGATATTATTTCATAATTACAGTAACTCCATTAATGAGCTTAATATTCATACAAATGCAAAAAAGAGTCAACCTATTCACTCCTAACTATCAAGATATAATGCACATGCCAAAAAATTTACTTTCACTCTCTACTTTTTAGTTATTATGAATAGAACATTTATCATAAATTACATTATATGGCAATTTTGATGACTAGAAAATAAAGAATAATTCTTAATTCTCTGGAAGAGATAAAAAATGTTTTCTTGTTAAGAAAGAAGTAACTCTTCAAAGAGGAAAATAAGGTCAGAGATAGGTAAGAAAACTGAGATATAAAATAGGGAATATTTTTTGAAATCTTCCTCTACTGAATGGGAAAAAAAAGCACAATAAATTGCTATTGGGAACAGAATATTTACAATTTTTTCTTGTGAACAATTAAAATAATGTTCAATCCTTTTTCCAGTGAAAAACTAAATGATCAGGAGAGATATCTTACCACTGTCATTATTCGTGTTTCAGGCAAGAATGTTTTGAAAATACGACAGGCTCGCAAATCAATAGGGTCCCGTAGGTAAAATGCTTGGACTCCTGCAGCTACCAATCTGGGGTGCTGCTTTAGCACTGCTACAATGCCAGCTGGAAGGAAGCAGTGTGCTCGATGAAAGGAGGTTTGAATTTTTTCTGGGTATCTGTGACAAATAACAGTTACTTTTATTTTATGATATATAAATATCCAGAATTCTTAAACTATTTTATTTCCCCTTTAACATCTTGACTTGGTTCATCAAGAGTGAGATGTAGAGAGTAACAAGAGAGGTGAAGATAAAGATACTATATATATTAAATACTATATGAAAGGAGAAGTAATGAGAAACATGGAAAATAAAGGGATTAAGGCAGTTCAATAAAAATAAAACAACTCCACAATACTTTGGAAACAAGGATAAAATCAGAATTTATTCTTCTAAAAAATGGTAAAAAGTACACTGAAACAAAGCTAAAACAAATTTTTTAAACTGTTAAGACCGCTAGTGCTAAACATTTAACAAGTACTCAAATCTGAATGGCTGAACAAATGTCATAAGGCTAAGATCGTCTCTTCCGAATAGAGCCTTAAGTGTTTAACACAGGTCAGAGAATTCCATAGACAGGCCCTGAGACCACCTACCACATTATGTTCTCTTAGGTTTTCATTCCTAAAGATCTCAAAATTTTCATCTATGGATGTAGATAATAATTAGCCATAAGAGCTAAAACAAATAAATGTAAAAATATTGGCACTGAATTATAACACTTTTAAATGAGAATTAAAAGATATATGCTTCTTGACCTAAAAATACATGTTTGTTAGTCAAGTCATGAAGGATGAAAACAGAGCAAAAATTATCATTAATCAAGGTGAAAGAAACTATATATTTAGTCAAAGACCTGAGCTGCACTAAAGAGAAGGGCTCCTTAAATAGTAAAGAGAAGTTAAGGAAGAAGAAATTATTTTTAGAAAAATAATTTAAAAATTAAAAATAGTAATGAAAGGTATCATTTTTCTTACCCTCTGATGCGCCTATTCACAGCATCTCGTATTGATTCTGAAGCCACAATTTTGTCTGGGTGTGTTGAGATTATATTCAATGCTTGTGGGACTGTTGGAGGTGTGGTGGGTAGCCAGGACACTGCTCCAGGTTTCCTTGGTGCAGGAATAAGGCACAATTCCCCACTGTGAAAAAATACCTGTAAAGCAACATTTAAAATTTCATACTAGAAGAATGAGAAAACCTGAACAGAACTATCACAAGCAAGGAAGTGAAGAGGTAATTAAAATTCTCCCTAAAATAAAACCGTAGGACCAAGCAGCTTTACCAGTGAGTTTTACTAAACCATCAGAGAACTACTAACTATTCTTCTCAAACTTTTTGAAAATACTGAAGAGCAGGGAACATTCCCAAATACTGTCTACAAGGATAACATCACACTGATATGAAAGCTGACAGAGATGTCACCAAAAAAGAAAATTACAGACTAATATATCTAATGAACATAGATGTAAAAATTCTTAACAGAATATTAGCAAACCAGATCCAATAATATATAAAAAGGACCACTCATCATAACCAAATGATATTGTCCCAGAGATGCAAGGATGGTTGAACATATGCAAATTATTAATGTAATATGCCATGTCAACCAGGGCAAGGAGAAAAACCACATAATCATATCACTAGACACAGAGCAAGCTTTTGATAAGATTCAACACCCATTTATGACAAAAATCCTGCATAAAATGAGGCTAGAAGGTACATACCTCAACATAATAAAGGCCATATACGATAAACCCACAGCCAACATCATAGTCAATGGTGAAATATTGAAAGCATTTCCTCTAAGATCAGGAATAAGGCAAGGCCTTCTACTCTCACTACTGGTATTTAACATTGTATGGGAGGTGCTATCCAGAGCAATTAGGCAAGATAAAGAAATAAAAGGAATTCAAATTGGAAAGGAGGAAATAAAACTATCATTATTTGCAGATGACATGATTGTATACACTGAAAGTCCTAGAAGTTCTGTCAAAAAAATACTCAACAAATCAAGGAATACAATATAGTGGCCAACTTCAAAATCAATGCGCAAAAATCCACTGCATTTTTATATTCAAATATACTAAAAGAAAACAAAATCGAGAAAACTATCCCACTTAAAACAGAAGGAGAAAGAATAAAATACCTTGGATATACTTTAAATAGGAGGTAATAGAGCTGCACAATGAAAACTGTAAGTCATTCTTAAAAGAAATAGAGGAAGATACAAAGAGATAGAAAAATATTCCCTGCTCATGGCTGGAAAGAATCAACATTATTAAAATGGCAATCTTACCTAACACAACACACAATTTAATACAATCCCCATCAAAATCCATTAGGCATATTTCAAGGAAGTAGTATCAAAAATTCTTAAAATTTTTATAACAACAAAAGACCCTGCATAATGAGAGCAATGAGAAAAGAACAAATACAGAGGTGTCACACTACCTGACATTGAGCTATACTACAAACAATACTAATCAACATGGTATGGTATTGGAATAATAATAGAGGCACATATCAGTGGAATAGAACTGAATCACCAGAAAATGACTTACTCATATAAGGTCAGTTAATTTACAACAAAGGAGCCAAAAGCATACACTGGAGAAAAGAAAGTCTCCTCAACAAACGATGTTGGCATAATTGATGGCCATATGCAAAAGAATGAAGCTAGACCACTCTAACACCATTCACAAAAATTAACTCAAAATGGACTGGAGACTTAGACTTAAGACTGGAAACCATAAAATTCTTGGAAGACAACAAAGGAAATATTTCCCATGACATCAGCCATAGAGGTCTTAAAGAGGTCTTGGGGACTCAACTCCATCATCAAAGGAAACAAAAACAAAAAATAAACAACTGGGACTATGTCAAACTAAAGAGCTGCTTCACAGTGAATGAAAACATGACCAAAACAAAAAGACAGACTACTTACTGGAAGAAGGTATTTGTATTTCATATTTCTGACAAGGGCTTAAAATCTAAAACATACAAAGACCTCATAAAACTCATAACAGAAAAATAGGCAATCTAATAAAAAAATATCCTCTTTTCTGAAGAGGATATACAGATGGCCAATAGGCACATGAAAGGATGTTCCTACTCACTGGCTATCAGGAAAAGGCAAATCAAAACAACAGTGAGCTATCACCTTATATCTGCCTGGCTATTATCCAAAAGTCTGGAAACAACAAATGTGGGTGAGGATGTGGAGGAAAGAGAACACTTTGGGAGTGCAAACTGGTGCAACCCCTTTGGAAAACAGCATGGGGATTCCTCAAAAAGTTGAAGAAGGAAATTTTATATGATCCTGACATCCCACTTCTGGGTGTTTAACCAAAAGACACAAAAACACTAATCTGCAGCAATTTATGCACCCCCATGATTCACAATAGCTAACAACTGGAAATTACCTAAAAGTGACCAACGTCAGATGAATGGATAAAGAAGATACGGTATATATATATACAATGGAATATTACACAGCCCTTAGAAGAGATGAAATCCTGTCATTTGAATCAACATGGATGAATCTAGAGGGTTGGATAGAAGTCAAAAAAGTCAAAAGAAGACAAACAGATATGAAATTATCTCACTTATAGGTGGAATGTGAATAGACAACACAAAGAAACAGATGAAACAAAACCAACCCTTGGACATTGGCAACAGAACTGAGGTTACCAGTAGGAAATGGGATGGTTGGGGTGGGGCATGGGCAAGTAGGGGCAGGGTCTAATGGAAAATGGTGAAGAACTCTGTAATTGGTGGAGGGCAGGCTGTGTTAACATATATTTGAGGAATGGGGAATTATACATATGGGGAACCTACACGAGTTTATATTAAGTTGTAAAACGAAGTTACCTCAATAAAATACTATTTAAAAATTAAAATTTTCTTACTAGGCACTGACAAACTCTAGGTACATAAGAAAACTGATGCAACCTATTTCATTACTAAAATTTTCAAACTTGGGTATACTTACCCTATTCGCACTATTATCAGGATCCAACCATTTAGGGAGAAAGTCAGCAGCTTCTATTAACAAGAATTCACCATCATTATCTTTAATCCTAATGCAAAAAAATTTCCAATTTTAATTATGCAAGTTTTTTTTTGCTAATAATCAAAACAGATTCATTCTAATGCATTTTTCCCTTAAACTTAGCATATGTCTGAGTATGTGCCATACATATCTAGATTGCTTTAATAAAGTAAAATGTTTAATATTTCATTTGGCACTGAAGGAGACTATAAGAATGTAAGGAGGAGCCAGAGGAAGATGAGAGAAAATAAGCACACAAATAAGTAATAGATAAAAATAGGAAAAATATGAAGTACTACTACAGAGTCTTGAAAGAATAAAAATGACATATAACTAAGATTAGGAAAGTCTTTAAAGAGCAGGTAATATTTGGAACTTGAAAGATAATTTTCTTTTGCTTCAACTGCATCACTTTAAAATTAATATTTCTGAATAGGTAATACCGTCACTTGTTGAAATTTTGAAACAAAAATACGCAAAAAGGTACAGTCCAAAAGTTTCCTTCCTACTTTTATCCCTATAAGCAGAACACCAACCCTTTTATCACTGTCATTTCTTGTTTCTTTCTGGAAATTGCTCACCCATAATCTACAGATAGGAATACACATTCTTATTTTCTGCTCCTGTCCACAAAAAATAGCATATTTTATATACTGATCTAGTTTCTTCAATGTTATGGGTAAAAAGGAAAGATGTTCATCAGAAAACCATGGAGATGACAATTTAAGGTGAAAGTTTAGAGAACTATTAGTAAAGAGCAAGACTGGAAAAGCAGTTAGGTCATTTGGGAAGAGCTTTAAATGCTGGCAGAATCAATGAGATCAGCTTAGTTTTTATAGACGCAAAGAAAGAAAGGGTTGAAAGTAGGGTATGAAATGGTTAGAGCTCTTCCTTAGGAAGATTAATCTGGCAGAGACATAGAGGAAGAGCTTATTTCTTTTTTAATGGTTCTTAATAAAACTGATAAGCAGATGCTTAAAATAAGGAGATTTTTCAACTAGGTAAATATGAACTATCACTACATTAATATCAGAAAGTGTACATGAAAGGTCCCTGTCCTTATTATCTTTGTAAAGATAGAAACTAATATTTTGGGTTTTGTTCATTTAAATGCTATCATTAAGAAAGTATAGCTAGCTATTTTTAAGTACGGCACCAACTGTGTTAACATGAGTTCTTATCTTTCAGATTTACATACTGAAGTATTTAAAGATCAAATGGCAGATTTAAGCAAATTTTTAGCAAATTTGCGATTTGCTTTAAAATATTCTCGCTTACATGATGGGAGAGTGGGGAGCAAGTCTAGAAGAAACAGGAAAGACCATGAGTTCATCATTGTTGAAACTAGGTAATGGGTACACATGGGTTCATTCTCTCTTTTATATGTTTCAAATTTCAATACATAGTTATCCTCTGCTTACACAGCTTGGTGATTTACAGAGAACTATTAGTTCCCCCTTTTAAAAACTGAATTAGAATGCAGCTATCTACTCTGCTGCCTATACAATTGTTCACTGATTTCTCTTTTAAATTTATTCTGTATGATTTCTCAAAAAATATATAGCTATGGCCTAAAGAAGGACGGCATAGTAAAAAGACATTTTTCAAATATGCATACATATACATAAATGGAAGTTTTTGTATAGCAATTCATAAAAAATTGAATGGTGATTACTCTTGGGAAGTGACAACAGTACATACACCCTTTTGTATCATTTGAATTTTGTTTATCATCTGTATTTGTTTTTTCATAATGATTTTTTAAAAAAACCTTAAAATAAGCAGGTTTTATGTGAAATTTCTTTGAAAGTTGCACTCTCCAACAATACTTTAACTTTTACTCAAGAACAGGAAGTCAGAAGAGAACAGGAAAAAAAATACAAATGTCCTGTCCCTTTTTTTTTTTTACCTAAAGGAAATGTGCAGGCAGGAAAAAAAGGCAAGCAGGTAAGCAGGCAGGAAGAGAGAGGAGGAAGACATATTTTATTTATTGTATTTAGTTGTTCACACTGGTTGCTTCCCAAGACTCAGGACTTGAACCAGGGGAGTGTGGTATGCACGCCTTCAGAAGTGATTGACATAACCTGTATTCTACCAGAACACACTCACAGATATACTCTTAAAAAATTACTAAATGGGTAAATAAGCAGTCAGTTTTAATAACAGAATTAATTTAGAATTATTAAAGTAACTATACCTTGCTACTAACTCTGGAAATTCCTTTGTAATTTGCTTTACTATGTAAACAATAAACCATTCATCCTCTATGTTATCCCCAAACTTTGTCATGCCAAATATATGAGCAGGAATACCTCCTAAAAAACAAGAGAAAAGCAATCATAAAAAGAGAGTTTGTCAGCACACATAAAAGTACAAGTAATCATTCAATTAAACAATCATTCATTGACTGACTATGCTTTAAGTACTATACTGGGACCAGGGCTTGGAAACTTGCCATCTCTTTTTTTTTTAGGTGCAGGTAGGAATGAAGGTGAGTGTGCAGGTAGGTAGGAAGGAAGAGAGAGGAAGTATTTTACTTTATTTTTATTTAGTTGTTCACACTGGTTATTTCCCTGTGCTGCCCCCACCTGGAACTCAAATCCAGGGGTATGCAGCCTGCGTTCCTTTGGAGGAGGTGAATGATCCAATCACTACTCCACTAGGGTATGCCTGGTCTTGCAATATTGAAAAAGGTATAGGAAGTCTACTCTTGAGGAGCTAAAGATACAGACTATAAGAGATAGACAACCAAGCTAATTCAGAACAAATAAAGAATGGAGGTTGGCACTGAGGGCTCTAAGAGTATAAAGAATATGATATCTGAGCTATATCCATCTGGAGGATTGACCAAAAACAGACTTTTGAAGAAATAGAGAAGAAGTAGAAAGAGAACATTGCAAAAGCCCAGAGGCTCAATAGATGATAGTGTATTCTGGGAACATGAGTAAGTTAAATTAGGAGGGAGCAGAAATTTTCAAACTAGTGTATTACCCAAAAATATATAGAAATTAAACAATGAACAGATCAAAGAAGAAATCACATGAAAAACTAGAAAATATCTTGAGACAGGTGAAAAAATAAACAACCCACAAAACCACCCCCCAAACTCGTGGAATGCAATGAAAGCAGTGCTAAAAGGGAAATTTACAGACATGCGATCTCAAACAACCTAATTTTACAACTTAATGAACTAGAAAAGAAAACTAAACCCAAAGCTAGAGGAAATAATCAAAAAGCAGATATAAATGAAACAGAGAAAAAAATAGAAAACAATGAGCTGAGATGATTTGCTGAAAAGGTCAACTAAAATTACAAAACAGTAGCTAAATTAACTAAGAAAAGAAAGAAGACTCAAATAAAATTAGAAACGAGGGGATAGTATAACCTATTCAACAAAAATAAAAAGAACTATAACAGAATACTATGAACAATTTTACACCAACAAATTGGTAACCTTAAAGAAATGGGTAAATTCCTAGAAACACACATTCTGTCAAGACTGCACCATAAAGTAGAAAATCTGAGCAAACCTGTAACTAGCAAGAAACTTGAATCAATAATCAAAGCTTCCCAACAAATAAAAGTCCAGAACCATATGACTTCACTGGAGAATTTTACCAAACATTTAAAGAAAAATTAAGAAACAAAATACATTTCAAAAAATATATTGAAATTTAAAATTTAAGCACAAAAATTTTTTTAATTAAGAATTTACACCAATTCTCCTCACTTACAAAAAACTGAAGAAAAGGGAACACTCCCAAACTCATTTTATAAGGCTAGTATTATCCTAATACCAAAGGTAATACAAGAAAACTAAAGACCAATATCCCCAAGGAACATTAATTCAGAAATCATCAATAAAATACTACCAAGCTGAATTCAACAGCACATTAAAAGGATTATCCACCATAACCAAGAATGGTTTATTCCTAGAAAGCAAGGATGGGTCAACATACAAAAATAAATCAATGCTATATATTACACATTAACAAAATGAAGGTCAAATAAGTATATTACACAGCTGTCATGGCAAAAAAAAAAAACGAGTGGGAAGAACAGCTAACCCAATTATTTTTCTCTGTCCCAAATCTCCCAAATTTCTCAATTAGGGATAGCCAATTAGAGTTGTCTATTTTTACCTACCTAATACGTTAAAATTTCAATTTGATCTTCAGTCTGTAGTAACTGGAAACTATTGAAGGATACTAGACAGGAGAGTGACAAATCAAATTTTTGTTTAAAAAATGTAACTGGTAACAGTGTTAGGAACTGGAAACAATGGAACCAAAATGACTAGCTGGATTGTTATTCTATTTTTTCCAGATGAAGAGATAAAAAGAGTCTAGATTGTAGACAGTTTTAAGGGAGGGGTCATATTTTAAGAGTAATCACACTAAGTTTTAGTGCCTGACTGAATATGGTAGAGGGAGGAGATCAATATGATTCTGAATTACTAATTAGCTTGGAAATTAGGTGGAAAGGAATGCTATTTATCAAAATGAAAACACAGGGTAAAAAACGATTTTCTAAAAATAAATTAAGGAGTTGGTTTTGGATGTGCTGTGTTCATGTTAAGAGAATAGATAATCGGTAAGTTGAGAGCCAGATAGCATCACAAAATACCAAGTTCCTGATCTTTCGTCACTTTAGTCACTGCATGTATAGAACCTCACTCACCTATGCATGATCCATTTTAGTAAAGCTATAAGAATGATAAGACAATGTGTAATAGTTGGCCAGAGGTCATATCTCAAGCACTGACAATACAGCTAAACAATGAGAGAGCCTCAGAACGCTTCTACATGGCAAATAATGATCATAAAGTACAATTACTTCTCTTTAGAAGCCACTCTTACAATGATGCACACCTTAAAACGAGAGAGAGAGAGAGAGAGAGAGAGAGAGAGAGAGAGAGAGAGAGAATATAGAGTAACAGCTAAAGGAACTATGGTTAAGGAAGTCAGATGACTGAACCTATTTAGCATAGATTTAGGTACCTAGATACAATATGGTACAGTAAAATAATCAAAAGAATAGTCATTGTATTTAATTGAATTTAATAATACTGAGTATGTTAGCTTCTTAAGTAATGACTATTAGAAAGTTTTAATCAATTTGTTGTTGTGGGTCAACTGAACCAGGATCTATAGATTTTATATGGTCTATACCTTAACCACCTGAGCCACAGGGGTGTTGTATATTTAAAAAATTATTTCTCAGTTTAAAGGTTTAATAGAATAGCGCAAGCACCACAAATTTTAAAAGTTCAGGATGTTAGTTTCCTGACAACAAAGAATGAACTATGAATACATCACTGTTAACAAAAGGATGTTCTAAGTCATACGTATCAAATAAAAATAAGTAAAATAACCTTACCTTTTCCAGATTTATATTTAAGATTGAAGGGCTGATTCTGCCAGATATAAGGAACTAGCATAGGTGCAAACTGAGTCATTATTCTCTCAATATACTTTTGGAGAACCTCTTTGCGTTTTTCTGAATCCCGAGGTTCATCTGATATCAAGAACAGGCAGTACTCCACAATGTCTTCCATGGTAGCAAGCTTCAAGTTTTCCTCCACTCTTCTTTGAAAAAAATACATTTAGAAGTAATATCCTATTCCCTGGACTATTTTAGGTGATTTTTATTAACACTGTTTTCCAAAATTCAGTTATCCACACCATCATCATGATTTATGTCTTGGCCAAGTACCAATGACAGCAACACTTACTATTCTTTGAGTGACAATTTTCTCCTTAAAATTATTTAAAGGCACCTTTGATACAATATAGTGAATGGAAATCCAATACCACATTCCCAAATTAACTTAAAAGTATGTAAGAATAAAATTTAAAAAATGTTTGCTCTTGTACCAGCCCTGCATCTTCTGTTTAAACATTACCCTGTTCAAGACCGACCACTAATTAGTTGTGTCACTCTGAACACTTCACTTTCTCTTTCTGGGTTTTCTTCCTTATTTGTAGAATGAAAGTGTTACTACATCATCTCTAAATTCCCTCTCCAATTACATTTCTTGGAAGGGAGGAAAAGAGAGAAGGAGGAAGGAAGAGGAAGAATCATTTTAAGGTAGGGAGGCAGGAAAAGAGGGAAGAAGTATCTTTATTTATTTTGATTTTTCTCGCCCACCCGGGGTTCTTGAGCTTTACGTAGTCTGCACGCCAGGGTCTCAGGCGTCTGAGTCACACGGCCACCCCATGCTCACAATAAAATTTTATATTATTTAAACACGCAGCAACATTCTCCTTTACTCTGTAGAACTTAAATCTTTTTTAAATTAACATTGTATGACACAGAATTCAAAATGCCATAACATTCATGTCCTATCATCTCACCTCCAAATTTGCTCATGGATCTAGATCCTACGACTCCACAACTATCTGTCCAAAGTTTGCCCCTTTTTTCATGTCTCGGGGGTATAGCTGTGGTACTGAGAGATAGTAGATATCGCTGTTTTCTAAGACTTCCCCTTACAAACAAAAGTACTAGTCTGCTATGCTTCCAGGTGAGATGTGGAAATGAATAAAGCACTGCACGGAATGGTCCACTCTAAGGTAACAATTCGCTTTTTAAGTTCACTCGGCTTTCTAACGGACTAATAAAACGAGGTCGTGCAGAACTTGTATCTTCTATCCAGCCCCTCATTGACCTCAGGCGCTACGTTCAAATCATCATCTGGTCTTTCAGCTTAGAGGGTCAGACACCCATCCATCCCCAAACGCCAACTACATCGCAATTCTCTGAAAAATATAATATCAGACAGCAAGGAACGTAAACACCAGTCAGCCCAAGCCCGCACTGTACAGATGAAAAACCCGCAGCACTGAAAAGGAAGAGGCCGAGTAGCTAAGGCCACAGTTGGAATCCAGGGCTCGTTCAACAGACCAGACTCCCTCCTATCTGACCAAATGAAGCCAATTCTGCTGACGGTTGTCGGACTTCCCCCGCAGGAGTCTGCCGCGATACCTTCCTCAGCCAATCCCCCGCCGCGAGAACCTACCGGAATCAGCCAGCAGGGGCCAAAGCCTGGCCCACAATCCGTCCACACGCTGACCGAGAACCTAAGACCAAGCGAAACTGAAGAGTCAGAAAAACCGCTTCGCCTCAGAACCTTTGGTGTCGTCATTTCTGTGCGTCCGCGGGAAGCATTAAGTGGGTGCCCTGCAGCTTTCGTCACTTCCGCCCCCGCGGGGAAGCCGGGAACGCGGAGGATTGGAGGCGTGAACCCTGGTGAGGTGGTGGTCGGGAGTCTAGGCGACGGGGCGTGACGGGGCCGGAAGGTGGCGGGAGGGGGCCAGACTACAGCCGGCGGCAGGGCCTGGTCCGGAGGTCCCCACGCTGGCGTGCCGGCCCCGGCCGCGGTTGAGAAGAAAGAGGAGGATGATCTCCAGATACACTCGGAAGGCGGTGCCGCAGAGCTTGGAGCTGTGAGTGGGCTGCTCAACCACCCCAGTCCGGGCCGGGGGAGGCCGATGTAGGCCGATGTAGGCCGTGTGCTCTTTGAGGGCCCTCCCTGACCAGTCCCTTGCTCCTTTATTTTCCCAGGGTGGGGAAAATTACCCACTCTCAACCTGCCGGAGGCCGCCCCTCCTACCTCCACCTGTGTAGCATCCGTGCTATCTCCTAAACTTCTAAACTTGGTTTATCTTAGCCTGTGCTTGGCGAATTCAGGGTTCGGTCCTCCAGAGGCCTTTGTCGTTTCTTCAGTGCTTCATGCCCCCACTCACTGTCAAGACTATTGACAACTCAGTTATTAATAGCACAGCGCTACAATAAAGTTGAATAAACCTAGTTCTAGGCACCTTGCAAAGTTAACACGCATTAGCTCCTGTCAACAAAGATGCCAGATAAAGGCTTTTATTTTGCACATTCTCCAGATAAAGATACCAGATTTAAAGATTGTAGCATGCCAAAAATTACACAGCCAGAAAGTAGTAGGACTGAAGTACAAACCTGGTTTCAATCTGATTCTGAAACCTGTGGTCATGACCATTGGACATACTGCCTCCTCACCTCTGCAGTTAAGCAACAACATTCTTAAAGATCAATTTTGCTTTTGAGATTTTAGAAAGCAAATATTTCTGGTTTGAAGACTGACTTCAGACTCCTAGGTGAAGAGTTGTAATTTAGCAAGTAACGATAATATCGTTCATAAATTAATGATTTACATATTTAAGAAGGCTTTCAAACATCATCTTGTAATAACTTTGTAAGATATGTATGATATCTTCAGTTTCTCAAAAGATGAACTATCAGAAAAGTTACATAGTTTAAGATTCTATAAGAAACAGGATTTGAGCTTGGGCTTTTTAAACCCCAAATCCCATTTTTTTTTTCCTTCACTAAACTATGTAATCTTAGCAATCATACATTTCTCAAGTAAATATTAATTTAAATATTAATTATACAAGCATGTTTCTAACTGGGTTCTTTTCTAGCCTAGTGACTTTTTAAGCAAATTTCTAAATCTTTGAGCCTTCATTTATGCAATCTAGGAATAAGACTTTTAAAATGATAACACATATGTCCTCAGTAAATGATAATTTAGTTTTTCCCCCCGCCTGTACATAATATAGTAGCCATAATGAGAAAATTAGTTTATGATTTCTCTTTGCCTTTCAAAAGTTTATTATCTACTAAGTAGTAATATACATACTACTATACAGTAATATAATATCTGTACAGTAGAAATTCAGATACGTCTTTTAGGTACTAGGAAGAAGAAAATCATTTTCCCCCAAAAAGCGATCAAGGCTTAACTAACAATCGCCTTTATAATTAATTATGATGATTCTGAGTACGATAAAATAACTTAGGAAAAAAATTGTTGATAGGCACTTATTGGGCCAGAACCATTGACCAAGCATAGTTGTTACCCGTTCCCTGTAAGTTGATTTGATACTTCCTAAAGATAACACTTCCGAAAGATGATTCTCTAGAAGAGTGAGGTTGATTTGAATAATCAAGATAATGAAAGTTATAGACTCTAAATAATTAAAAGCAATTTTTACTGTGATGTTATAATAATTTCCTTTGAAAATGGAACTTTAGTTTTCTCCCTAACAATTCCAAATTGTGCATGATGAAGAGTTTAGGAAATAAGTGATTTTAACACACAGCTTTAACATTTTTTAGATGACAAATTTAAAACATAAATGTAGTGAATAATAACATTTATCATATTTTTTAGTATATTTGCTTTATTTTTCTCTTCTTTCCCCCAGCCTCTCTGTCCCTCATCTATGAAATAAAGAAGCAAAACTCCAGGAACTGTCATTTTACCCTTTTATGTCTTCAGATAAATCTCTAAAAATTGTAGACATTTTCTTATGTAATCACACTACTATGACAAAAATTTAATATTTCTTTGGTTTTATCTAATTGTCACCTCATAATCATATTTCTCTGACAGTCTGAAAAATGTCTTCAAGCTTCTTTTTTTTAGTTAGAACTCACATTTCTGATTCCTGTCACTGTCTCAAAGACTGTTGCTTATAGGACCACTGAATAAGAGAAGTACAGATAACTCTACACAAATCCATCGCCACTATTTAGAAATAGCTTAAAGTACAAGGTCTGCTAATTAGACTCATAGCTTTATCTTTATATAAACAATTATACAATTCACTAAAATCTCAAACTATTCATTTGCTCTGACATGCCTTAGAGACAGACTGTTTGAATCACTTACTAGTCATATAACTTCAAGCAGGTTACTTAATTCCCCTGTACCTCAACTCTATTTCCTAAGAAATAAAAGATTTATAATATGCCTTTGCATATTATAAGGCTATGGGAAGATCTCTTATAAAAAAGCTTTTGTAACTTTTCTGAATCTATCATGTTTCCTAAGTTTATCTGACTAGAGAATTTTGTGAGGAAGGAAAATCTACTATAGATTATTAGGATTGGAACATATGATAATTGTCCCCATAGTTTATTCTATTGCACGTGATGAACACTCTGGGCCAGCACTATCCAATAGAAATATAAGCCACACATGTAATTATTCTTTTTTAAAGGAAAGGTGAAGCAGGAATGAAGGTAAATAGGCAAGCAGGTAGGAAGAGAGAGGAGGAGGAGCTTTACTTATTTTTATTTAGTTGTTCACACTGGTCGTTCCCCTGAATGTGGTTCTTGAATCCAGGACCTTGGAATGAATGTAGGATTGCTCCCAGGTTTACTAGACCACTAGGCCACTAGGGCACACCCTGCAATTTTTTTTAAAGGAGAGGTGTAGGCAGGAATGAAGAAGAAAAGGCAGGCAGGAAGAGAGAAAGAAGAGACATTTATTTTATTTAGGTGTTCATCCTGTTTTCCCCACCCCACCTCAGGCCCCAGGTCATGAACCCAAGTCCTTTGGCTATATGTGGACTGCACCAGCCAGAGGCAGAAGACTTAACTGCTAAGCCACCCAGGCACACCCACATGTGTAACTTTTAATTTTCAGGTATATACATTAAAAAAAACTAGAAGCAAGTAAAATTCATTTTTTTACCTTTTATTTTGAATTAATTATAGACTCACAAGAAGTTACAAAACATGGTGCATAGTCCTTAAAGCTTCATACAACTCCCCCCAATTATGACTCTAGTTTAATGCAAAAGCCAGTAAACTGACATTAGTATCATACTATTAACTAGATTATAAACCTTACTGTTTTCACCAGTTTTTTATATCTACTGCTTTGTATATATGTGAATATACACAAAATACATGAGACATTTATGATTTCTCATTTATGATTTCTGTACCATTGAGAGAGAGCTGTTTCATAATCATCACTGTCCAATGTAGCCCTTTATAGTCACATCCCTTCTCCATCCTTTGGTAACTATTAATTTTTTCCACCTCTATAGCCGTGCCATTTGTGAATGTTATATAAACAGAATTATATAATTTGTAACCTTCTGTGATTGACTTTTTTCCCTAAGTTGATGCCCTTGAAATCTATCCAGTTTATTGCCTGGGTCAATAATTCACTCCTTTCTATTGTTGAATCATATTCCATTGTGTGGATAGTCCAGAATTTAACCATTCACAATTCACCCCTCAGAGAACATTTCAATTGTTTCCAGCTTTTTTTTTTCAATTCTAAATCTTCTGTGAACATTTATATACAGGCTTCTGTGTGAAAAAAAAATTTCATTTCTTTGGGAATCAATGCATGGGAATGTAATAGCTAGCGTCATGGTATAGAGTCTTACTGTTTTATGGTAAATACATGTGTTTTGTTTGTGAAATTATACCACAATAGCTGTACCATTTTATATTCCCACTAACAATACATGAGACATCCAGTTTCTACATATCTTTACCTTCATATGTATGTGATAATACCTTATAGTATTTTTACTTTACAATGAAATTAATTTTAAGAATATGTTCAGTTTAACCCAAATATTCTAAAATATCACTAACATATAAATCAGTATAAAATAATGATGCTGTATTTTCTTGTCCTAAGACTTTGAAATTCTTTGTATTTTACACCTAAAGCCCATCTCACTTCTGACTAACCACATTTAACTACTAGTGGCTAGTGGCTACCATATTGGACAGTGCAATTCTGGAGCAACAAGAAGTAGGTGACATATCTAGATCAAGTTACGGAAAAGTATATATGTATATATATATATATATATATATATATACATATTTACGGGAAATAAGACTTTGTCTCTACCTTTTACAGGAAAGGAATAACACAACATGCTCTTAGTCATCATCCCCTTCCAGAGCAGCTGGATGAAATTTCCTCTACCAATTACAGCCATGAAAAAGATACAGGTTCCCAAAGGTAATAATCCAAAGTGTAATGGTTTGTTGCCAAAGGAAATAACCCAAAGTGTAATGGTTTGTTACCAAAGGTGATAACCCAAAGTATACTTGGTAATGGCAAAGATTTTGTTTTGACTTAAGGTAGATATCAAACCTTGTACTAATGAAACAAAACATGTTACCATGTTTTCAGCACCATTCAACTTCCTTCTAGAACAGTTAATGTAAACAACATCATACTTATTTTCCTATCCTTTGAAAAGTAATTTTATGAGATACTGAAAAACATAGATACAGGAGTCCAACAGATCTGATATTAATCCTGGTGCCGTCACTTATTAACTGAGTAACATTGGGCAAGTTATTTATAATAGTATCTCTTAAAAGATATTGGAATATGAATGAGATAAAATACATAAAAGTTGGCAGAATGTTTGACCTATACTAAATGCTGAGTAAATATTAGCTTCATTTACTATTTTAAGATTTAAAACAGAGACTAAATTCAAAGAGGATTCTGAAAAGCAGTGTAGTATCAGAATAATGAGCATCATAAAACCTGCTTTAAAATCTATAACTAAATCTTAGATTCTTTGTCTTAAAATGAGGTTGAGGTCTACATCACCAGCTTGTTAGAAGGATAAAATGGTACTAATCTGGAAAAGTGCCTGGTTAACTATAACAGTGCCATGTAAGTTCGGATGCTCTATTACCGTTCCTGTAAATTCTTTTACTTATAAAGGGTATATGTTGCAAACTACAACTAGAATTATTTAGAATAGGGACACCTATTTTCTAGGAATTAGATAGGACTTTTCTGCAATGCTTAAATTTCAAGTTTTGTATTTTTCTCTGTGACTATATCTGTGTACATGATTATCACTTAATAAATTACTAACTAGTGAATATTGTGGAAACTTGAGAAAATATAAGAATTTTTCTGTTTTTTTTTCTCTCCTTTCCAAATTGCATTTAGTGAGTCTGACACCACACAAGAATCACCTTTTACATCAGCGGACACTGGGAATTCAAGATCTGCTTTTCCAAGTTATACAGGCACAGGAATCTCTACTGAAGGCAGCTCGGACTTCTCCTGGGGATATGGTGTGAGTTGTATATTATTGGTTGGATGGAGTGCTTAAGAGACTATATTGGGATTTGTCAGTTTTGTCAGTATATTTTATTCCTTGACTCTCCTACGTTGTTTCTTTACCCCTGACTCCTTGACCACAGGTCTTGAAGCCAGGTCCACAGCTTTCATAGCCTGAGCCTGAATCACAGAGCGGGACATTTCTTTACATCTTAATACTTAAATTTACCATACTTTATAGTAATTGTAAAGAATCATCTGTCTTCACCCTCTTTCAATATTTCCTGTGTTTTATGGATATAGTAGTTGAAACTTAAGAGATACTTAGTATTTGGCTTATGGATCTGGGCTGTGGATCTACTCTTTTTACTCTGCTTGGTCCACTAATGTGTATCTTCACACTGATGTTACCTTGTTTAAAATGTTTCTGAAAATGTATTATTATGCCGTTATAGATGAGGAAATGTTTATCATATATTGTTAAATTTAAAAAAGCAGATTAAAAATAGTATGTCTAATATGGTTCTGATTTTATATTTTTGCTTATATGCTAGAAAAAAGAACCAAAGATATTTACCCAAAATGTTATTTAATCATTATTAATTGAGTGATGAGATAAGAAATAATTAAATGTATTCCTTTTTGCATGCTGGCACACTCTGGTGTAATAGTGGTTAGGTCAGTCATCTCTAAAGGAATGCAAAACCACATACTCCTGGCTTCAAGTCCTGGGTCCAGAGGGAAACAACCAGTGTGAACAACTGAATAAAAACAAATAAATGCTTCTTCCTCCTCTCTCTTCTTGTCTGCCTACTTGCTTGCACCTTTCCTTTAAAAAAATTTTATGCATGTTTGTCACCTTGATACAATAGGTATTTATACTTCTATATCTCCTTTTAATCAATATAGAATTTGACCTAACTATAATCATGATGTACATACAATGTTATACTTTAAAAAAAAAAAAAGAAAGGTGTAGGCAGAAATGAAGGCCAGCAGAGATGGGCAGGCAAAAAGAGGAGGAAGAAACATATATTTATTTTATTTAGTTAATTTTGGTTGTTGCCCCTGTCCCAGGTCTCAAACCTGTGTCCCTGGAATGTATGTAGACTACATCCTATGTCATTATCTACAAGTCCCCCAGGGCTCACCCTATTCTTTACTTAATACTTAACAGTTATTTTGTAAGTACTTTTCCACAATACTTACTTTACACAACATTGTGGTTAACAACCTGCGTTCTTTACAATCTACTAATTGTTAAAACCTAGTATTATCACCTTGAATTATTTTCCAGCCATTTTAATTCAGACGTTTACATTCTTTCCTTATCTAGTTGTATGGAATATGTGCATCCTGTTTTGTGGCTTATGTTTTCATCCACTGTTATTTCATACAGGCATTTTCTTTTACTACTTCCATACCTGTCAGTTTGAGAGTTATATAATATTTCCTTGTTTTATTATATCATAATAGCATAATAGGAGCTTTCCCTTATTATCTAATATTTGGATTTTCTTCATTAATTCAACAAATATTTATTGAGTACATTTATTGTCACATACTGTACTTGAGAATATGAGTTGCATAACCTTTGTATGAATCAGTAGTCTAAGAGGGAGACTAACAAAATCAAATAAAGAAATTAACTACACAAGGTGATAAATGCTCTAGAACACTAATGGGGATCCACTTCAAATAATGTTATCAGGCAGGGTGGATGTGAGACTAGGGAAAATTGAAGAATGAGGAAAAATGTTTTTCAGACAGTTAACCTGCAGCATATGCAAAAGTGCTATGGAGGAAAAGAGTTTCAAATTTCCAAGAGAAAATATTTGTTGTTTTCTTGAAACTGAAAAAAAAGATGAGAATTAATGGTTGGAGGATAGTGAAGCAGGGGGAGAAAAAGCACAAATGAGATCAGAGAGGTAGGCACAACGAGACAATATAAGGTCTTTTAGGCCGGTAAAGAATTTAAAATTTACTCTAAAGGAATGAATTAATCCAATAACTTATTGTGAGATTTTAGGATATTGATTAGTATTTTAATCAGTTTTCTCTATATTTTAATTAGTAATTCTTTATAACTTATGAATGTCATACAAATGTTTCCCATTTCCTTGTTTTCCTTAGGTATTTATTATATAACTAATTTTTTTAAATATTCAAATATAATCATTTCACTTCTTTACTAGTCAGTATTTTGTCTTTAGAAAAATGGAATATTATAATATTGTTTATAGTTTTTAACAGAATTTTGTCAATTTAGCTTTTTTAACTCACCAGACTTCTTATAATATATGGTATGAGATATGAATTAAGTTCCTATGCTGTTGAACCAGTTTTCTTAATATTTGACTTAATGCAATGTGGTTTTCATATTCATGATATTTTAAAAATAGGGCAAATCTATCAGTGTTTATTAAACAATGTACTTAGTATTTGTGTCTTCTTTACTCAGATAAATTTTTAAATGTTACACTTGCATCAAATTTTATAAAACATTTATAGGGATTTAGCTGGTATTGCATTATAACTTTATATTAAGGTATAAGAGAACTAAAATGTATTGAATATTTAGTAGATACGAGGGCATTGTTATAAGAATATTTCATAAACATTTCATTTCAATCATTATCATCTTAATTAAACTTAGTATTCGTTTAGCTAGAAATATAATTATTTTATTCAGATCTTCCTGTAGTCCTCATTACCATATTATTAACTTTGAATAAATTTCTTGTCATATTACATTTGATGTTAAAATTGAACTTAGTATTTAATTATACATTTTACTTATCTTTGGACCATTTTGTAATAAAGGCAATTAAATTTTTTGAAGAGAGATCCGTAGGTACCTAATATGGTATAATTTAAAAACCTGTGTTTAACTATTTGTTGCAGCTTTGTAGGTGTAATTTTTTTTTTTAAAGAATGAAGCATGGTGCACCCTGGTGGAGTAGTGGTTTAGCTGCTGCCTTTGGCTCGCACAGACCACATACATCCCAAGGACCTGGGTTCTTAACCTGGGTAGGGGAAACAACCTAGATGAACAGCCAAATGAAAATTTAATAAATGCTTCTTCCTTCTCTCTCTTCATTCCTGCCTGCACCTTTCCTTTAAAAAAAAAAAAAAAAAAAAAAAAAAGGAGGAAGGAAATAGGCAGGAATGAAGGCAAGTAGACAGGGAGGCTGGCAGAAAGAGAGAGGAGTAAGAAGCATTATTTATTTATTTGTTCATTTTGGTTGTGTCCTACTGCCCTACCCCCAGGTCTTGAATGCAGGTCCCTGTGCCCTAGCCACAGACTTAACACCTGAGCCATCAGAGTATGCGTAGAGTACCTATTTTTAAGGGAACTGAGTTCTAGTATACTATTGGCCTTTGGGAGAAATTTATGTTCTTTGTCATGTTTTTAAAACTTGACATTAAATTAGAAAGCAATAATAAGATATTCTAGAAAAATACCCAAATATTTAGAAAATGAAACATCTTTGTAATATTAAATTACAAGGAAAATTAAATGATAACAAAAGCACAAACTATCAAAATTTATAGATGTAGCTAAAG
The DNA here is from genome assembly GCA_004363575.1 of Solenodon paradoxus. Classification (NCBI taxonomy): domain Eukaryota; kingdom Metazoa; phylum Chordata; class Mammalia; order Eulipotyphla; family Solenodontidae; genus Solenodon; species Solenodon paradoxus. The sequence goes on along the minus strand of RJWH01000213.1, from coordinate 538,356 downwards.
TAGTTCTTAAAAAAAGTTTATAGTTCTAATATTTTAGATAAGAAGAAGCTTTGAAATGAATAGCCTCAGTTTCTACTTTAAGAAGCTAGGAAAAAAGTAAACTAAATCCAAAGTAAAAGAAAGAAATAACTAAGGAAAAATCAATGAAATAAAAACTAGTGAAAGAAAATAAATTCAATAGATAATTCTTTGAAAAGATTAATAATAAACTGGTGATACTAAAACAAGAAAAGTTAAGAAAACACAAGTTATAAGTATCAGGAATGAGAGGGAACACTTTAAATCCTACAGATATCAAAAGAATATTAACAATATGAAAAAATTTGGCTGATAAATTCTATAACTTAGAGGCAATAGACAAAAAACTTAAAAATCTGAATAGTTATGAAACACTTAATGAAATCAAATCAAACCACTCTCCTCGAGAAAACTCTAGGCCCAGGTTGTTTTCTAATGAATTTATCACACATTTGTGGAAGACATAACAGCCACAGAAAGTTTTCCCAAAAAAAAGAATTATTTTAAAATTCATTCTATGAGGCCAGCATATTGATGCCAAAACTTGACAAAAACATAATGAAATTATGAGGTTGGACTTCTAGTATGGCAGAATGAATAGCCTGACAAATTCTCCTCCCAAAAGCAATAATAAAACTGTATAAAATAGTCAAAAGTAATAATCCAGGACTCTGACAACTAACCAAAGATAAAGAACAAGTAGGATGGTAGCTATTAATGAAAATCAGTAGAAATTTGGGTTAAGATCTCTGAGATTCTATTCTACTATATGAGACAAGCTGTGAAAACTAGCAGCTTCACTACCAGAGGGCACTCAGTAGGACTTGGACAAACCCTGTTTCCAACAGCATTGTCAATAACGGTGGCAGACTCAGTGACTTACTAACAAGGTAAAATAGTCTGAGTTTTCATTTCTGCCACAAATGGATTGGCAGACTATCCAGACATTTATCAAGACGATCTGGGAAATAAGTTAGTCATAAAGCGCCTTGATAAATTTTCCATATTGATGCAGGAGAGACCAGTTAGGGCTCAAACTGTCCACACATCCCTGACTGATAATGAGTCAGCCTGAAAATACAAAGATAATAGGAGAGGTTACAGAAATCAAAAGCCAAGTTAGATGTAAAAGATTTTTTCAGTTTGAACTTAGACAAAATAAGTTCCAAGACAGAAAATACTATTAGAAACAGAAACATTTCTTAATAATAGAGTTAATTCATCCAGAAAATAAAGCAATTATTACATACATCTAACAACAGTTTTAAAGTACATGAAGCAAAATTTAACAGAATTGAAAGAAGAAATAGGCAATGCAACAATTATAGTTCGAAACTTCAGTACTCTACTCTCGACACTTGATAGGACAACTAGACAGAAAATCGGCAAGGCTATTAAAGACTTGAACACTGCTCTCAGCCCAAATGATCTGACATTTCACACAATGACAGCAGAACATGTACTTTTCACACACACATAATCTAAAAGGATGAAAATTATACAAGATACAATCTGCATGCGGGAATTAAGTTAAAAATTAACAGAAATTTGAAATATTCCCCAAATTTGGAAATTAATATTTTCCCTAAATAATTCATGGGTTGAAGAAATCTATAAGGGATATTAGAAGATAACTGAATGAAAAGGCAAAAGAAAAATATCAGAATTTGTAGACTGTAGCTAACGTGTTGGTTAGAGGAAAAATGAATAGCTTTAAAAGCCTACAGAAAGGAGAACTTCAATCCTCAAGCTTCTACCTTTAGAAACTGAAAAAGGGCAAGCTAAATTTGAAGCAAGCAGAATGAAAGAAATAACAGATTAAAGTAGAAATTAATGAAATAGAAAATGAAAATTAATAAAGTTAAATGGTCTTTGAAAAAAGTCAACAAAATTGATAGATCTTCAACTAGTTAACAACATCACAGGGTTCAAGACGTGGGGCCAGAGGAACAACCAAGATGAACAACTAAATAAAATAAATGAAGTGCTTCTTCCTCCTCTCTCTTCCTGCCTGCCTGCTCACCTTCATTCTTGTTTGTACCTTTCCTTTAAAAAATTGTAAAAAATTATAATTAAAAAAATTAAAAGAACTAAGGGAATACAATAAGTAAGCACCAAAAAATTAGATAACTTAGATGCATTGAACAAATTCCTAGAAAGACATAATTAGCAAAATTTGATGATCTGAATTGAAATAAAAAATCCAAATAGACCTACAATAACTATATAGCTTTACAAAATGTATTTAACAAAAAGTAGAAATTTCTATTGATTCATGAGCTGCAGAGTGGATTTAGTGTTAGCAGATATGAAGGCAACATTAATCTCCTTGTACATCTCAATCAGAGCTCTTGGGTGACCAAATTTTAAATAACAAATAGAAAAGTTTAATAGAATGTGATGCTTTTACATTATTTCATTTTAAAGTAAAGTTAAATGCATCCTCCTTCTGTTGGTTAATAGTTAGCATTGACAAATTAATTTCAAATGGCTAGAGAGAAATCTACCAGGTCATCATCAGTCCATTTTCAATGACTAGTAATACTTCGAAAGGGATATTTTTTTCTGAGCAGTAGGTGGCAATAGTGGACTTAAAATATTCAATAAGCCATGTTGTAAGCAGGTAGTCATGAAGGCTTTGTTGTTCCATTTACAACACAGAGTGGTTTAGCATTAATTTAAAGATGCCTAGGATTTTCAGAATAGTAAATGAGCATTGGCTTCGACTTACTATCACCAGTAGCATCAGCTTTTAACAAGAGAGTCAACTTGTCCTTTGAAGCTCTGAAGCAAAGCATTGACCTCTTTCTAGCGATGGAAGTCTTCGATGGCATCATCTTCCAATAAAGTGTGTTTCATCTGTTTGAAAATCTGTCGTTTAATGTGACCACCTTCACACTGATCTCAGCAAGAGATTCCGGGTGACTTGCTACAGCTTCTCCAGCAGCTCTTGCGGCTTCACCTTACACTCTGATGCTGTGGCGATGGCTTCTTTCCTTAAACTTCATGCAACAACTCCGCTAACTTCAAACTTTTCTTCTGCAACTTCCCCACCTCTCTCAGCCGTCATAGAATAAATGAATTAGGACCTTGCTCTGGATTAGGTTTTGGCTTGCAGAAATATTTTGGCTGGTTTGATCCATCCAGACCATGAAAACTTTCTCCATATCAGCAATTAGACTGTTTCACTTTCTTTTCATTTGTGTATTCACTGAGTAGCACTTGAATTTTCTTCAAGAACTTTTCCTTCACAAATTGGCTGACAAAAGAGGTCTAGCTTTTTGGCTTAGCTCAGCTTTCAAAACGCCTTCCTCACAAAGCTTAATCATTTCTTTTCATTAAAAGTGAACACTTAGAGGCCCCTGCAGAGTATTAATCAACCTAATTTCAATATTGTTATATCAGGGAATAGGAAGGCCTGAGGAGAGGGAGAGAAATGGCGAAGAGCAGTCAGAACACATAATATGTATCCATAAAACCTGCCATCTTATAGGGGCAGTTTGTAGCACTTCCAAATGAGTAAAATAGTGACATGAAAGATCACACACAATCTCAGATTACTGTAACACCATATAATAATGAAAAAAGTTGGAAATAATGTGAGAACTACCAAAATGTGACAAACACACAGTGAACACGTGCTGTTGGAAAAGTGGTGCCGATAGACATGTGGGATGCAGAGTTGCCACACACCTTCACTGTGAGAAAACCAGCATCTCTGAAGTGCATTGAAGTAAAGAGCAATAAAACAAGGCGCACCTGTACAAGGTCAAAATAAAAACCAATTGTCTTCCTGTATGCACTTTGATAAAATAATACCAGTCTTTCAGAAAAGGGAATAGTTCTTAACTTGTTCTGTAAAGCCAGTATTACCCTGATACCAAATTCAAAGACATGACGAGAAACTACAAAGAAAACTGTTTTCCTTCTGAAATTAGATATACAAACTTTAAATGCTTAGTAAACGAAATCTAGCAACATAGATTATGTACCCTGACCAAGTGAAATTTGTTCTAGAAATGCATAACTGGGGTTAACATTTAAAAATTAATACATCATAGTAATGGAATAATGGACAAAAATGACACTGTCATCTCAGTAGACACAGAAAACTTATTTGAAAAAAATCCAATACCTATTCATGATGAAAACTCAAAAAACTAGAAAAAAAAAGGAACTGCATCAATCTGATAGAGGACATCTAAGAAAAATTTATAGCTAACGTAGGAAAACACGGAATATTCTCCTCCTATGATCAGGAACAAGGTAAGGATGTCCACTTTTGCTCCTTCTGTTCAGCATTGTACTGGAGGTTCTAGCCAGTGCAATAGGGCAAAACAGAAAATAACAGCATCCATATTGAAAAGAAAACTACCTTTATTTGCAGATGATTTCATGTAGAAAAAAATTTTTAATTAACTCCTGCCCTCCCCCTTAATTTACTAGAACTAATAAATGAGCTCAGGAGGGCTATCGTATATTAGGAATATCAATTTACAAAATTCATCTACAAACATGTTATGGTTGTATAATGGAATATTGTTCAGTCATAAAAAAGATAAAATGCAATACATACTATGGATGAACCTAGAAAACATGCGGAGCGCAAGAAACCGGAAACAAAAGGTCACATTATTCTATTTAAATGATACGTTCAGAAGTGCAAATTCATAGAGATACAAAGTAGAATAGTGGTAACAGGTTTTGGGAGGAGAAAGAAATGAAGAGTGATTACTAATGAAGAAAGTGACGAAAATGTTCTGGAATTAAATCATGGTGTGATGGTTGCACAACTGTGAATATAATACAAGCCACTGGGAATATACTAAAAATTACCAAAGTGCATACAAGAATGAATTTCATGGTATGTGAATTCTATATTTTAAAATCTATTGTGTTACTACACATTTTCAGTGAACAATCTTAAAAATAATAAATTTGCATCAAAATCCCAGCAGGCATTTTTGTAGAAATTAGTAAACTGATCCTAAGATTGCAATGAAATTTCAAAAGACCCAGATTAGTCAAAGCAATTTTGAAACAGAGAAGTAGAAGACCTACTCTATTCCCATTTCAAAACTTAATATAATGCTCCTATGCTTAATGTAATGTTTAGTACTAACATAAAGATAGGCATGTAGAACTAATAATCCAGAAATAAACCCTTACGTTTAGGGTTAATGGATTGTTGACGAAGTTTCCAAGGCAATTAAATAAGGAAAAGATATTTTTTATAACATACCCCTGGGACTTTAGATATCCATATGCAAACATGAATATTTTAGACTCTTCACATCATAGGGAAATGTACTCAGTTATAAACATAAATGTAAGAGCAGAAACCATAAATATTTTAGGAAAAAAACATGAGAAAACCTACAAGACCCTGGGGGTTAGGATACAGATTGATAAATATGACACACCAAAAGCACAAGCCTTAAAAATTAGGTAAGTTTGACTCCATCAAAATGTAAATCTTCCCTGTCATTGCCCCTTTCACCTTAGATCATGTTCAAGAAATTTGATGAAAAAGCAAATCTATAAAACTACATCTAGTTGAAAACAAGTTATTAAGGCTATTAAGAATCAGTTGATCATTTTTCAGGTATTGAACCATGACTTAATCAAAACATGCCTAAGAAATATCCTATCAAAAATAATGTAATGCCATGAACATAGAGAAATCCCTTTTATAAATGGAAATTTTTTTAGACAGAGAGGAGGCTTTTTATCCAACCCTAAGATTACTTTACAAATTTCCTTTTATCCTGTCACACCAGCAGGCTGATAACAGAGCCATCAAATTTGTAATCAATAGAGCAAATATGTATCTAGGCTTAGCTTCTCTTGGATCTGAACTTCAACCTGCAGTAGATATGATTATTGCAATCATGGCAGCAGGAAAACAGTATATACACTTGGAGTCATGAAGATATCTACAAAAGATATTGAGGAAGTCAACAAAATAATTGGCATTGAAAATAATCATTATTTAAATGATGGGTTGCATATGAAGACATAAATGAATCTCAGAAGGAATGACTAAGTATGATTATGCTTCTGTATCTGTGTTTATGCCTGTGTGTAATAGCATGAAGAGAATACCTCCAAGGTCATGCTGAATAAATTCAACAGATGCTTTAAAAAGTGTTAAAATCTGTCAGACTGGTGCACCCTTGTGGCTCAGGCATTAAGTCTACGCTGCTGTGTAGTCCACATAAAGCCAAAGGACCCAGGTTCTCAACCAGGGACTGGGGGATCAATCAAAATTAATGATTGATAGATGATAGATAGACATACAGATAGATAGATAGATAATAGATTACTGCTTATTCTTTCCTGCCTGCTGCCTTCCTCAAAAACAAAAATGCTATCAGAAAAGAAAGACTACATAAAATGGTGTGAAAAATCACTTAGATTATGAACAATTCACAATAAATACCCAGTAATGATCATTATTTCCATAAATTGCTCAGGAAAAAATTAAGAGATATTTTATATGTATATTATACATATATGTTATGATATAAATAAAAATATACATCTATAGATATACTATCATTTAATACTGAGGGCAAAATCAAGACATTTTTAACATCTATAGAACAAGAGTTTCCTATCCATAGATTAAGCCCTGGAAGAACTGTTAGAGAACTAATTGCAGCAAGAAGGAAAACAAGGTCAGAAGAAAGGAGGGGGATATAAGAAGCAATTGAGAGCAAAGTAACTGGCAAAGCGTATTGGTAAGCCAAGTAGCTACTAAAACAAGTAAACATAGCATTTCAGGTGTTTAAAAACATTAAATACTAAAATTCAAACAAAAATAACATGGAAGATGCTTAGAGGGACATTAAAGCATATCAAAGTCTTTTTAAAGGAAAGGTGCAGACAGGAATAAAAGCAAGCAGGCAGGCAGGCTCAGAAGAAAGAGGTGGAAGAAGCATTTTATTTTATTTTTATGTAGTTGTTCACATCGGACCTGGGTCATGAACTGAGGTCCTTGGAATTACATGGGGTATACGTCTTTGGAGGTGGCTGACAAACTACTACACCGGGGAATGTCCAAAATCTTTATTTATTTATTTTTTTTCCTTATTTGCTTTTCATTGTCAAAGTGTCTAAAAGAGGCCTCAAGCCCCTACCTCCCTTTCTGTTTCTGTCAATACTCTAATCCTATAAACTGGAGGAAGGAGGGTTTAGACTAGAAAAAAATGACTTGCTGGACCCTGTCTAAATCAGTGGTTTTCTGTTTTAGCTTTTTAATTTATTTCATTAAAGGAATATTGCATTATAACGTTAAATAGGTTTAAGGTGCATATCATAGCAAATCAACATCTGCATATAATGTAGTAAGTTCGCCGCCATTTCAGTGTTTCTTTCACTATGGAATTAATCCCCTTTACCTCATTTGCCCCCCCCCGCTTTGCTTTGTGGCCACTGATTAAATCAAACTTTTTAAACTGCAACTCATACTAAAGCATTTCATTGCCATTGCGACCCAATATTTGTACATAAAACAGGAGACAAAATTCCACAAAGTATCACACCTTAATATGAGTGATCATGGAATTTTAATTCTATTCTGCTTTATTCAGTTTTACTTTTATTAGTTATTCTAGTTTACATTCATTTTATTGTTTGTTTTTATTTAATTGAATTTCAAAATTATTCATTTATTTCATGATCCGTAGTCCTAAAGTTTGAAAAACATTGTTAAGAGTGTTTCCTTAGAAGTCCTAAGTGTTTTAACTTTCCTGCTTCAAAAATATAGTACTAGATATGATAGTGATTGGTTAAATTTGCATTAAAACTTTGATATTATCTGTTTTGGATTTATTTTTTTAAAGAAAGGTGCAGGCAGGAATGAAGGCGAGTAGGCAGACAGGCAGGAAGTGAGAGAGAGGAGGAAGGAGTACTCTATTTTCCTTTGTTCATCTTGACTGTCCCCGCTTCTCCACCTCCAGCCCTGAGTCTTGAACCTGGGCTTTGGAATGTATGTGGACTACACCCAACCACTAAGCCACCAGGGCACATATACTTTATTCGATGAAGATTCACTATTAATAGCTTCAGCCTCTCTATCATACAAAATACGAGGGTTGGATTCATCTTCATAATCTCTTCTCTCATTCAATCAGAAATCAAGTTCTGTGGAGTCTGTCTTCACAATGTGTCTCATGTATTTGTTCTTTTTTATAATTAAAAAACTGAGTTACAGTTGACATTTAACATTGTATTCATTTTAGGTGACAACATAATGATCTGATATATGTATCATTAAATGATCAAATTATGGGCTTTGTTTTAGTGGAGGACAGAAATCCTGAAAAAACTTTAGACTATTAGAAAAATAAGGGAGTTATATATTTTTAAAACTTTAAGTATAAACACTAACAGAATATAAACATAATGGGGGTGTGTCCTTGTGGCTTAGGGGACCCAGAAACTTGTACGGACCACATGAAACCCAGGAACTTGGGTTCTTGACCCAGGGCTGGGGTGAAAAATTGAAATAATTAATTAATTAATAAGCTTCTTTCACTTCCTTATGTTCTTAAAAGAATATAAAAACATAATGAATAACCTCCATATTGATAGAAGAAACAAGGAAAACTCAAACAGAAGGAAAAGAGGATTAAAAACACAAGAAAAAGGATAAGTGGAAAACACAAATAAATGGTGGAAATTAGTCCAAATAGTATATATTATAATAATTTTAAGACAGATCTAAAATTGGATTTTTTAAAGGAACGGTGCAGGCAGGAATGAAGGTGAGCAGAGGCAAGCAGGCCAGGAGAGAGAGGAGGAAGAAGCATTTTCTTTATTTAGTTCATCTTGGCCATTGGCTCCAGCCCCAGGATAGGAACCCAGGACCTTGGGATGTGTATGGACTGTGCTCAACTGATACTCCACCGGGGCACACAGTAAGCTTTTCAACAGAGATTGAAGTTCACCTAAATTTTGTGGGGTGGGGGGCTATTTTCTTTTAGGAACTCGATCAAAATGCCACTGAAAAAGTCCAGGCAATGTTCACGGCCATTGACGAGCTCTTGTATGAGCAGAAGTTAAGTGTACATACTAAGAGTCTACAAGAAGAGTGCCAACAATGGACATGTAGCTTTCCTCACCTCAGGTATTGAAGCCCTAGAGTTGACTTGATTTCATGGCTGATACTAAAATTTAAAAAACAGATTTAAAATAAAACTTGTATTCTTAAATCTTCTGAGGGATGTAATAAGGACTTGCATTGTAAAGCCTCCACTGAAAAAAAAACAAGTTGATGGAAGCTTCTTGGAGTTCACGTAACTACAAATACGTCATTATGTAAAATCATTTCTATACCAGTAACTGAGACCTGTGTATCCTGGATATCCAAAGAGCCCGTTTTTTCAACAAGAGAGTCATATACTTGAAAGCAGACAGATTATTACAAGGCATCCCTTAAATAAAAAGCACATTGGTGCACTTACTAGACATTCTTAATATTTATAAAGCTTCATGTTTTTTAGAATAATTCATAGTTTTCACTAGTTTTGAGTAGCTTTCACTCATTTTGTCAGATTTATTGACTATGTAGAGGATGAAGGGCAAATCACAAATGTTTGCTCAGTTTCCTTGGCCTTTGGCAGGAGTAGGATGGACCATAGCGCTATCTTTTTCCATTCTATGGAAGAGATACACTTGTAGCAAGGCTCTGGATTCACATTTTTTCTTCAAGAATCATTCCTATTTAGTATCAGACTAAGTGATACTGGGGCTGCTATATAGAACCACAAAATTTGTTAGAAAAAAAAACTATATTTTTTATATATGCGCACTAAGATATTTCATTGTGTCTTTATGTTCTTCATTTTGGAGGATTCTGGGTAGGCAGATAATCACTCCAAGTGAAGGTTATGGACTGTATCCTAGATCCCCTTCTGTTGTTTCAGTTCCACATGAGGCAACATTGTCTCAAGAAAGAGATTCTACCATGTAAGTATTCTAATATTTAAGTATGTATCTTAATATGTACTATAGTTTTCCAGTGATACTAAAGGATTAAAATACTTCTTCGTACTTTTGGTATTTAATAAAGCATAGGAAATTCCCTAAGACTGACCATCATCTTTATACATACTAGAATGTTGTTAAGTAACTTTTTGTTCAAAAAATAAGATATTCCCAAGGGTTTAAGGATACTTCTGTTATTCACATCCATATATCTATATTTCCATAACTCTCTAAATACAGGCACTTCCATCTTTATAAAATATGTAGATCGATTGGTTTAAAGAAATTAGGGATCCAAGAAGCAGACCTTACAAATTTTTTGAAAAAATTTGAGAATTATTTTATTATTTACAACTTAATCTTTTTTACAGAAGTTAAACTACTATTATTTTATTATCTGAAAAAAGTAGTTTATTAATTAAAATGGCTACTTCTTTTGAATACCTCAAACTCTTTAAACATCAAAATAAACCTAAATAGGATTATTTCAAAACCTACACTTATACTTAAACCTATTGTAAAACAGAATTTAATTCATTTTTATCATCCCTATACTCTAAGAGTATAATTTTACTTATTTGATACTGTCTTAAGAACTATAGCAATAAATACTCTTTTTTTAAGAGGAAGGCAGGCAGGACAGCAGCAGGAGGAAGGAAAGAGAGGAAGAAACATTGTATTTATTTAGTTGGTCATTTTAGTTGTTCCCCAACAGCCACAGACTGCAAACCCAGGTCCTTGAGTTTTATGTGAACTGGGCCCCCAGGCATGGGTCTAACGTGGGTCCATCTCAGGGTATGCCTATAGTAATACTTTTGGTGCCTTTTTGTATTTGTATGAAATTCACAAGACCATAGAATAAAACACTACTCTCCAAGGTCAGTTTCTTTTTCAATCTCTCTCATATATTAATAAACCTTTTAGAGTTTACCCTCTTACATAAATTTCAGATTTTTATAACTTAATTTTTGTCTCCCACAGAAATTATGTATTTCTTAATTCTCACTTACCAATATTACATAACTCATATCTTATCATTAAGATTATACTTAATCTGTTAATATAAACTTTATATATACATGTTTTATAAATATAAGTAGCAGGTTCACTTAGAGGTTTTATTTCCAGGGACATAAGGACTCAAGTCTGAGCAATTAGTGCCTCTTCTTTTAGGACATCTGCCTAATGCATCTTTCTGCAGCACTCCACCCACTTTCTTTCCTTTTTACTTGCTACCACCACTGCTAATTGGCCCTTCATTTTTTTTCATTTGTTATTATAGTAACTTATTCTGCACATTAAAATAAACTCTTATGTATAGGTTCCACATATATACAGGCCTTTTGTATTTTTGGCTCTACTTTCCTAACCTATTTGACTTAAGAGTTTTCAATTATTTTCTTTTCTATAAAGAAAAAAAAAATAAAAACCTATCTATATTTTTTATACAGGGAAATATTCTTAGATGAAAACAGTTATGCAGTTATAGTAAGATTTCCAACTGTATCCTGATGGCTCAGGTGCTAAGCAGGCAGCTGGGGCATAGACCATGTGAAGACCCGAGGCTGCGGGGAATGACCGGAAAGAAATAAATAAAACTGCTTCCTTCTCTTCCTTCTAAAAAAAGGTTCCACTCTTTATTGAAAGCAATTAAAATTAAACATAATCTATATTTACTCCTTTCATGTAACTACTACCTTGTCGATACTTTTCTCCATTGCCGTATTATGAACACATAGCATTTAAAAATATTTATGTATTTTAATTAACTATAAATAGTATTGATGCTCGGATTGTTACAACTTGACCATTTCAAGTTAATGTCTTTGTTTTTGTCCTAACTGTATCCTTGCTTTGTGGTTACAGTAGGATATTCCAGAACCATCCTTAATTTTTTCCTCCTTTAAGACATGGAATCAGCTGAAATTCAGAGACCTGATTCCGTTGAGAGGCTAGTAGTATTTGAAAGCAGAATTTGCATAGTAAGGGTAAGTTGGTAATGTTGTTGCTATTTGCCACATTTTATTAGTAAAAGGAGTGGGAAAATGTGCAATGAATTTACTTTGATTTTTTTTCAGTTTAAAAAAACCAGTTTGCCATAAGATGTGAGATATATCAACAATTGAGATTTTCTAAACGATAACACATCAGATTATAGCCTTTCTTGCCCCTATCCAATATATTCTCCACATTACATTTCCCTTTTAAAATTCAGAGTTAATCCTTTATGATAAGATAAAATAAAAAATCATATCATAGGCTGGCCCTGCCTACATCTCATCTCTGTCTTTATCTTCTGTCACTATCTCCTTTGTTCACAAGTCTCCCACACTGACTTTCTTTCAGATCTCAAATGTACTAACAAGGTAGTGGTTCAGTTTTTATTCTTGAGGAGTTCTTGGCCTACAGGAAGAAATTTTCCATATAAAGTAATGGAAATAGTATTCTCAAACCCCGAAAATAATTGACCAAATAGGGAGATCCTATTTTCATATAGCATAGGAAACTATCCAAAAACAAATAGACACCCTGGAAACAGGATCTCACAGAGATATCTGCAAACTCATGTTTATTACAGCATTATTTACAATAGATAAGATGTAGAAGCAATAGATGAATGGGTAAAGAAAATGTGATAGGGTACGCTGAGTGGCCTAGTGGTCTAGTACACTGTGGGAGCAGTCCCACATACATCCCAAGATATGGGGTTCAGGGCTGGGGGAACCAACCAATGTGAACAACTAAATAAAAATAAAGTGCTTCTTTCTCCTATCTCTTCCTGCCTGCCTGCCTACTCACCTTCATTCCTGCCTGTACCTTTCCTTAAAGAAAAAGAAAGAAAATATGATAGATACACACACAATGGAATAATAAACAACCTTAAAAAAGGAAATCTTGTCAAATGCTACAATATGGAAAAACCACAAAGACAAGATGCTAAGAGAAATGGGCCAGTTACACAAGGACAAATGCTATCTGGTTTCATTCATATTAAATATCTAAATAAGCAGGAATCATAGAAACAGATAGTAAAAAGGTGGTTACCTAGGGCTTGTGGGTGGGGCAGGGAAGGGAAGGACAACTGGAGCTTAAGGGGAATTTGAGTTTCAGCTTTGCAAGATTTAAGTTTTAGAGATTTGTTGCACAACAACGTTAATTAATATATTTAATACTACCAAACTGTACGTGGTAAATTTAATGTTATATTTTTATATATTTACTTATAATGATTTAAATAATATATAATGATATTTATTTAAATGATGTAGTATCATCAGTATTTGTCCTAGGCCCAGCTCCCTTGTATAACTCAAGGTATAGCTTTTACTTTCATTTTCTTAGATTTTTTTTTTTTTTTACAACTGTCCGAAATATAAGAGTCAATCAGGCGAATCACAATGAAGATTTCATCTTTAGACATAAAGTACTTCCTAAAGCTCTCTAAAGCCATGGAGATATTTTCTTTCATTACTTCTACTGGAAGGGTCATCCAGAGTCACATTTCCTTCCTAGCCTAGTAAGTCACTTATGTGAGTGTGTTGCTGTGAGAACTGTTTATGCTGCATGTAATTAATCAGTTTTTTTTTCCTTGCTCCCAGATTTGGCATAAGGGGAAAGAAGTTACATTTTTCATCTTATGCTCATAAAGCATCTTCCATTGCCAAATCCTCAAGCTTATGTTCTCTGGGAAGAGATGAGGAAGACTGTATAATCTTCTCTGAAGGAATAATAGAGGAATACCTAGCATTTGACCACACAGATATGTGAGTTTTATGTCTTTTAAGCTTTCTGTTCTTTTTCTATTTTGTATATTAACATTTTTTCTAAAGTATACTATCAGTACTACCTAAAATTATATTTATGTCAGTTTTCGTTATTTCATTTCTTTTACTTTTTAGGTCTCCAGAGTTCATGTTCTTAGTTGACATAAATTTCTGTTGCTTCCACATACTTGACTTCCTGCATGTATCATTTTGCCTTTTGCTTAGACTTTTTTTTAAAGGAAAGTGCAGGCAGGAATGAAGGCAAATAGGTAGGCAGTCAGGCAGGAAGAGAGAGGATGAAGGAGCATATTATTTTTAATTTAGTTGTTCACACTGGTTTTTTTCCCCCGGACCCAGGACTCAAACCCAGGAGTATGAGGCCTGTGATCCTTCAGTGGTTATTCCACCTGGTATGCCAGGGATTAAACATGTTTTAATGAGTTAATTTTTAATTCACATAATTTTATTATACCCTTGGTAAATTATCAGCAGTAACTCATGAAAACTCTGAAACTTTCAAAAAGAGCGGTTAGAGATCTGAGCTTTATTTACATAAATCCTGTTCAAATAAAGTATATATAGTTTATAAAAAAGCATACTTTAAATTTTATAATTGATTATATATTTATATCTATTGTTATATTATACTGTTACTGTATTTAGACCGTAGCCTGTGACACAGATATTATTCACTCTATTTACAGGGTAGGTGAGAATCAGAGTGGTTAGATCATTTATTGGGGTAAAGCTAAAACTGAAATTTCATTCATCTGATTCTAAATCCAGTGCTGTCTTCAGTATTCCATGCTACCTCTCTGAACTAATCTCTTGAACTATTCCTCTAAGCCCTTATACGTTTATTAATAAACTTATAAATGTATATGTTAATATAAATTAATAAAATTATTAATAAACAGTTAACAGTCACAGCAGCACAATTGAAAAAGAGTGAGAATTTTGTTTTAGGCTTTGAGACCATACTTAGGTCTAGTAAGTAAAGTATCCCAGGATTCTGGACTCCTCTTCTTCCCATCATATTTCCTCCTGAGTCATGCTTACTCATATGCTCAGTATACACTATCCAAGAGTCAGCTAACCATAACCCAGATTTCTAAACATAATACTACTGAGTTAGCTCACTTTTCGAAGAGAACCATAAATAGGCTCTTTTGGTCGTCCAGAGATTGTCACTTTCCTCCTTTCACTTCTAGACTGTGTCACATTACCTCTGTTTTTCTCAAATCAAAGGTTCTCTCTTTTGCTTTTTCTTATAAAAATAAAGCTGATTTTATTAATTTCAAATGTGATGTAATTAGCTTATAGGTATCACCAAGGAATCTTTTTCTTTTTTCCTGATAGTAAACTCAGATGAATTTTCAGATAATACAGTGAATTTTAGAAAGGCAGCCTGCCCTTAGAGATACCACCGAACCTGAACTATTCATTGCAAATGGCCAGGTAGTTGAATCATAGACTGTTCCTAATTGAAAAGACTGGAAGTCCAAAAATGAACCAAAGCACCTTTGGGAAATTAATATATACAATAATTTCAGCAAATTATTTTGGTGCAATATGGAAAAACCATCTAGGGAAAAAAAGAGGTTCCTAAACTTACTCTTTATATAAAAATAAATTTTGTGCTTATAAAAACTGAAATGTGACAAAATCATATACATTTAGAATAAAATAAAATATGAAAGTATTCTTTAAAAAGTGTGGGACTAGAGAACATCTTTTTCTAACCACAATACAAATACACAAGTCATTTAAGAAATTCTTATAAAAACTACATAGAATGGAATTTCTGCATAGAAATAATTCATAAAGTCAAAGACAAGTAACAAACTGGCAAAAAATATTTGCAATTCATACATAAGCAAAGTGTTAATTTCCTTAATGTGTACATCAATAAAGAAAAGACTGAGGACAAAAAAATGACAAAAAACATGAGTTCCCATAGAAAAAGAAAATGGATTTTAAATACATGAAATAAAATTTTTTCTCATTTACAGTTAGAGATAAGAATTAAAATATAATGAAACACTGTTATCTGTCAGCCTAGAGAAGGAAAGATAAAAGATTTTGATAATTCCTTGAATAGGAAGACAGCAGGCATATTTTACCACTGGAGAATTATACCACCTCTTTAGAGGAGAGGGCAGTATCTTTCAAATTGAAATGCATAAACCCTTAACTCAGCAATTCTATTAATAGGAATTCACCCTACAGCTGTGATACCCGTGTAGTCAAAGAAAAATACACAAAGAGATATTATGGCATATCCAGTCAAATATGGTGTAGCTGTTTGTTTTTTTTCCACCTCTGACCCCAGGTCTTGACCCATGGCTTTCATAGCCTGCACCTTAGCCACCTGCAGGAGCTACAGCTATTTTTTAAGAGGAAGACTGGTATGTATTGATAGAATCAAGGGCCAAGCTACATTGTTAAATAGAAAGAGCAATGTTCAGTACAGTAAATAAGATACCTGTTTCTCTGGAACAATGCATATAATGTTTGCACACATAATGAAATACTGACTGAGGGACAGAGATATAGGAGACTTATTTTTCACTGCATACATATACTTCTGCACAATTTGAATTTTTCATCATCTCCACACACACACACACACACACACACACGCACGCACGTGCACACAATACTAATCAGTCACCTCCCCCACTTAATGCAATGCAGCTGTTCCTAGGGAAGAGTGAAAGAGACTTTGGCTGCTCGGCATTGGCCTGTGATCATCCTTTTTCCCTGGCTAGTTGCCTGTTTAATTCTTGAGACCTCTGTAGCATTATGAATAACTTCCACTGCAGAGGCCTGGAAATTTTTCTCCTTATCCCAGTCTGGTTCCTGAATTTGTTTTGTCTTGGTTTATAATACGTGAGCACATCTATCAGCTAGATTTTCCTCCCAGAACTCTGGGGCTGTTGACACTCCCTGCCAGACAAGAGACAGACTTGGCTAGCTGGGAGTTTGGGATTACAGATACAGGATCTCCAGAAGAATCTGAGTAGCGTCCTGTGCTGTTCAGCTCCCCTCCTTTTCCTTTCCAGTCAATTACCAAATGTCTATTTGGCTTAGTAGAAGCATATCAATGTTAGCAATTTATATGGACTGTTTCCCAATGAAACAATTGCCTTGATAATATGTCTAAGAAGGTAACTTTGGAAAATGCTTCCTTCAAGGAAACTATTATCCCAACTATTTTCACAGCCAAAGCACACCCTCTGATCCAAGCATCTTATTTGTGAAGCACTGTAAACAAATGGAACACTTTTTTAAAAAAACCTCAAATGAGGTTTATGGGGCATAATCAGTTACATCTACATCATTAAATGTGTCACACTAATATCAATCTAAATGTTAATGTTATCCAATTACAACAAAAAGATGACTTCTGTATGCTTAATTGTCATAGCCTGTTGCTCAACTGACAGTGTTCATCTGTTTAAATCTAAAAGTAGCACAGTGATTCTCAGTCTTCTTTTTCTTGTCTGATTTTGGGCAGAGGGATAGGGTGGGGGTAAAAAAGGAAATGCAGAGTCTCCTCTGGTAAGCAATTCCTTAGTCTGTATAAGGGAGTTTAGTAAGTGTGCTGCTTATTCTGGGCAAGGTGGGGCGGGGGGCACAAAGCACTTTCCTAAGAAGCATAAAGGACAATGGTCAACACTCAGTAAAATAACCATGAAGTCTTTCCCTCTTGCTTTTGTTACAGGGATGAAGGACTTCATGGGAAGAAATCAAAAGGAGCTACAGAGAAACAGAAATTAGGGTACCCTCCCATTGCTCCATTTTACTGCATGAAAGAAGATATCCTTGCTTACGTGTTTGATGATGTGTGGAGCAAGGTCCTAGGCTGGATGGAGCAGCTGACACGCAGTCACTGGGAAGGATTTGCTTCTGGTAAGGATCTTTGTGAAAACAATACAGAAAATTATGATTTTCAAATTCTAATGTATCTTAATAGGTTGTAATGCTTCAGTAGCACAAAAGTGTCTGTTTCATGTTTGTGTTTCCCATAAAAACTAACTAGCATTTAGAAAACATTTGAGAATGAATGGATAGATAACAAGGCGTACTCTGATGACTAGGCAGATTGTGCTTTCTCTTTGAATTGTGTTTGTGAGAAGAAACCAGGCGCAAGTGGCAAATAAATCTTTAAACTGTGTTATTAAAGAACAATTGATATAAAATAAACTATACATATTTTCAAGTGTACAGTTTGAAAATTGACCTGTATATATGCACCCATGAAAGTCAATATATTTGAACATATCCATCACCCCCGAAAGTTCATGACTCTTGTAGCACCTCCCTCTTGCCCCTTTTCTGTCACTATAGGTTAGTTTTCATTTTGTAGAGTTTCATATAAATGGAATTATTTAGCATTTACTCTTTTTTGACAGCTTATTTCACTCAGCTTCTTGGTTTGAGATTCATTCATGTCCTGTATATCAGTAATTTAATCCTTTTTATTGTTGTACCACAATTTGTTTATCCCGTTCTCTGTTGATGGACATTCAAATTGTGTTAACTATTATATGTAAAGTTGTTATGAACACTAGTGTACCAGAGAGTTTATTGGTAACTTATTTCCCCTTTTCTTGGTTAAATTTATATGAATGGATTATATGGTTAGCATTAACTTTTTGTAAATTGTTTATATTGGTTTTCTAGGCTACACAACAAATTATCACAAACTTGTTCAACCAACATACATTTATTATCTAACTTACATATAGGTCAGAAATACAGGAACAGCTTAACTAGTCCTCTACTTAGTATCTCACAAAGCTGTGGCAGGGCTGAGTTCTCATATAGAGGCTCAACTAGGGGAAGATACACTTCCTGTTTTGTGTGTTTCTGGAAGCATCCAGTTCCTTAGGGCTCTAGTGGTTGTTAGGATCAGCGTTCATCCTCCCAAGAAAACGCACACACACTTCAGTCGACAATGCAAAAGGAAACTTTATTTCCAGCTAGCTGGGGTCTGAGCCTCCTCCAGCACACTGGAGTCAAAGACCCCAGGCTTCCTTTCAGCAGGGTTTTTATGACCAAGGTTACAGAGCAAGGGGTTAGTTACAATTCCAGACCTTGAAGCATTCACATATTTAGTATCTTTTGGCCCCAGGTTTCGGGTATGTCATCTCTAAGGAAAGTTACAATTCCAGACCTTGAGGCATTCACATATTTAGTATCTTTTGGCCCCAGGTTTCAGGTATGTCTTCTCTAAGGAATTTCTAGTTTCAGGGCCAGAAATAAACGGGGTTCTTATTTCAGGAAGCATAACTCAGGCCTATAGCTATTTCTGTCCGGAGCCTGTCATGGCAGTGATCCGGCTCCTACAGTGGTCATGACAACTTTCTTCTTCTGTCAGCAAAAAAAGACTGAGAGCTAGTCTGCAATTAAGACAGAAGGTAGCATAACATAATCATGAGTGTCATCCCATTATGTTTACCATCATCTTCTTGGTCAAAAGAAAATACAGGTCCTGCCCACACTCAACAGGAGAGGGCTACACAGAGGTGTGAATACCAAGAACTGAGAAGCATGGGGTGCCCATCTTAGAATCTTCCACCATGTCCTTCCATTGGCTCCCAATGATTCATGTCCTTCCACATGCAAAATACATTCAGCATCCTGCCAAGGTTTCCAAGAGACTCATTCTATTAAGACTACCAGCTCAAAGTCTAAATAAACTGTGAAACCAAAGGTTATATACATAGGTGTGTGTGTGTGTGTGTGTATGTATATATAATTCATATCATCCAGTCATTCAGTTCCTAGAGACAAGTTATCTTGATTCCACTACTCTCAGCATACAGTAGTGCGCCAGAGAAAGGTTAACACAGACAGTGCAGTTAAAAACTGGGGAAAGTGGAAGTAAAAAGGATGTACAACAATTCTGAAACCCAGCTGGACAAATACTGGGAATTCTTTCAATGAGTTTAAAGGCTTGGAAATAATCCTCTCAGCTTTCTGTTCTACTGTCTAGACTCTTGGTTCCATCCTGAGTCATTCTTCCTTTTTCATGAACAGTAACATATGTTTGCAACTAAGTCGTTTTGTCACACTGCTTCGTGCCAGTAAAATTTTGGTCTGACAACCTTCTTTCATTTAGCATCTTCTGCCATCTAGAGAGACTGAGAATTTTCAAAATCATCAAGTCCTTTTTGTTTATGTTTACTTGTTTTCTCCTTAATTTATCCCTCTCATCTAATGTTTTTATACGCAGCAAGAAAAAAAGCAGGCTTCACCTATAACACTTGGATTGGAAATATCCTTAGCTGTGTAATCAAGATTATTATATAAAAGTTCTTCTTTCCACATAACCACAGGAGATCATTTCGCTAAACTTTCTGTCACTAAATAACAAGCATTAGAAGCATTTCTCGTCTTCCAGTTTCTAATAACATGTCCCTCATTTCCTTCTGAGCTCTTCCCTGCAGCATCTTCCAAGTCCAAACTTCTGAGTCTGTTCAAGGTAATTTATGGCTTCTCTATCAAAATTTTCAAAATTATTCCAGTCTCTATTAATGAACAATCAAAATCAAATTAAGAAAACAATTCATTTATGATAGCATCAAGAAGAATAAAATACAGTAATAAACTTAACCAAGAAAGTACAAGGTTTCTACAATGAAAACCACAAAACATTATTGAAAGATCCACAAGCTGAGCTCAATCCTTATCAAAATTCCATCTGCCTTTTTTACGTAAAATTTATCCTGAAACTTATATGAAAATGCAGCTTTCCTTCAATAACCAAAACAATACTGAAAAAGAGTAAAGTTAGAAGATTCACACTTGCGAATTTTAAAGCTTAATACGAACCTGCAGTGACACAAATAGTGTGGTACTGCCATAATAGACATATAGATCAACAGAACAGAGTTCAGAAATAAACCCACACATCTATGGCTAATTGGTTTTCAGTAGGGGTGTCAAGACCTTTCAAAGGGGGAAGAATAGTCTCTTCAAAAGATAGTGCTGGGTGTGTACCCTGATGGAGTAGTGGTCTGGTCAGCTGCCTTTGGCCTGCACAGTCTTCATACCGAATCCCCAGGATCTCAGGGGTCCTGGTTTGTGTACTGAAGCCAGGGGACTAACCAAGATGTACAAGTAAATAAAAGTGTTTCTTCCTCCTTTCTTTTCCTGCCTGCCTGCTTCTGCTCATCTTCATTGCTGACTGCACCTTTCCTTTAAAGAAAAAACAAAGAGGTGAAACAACTGGATAACCCCATGGAAAACAATGAAGTTGAACTCTTCCTTCAGACCATCCATATTTAAAAAAAAGAAAAAACCCAAAAATGGTTGAAGGACATGAATTTAAGAGCTAAAACTATAAAACTTCTAAAAGAAAACAAGAGAGTAAATCTTCATGAGTGTGGATTTGGCAGTGGGTTCTCAGATATGTTACCAAGACCACAAACAACAGAAAAACTAAATTCGACCTCATGAAAATGAAAATGAAAAAATGTGCACCCTGGTGTAGTAGTGGCTGGATACAGTCCACATACATCCCAAGGTCCCAGGTTCCCATCCTGGGGCAGGCGAGAGCAGCTAAGATGAACAACTAACTAAAGTGTTTCTTTCTCTTCTCTCTTCTTGCCTGCCTGCCTACTTGCTTTCATTCCTACCTGCACCTTTCCTTTAAAAATATGAAAATTAAATCTTCGTATATCAAAGAACATTACCAAGAATGGGAGAAAATATTTGAAAATAATATAGCGGGTAAGAAGTTAATATCTACAATATTTAAGGAACTATAAGAAAAGGACATAATCAAATTAAGAATGGGCAAACAACTTGAATAGACATTTCTTCAAAGATATACAAATGGCCAGTGAATACATGAAAAGATATTCAGCATCATTAGGGATACAAATCAAGACTGCAATGAGATACAACTTCACAAAGCTAGGAGAGCTATACTTTTTTAATGAATGGAAATAACAAGTGTTGGTGAGGGTGTGGAGAAATTGGAACCCTCGTACATTGCTGGTGGAATGTAAAATAGTAGAGCTATTGTAGAAACAGTTTGGCAGTTCCTCAAAAAGTCAAATATAAAATTATCAGATAACCCAACAACTCTATTTTTAGGTACTTAATCAAGAGAGCCACCAAAAGCCTGTGCATGAATATTCATACCAACATTATTCAAAATAGCCAAAAAGTGAAACCAACCCAAATGTCCATCAACTGATGAACAGATAAACAGAATTTGTTATCCATGTATTATGGACTGAACTGTGTCCCCCTCAACACTCCTATCTGAAGCCCCTATGCCAATGTAACTATGTTTAGATATAGGGCCTTTGAGGAGGTAATTAAGGTTAAAGGAGGTTGTAAGAATGGAGCCCTAATCCTATATCCTTATAAGAAGAGGAAGAGATACCAGAAAACTCTCTCCGCGCATGCAAAGACAAAGAAAAGGCAGACACCTACAGCCAGGAGAGAAGTTCCATCAAAAAGAAACCTGGACAGCACTTTGATCTTGGACTTCTATCCTCCAAAACTTTGAGAAAATAAATTTCTCTTATTTAAGCCATCCAGTCTGGTATTTTGTCATGGAAGTCTGAGTAACTAATACACTATGCAGTGGAATATTATTCAGCCATAAAAAGGAATTGAGTAATGATGTAAGTTACAACACAGATTAACATGGGAATATTACTAAATGAAATAAGCCAGACACAAGGAGCCACATATTTTATGATTTCATTCATGTGAAATAGCAAGAATAGGCAGATCTATAGAGTCACAAAATCATTTAGTGGTTGCCAGGAGACAAGGGGAGTGGGGAAACTGGGAAGTATGGGGTTTCTTTCTGGAGTGATGGAAATTTTCTAAAATTAGATAGTGGTGGCAGCTGCACAACATTGTGAATGGAGTAAAAACACTTTATTGAACACTGTAAAATGGTTATTAAAATGGTAGCTTTTATGTTTTGTGAAGTTTCTCATTGATTTTTTTTTTTTTTTTTTTTACTTCTTCCAACCTTAAGGATGTCCTCTAACATTTTTTATACTTGCATCTATTAAATCTTTCTTGGTAGAGTTGAAAATTTATGTATTTTGCTTTCATCTTTTGCAAGATAATTTTGAAGGGTATGGAATTTTAGGTGGATAGTTTTCTCTCAGTACTTTAAAAATGTACACTATCTTCTCACTTGCATTGTTCCTAGTTAAGAATTCTGATATCCTTGTCTTTGCTCCTGAAAACGTTTTTTTCCCTCTAGATGCTTTTAGGATTTCTCATTGTCATGCCTGTTTTCTTCTTCTTATCAAATTGAGCAATTTGATTTTGATGTGCCTTGATATAATTTTCTTCCGTGATAAATTACTTCTCCTTGGAGTTTGTTGAAATCATTTGGTATTTCTATTTTTAATTTTTTTGAGAATCACTTTACCATGTTTGATGCACCAGTTCACATTGTCACCAAGAGGACAGAGTCCCTTTTTCTGTATCTTCAACTCTTGTTTCTTGTGTTTTTTATAACAGCCATTCTAACAGGTGGGAGATGATATCTCATTTTGGTTTTAATTTGCATTTTCTGGATGATTAATACTGTTGAGTATTCCTTCATATTCCTTTTGACAACCTATATGCCTCCTTTGGAAAAATATATGCAGATTTCTGCCCATTTTTAATTGGATTTTTTTTTTATATTGAGTTGTATGAATTCTTTATATATTTTCATTCAACACTGTTAGATTCTGCCATGTTTTGCTTGTAACAAATTTTATTTCTATTGTATATAGTATTCTATTGTATGACTATGTCATTCTGCTGTTAATGGACTTTTGGGTAGTTTCCAGTTTATGTTTGCAAGCATATATATATTATTATAAGCATTCTTGTATATGTATTTTGGTGCTGAACCTATGTACTAGATACACAAGTGTGGCATTGCTGGGTTATAGACTATGTTATTCCAACTTCAGTGGCCACTGTTTTTTATTTTCCCCAAAGTGAATATAGCTATTTACACTCCAGTATTATGATAGTTCCAGTTGCTTCACATTTGCCACATTTAATATTGTTTATGTGGGTAGTTGTTTCTTAAGCCACTGTTTGTTGTATGTATGTTTTCTTATTTATAAGAAGCAGTGTCATATAATGGTTAATAACAAACAGAGTTTGTGCCCCCTTCTGTAGCTCAGGCAACTTTGGTGTAGTTTATGAAAGCTGTGGACACAGGTTTGAGATCCAGGGCCGGAGGGTGGAGGGTTGGGGGAGAGATCCCAAAACCCATAGAATTTGTTAACAATTTGGATTTGACCACAGGCTCTAATATTAATGTTATGTATCCTATTCAAGCTGCTCTATATCTTTGCTGTGCCTCTTTCTCTATACGAAAAATAGAATACTAATATTTATCATATAAGGCTTTTTAGATGATACATGAAAGTTCCAAGAATAGCTACTGACATATTTAAGAGTACATGGAATGTTAGCTATTATCCATACTTAAAAAAAAAAAACCAAAACCTTGAAGTATGGAAAGAGAACGCTTGCATTTCTTGGTTTTGATGTGAACCAGTTAGTTATGTGTGTATTACTTAAGCGACCTGCAGATGCTAGTAAAAACCTATCCCTAGTACTAGAGAAAGTTTTTCTACCACTGTGAGGAAGACAGACTGCATGCCAGTTATGTACAGTAGAGGACGTGGCAACTTGTGATATTTTAAGGTTGACTAACTATATGAAGGCATATAAAACTCAGTAAGTATAATTATTTTAATAAGGTATTATTTTAAAAAACCTTTCATTTTTAATTAGGTCAGTTTGAACATCCAAGTTAAAATAATTTATTTCAAATTATTATTATTATTTTTAACCCCAGTTTTTCTAGTGGAGAAACAAGCTTAACTGAACATTTCTGTTGAGAAAATACATACCTTCTCTGAATGAAACTGTAGTAATCCAAATGATGGTGGAAGTGATTAGAAACAAGAACAATAAGAGTTCATATTAGTTTTACTCAGAAACATGATTCCTCAAGTTCAGTTTTTAAACCATTATTGGTTAGAAGAATCAAATCTGAGTTTGAGAAATGCCCAAATCCACTGATAATGATTAATGATGTTATGAACATTATTGAACATTTCTCTTAGTACATGTGCAAGAGTTTCTCTGGGGCATGTAATTGATTAAAATTAAATTTAAATTTCAGGGCATGCTCTGGTGGCTTAGGTGTTAAGCCTACAGCTGGGGCATAGACCATTTAAAATCCAAGGACTGTGCTTTGCATTCTGGGCCCAGGAAGTATGATGAAAATGAACAAATAAAAATGATTCTTATTCTTCTCTTCCTGCCTTTCCTCTTTAGAAATAAAAATTAATATCTGTTTCTGAGTCACATTAGTCATATTTTAAGTGCTCTCTAGCTACATGTGGATAGTGACTATAGTATTGGACAGTACAAATGTAGAACATTTCTGTCAACTTCAAGCAATCTATTAGACAACTCTGTCCTATAAATCTTGCTTTTCCTTCTGTTAGGTACCAATATGTATAACTAGCATGGGAAATTATTTTAAAGTCTTTGCTTAAAGAGTTTTGTTTTAGAGAAGAAGAAAGGGAGAGGAGGAAGAAGCATTCTGAAGGAAATAAGAGGTGAAGGAAGGACTTTTTGTTTATTTGCCCAGTCCAAGTTTCAAACCAGGTCCTTGGGCTTTACATGTTCTATCCCCAGACGCAGAACTAATGCCTGAGCCACCAGGTTGTGCCTGGTTTGAGGGGTGTTTTTAGTTTTAGCAATGGTATGAAATTGGGCTTCAAAGATGAATGAAGTCTAACATTTTATGAATTTTTAGGAGATTTTTCTTCATAGTGCCATTGCTGTGAGTCTTAGGATATCCATGGATAACAGATTCTGTTTCTTTGCTCAGATGATGAGAGTAATGTTACAGTCTCCAGACCAGCTTCACAAAGCCCCTGCATGCTGAGTGAACTACAACCTTTGGTCTTACCTCGAGTGCCACAGTCTAAGATGCTGTCCATCACCTCAAACCCGGTAAGCCCTACAGAGGAAAATATTGGAGATCCTAGGACTGTTATTGCCAGAAGTTTGTTCTATTTACCTTAATTGTATTGTGACTTAATTTTTTCCTAGTAAAGTTATTTATCTTGATAATCCAAGTGGTGCTTTGTATTCAATTTCAGTTTAAAAAATTTACAGAAAATTAGGATTGAAAGTAAAATTCTCAGTAAACAATTTTGAGAAAGCATCCAGAAGCTGTGCAATCTAGAATCAACTGTGGTCTGCCAAGGTTTGTTTTGGGAAGAATGAAGGACGTGTTGAAAGAAAGGACCACTTAAATTTTCTGTGGTCTTAACATACCTTTATGTTTCTTATTTTTGACTTTCTCTCCTTTTTTCTCTTGTCTCAGCCTACCTGATTTTTGTTTTCTTTTTAATATTTCAATCTATTGACTTTTTTGCCTTTTTGACATTTATTACTCAAAACTCAGGCGTAAATTATGGCAAACCAGAGAGAAGAAAACCATGTCAATTAGATCTGTGGACGTGCATAAAAATGACCATTTCTTGCAGAACCTGGTCTCGGTCTCTGTAATGTATATAGTTCCAGGTTCCTACATGGCGGTTTCCCAGTGTTACTTGTGGCAAAACAAAAATGAGGGCAGGACAATAAAAAGAGAAAAAGGATACACAGCAGTCCTTTGACCATGGTTTTCAATTAGCTTGGTGTATTGGCCAAATATTGTGCAGCTGAATTGCAAAAGGGCTGTCTATCCAAATATAAAATCAGCAGTGTCCACACCCTATCATATTGGAGAAGAGCCAGGTAAACTAATGTTGTTTTGGTGGTGATAAAATACTTCTGCATGTTGAAATGGTCTGGCTCTGGTTTAGACAAGCCCTGAAGAGTTAACTTAGATAGTCCAGCTTTTTAATAACCAAGGGAAGGAGAAACATTAATCCAAACATTCTTGAGAGTGGGAGGAAATGCACTTTTGGTAGTGGAGCGGATGGTCAGACAGAGCACGGAAAGGACGACCCAAGAGAATAGGTGGAGATGTCAGTTCA
The DNA here is from genome assembly GCA_004363575.1 of Solenodon paradoxus. Lineage (NCBI taxonomy): Eukaryota > Metazoa > Chordata > Mammalia > Eulipotyphla > Solenodontidae > Solenodon > Solenodon paradoxus. The sequence goes on along the minus strand of RJWH01000213.1, from coordinate 511,517 downwards.
AGTCAGATTAAACCTGCTACCATTAGAATAAGATGAACTCCTAATAAAGTCACCAGAATTTACGTTACCATTAAGAGCTGACTGCTCCAGATCTAGTGGAGAAAGGCCTGTAGAGAGGATTGTGTAATGGTAAAAAGATCGTTAAAAGTTTACCCTGTTTTCTTTTCCAGTACAATATAAATAATAAAGGTGCTCTCTCCCCTATGAGAGGCTATTAATTGCTTTCATCTAGGTTGCTCGGGCTTCTGCCACCTGCTGTCATTTAGAAGTGAGGAGGAAAAGACTTCTGACCTGTCATTTTGACAGTGCATTTGGGGCCCTACCTGGGGCTACTAGCCAAGGTGTTATTATAGGCATAGAAGAAAAATGTGTAAATGACCTAATTTGGAAATATTAACTTTGACAATGTTGGGAAACCAAGACAAATCAATCATAACATTTTTTTTTTTTGACATATAGATGAGTCTCTCTCAATCAGCAAGTGGTCATCAGCCAAATTTGAATGGTCTCTTGGTTCATGGGATGCCTCTACGGCCAAGAAATCTCTCCCTAATGGACAAGCTCCTGTAAGAAGTATAAAAATTTAATAGGCTGTAGAGTTTAAGTAGATCATTGAGGAGAGAAAAAGGAAAGCAAAGTCAGTGTGACTGTACTGAATACCTTCCACACAACCAGAGACACTCAGTGAGTAAAAACATCTAAGGGAAATGGTCTCCACACTCCAGGGGATCATAATATATTGAAAAGAGAAGATACACAGGTAAAAAGAGACCTAACCATATAGGGTGTGTCTGTGACTGAGAGCCACAAGTAGGACCAGGAGTGTGTGCTAGGAGGAAGGGATTTTGGTAGGAAGGCAGAAATTTTGAACTTGTCTTTGAAAAATGGGAGTTTGGATAAGCAGAGGTGAGCACTTAAGACTATTGTAGGTAGAAAAAAATGGTATGGAGAAAGACTTGGAGATAGGAAAATAAAAAATATATAGAAGAGAAAGCAGACCATTTTTGCTACAGGATAGAAGATTGGTTAGAACTTTAATGCTTCAGACTAACAATCTTCTAGAATTAAAATAGATCATGCTATTAGCAGGAAATAAGAAACTATGAAATGAAGGTTGGGATCAGAGTGTGGTGAGTTCCGAATGCCATGTTTTTTAGATCCATCCACGTTATTGTGTGTAAACTACACATTTATTGCTGAGTAGTATTACTGTTGTAAGACTACAGACGGTACGTCTGTCCATTCTTCTGTTAATGACACATGGGCTGTTTCTAAGTTGGGGTTGTTATGCATAAAGACACTATATTCTTACACAGGTTTTTGTGGTCCTATGGTCTCTGTTTTTGGTTCAGTATCAAGAAGTGAAAATGTCAGAGGACTGGAAGATGTGTATTTAATTTTATAAGAAACTTCCATACAGTTTTCCAAAATGGTTATATCATTTTACATTCCTACCAGAAACAGAGTTTCAGCTGGTGAGCACATTATTTAAATTAGGAATTTGAAAGATTTCACAGCATTAGAACACAGATCAGACTGAAGGTAAGCAGTTTTCAGCAAGAGTTCAAAGGGTCTATGGCTCAAGATATAGCAAAGGAGAAGGAAAGAAATGATGTAATTTAGGAGATATTACAAAAGAAATCAAATTCTTTAGAAATAGAGGAATCAAAGTCAACTGAGATTTTGAACTCAAGGGAAACTGGTGGGGTGGGGAATGAATTTGGTTTAGGGTATGTTGAGTTCACAGTGAAATATGGGAGAGGTCAGCTTTGGGGTTTGATCTAGGAGTCACTTGACTTTAGAATGCCTGTGTGTAAAAAGTCAACCCCGTTCCCTGATAGGCAAAGTCCTCCCAACAGTGAGGTCTATTTTGTACCAAAGACCACCAAAGTAGCCTTAAAAAATTGAGGAACTTGGTGAAAGCCAAAAGAGCACATGGCAGAACTTTATTTTCTCTTTTACTCCATTTTATTGTGCAAATACTCTGTTTAAGTACCTTACAAGAGTCAAGTATCCTTTCATCTGCTGACTCCCCCAGCCCCAATCTGTAGGGCACTGTTTAAGCTACTGACCTGTTTCAGCATCATATTGATTACAGTACTAACAGAAAAGTGTTGTGTTTCACAGTTGCTTATGCAAATGGAAATCTATTGTGGCCCTTCTGCCCTGGAAGCACAAGACTCTGGACCTTTGCCTACTCCTGTCTACCCAAGGAACCCCAACTCACCCCCACAGGCTCCAACTAGCTCAACACTAGCTCAGCTCAGCAGTGGGAGCCACATAGCTTCCATGCAGCAATATTTGCCTTTCACCTAAGTCTTTCTGGTGATATCCCTTCAGTACAAAAGAATGCCTCAAATGTGGTAGGAATCTCAGTCCATGCGATAAACGTTTGAGAAGCACTCTGGAACAGGTACCTACGATAGCAAGTAAATGAACTTGCTTTCCCAAATCTCCGTTCTTGTAAATGATATGAATGATTGAAATGATGTCTTTCTTATAAGACAACATTCCCATGATGGGCTAGGCACTTAACTTTTAGAAACTAGGCTACTTACCAAAGTTTTTCCTTCCTTAAACGTATTTTACAGTCTAAGGGTTTTAATCCTGTGAGTCCTAGCTCCCTAAACAGAGCAACCTTGATTTCACTGTTTCTGATTTGGCTACTAGAGATCTTGATGACAAGCAACTTATGAGGCCTGGGTCCAGTACCATCCTTTCAACTCGAAATTGGCCAAACCGAGCCCTGGAGCTTAGTACATCATCTCTGTCATATATAGTGCAGTCTGCCAGGAGACGCAACCCCCCACCACGTACCCTTCACCCCATCAGCATGAGCCATTCACGCGCTGGAACACCGAGACCAGTGGAAGAAATCCTCAGAGGATCTCGAGTGTAGGTTTCAAAAACAGTATTCCTGGAAACTGGTAAAACTTCTAAAGAAGGATAATTTTACATAGCGAATAAATTTAAGTAAGATTGAAATCTGTGCCTAAAAACGAATCATTACATGTTCTTATGACGGCTGTACACTGTTTAAATCCAAGACAGAAAAAAAATGGGGTTAAATTTTAATGATACAGATGCTGAATCTATTAACTGGACTTCAGTTTCTACAAATAGAATGACTAGAATACTTCAGTGTGACTAACCAAAGAAATGAAAGCTATGTTGTTTTTTAGAAAGAATGGAGAGGCGGAAGAAAGATCTTTAGTTGTTCATTTTGGTTTTTCACCCTGGCTCCGGGTCTCAAGCCCAGGTCCTTGCGCTGCACACATGGCCAGCACACCAGTGTCTCAGCTGCCTAAGCCACAAGCTGTAACGCAACATATGCATATTTTACTAAACATTGTCCCTAATGGGAATATGCACAATCAAATTTATCCCAAAATAAGTTAATTATCCTTTAATGTTCTTCTGAACCATTCGGGTCTACCTAATTGACAATGCAAACTTTTATAAGCCTCAAATTACTTTCTTAGCACTTTTCAGGAATACCACTAAGAACATTATCTTCCCATTTCCCACCCTTTTTTCAATCATTTTCAGGCTCACTGTGCAAATACCCAAAAGTCAATTTTTTTAATAAAATTCATTCATTTCACAAAACAATCTTAGGATGGTTGATTACTGGTCAAGAATATGAAATAATAAGGCCATAACTGTGTTTTCAATTCAGCTTCTAAGTTAAGAATATCAGTTTTCTCCCAACATTTTTGTTTTCCAGCTTCTTGTTATATTAATCTTAACAGACTCACTAAAAGATATTCAAAGCTACTAAAAATCCTTGTCAGGACATCTGCTAATTATTTTATTTGGTTGATGCAGCTATATCTGATCTGATAATAGCTTTAGATTCATTCATTTGGGGATGTCTAGTTTTGATGTATATTAATTTCTAAGCCCCACTGACAGGGAAAACATTGCTTTGTTTCTTCAGGGACATGAAAGTTTCATTTATTATCTTGGTTATGAGTAATATTGCAAACTGCTCCAAATTCCATGGAAGGACAAGAATATTTACTTGAGATTGTAGTTATTAGCAGAAGGGACAATCGGAAGGTCCAGAACTGTGGAGAAGTCTATCAGATGTGAAATTACAAATCTATAATTGGTAGAGAAGTAAACCATCACATATGGCAAGTGCGTTATTCCAGTTCTTTGTGAGAGAAAGGGCCAGCTTCTACTGTGTGCCCAGGGTATAATTTGAACAACAATCAGGAAAGGCTATGTAAAAAAAAAGAAATTTTTCCAAAATCCCTTGAGAGCAGCTTAAATATAAGCAGCTTAAAGCTTTCTGTGCACATTAAAATCATCTGCTTCATTCAATTTCTAATGAGTTTCCTTCTGTTATAACCTCGTGTTTTTATCTTGGTGTTTGCTGGTGGGACTGCAGCCCAGTTGCACCAGACTCGCTCTCCTCTCCCTCACCAATGCCGCTGAGTCGAAATAACCTGCTGCCACCTATTGGCACAGTTGAAGTGGAACACTTGAGCACTGTGGGGCCGCAAAGGCAAATGGTATGTCTCTTTCATATACCCATCCATGTGCTTAGGACACTGCATGGCCAGTAATTCTGCTGAATCTGTGCTCGTCTTATACTATTTGTCAAAAATTACCATATCTGGAAGGGTTGATGCAGGGTTTACACGGCTCCCACTACATATTGTTTTAACTGTTTCAGTAATTTCTGTCTCCCCACCCCACCCCCCGCCCACTGGCAGAAAACCCATGGCAATTCCAGTCGAGCTCGAAGTGCAGTGGTGGATGAGCCTAACTATCAGCAGCCCCAGGAGAGGCTTCTCTTACCTGACTTTTTCTCCAGGCCGAACACAACTCAGTCATTTTTGGTAAGTGACATATGACATACTTCCTCTCTAGTCTTGATCTTGCGGAAAGATATGGGAAAGAGAAAAAACTAGTTTGGCAGACCTAAGACTTTACGTAGTGGTTTATTCAACTCCAAGGAGAAAAAGAGGTTTAACAATAAAAATTGTATTGTTAAGTACATTTGTCAAAATTGTGCTTCATCTCTCCCACTCGTTCTTTTACCAATAAAATGATTTATGTGTAAATTATAAGTTCTAAACAATTAAAAGTTTAGGCATTTCTGAGAATAAACAATAAACACCAAATTCCGGTGCTTATCAGATCAGCATAACTTCATTCTCTAATTCTGCTCTTACACAGTCCTACCAAAAATGTAACTGGACTAGTAGAGGGGCATGTTAGGAATTTCATTTTTTATTACTGTTTAAAGTGGCAATATTGCTTTACTGTTTAATGTGTGTTTACTAGCCCTAATACTTTTAATCAATTTAGTTGTTCATCTTGGTTGTTCCCCTGGGTCCTAGGACACAAACCTGGGTCCTTGGGATGTATATGGACTGTGCTCAGTCAGAGGAGTGGACCTAACCACTACTCCACCAGAACACACCATTTTTACTTTGAAGCAAATAACCAAAAAACAAAACAACCTGGTTGGACAAGTGGAGGTCATATGCTGACTGTGCCCCTAATAGGCCAGGAACTTAGCCTTACCTCAACTACTTTGTGACAAGAGGACTTGGAGAGACTAGAAGTGATTGGAGTCCAACATCTTGTACAGTTTTCAGGATGGTGTTTTCACCCCACTTATATCAACTCATAACCCCTGAACTCTATCAGTCCAAAGCATTGTACAAACTTTCTTCCACTAGAACAGTGGTGAGAATAAGAAATGAATGGACAGACTGGGTAGCTTAAAATAATAGAAATGTATTCTCATTTCCAGTGCCTAGAGTTCAAAACTAAGGTGTCAGCAGAGCTGTGCTCCTTCTGCAGGCCCCCGGGGGAAGATTATTTTCTTCCTCTTTCTAGCTTCTGGTGGTTGCCAGCAGTCCCTGGCACTCCTTGGTTTGCAGCTGCATCAATATTTCTGCCTCTCTCTTCATATGACCTTCTTCCCTGGGAGTCTCTATGTCCAGATTTCCCTCTTCTAAAGATACCAGCTGTTGAATTTAGAGGCCACCCTAATTTGATCCAGGACTCTGCCAAAGCAGTGTTTGATGACAGTATTGGGTAGCACACTCATTCATTCACATACTCTCTGTGGCTACTACTTCTCCACAGCACCAGCAGAGCTACATAGTTGCAACAAAGAGTGTGGACCACAAAACCTAAAATATTTTATTTCCAAAAATATTTAATATTTAAAATATTTGGCCCTCTACAAAAAATAAGTTTGCCAGGGCATGCTGTTATGGGTCAGGAGGCTAAGCCACTGGCATGCGGACCATGTGAAGTCCAAGGGTTCGAGACCCAAGACCAAGAACAACTAAATAAAGATGTTTCTCCCTCCTCTCCCTCCCTCTTAAAAATAAAGTTTGCTGCTCTCTGATCAAGAACAGAGCTTCATCAGAAAAAAATTCCTGAAATCTCTTGATTACTGGGAACTGAGGATATTATTTCATTCCAGAAGTGCCAGTGGGATTGCCTTAATAGTTTTTTAAATATTCAAGTAGTTTGTCCTTATATTAAAATCTTCAAATTCCTTGAGGTAATTTTGAAATGTTTGAGTTTCATATTGCAAGTCACATTCCAAATGTGATGGGAAAGTCCTGGAAATTTCAGTGTTGCAAAAAAGGCTGTTCTGTTGCTTTAAATGGCAGGAGACAGAAACTGACTGAAATTCCCTTGGCAGCCAAATACAAGTATTCAGAAATATTAAACCGTATAGATTATTTTTAAATGCTGATTTTTTTTTATAAAGTTGTAAAAACCTGGCAGTTTTTTACAAATTAATAAATGGCTTTGTGGATTCCTGCTTTGGGATTTTTCTACTTGGAATTAAACAGAATGTACTCAGCCCAGCCAATCTATCCCTCAGCTATTTATGTTGTCTAATTCCAAGGTTTTCCCATATAAATCTACAAATGTTACCCTTTTGGAGAAATCCCATTGTAAAGATTTTTTTTCTCCTTTTCAGACTGATACACAGTATCATCGTTCATATGCTGTTGAATATCCTCATCAGACTCGTCCTGGAATGGGATCTGCAGGTACAGGTGGGGCCATAGTTCTTATTTTCCTAGGTGGCAAGCTAGGTTAAGACTCTTTTTTTCTATGCTTGCTTTCCCTAACTTCAAATTTTATTTATTTTGTTTTCCTACATCTTTATAAATCAACTAAAATTTATTTTGGAAGATTAGATTTGTAAAAAGATAAAATAGACCTCAATTCAGTGCCTTTAGTTCTAGATTTGTTTTATCACACTACATAAATTAACTTCCCATCGCTGGTAAATATGATCATTCATTGCTTAAGGACAGAGATATATATTCTGAGAAATGTATTTTTAGGCAATTTCATCACTGTGGGAACATCAGAGGGTATTTATACAAACCTAAATGGCATAGCCTACTACACACCTAGCTATATATAAAGACTATGATTGTATATTTGATATGTTGTTAACCAAAATCTCATTATGAACTATGTACTTAGCTCTTTTTTTTAACTCTAAAAAATATAAGCCATCATTTTTGTAACATTCACACACTGCATGGGTTGGTTTTATGATGTAGGCAGACTCTATATTGTTACAATTAAATTGCTTTAGTCAGTTAATCTGCTAAATCAAGGTTAAGAAATTCTAAAATTTCAAGATATGCTAAGTCTGTCTCATTAATTTTATTGATTTCTAAGTTATATTCTGTAGATTCTATTTTCATAGGAGAAAATTTTAATTGTCTTAATTCTTCCTATAATCTCACCACCGGAAGGATTAAGTTGTAACATTTAGAAGTACTGGGCAACTGGAATGTTTCCTGCTAGATTAATTAGCAAGTTCTTATTAAACCATCTCTGTAAACCAAGTGAATTCTTTTAGTTCAGTTCCTACTAGCATTGTTTGGTAGTCTTTTGAATGCTTACAGTGGATTCTGTTCTTGGATAGGTCCTCCACAGAGAAGCTGCCTATGAGCTAGTTATTTATATTCAGTTACTTTAATACATGTACCTAGTTTTAGCATTTAGCTAAGTGAAACAGACCTCTTAATCTTTGTAGCTAATGGGCTCTTCTCTAAAACAAGGTTATCGCTTTCGTATCTTAATAATAGATTTGTTTTCACGTTTTTTATTGTGTTGGTAAATACATACTTTACTGTTTAGTCCCAGTCTCCAAAGTTCAACTGTTAATTGGGGCAAAAAGTCCTTAGATATGAACTTGACATTATTACCAAATTATGTCTACTAATGTTACTCTATGGTGTCATCTTTGTCTGACAGGTCCTCAGTCACATGGGTTTACAAAATCTCAAAACAAAGGTGGACCAGTCTCTAGAACCAGGCAGAGACCATAGGGTAAATAAGAAGAACCTGCTTCTGGCTACAGGCAACATATCGGAAGATTTCATCAATCAGTGTTTAGTCATCTTGTGACACAGAGCTTGCATACAAGAGACAACTTGTGATCATCTTCATTAAGTTATTTTGGTACAACTAAGTGAGACAGAAAAAAAACAGTATCTGCTGAAGATTACAGGGGTACAGTTTCTAATTTCATTAGTCTTCTTAGATTAACCTATCCTGTTTACTAGACAATAAAATGTGTACCCAAAAATGTAACCAATGAATAATTAATTACGCCTAAGTCACTGCTCATATTGTGTTAACAATTCATCAATTCAGTTACAGAATTCTGAAAGACTATATGTGCACAAAAAGCAAATGACTGAAAATTTATCACTGGCTTTGGAATACTGCTTATATTAATTTCTGGAGAGTTGTGCTCAATTTTAGTCATTTTGAGGCAATAGTGTCAAAATCTGAACTATTCATCAGATGACATTCCTAAAATTTTTTATCTATTCACTCAAAAAGGCAGATAGAAAGCAAACAGGTGAGTAAAGACATTAACTGTTAAAAACCAAAACAAAAACCAAAGATAGATATAACTATTGAGCTCTGTATAAAGTGACTTATGTAATCAATTTTTCATATTAAGACAGCTCAACATCACAATGACTGCTTAATATCAGGGTATGCTTAACCCTTCCAAATGTGGTCATATTTTTTCCAAATATTAAACTCACCTTATGAGACTTTCTCCTGCAGCTCTTAAGTAAATCAACTAAAAATGTACAGAATCTTTCTATTAGTTAGCAAGATGCCATTCCTTAAAATTTCAAAAGCCATGGCAATTCATCCAGTATAAACATTTCTAAGAGCAAGAGAAATAAAGAACTTCAACATACCATCGACTTTTTCCTGACTGTACTCATTCATATAACAACAGTTTAACTATGACTTAAGCTTACTTTAAATTTTATTGTATTTTAATTTTGATACCTGTTTAGATCTTACTAATCTTCAGAGGGGATAAATGGATTCAAATGATCATAAATTGGGGGTAATTTTTTAATTATATCAAAGTGTTCTAATGTTATATGAAGAGACTTCAAACAACCTGCATTAAATTATATTTTTAATACAATTAAAGAGCATTTTTAACTTGTTTGTAATGACAAACTGAATGTGTCATATGCACATCTCAGATAAGTTATGGTACATAAAGCTTAGTAAAAGGCTTATTTTATGCATATACTATTGAATAAATTAGACTACAAAACAGATTTTAAGTTGAACAGTCCCTATAAAACTTCCCTTTCTTCTAATGAGTACTAATCAACTAAATAAGTGAAAATCTGTGTATTATTCTCTGAAATCAATATACCATGAGTGCATCTTACAAACCACTGGACCAAGATGGCTTCCCTTTTAGAATCAGAGTTGGGTTGGAAGGGGCCTCTAAGAAGTCATTTAGCCTGATTCCCTTATATAGATGAGGAAGTAAGTGTATACAACTCAGTGATGAGCCTAAGGACACTCAGCAGTTACAGCCAAGACCACATCTTATGTTACTTAAGCCAGGCTGTCCACTAGAATACAACATTGACTTTATTTTTACCCCTGTTCTCTATCCTAAACGTTGTATTTTTTTCTAGGTCATATTTAAAATGATCACTATGAAAAAAGTCCCCAGAATTCAAGTCATTTATTTTTGTTATATTTTTATTTAATCGTGTGTAAGTCTTACAATGCTTAAGTAGTATGAACACCTGACACCTGTTTCCCCTATACTTCAGAGTACAAAACTTAAGTTGACTAAAACAAAAAGGACAGATCATAAACATCAAAAGCAAACTCACAAGTATTTGGAAAACAGATGTCCAGCTAATATTCTGAAGAAATTCTAATTAGGTAAAAATTTCTTCTTTAAAAAAACATCACTCTGAATATGCCGCAGCTTACTCCTGTGTGGCAGAATAACTGCTAACAGCAGTTTAGACAGACCCGCGTTCTATGCTAAGTTTCATGTACAAAAGATCCAGAGAGGCAAGTGCTGTCAGGAAGTACACCACCCTCCCAGATCCCCAAACTGTTACCACCAAATTCCTTCATACAAGGGCCTTACAGAATGGCAGGGGATTTCTAGGATATACTAAAATCAGGTTGAGAGATTCTGCCTGGTTTACACAGCCAATCTGAATAGTTTAAGCTGTAAAGACAACTTCTCAAGGGTTGGGTTGACTTTTGTCTTCAAATCTTCACTGCTCCTTGCCTATTATGGCATCAATTAATACTTAAAGACTTTTGAAGAAAAAATTCCATTATTTCTTTTCTTTCTTGAGAGCTGTTTTTTTCCCTCCACGTTTAGGTTTGCAGTACTTTGCTTCCATCTGAGCCAGAAAACTGTCCATTTCCTTTTGACGATCCTTTTGTCTGCTCTGTTTGAGAAGTTAAAACACAGCTTTCAAAAACACGAGACTAACTATAGAGAAAATACTTAGTGGTTGCCAAGGGCTGATGGGAAAGGAGAATGGGACAAGCTTATATTAGGGGTTTTTCATGATGAAAATGTTCTAAAACTAGTGATGGTTATACATCTTTATGAATATCTTAAAAACTACTGAAGAACATGTCTTAAAAGGCTGAATGTGAGTAATGTCTTAAAGGAAAAGAAAATGCCCATTAAGACTGTAAATACATTCTATAAAGAAAATAGCAACAGAAATTAGAACATGAAAGAAGTGGCAACAACCTTCAGACAAGCTGCTAACTTTACCTGAATGAGTGCCTTCAGGTTATCCACTCCTTCACCAAGTCCTAACTCCTTCCTGCTAATTTCTGCTTCTTTAGCCTCTTCTTGAGCCTGAAACAGAAACTCACATGAGACTCCATGGCAATGGAACAAATGCTAAAAATACACCAAAACCAAATCATAATAGGCCTTTGCAATTTAAGGATAATATGGATTAAGACCCTTTCAATACAAGAATGGATTTAAAAGAATAAAATTTATAACTCATTCATTAAAGGCAATTGCTGAGAGCAAGTCATTCCAATAAGCATATCTGAGTTGTCCCACTTTCTACTTGCTAGAGGTAGCAAGTAGTTTGGTATTCATAAACCACATGATGACAGACAACAAAATGCTAGAACAGCTAGCTAGGAATGGTCACTTACTCAAAGAAGCCCTCAAAAATGTTGCCAGGATATAGGTATCTGAGATTTCTCCTCTAAACCCAATATGTTACATGACTAGCAACAGCCTTGAGAGCAATACTGATTTAACATTTCTCCTGGGTAGTTAGAAGAAACACAACACACTCAGTTTTAACCTTAGTTTATCCAAATTTCAAAGTTACCTTCAAATGCCACATTTCCCCAGGGCAGTTTCCGAAATAGCACAAGAATACCTTAGAAAAGCTTAATAAATTAGTTCTTTACACTGAGGCCCCCACCTTCAATTAATTTTTAAGTAGCAATGAATATCAGTAATTCTGGGAATGCTGCTACATTAGGACTTTGTTATTCCAACAGAGATCAAGTTTCCTTGTCTACTTTGAATCTTTATATTAAACTTATTTAAATACTAAACATATCCCTGACCCCAAAGTTTGATGGAATCTCTCTCAAAACTATGCCATTGTTCCCTCCCCACCAAACTTTAGGTTAGTTCCACAAGCTAATTATCCTATTACTGAATACAGCTGTGATCAGTTTCATCTGAGGATTACCAATTTAGGATAAAGTGTCAGTTTGAGTCTAAACAAATGTTACCTATGAGCCAAAATAATTATTTTGATTTATGCTCCAATTTCCTCAATTCAGCAGAGAGGACAAGGCCTTTTATCTTGGCAAGACAGGCCTATAAAATTTTCATACACATATAAGTCAACTGCTTTCCTTTGCTTGTATCTGTATCTAAAAATGCAGGTACTCCCACCCCCAATTCAGTCTTACAAAGTAAGGTACCTACCTCAGGTACCCACCAAAGATCTAAAAACGTCTATTCTCCAGGGAGTTCCCATCCTGAAATCCAGGCTGAGACAATGGTTACTCTAGTACCAGTCCAAGGCAACTTTCCCAAAAGACCAGAGACACAGTTCTGCTACCCTGAATACACTACACTCCCTCTTGGACCTCTAACTGTCCTTAAACTCATTTCCCCTGCCATCATCCCCACCACCCACTCCATAGTTTAATACTGATACAGAGGACACACCAGGTCATAATGTGTTTGAAGACACCATCAAAATAAAGCATTTGTTTAAAAAATGTGTATTTCTGGGTCCTACTCAATCAATTTGGTCAAGGGCAAAGGAATCTGTATTAACAAGACACAGTCTCTGTCACCCTCGCCCCACCCCTGAACAGAGTTGAGAACCATTATCTAGCCTGTATGTCTGGACTCCATGACTTCTTAAGGAATCACCCAGCAAAACTATAAAGATGAACCTTTAAGAAGAATTTTAGTGTTACTTTAAGATGATATTAAACAATACATGTAGTAAAATCTTCCTAAGCACAGCATACTAGGAAAAAATTTCTCTTGATGAACTGGTATGCTTGTTTTATTAGGTTAAAAACTACACTATATAAGTTAAACCTTATCCTTATTTCTGGGGTCTTATATTTATTTCTATTATTGTAAATATCCTCAAATTCTTAGAAGTAGACAAGATATAAAGAGCATTCAAAATCTTACCCTCCTTTTCCTTGCATTCATCTTTTGCTTGGATTCTTTGACAAAGGCATTATAGGATGGGACCTCTTTGGCACTGATGGCTTGCTGAATAATGTTCCTTATCCTGGGTTCCTCTGTGTACTGCACACACAGCACAGACTCCATGATCTGATCCATGTCACCCTTGAAGTCCAGATAGGCTTGTTTAATATCAGCCAGCTCTTCTTCAGAACCTTTGTATGTCTTTTCAAAAGCTTGAATGTCCTCTAGAGATATCTGCATAAAGAGATATGCTTTAATTTTGAGATTTAAATTTTAAATAAAAAATATACAAGTAAAACTAGATTTAGATTTTAAAATGTTTCTCTCCAAATATAAGTTGCTTGAATTGAAATCGGTGGGAAAAAACCCCAAATTTTCTATACCAATGGTTTTCCAGAGTTCTCTCTACTCCAATTTTTACAACTGTTAAACTAGGACCAGGAAAATTTAAGTGAAGCTTCCAATGGTGGGATGAGATTCAGAGAAACACTCACGACTTAAATTTAGATATGTAAAATAAAGCACATCTTGTAAAAAAAAAAATTAAATGACCCCTTTCACTACAATTACTCTATATCAACAGGAAATTAAAAACCCATTTTGGCATGCGTTTATGGCTGCATATATATATACTGCCCAACCTAACCTAACCTCAATGGTTAAATAAGTTTGCACACATATAATAAATACAAATACTGTGTCTACATAGTATATACACTGTGTAGTAAATTTATAAAATATACTGAGGAAGGCCTGTGTGTGTGTGTATTTTGAGACTAAATTCCTCATTCATACCCAAGTCCTCAGGCGCAGTCAATAAACGTTTGTTGAGTGGTGGGTATAATCGGAATCTCCAGTACTTACCTTTTTAAAGAGTAACCTCCAATACGTCTCCCAATCCCGATCTTGACTGAGCACTTCAGCGTCGTCATCCACTGTTCCCTGCTCATCGTACACTGCTCTCTGCTCTTTGTCACTAAGAACTGAATAGACTTTTCCGAGAATCTGCGGGGAAAGAGCACCCAGGTCACCCCGGCTCCTCTCACTGCACCGCGCCGGGGAAAATAACGATGAGAAACGCCAGCCAGGGCCACCGCCCTCACCGGGCGGGACCAGAGAGCCAGAAAACAGCAGCCCCAGCAGCCGTCTGCCCGGAAGAGGGCTTGTTTACCTGGAAGCGGTGGGTGGCGTCCTCCTTGTCGCCCTCGTCTACCCGGTCCGGGTGCACTTGCAGGGACTTCTTGTGGTAGCCGCGTCGCACCTCGCCGTCTGAGGCCTCGCGCCGCACGCCCAGCACTCGGTAAAGGTCGGCCGTGCCGAATACTTCCTCGCACAGCTCCAGCAACCCCATGGCCGGCAGGGGTAGCTGAGGTGCCGAGCGGGCGTCAGTCTCGTGAAGGAAGCCGGCTCGAGCGGCACCAGATAGTGGTCTGAACTAATTCCTTTTCCCGCGCAAAAAAGCCTAGGGCGCCTGCGTCACAAGAGCCACGGGGAGAGGCGTGGCCACGGCGCCAGAATTTACGCGGCTGGAAACGGGGCGTGGCCAGGGTGGCACAGGCTTAGATAATAGCAATGAAGGGCTGGTTTTCTTCAGTCCCGGGAACCTCCGCACCCCGGGCAGGGGGAGTACCTTCGGTATCACCTGGCCCTCCCCCTGGCATTCCTTTATTCTGGAAACGTGACAGTTGGCGCTCCACAGTATCCACGCGCGAAAGCCTATTCAATAGTATATGCAACATTTACATACTAAATGAACTTATACATTGCTGGGTTGTTTTGTTGTTTTTTTTTCACGGAAGGTGTAGGTAGGAAGAGGAGGAAGCACTTTTATTATTCATTTAGCTGTTCACCCTGGTTGCTTCCCCCTGCACCCAGGACTCTAATACGTGGGCGTGTAGTCTGCACTCCTTTGAAGGCATTTGACCTAACCGCTACGCCATCAGGACAGTTTTAAAAAAAAAAGGTGCAAACAGGCAGGCAGGGTAGGAGGAAGAAACATTTTATTTAGTTGCTCATCTTGGCTGTTCCCCACTCAGGGTCCCAAACCTGGGTCGGGTCCTTGGGATGTACATGGATGATGTCTGGTGGCCTTATCTGCTAGGTCACCAAGGGCACACCTGCTATTTTGTTTTTTTGGGTGTTTTTTTTTAAGTAAAAAATAGCATAACATTGTTTTTTGACAATATTACATGGTTCTTCCTAAAGGTCAAAGAAATTTCAAAAATGATCCTGCAATAGTATATATAGTTCCAAACCCAAATAATTTTGCGACCATTGGGACCATTGGGAAGGTACTTCCACTTGAGCCCTGCAAGAAAAAACCTACATTAAAAAAGTCTTTCTTGTAAAAACTCTTTAATGGGTTTTATAGACTTAGCATTTATTACAGAATCATTCCCATTCACCTTCCCTATTGATAGAGATAATATGACCCAAACTCATACCTTAAGTCTGAGCATGTTATTATTTGCAACAGTTAAAAAGTAGGGTGATGCGATCTAGGACATGCTGAGAAACCTGGGTGTGGAGATCTAAAGCACAGTTAGGGATATGAAAACTTTGGAGCTCAGGGAGCATGTGAGCTCAGGTAGGAAATGTATACAGATATTAGACAGAAGATATACTAGGGCATAAAGGAAATATCTGACTTGGCAGAAACTCAGCTCAAAATACCTTAATCCATTTCCTATCAGTCCCCTCACTGACCAATACTTTGCAGAATCACTTTCTCCTATGCAGTACCTATAAAATCTTCTCCAAAGAACCCAAGTTCTCTAGGGTAAATATCCCAGAGTTCTTAGGGTTTTTAAGAGTATTTCTCTTTTCCAGGTGGAAGAACAAACCCAGGTAGAGTCAGTTCCTTTCAGCTTGCCCTGGCTTCAAAGTTTTCTCAAAGCAAAGAGGATGACAACTAGTAAAAACCCTAAGAGGGTCCCAGAATTTGAAATGGTTGGTAATTGTTCTCAGAACATAAAATTCAGGGAATAAAATGTTGATAAACTGATAATGCTTTAGATTATCCTCTATAAATTTCCAATATCATAGTCTGATATATCAGAATTTGAAATACCTTATCCAAAATGTGTACTAAAACCATCTAATCCACACCTGTGGTTATAGAATCCTGTGGTTCTGACGGAATAGATAATATTTTGAGGGTTTTTTTGTTTTTGTTTTTTATATAGTCATCTATATTACCAAACTCATGATACCTAAATCTGAGTCTATCACTGACTTTTAAAGTGGGTTTTAGAAAAGCCCTTAATTTTTAATCATTCCTACTCCTTTCCCCACAGAAAAAATGTTAGAAAGTTCTCTCCGGTAGGCACACTGGAGTCTGAATCTTAGCTCTGCCCAATAGTAAAACTATGGGGCCTAGGGCAATTTTCCACTTCTAAACTTTAGCTTCCCCATCTAGAAAATGGAAATAACATCCTATGTAATTTAATGCCTAGAATACATGCAAGTACTTTATTAGCTTTTTCTAGTTTCTCATTTTTAAAAAGTGCTATTACAGCCCGAAAGCGACTAAAACAAGTCTACCAGTCCAAATTTTACTTTATGTGTCAGCCAAGACCATATAAATCTGCAATTACCAAAACAGTAACTGTGTTCCTGAGCTGGTGTGAAGAACATAGCTGACTAAGGGAAGAAATCACTTGGGTGGACCACGGACATGCCGGCTGGGGGCTTTGACACAGGGATGACTTGGAAGGCAGTGGACTGCAGTTGTTCAATTAACCCAGGGCCCAACCCAAATATCCAACTTACTCCACAACTACTGTCTTTCTAAGAACAAAGTCTGAAAACCTAATTTGTACGTGGACTCAGCTCTGTATCAGTCAAGGACTAATGAGACCAGGGCAGAAGTGTAAGGGTAACTTAGAAAACTGCATTTATTAACCTCCGAGTCTAATAAAATTAAGAACTCTGCACAAATGTTTTAAGAAAATATTGACCTGGCTATGCTGACTTAAGTCAGTTCAACTGTGTTTCTGTAGTCTCTGCATATGTTTTCTGAGATGCTAAGAGGACTTCTTGTGCCCGTTTCCGTCGTAGTCTCTCAGCATTTGTGATGGTCATGGGATGCAGAGGGAAAAAGCCAGAAAGACCTAAAAGCAACCGGATTTTCATTCATTATAATACAGTATAAGTCAATGTTTCCTTGGGTACTCAACCTCAAAGAACTGAACTGAGGTTTCACAGAGATCTAAACTACAGTATGAATTTAAGACACATTCCTCACTTGCCAAATTGTCCGATCTCTTCCCCAACTCTCTCCCCTCCATTTACTGCAAGGAGACAATGTATGTTGTCTACCTCCTCACAATATTCTCCTAACCTAAAAAAAAAAATTAAAAAAAAAAAAAAAATCCCAGTCATCCAAGAAGTCTCAGAAAGGACCACAAAAATGGTTCTCCAGATTCAAAATGGCCACAATTTCAGTTCACTCTAGTCTGAGCAGCCTGAAATTATTAAGTCATTCTTCATTCTCATCATCCTGGAACTGACTTTAACCCCTTACTGAGGTAAGTTACCCAGTAGCTTTTCCACAGGCTTGGAGAGGTGGGCCCCACAGCCGATCCAATGCCGGATCCGGTCCAGGTTGAGAGCAACGAGTTTCTCTCCATGACTGTTGGGCAGAGGATCATAGGAGCCTAGCTGCTCCACAAAACGGCCATCTCTGGGGCACTTGTTGTGAGCAGCCACGATACGGTAGAAAGGCCGGTTGCTACAACCACCAAGGGCGAGGCGGATAGTTAAGTGGCCTCCATGGTAGGCCTTGCAGAGCACAGTAGCTGTAGAGAAATCAGTGGTGAAGACACAAGAACCGAGGACACAAAATGGAGTAGACAAAATAACCCTCTTCTCCATTGAAATGTAACCAATTCTTGTCAATCTGGTTTAGGAATCATCATCTCTGTATAAAACACCTAAACACTCCTGCCACGACTTCCTCCCCACCCTTGACCAGCTCAGTACAGGCTTGTCATTTACAGGTCAATCTATAAAACCTATAAAATGATCTCACAGGGTTTTAGCAAGGCTGAAGTGAGAATAAAGTAAAGGGATCAAACGCAGGGCAGCGTGGCTGTCCGACGTTTGGATTGCCTGAAACTGGCCTACAAGAGTGTCGCTCCACCCGGGGCAGTAGGCCCCCAGCCCCGCCACCGCCCGGAACTTGTCTCCCCGCCCCTCTCACGCACTAAGCTGGACCATCGTGCAGCCGGCGAGCTGCGGGCTCGGGCGCCACGTGAGGAGACTCGGAGAGTCTCGCCGCCGCACAGACGAGTTTCGCGGCTTTGGAGCGGTGTGGGACAAACGGCTGGGTCAACTCGGCGCGACTCGCCTCCTAGGGGACCCTAGCGCCCCGGCGCCGGATAAGGAAGGTCTAGTTGCGTCGTCTTTTCCGCTTCCGGCCCTGAACTTCCCATAATGCAACGCGGTGGGCTCACCGGCTCGTGGTACCGCAAAGAGCGTGCGCGCCGCACTGTCGCCTGGAAGGTGTGGCTGCAAGGGCCTGTTGAAGGGAGCAGTATTAGGGGCGTCCGGGGAGCGTTTAAGTCTGCTAATGTTCGCTACCGATCCATCCTTCCCGCAAACGTACTTTGAGCACCTGTTAGTGCCAAGGCACAGTGCCGAGAACGCAAAGACGAAAGGGCGCTGTTCGGCCCCCGGGATACTCACAGTCGGCTGGGGACACCGTGAGGTTACACCGGAGTAACTCATGTGGTCAGTACACAGACCCGGAGAGTAGAGAAAAAAGCGAACCTGGCACTTCCGGAGTGCCTCCTGTGGACTCGCATGGAGGTAGAATTAGGTCAGAAACTAGGGGACTATACACGTAAGAGTTTTATTCTTCTGTTTACTAGCATGCCTCTCCTATTCTGACCATGTCCTCTAAAAAATTAATGGAGACTTTACTCCTGTTTTGCTATACAGTAATGAGAACGGGAGTGAATGCAGTCCTTCACCCTTGTGTTAGGTCCATGAAGATACTCTTGAAAAGGGAGTCATCTTTATCATTAACATTATTAGTATTTTCACCTTCAGCCAAGACCTCTCTGTTAGGCTTCTTTGTTCATATTCGAATCCTCTTTGACCTAACACAGTGACTCGGCATAGCAGTCTTCCCTTTATGCCTATCCTAGAAAATGACTTAATCCACAAGTTCCTGAAAACAAATCTGGCCAGGGACCTCAAGGATTCCCATAAGCTTTCATAGAAAACTCAATAATTAATTCATTGTACCTTTATACACATTCTTATGTACAACTCAGCATACCTTAACTCTAGAACAACACAGAAGAATTTCGAATCTTTATTTTTTATAGTCATCCAGTTTATGTCAAACACTGAAACATCCAGTAAGAGCCATCCAGTAAGATAACCGATAGAAATGAAGGGGTGGGTTTGTGGTAAAATTCTCTTGTTCTACGTCCCAGGCCTCATATGAAAAGACTTCCAGGGTGTAATTACTCTGGGAAAGAAGCTCAAAGTTTCATAGAGAAAATTCCTCCGCTGGAAGGATGTCAGAAAGATGGATTTCCAAAGCCAACTGCCTCCTGTACCATGTGGATCTCTGCAAGTAGAGCCTCATCTTGCAATTTCAGCTACAGAGAAATGAAGGGAAGAACACACGTCATACCGAAGTACATATGAGATGACCTCATTTGGACCCACAGCTAAAGAACATAGTTCCTAAGGATGGAATTGGCTCTTCCTATATTTTCTATTTCATGGTATCTCCATTAAATGACCTCATACTACTGGCTGGTTACATGGACATGTTCACGCTGTGAAAAGAAAATTCATCAACTGGTTTGAACATTCAAAATTGTATTTTTTTGTAAAATAGCTTTAATAATATGTTTTTAAAAGCATTCACATTACCTGACATAACTAATATATAATATTCCCATTGGACAAATGACATAAAGGAATCAAAGATAAAAGAAAATAAATCTGAATTTAGTTTTAGCATCTAGACGTTCAATAAAGACATCTGATTGCCTACTGATACTGACTCTGCTTTCTTACAAATCTTCGTGTCTTTTCAGAGCAGCAGTGCAGCCAGTTGCAGTGAGGGTTATCTTATGACCAACTGTGGCCAATGAAATGTAAACTAACATCATTGCTCTTCAAAGGAAGATGAAAGTGTCTTGTCTTTTTCTCCTTTTTTTTCTTTACTGCGTCTGAAACATGGATATGGCAGCTAGAGCTACCAAGGCCATTCGAATGATGAAGGATTATAACCGCTTGCTATTATTGGTGGAGCAGAAGGAAAGAAAGAGTGTCTTTTATGACAGCTGTGGAAACCGCCTTGGAGTTTGCATTAGATGAAAAAAATTAAATTCTTAATTTAAGCCACTGTCTTTCAAGTTAAATTACTTGCAATTCATAACTGAGAGAATAGGCTGGGGCTGGAAAACCACTGCTTATGAGCCACATCCAGCCCACTGCCTTTTTTGTAAGTAAAGTTTTATTTAAAGCACAGCCATGCCTAGTTTATGTATTGTTTGTGGCTGCTTTTGTACTTCATGGCAAAGTACGGTAGCAATAGAGACCATTTACTCAAAAAGCCTGAAATATTTTCTATTTCACTCTGTGGAAAAAGTTTTCTAACCCCTGTACTAGACCATTATTTTTCACATGAGGAAAGGAGGCCCAGAGTAAGGCCCACAGTAAGTTAATGATGAGACTAGGATCATAATTCAGGTCTGACTCCCAGGACATGTATCTTTCCATTAAACCATATTCTCTAAAGAGGTAGAAAAAAGATTCCCACATGGTAAAAAATACCTGAGTTATTCCAAACCCAACAGTATCATGATAATGACAAAGATGGTAAGAAAAACCTCTAGAAAAGTATTCACATGGTGTATCCTGGTGTAGTAGTGGTTAGGTCAGTTACCTCAGAATGACCACAGACCACATTCCCCTGGGTTGACTCCCGGGATTCAGGGGAAACAGCTAGTGTGAACAACTAAATAAAAAAAAAAATGAAAATGCTGCTTCCTCCTCTCTTTTCTTAACTGCCTGCCTACTTGCCTTCATTCCTGCCTGTACTTTTCCTTTAAAAAAAAGTGTTCACCTCATGAAATTCCATAAAGTCCAGTACTCCCTCCCAGTTACCCAACCTCAGACAAATAGTTGAGACACTGCATTATACCTTCATTGTGTACTTGTAGGCCTGCTCAGCTTCCAACTGCCGTCCAGCCTGAAAAAGAGAACAGCAGCTGGTAATAAGGATGTGATAAAGATGGTGGGGAAAGTACAGTACTACAAACATTTTTACTTAAAGGATTTCACACCTTAACCTCTGATTTCAAAAGAGAAGCAAGGAAATGAAAGATGGTAGGGAAAAGCAGATAGTATATATATGCACACATATGTATATACATTATATATACACATACATGTATGTATATATGTACGTGTGTGTGTACACACAGGGAAAAAAAATCCCTTTCAGAAAACTTAAAGACCTTAGTCCCATTATTTTCTCTCTTTTTTTTTTCCCTGATAGCACTATTAGTTATTTATTCCTCGCAGAATTTAAGCCATTCTGTTAATAATAGCTAACATATAGAATGCTTACTTTGTGGTTTACACTACTTTGTTTCAACAGCTTTATATACTGTCATTCTTAATCCCCAAAACAACCATACGAGGTAACTACTATTTTTTATATTCCCCTGTTTACAGATGGAAAAACCTAGGCATAGAGAAGATAACGTATCAAGGTTGTGAAGCTTATTAAGTGAGGGAATCAGGTTTTAAAAAAATGTAGTCTGACTCCAGAGTTCAAGTTTTTAACTACTACATTTTATCCTTTCTATCTATATGCACTATGAAAAGCAGATGCTTGGAATTACTTCCAGGCAGACCTGTATATAAAATGAAAACACTGCTCCTCCTAGTCATTCCTTACATAAAACATACTTCTAAGGGTTAAATGAGAATAAAATGAATTCACTAGTATACTTCACAGGTTTTTGGAAAACAAATTAGAGTATGCAAAGTCACTTGAGAAAGCTTACATACATTAATATAAGAAAAACAGAATGTTCAGACCAGAAGGGAATTTAAAGACTATTCCAATTTCCTGATCAGTGCCAACATGGTATATTTTACTAATTCACATGACTTTTCATCACTCAGAAGACTTACTTCCTGTAATATATACACTTTGTAGTTTGCACCTGAAGCTTACTGAATTCCAGGATTGTTTTCCAGCACATTTTCCTTTTCTATCACCATTATCTTTGTTTCACTTCTGCAATAGCCCAAACGATGTGAGCATTCAGAATAGCCAAAGCAATTTAGAAAGAAAATGGCAATTTTTGTTTTGCTGTTATGGAAAAATGTTGTAGTAGATACTTTTGTACATGTCTTCTAGTATTCTTAGAAATGGATCTAGTAGAAGGTTGCTAAGTTGAAGATATGACTAATGCCATATTGAACATCAAAGAAACCATCAACTTATATCCACTGGCAAAATTATGAGAATCATTATCAATTTTCAAAATATCAAACTAATTTTTGCCAATCTTATAAATATGAATTTGTCACATTTTAATTTTACATTTTCCTGATTACTAGTAAGCAGAAGTTATTTTCATCTTTTTATTGACTTACAATTTCTACTTCAGCAAACTATTTCTATCCTGTGACCATTTTTTAATCAGACTCTATGGTTTAGTTTTTATTATTATAGGAGCTATTTATATAATCTGGAGACTAATCCTTTGTTATTAAATTATGCAAATATTTATAAAAGAAAAAGTCCTTAAGTTTTATTTTAGTGTTGTTTGTTATAGATGAGTTTCTAGTCTTAAAATTGTTAATTTATTGATATTTTAATTTTGGCTTGTGCTTTTATAGTAATCAGTAACCTTGCATACCCAAAGACATAGAGGTATTCTCTATATTTTCTTTAATACAGTCCAAAGTTTTAAGATTTAGGTCTGTAAGCCAGCTGGAAATGTGTGTGTATAATGTGAGGTAAGGGGTGAATTATTTTTCACATGGAAATGGATAGCTGGTTACCACTATTCATTGAATAGTCCATTTATTTCTCATTGGGGCAGGTTTTATAAATCTTTTAAAAAGTTTACTGGGGTATAATTTATATACCATAAAATTCACTAATTTTAAGATTCAATTGTGTAATCATCACAATCCAGTTTGATTCTATTTATTTATAACCACAATTCTATTTTAACAGATTTCTATTATTCTTAAAAATAAGTTCCTTTATACCTATTTGCTGTCAATCCCCATTCCTAACCTTAGACCTATGGAATCATAGATCTATTTTTGTCTCTGTAGTTTTCTGAATTTCTTATAAAAGAAACTATATAATATATAATATTTTGTGTCTTTCACTTAGCATGTTTTTGAAGTTCACTTTGTTGCCTGAATCAATTTCATTTTTATTGTTGAGTTGCATTCCATTTTGCTTATCCACGCACTAATGGACATTTGAATATTTCCAATCTTTGGTCATTATTAAATACTATAATGAAATATATATGTGTGTGTGTGTGTGTAGACACATGTTTTCACTTTTCATTACTAGCTACCAAGAATATAATTACTGGGATATAAACTAAGTGTATATTTAACTTTTTAAGAATCTGCCAAACCATTTTCTAATATACTAATTTGTAATTCCACCAGAAATGTCAGAAGATCCCAGTTTCTCCACATCCTTATCAATACTTGGTACTGTCTGTCTTTTTTATTTAAGCTATTATAGTGGGCATATAGTGTGGTAGTATGGTCACTGATTTGCATTATGTTAATGAGTTATCTTTAAAATTTCCGATATAATTTCAGGTTAAAGTTACAAGAATAGTTCTGTCCTCTCTGTACACACATACGCATATACACACACACACACACACGTAAGTGTGCATTTTAACTTCCTGAACCATTTGAGACTAATTGATAAACATGATGCAATTTTAGACTTCAGTGTGTTTTTTCTAAAATCAAGGACAATCTATTACATAACCATGATCAAAATAGGAAGATGAGTATAAATACGATAAATTATATAATCTAAGGACCTCATTCAGATTTTTCCAAATGTCCCCAGAAAATCTTTTATAGCAAAAAAAAATCCAGCATTATGCACTGTATTTAATATTCAAGTCTTCAGTTTCTTTGAATCTAAAACAGTTCTTGAGTATTTGTGTTTCATGACAGTAGTATTTCTGAAGTATTCGGGAGTTATTTTGTAAAATAATCCTCGATTTGTGTTTGTCTGATGTCTTAATGATTATATCATGAACTTTTGGCAGGAGTACTACAAAAATTATGTCTTTCTCCTCAGTGCATCCTATCACGTGGCACATGCTTTTCTTCCAAAGATCGGTGATGGTAACTTTGATGACTTGTTTAGGTCGCGATCTGCCAGGTTTTCCTTCTTGTTTTTGGTAAATTTATTTTTACTGAGGTAACATCACTTTGACAACACTATATAGATTTTACTCTATAGATTCAAGTTTCATTCTTCATCAAATATACCACAACTACCATCAAATCTCTAATGATCCTCTACCACTGTTCATTGGAATCCCTCTGCCAGGTTTTTATACTGTAACATTACTAAGTTCAACTTGTAATTAATAAATATCTGTGGGTAAATACTTTGAGACTATGTAAATACCTTCTTGTTCCTTAAATATTCATCCATAGTTTCAGTATACATTGATGACTGTACCTTGGATAAATTTTAATTGAGATAATATTTGGTTGATAACATTGTATAAGTTTCAACAGTACAGTTTCACAAATCAACAAGCATAGATAACACCATGCCCAGGACCAAAGGTCTAGTTATCATCCACCCTCATCTAGTCAACCTCCTCAGCCAGTGCCATCCAACCTTCATTTCCTTCCCCTCTGATAACCATCAACTGTTATCAGAATAGAAAGATTTTTTGTTTTGCTGGTTCATTTGTTTTGTTGCTTCATATTCAACATTTGAGTGAAATCATGCTATAGTGTCTCTGATTCATTTTACTTAGTCTTCTTCCCCAAAAAGTCCATCCATGTTGTCACAAATGTCACTGTTTTCCCTTTTTGTTAAAAAAAAAAATAAAGGCGCAAGCAGGATGAAAGCAAGTAGTCAGGCAGGAGGGGAGAGAGGTGGGGAAGAAACATTTTATTTATTTAATTTTATTTATTCATTTGGGTTGTTCACCCCAGCCCACAAACACAAACATGGGTCCTTGGGATTTAAGTGCACTATATTCTCAGCCAGAGGTAGCAGACCTAAATTCTCCACTGGGGACACCAGCCATCTTTTTCCTTTATAGCTGAGTAGTATTCCATTTTGTGTGTGTGTGTGTGTGTGTGTGTGTGTGTGTGTGTGTGTTTGTGTATATCTCACATCTTTATCCACTGATCTAATGATAGGCATGACTTGAATATGCAATATTTCCAACACCATTTGTTAAAGAGACTTTCCTATCTCAATTGTATACTCTTGGTTCCTTTGCCATAAATTAACTGTCCATATAGGCATAGGTTTATTTCTGGCCTCTCAGTTCTGTTGCATTTATCTCTATGTTTTCAATTTGATGTGGTTACATTTATTTATTTTTCTTTTGTTTTTATTCTAATACCTTACTGTTTTGATTACTATAGCTTTGTAGTGTAGTTGGAAGCTGGGGAGTATGACACTTCCATTTTTCTTTTTTTTTTCCTCAGGATGGCTTTGCTTATTCAGGGTCTCTTGTGGCTCCACAAAAATTTTAGTATTGCTTGTTATATTTCCATTAAAATGACACTGGAATTTTGATAGGGGTTGCATTGAATCTGTATATTGCGTTAGGTAGCATGGTCATTTTGACAATGACATAGTCTACAGTTAATATAGTTACTACAGTAAATACTATTTCAGTGAATAATTTAAAGTTGCTAGGAGAGTAGATATTAAAATCTTGTATTTGAAGAAAGAATTTGTAACTATGTAAGGAGATAAATGTTAACCAGACTTATTGTGCTAGTCATTTCACAATGTACACAAATACCTAACCATTATGTTGTACACCTGAAACTAACAATGGTATGTGACTTATACCTAAAAAAGTCAATCAATAATAAAAACTAAAAGTCTTATAGGATAAATGTAATAGTGTGATTTTCATATGAGGCTCAACATAAAAATCTAATAATCAAATTTTAATCTAACATTTTGATTGCCAAGGCAACCTGGCAACTAAATTTTGTTTCTCTTTACACTGAGTTAAATGCTTAATTCACTGATTTTTCAATTTTCATTTATAAATGTATTTAAGGCTATAAATTACTTTATCTGTGTTGCTTTTACTGTATCACATAGTTCTCATACATAATGGCTTTGTTTTTATTCCATTTATTCTAGTTACCTACTGAAGTGTAACAAGATTTAATGACTTAAAACATAATATATTATTTCTCACAATTCTATGGGCAATTTTGGCTATTCTGGTTTTTCATGGATCGCTCATGCAGCTATAGTTGTGTGATGACTGGCTAGGTCTAGTGGGTCCAAGATGGTTTGGCTCAAATAGTGATATTGGCTGTCAGCTCTTGGCTGTCACGCTTCAGTTTCACTCCAGGGTGGACTGTGAGCCTCTTACGGAATAAGCTGAGGAGCTCTTTCACATCGTGTGGTCCCAGAGTTTAACAAAGCAAGAGCAGTAGCTTTTAAAAGATTAACCTGATTGGGTCAGGCCTGCCACATTGTGTCTGTATTTTAAAGTCACTGATTGGAACTTTTAATTACACCTGCAAAATCCCTTCAGGAGGAGCAGCTCAAAAATATAGCCAGGGAACCCAGTTTGCAACCCAGCCTCCAGCCCTGGCCCACCTTCCCTACCCCACCCCATTTACCTGAGACCACCAAGCCCAAATGGCTCACTCCCATTTCTAGAATATCCTTTCCAAACAACTCTACTTAATTATATGATTTTTAAGAACATTCTAAAGTAGGGGCTTCACAGACTTGACCTCTCCTTTGTCATTAGTATAATGACCAAATCTGAAGCTTATCAAACTCTCATGTATTAATAACCATCCCTCTATCACTTGCTTAATTTGGTCCCTCTTCTCTTTGTCCTAAAAGAACATTGTGTAAGGATAGTAAACACTCACTTTCAGGCAAACCAGAGCCAGATATGCCCATACTTCAGGATTGTAGTTGTTCAATGCATTCGCTTCAGAGAGAGCATCCTCCGCCTCTGAGAGCTCCTCTAGCTTGATAGAAAAAGAAGATGTGAGTTGTTCATTCAAATAAGTTTTTTTACTGGATCAGGTTTAGCTGGAACTACTTCCAGAAAACATTGGCGTACATGACCTATATACCAATAAATTTCAACATTTTTAGTTTAGCAGCAGAACTCCTTCTCCAAACACAATCTTAAGTAGTGGTTCAATAAATGAACCAGTTAACAGTAGAACTTCTCTGATTAAAAAGCCCGGTAGGGGAATCTGGGGCTCTGCCTTCTAAGCTCTCAATTTACACCCTTCTTTTCCTCCTTCCCTCTGTAGCAGTCCTGTCAGGATGCCATGAACGATGGAGCTTCAGGTGCCAAGACTGGAAACCAGTATTCACTAATGGCTGTGTACCATTCTGTGATTTCCCCATAGTCAATGGGCTGTCAGACACATTTGTAGTGTTTTTCCTTTACATTGTACATCCCTTTCTTAAGATCAAGTTCCTATTAGTCTGCCAAATACTGCTGTTCAGAAAGTTTCCTTTTCATTAATATTAGTTATCATTAACAACATAGTCTTGAGTAAACAATACAATATTCATACTCTAGGGAGCTTCCCAGAGCTCTGGACATATGGATACCATTGTTGCTTCCTAAAACTGTGAATTTACTTTATAAAATCTTTTAAAAGGCCAGCTAAGAATAAGGTATTCACCACAACAAAGTAGCTTTTTATTTTTTCTGTTTTAGAAAAGATAACAATGGATCTCTAGGCCCAAAACAATATGCGATGTCCATAAATTGGACTATGCTTTAATCAACCTATATTTTCTAAGGATTTATTCTGTATTAGGCAGGATTCTAGATACTGGGAATAAAAAGATAAAATATAACCCCTTACCTCAAAGAGTTAATTGACAAATGCATAGAAAATAAAAGTGAAAACCTAAAGACATTAAGAGTTCCAATACAGAATAAACATTTCTATAATAAAAGCATATTACGATCTAGTGGAGGGACAAAGGAAATAAGAATCATGTTACCCTGAGATTAAAGGACAGTCTCAGAGAAGAACACTGTTAAAGAGGATCCTAAAGATAAAAAGGAGGTTTTTTTACCTGTACAAGGTGAAGAAAGACATTCTAGATAAAAGGAATATCATATACAAAGGCACAGAGGCATAAGAGAGCATAGTATGTTCAGGAAATTCTTAGTGTACCTTTGTGACTGGAAAAAAGAGAAACAAAAATAAAGTGACAAGACTAAAGAAATAAGCAGAGATCATATCATTTTTATTCAAATGAATCTGAATTTTATTTTGAAAGAAGGGAGTGTGAAGAGTTTAAGTAGGGAGTAATATGGTATTTGCATATTCTTAAGAGCACTTCAATAACAATGTGGGAGATTAATTGAGGGAGGACAGGAGATAAAGAGGGGGTGAATTTGAATTAAGAGAGGTAAAAAAAAGTGTGGAAAGAGACAATTGAGTCAAGAGACATTTAGGAGACAAAAAGATCATAGGATATTTGATGCCTAATTAAAAGTAATAGAAGTAGACTAGGATAGTTTTTAAGCGTCTGGTTTGACTGATTGGGCTCATTTAGTCCCATTCACCAAGACACTGAATACAAGGAAAGGTATAGGCTTAAGAAATGTGAGAATCCCCTCAAAAAATAAAGATGGATCTACCATTTGATCCTGCTATCCTACTAGGCAAACACCCAGAAAATACAGAAAACACTAATATATACATATATAATTATACATATATGTGTGTGTCATATATAGTTTTAAATATGTATATCTTCACCCCTATGTTATAGTAGCACAATTCACAATATCCAAGACACAGAAAGAACCTAAATGCCCATCAATAGATGACTGGATATATACTCAATAGAATTATATGCATTTGTTAAAAAAGCAAAATTGTGTCCTTTGTAACAACCTGGATGGACTGGAAGGAATCATACTAAGTGAAAAAAGCCAAAAGAAAATGAGAAGTACTGGATGGTTTCACTCATATGTGGAATATAAAGAAACAAAACAAATGAACAAATGTCAACAAAATTCACAGCACGCAGGACTGTGGCTACCAAGGGGTTGGGGGGGGTGGGGATGGGCAGGAAGGAAGGAGGGAACGAGGTGGTGATAAAGGGCACTAAAGCCCTGGTGGTGGCTGTGCTGTAAGATACACAGACTGAGGATCATTTTCTATATCCCAAAATGAACATAACAATTGTAAACAAAAGTAATAAAATTATTTAAAAAATAATGTGAGAATCCTTCAGAGATAAGTTCAGTTATGTTTCAGATATGTACATTTTTAAAACATTTCTTTTTATTTAGTTGTTCATCTTGGTTGCTCCCTCCACCCCTCTCCTGGCCCTGGAATATGTACCTGGGTCCTTGGAAAGTACATAGCTTGCACTCAGCAGGAGGCAGCAGACCCGACCAGTATTCTACCAGGACGCACCATGGATATGTACATATGAGTGGTCTGAAGGGCCATCGAATGGAGCTGTCTATTACACTGTTTGATATAAGGACCAGAAGCTGAAAAGCGTTACAAACTGAAGCTTTAGGATTCAGTAGGGCATCTACTGAGGTAGAGGATATTTCTTAAGGAGAATAAAAAAGGTGAAAGGAGAAGAGGATTGTCCATAGAACCCAGGAAGGCCTAATAATTAATAATAAGTATTAATAATTAAGACTAGGAATTAGTAAAAAAAGACTGGGAAAGAGATATGAGAAAGGAAGGTGCAGAAGCAGAGGTTGTGAATGCAGTATCATTAAAGCCAAGCGAAGTCAAGGCGGCTTCAGAAAGTGGTAAACAGGATTAGGTGCCAGACTTCATCTAAGTATCTATTTCATTTGGCAATTAGGATGTCATAGAAGACTCCTATCAGAGAAGTTTCAGCAAGAGCTAGGGAATATATACCTATAGGCAATGAAGTAAAGGGTAAATGTGACCTGAGAAATGAACAGAAAATTCACAAATAAATATGTGTCTCATTGGTGGAGTAGCAGTTAGGTCTGCTACCTCCAGCTGAGCAAGGTCCACATACATTTCAAGGACGCAGATTCGTCTGAACATCAGAAAGAACCACCAAGATGAACACTAAAATGAAAAATAAAAAATAAAATGCTTCTTCCTCCTCTCTCTTCCTGCCTACTTGTCTACTTACCTTCATCCCTGCCTGCACCTTTCCTTTTAAAAAAAGTATATCACATGGTTTCAACATCATTAGTGAATAATGCAAATTAAGATACCTATCAAATTGTCAAATGATAATGTCCATTGTTGATAGGGTAACCGTAAAATGCACCCTCATATCTTTTGGCATAGCATAAATGCTTGCAACATTTCTAGAAGCAAACTGACAATGCCATTTAAAAACTTAAATTATTTTCTATATTCTTAAAAATGAATTTTAAGGAAATAATTAGAAATTAACACAGAGATTTGGGTCTAAGAATATTTAGTTCAGTTTCATTTATAATAATTCAATGTAGAAATGATTAACATGTCCAATAATAAGTGACTGGTTAAATAATTATGGTATATCCACACAGAGGTAAATATGACTAAAATACTGATAGGAGGTGCAAGATGACTTAGACATCTTAATGTTAGTGATTAACTCAAGATTTTCTTTTTGAGTGTCTATCTGAAAATATTTCCCCCCTAATAAAAGCAAATAGAAGTATGACTTATGCTGCACAGTGTGTGTAGTTGGTTTCTTTTACTTTGAACAGTGCTATCAGGGGGCATCCTTGTGGCTAAAGCAGGTGAGACACTGGTGTGCAGACTATATTCATCCCAAGGACCTGGGTTCATAACTTAGGAATGGGATGAAAAACAAAAAATGAACAACTAAACAAATAAAGATATTTCTTCCTTCCATGCTTCTTCCTTCCTTAAATGCTTGGGTTCACAGTCGAGGGCAGGTGGTAGGGAGGCGGGAGAGAGGGGGACCACTAAATAACTTTTTTAAAAAATACTTCTTCCTCCTCTCCCTTCCTACCTGTGCCTGCCTGCCTTCATTCGTGCCTGCCTTCCTTCCTCTTACAAAAAAATTTATGAGATTCAGTACCAAATAACATGACATTTTTTAATTACATAGCTTATAGGTTCAATTTTTTATGGGATTTAAAAAAACATATTTTATTTTGGGGGCATGCCCTTGGAGACCTTGTGGTCTCGCACACCCTGGGAAAAGTCCCACATACATCCTAAGGCCTTGGGTTCAGGAGTCAGAGCCAGGGGGAACAACCCATGTGAACAACGAAATAAAAATAAAGTGTTTTCTGCCTCTCTTTTCCTGCCTGCCTGCCTGCCTACTTGCCTTCATTTCTGCCTGCACCTTTCCTTTAAAATTTAAATTAAAAATTAGTGTCTTATTGAAAGATTAAAAAACAGTGTCTGAGCCAGTGGAGGAATACATAATCTTAGATGGAACACAGCATAAAATTATTTAAAAATATATATACATATATATGTACATATGTATATAATTTTTCTAGTTCAAATTGACCTCAGTGTACTGAGCAACTTTGAAGAGCAACTTTTTATTAGAGCAAGCTGCCCTGATTTCCATCTCATTGTCATCACAAATGCCCAAGGTACTTGGAAGGCCAAAGAATCACAGTCAGTAGTAGGCACAGGCTAACTTCAAGCTACTTCTTCTTACCCGATAACAGGCGATTCCCAGACCTAACCAGACAAGGCATGAAGGCGATCTCTTACAGACTTGCAGGTAAATTTTCTTTGCCTTTTCGAACTGTAGAGAGAAAGCACCAATAAACTATAGTTCTTCTGGAAACTTCAAACACATTGCTAGGAAAATTGTAGTTTCATTCCAGACCAATAAAAGTTAACTGAGTCCTTGGATTGAATGTTTTTTAAGACTTAATTTTTTTAGAGTTTTAGGTTCACAACAAAATTGAAAGTACAGAGATTTCCGATATACTTTCTACCCCAACACATGCTAGCCTCTCCCATTATTAACATCCCCAACCAGAATGGCACCTTTGTTGCACTGTACTTTCATAGACACATCATAACCACCCAAAGTCAGTAGTTTACCTGAGGGATGATTCCTGTTGCTATGTATTCTACAAGTTGGACTAATGCATAATACATGTATCTACCCTTATGGATTACTATCCATTCAGTTTTTTAGAAGACATCTTGGTTGTTTCCAAGTTTTGACCCCTTATGAATAAAACTACTATTATATTTATATGTAGGTTTTTGCATAGACTAATTTCTCAACTCCATTGGGTAAAAACCAATGAGCATAATCCCTGCATTAAATAAGACTTAGTTTTGTAAGAAATCACCAAACTGTCTTCCAAAGTGGCTGTGCCATTTTGTATTCCTGGTCCTCCATATCCTTGCCAGTAGTTGGTGTTGTCACTGTTCCAGATTTTGACTATTACAGTAGTCAAATAAGTATGTAATGAAAGCTTGTTTGTATTTCCCTGATGACATGTGACATAGAGCATCTTTTCATATATTTATTTGCCATCATATATCTTCTTTGGTGAGGTGTCTCTTAATATCTTTGTTTCATTTTTAATTGGGTTGTTCATTATTTGTTGTTGAATTTATTTGTATTTTTGGATTACTGTCTTTTACTAAATGTCTTTTGCAAATATTTCCTTCTAATCTGCAGCTTGTCTTAGTCTCTTGACATTGTCTTTTGTGGAGCATCAACTTTCAATTTCAGTGAAGTTCAGCTTATCAAGCTTTGTTTCATGGGTCATGCTTTTGGTCTTGTATCTAAAAAAGTCATCACCAAACTCAATGTCATAAAGACTTTCTTTTGTTATTTTCTATAAATTTTATAATATTTCATTTTAATTTATTCCATGATACATTTTGAGTTCATTTCTCTGAAGGGTATGTGGTCAATGTCTATATTCATTGCTCTGCATGTCAATGTCCAGTTGTTTCACCACCACATGCTGAAAAGATTATCTTTGCTTCATTGTATTACCTTTGCTTCTTTGCCAGAGTTAACTATATTTATGTGAGTCTACTTCTAGGTTCTTGATTCTGGAATTGATCTATTTGTCTATTCTTTTGCCAATACTATACTGTCCCGATTATTGCTTTACGTTAAGCCTTGAAGGGAGTAGGGTCAGTCCTCCACCTTTGTTCTCTTTCAATACTATTTGGCTAGTCTGGGTTTGGATTGTATTTGTATATCTATTTTAAGTGATCTATTGCAAGAAGACTCATGAGAAGAGAAAGACCAGATTAAAGAGCCGAGTTTGGATGCAGTTTCAAAGATGTTTACAATCTCTGTAAGAGTTAAGACAGAGTTACACTAAAATCTCTGGACAACAGCAGTGATTATCTGAATTCCACAAAAATTTCACTTAAAAACAACATCCTGGGCATGGGATGATAGATATGTAAGCTCTGGGCATGAAGGTATACTTGATAGAGCCTTATTATTTTAGGAGCCTGTTCCCTGTTCTTAAATATCTAATAATCTCTCAGTAATACATTTGGAAAAAATAAAAATATATATATATTTCCAAAGGAAGTATCCCTCAAAGGACCACTTCTTGTCTTGTATCCAATGTGAGAAATGGAATCATAGCTGAGCCTCAGCAATCAGCCTAATAACTACTTGCCTAGTGACCGTGTAAGTCCTTAGATCTGTGAAGACGCAGTTTTTCATGGCATCGGAAAGAAAATTCTTTCTTACTTACTTCACTGCAATGGAACAGTGATTTATTCTCTCACGCCTATGTAAGTCTTAAGCTATTTAAATTATAAGGCATGTAATTTCTTGCTGTTGTATTATTTTAAATAGAAAATTGGGTGTTCTGAGGGGAAAAATTGAATGAAATCAAAAGCATGGAATCAAGACCTTTGGCAGAATTGTTGAAGTTGGATAATGCGTTCACGTTGGTTCACTGTACTATATTGCTTACTTTGAAATTTTCCTTAAGAGAAAGTTTCTTTTAAAATGTCTTGGGCTATCTCCTTAAATATGGGGTGAAACTGCTAAAGAGTCAGATAAAAGTGCTCTGTGAAATGGGGTTAGCCGTAGCTGAATTAAATATTACCCTTTGTGTTGAGGAAGTATGGAGAGTTTCTTTTGAAACCAATGACACTTTTAGTTAAGTCAAACCTAAGAATGTTTCTACTACTGCTAATAAAAGAAAGTTAAGCCAAAATATTAGCTAAAATAATGCTTGCTAAGTTCTTAATAACTTTCTAGTATCATAATGGTTAAAACCACAGACTCTAGAATTAAAGCACCTGGGTTTGAATTCTGCTTCTACTTATTGGGCAAATTACAGTACTTCTGATATAAATGTGTCATTATCATATTACTATTTTGAGTCCACTGAGATGTTAATATTTGAACTGTAATCAGGTGCCAGACTATGATCTGATATAAATGGTTACTCTCCAGCCTCTATCCCTCACCTCTTTCTCTTCTAGGTAGATGAGCCCCAGTCGCAGGAAAATGAAGTGCATTTCAGAAGCATCCACTACAAAACTAATGGTTCGCTCATAGCATGCCTTGGCCTCAGCATGATTTCCACTCAGAAAATAGAGATGGCCCTTCACACCCCAAACGTTTGGATTCTGCAAGTGAAAAACAAGTAATATATGAAATTCAATGATATTTAAAGTATATTAATACTTTCGTTGAACATTTAAAGGAAAAAAAATGAAGTGTAGCAGGTGTGCCTGGTGGCTCAGACATTAAGCAAGCAGCAGAGACAGAGACTCAGCTGTAAAGATGAAGGACCTGCTCCAGGAAAATGATCAAAAGGAAACAAATAAATAAAAGTGCTTTCTCCTGCTCTTCTTCCCTTCCTTAAAAAATTGCTTCCTGGGTGCACCCTGGTGGCCTAGCGGTCTAGTACACTCTGGGAGCAGTCCCACATATACACCAAATTCCCTGGCTCAACACCTAGGGCCAGAGGAAACAACCAATGTGAACAACTAAGTAAAATAAAATAAAGTACTTTTTTCACTCTCTCTTAAAAAAAAATGCTTCTTCCTCTTCCTTTCTCTTTTAAAAAATATCGAGCATAACCATGACAATGAGAAATTAGAAGTGCAGACATTTGGAATAAACTACCTGCTAGAGTTTCTTCCTTTTTCCTAACATTTGCAAAATTCATGATTGCTTAAGAAAAACAATAAAAGGAATGGACAAGTTTACTGACAACTGATGACCTTTACCTCTGATAACCAGAAATCTACCCATAATATAGCATCACATCCTTTTAGAAAGGCTGCTCATTCCTTCTTCAAACTAAAGAGGCTCTAGTAAAAGTTATTACCAAGTAGTCCATCTGGGTTGCTTGTTGAAGGTATTCCTCTGCCTTGGCAAAGTCCTTCTTGAGAAGATGTGTTTTGGCCAATACCAAGTAATACTCACAGCTGGGGCCTCCTTGAGGGCATAACAGTTCATGTGCAAGCACTCTGTGCACATACTGTAAGGAAAAACAATGATAAGGAACATGTAAATGGAGGCATTGTGTCAGTTCCATAATTTCACAATTAAAGATTCTGTCTCTGACAATAAATCATAAGAAACATATTATAAAATGAAACAATTATCAACTTTAAAAGGTGAATTATAAACATTCAGGATGTCATGGTTCCATTACCAGTTCTTCACTCAATCACCAAATGTAGATATATACAAGTGAATAATCCGCAGTATTACATAATTCTGACCTTGTTTGTCATATTAGATGAGTTTTGTCCTGTGCTGTCACGCAGCAGACAAAGCACTTTATCAACCACCCCATACATAAGGTAATGTTTCAAGGCAGCTGTAATTTTAAGCAAACTTACAGTGAGGCAAAACTTACCTTTCTAAAATTCTAGACTTGAGATCTTGGTAACATAAATGTCTGATTCTGTCATACACTCAAACATTTGGTATACTTCCCAGTTTTATACTTTGTACTATTTATTATCATAGAAAGTCTGCAAATTTGACAAAGTCAGATGCATTCGCCAAGCAGAGGGGGCTCTTTTTCTCCTCCCCCTCTGTTCCCATCTATAATATAGAAACTCGCTCTAACACCTACACCTTCTTAGGAAAGTGCTGCAGTTGTTCTTTCTACCTGCATTCTGGCTTTTTGACATGAAGGGGATAATGATTTTCTTTAAAGAAAAGAGATGGTGAGTCTGTTTCTGTACTGAGAAAGATTAATAAGTCCAAGTCTCCTATTTAATGCGGCTCTCTTCCACCCAGTTCATAATCCTTGCCCTTTCTTGAGTTTGTCCTCCATCATGCATGCTGCAGGATCAGGGTCAACTTTTCAAGCTCCTGGATCTTGCTCTCTCCTCTACTGCCTGCTTCATAAATATGTTTCTTGTTTCCCATGTGGTAGGAAGACCTCACAGGATGCTCTTTTTCCCCAGAAGGAGGCTACGAATTTTAAGATATTCCTCCTGATGACATGGGTGTGTCAAATGTGGGAACAGGCACATTCCTAGCTCAGTTTTATCAATACAATTATTAATATTTTTATCTTTTCATTTATTAGTTCATATCTGTTTCTGATTGATTTAGAAGCTGGAAGAGAAAAAGGGTATGAGTAGGCTCATATGAACCCCCATACTCACATAATAAAGGACAGAAGACTACATATGACTTAAGAGCCTGATTTTGCTTTACTGGTATTCTACAGGGAACAAAACTGCAGATAATGGTCCATGTCTGGATATTTATCCCATTAGGCCTACAATGTGCTTGCAAAAGCATATGTGATTCCTGCTTCATATATATTTAAGCTTACAGAAATACCACTATAGATAAAATAAATAGTTCACTAAAATCTTTTCATCTACTTGCCCTTTTCCAAATATCTGACCTGAACAGCATTGAATTTCATCAAGAAGCGAATGGTCTCCATGAAGATGGTGGTAGGAGTTTGGGAAACACCATAAGAGGTGGGAGGCATACAAGTTGATGAATATTGATATTTTGGTGCTTCTGAAAGTATTATATTAAAAAAACACATGATTAGATATATAAAGGAAAAAGTGTCAGAAGCTTAGATACACTAATATAGCAGGGAGAGTATTCTAATATATATGCAAGAGATTATAATTTGGAGGGCAATAGATTACTCAATGGTCCCCTGAAAAGAAATAGCAAAGATTCTCAAGGTTAGTCTTCTGGTGGTTCTAAACGCAAGTCACAATCAAATGAAAGATTTTATTTTTTTAAGTATTTATATTACCCTGAATAGGAAACACAAATTTTTATAAAGGAAAGGTGCAGGCAGGGATGAAGGTGGGTAGGCAAGCAGGCAAGAAGAAAGAGGAAGAAAAAGCATTTTTATTTATTTATTTTAGTTATACACCTTGGTTGTACCCCCTGTCCCTGATACAAATAACCTGGGTAGTATGTAGATTGTGCTTGGCCAGAGGCAGCAGACCTAACCACTATGCCACCAGGGTGTACTGAACCATACTTTTTATATATATTCTAAAAAGGAAGAATGATTTTTTTTAGAAAATCGTAGGTCTACAGTTGACTATCTGAGCTAAATATAAATCCTTGCCTATTGAGAGAGTTGTTTCACTAAATGGATTACAGAGCCTAGCTCCTTAAGAAGGAATTTAGGTAGTATGCAAGATAAATAAAACAATTTCAAATAAGATCTCTATTTTGGTAATAATATGCGTTTTCACTCTTGTCTAGCTTATTTATGTCTCCATTTCAAGTAGAAATCTTCATTTCTAATTACCTTTTTTGGCTGGAATCTCCTTGCGATCTGCATTGGATAATTTTTGACTGATATGTGGATCCTGATGTTGCACAGATAAAATGGGTTCTTGTGACTCAGAGTGAAGTTTGGAGGAGTCATCAAGAAACTCGTCTAGAATGGATAACTGAGTTCCTCGTCCTAAAGAAATTAAATGTCAATGGTAAGAAAAAAAACTTTCCACATGAAAAGGTTACTACACTAGAGGGTGTGGTGCCAAGTGAAATTAATCAGGGAGGAAAAGGCAAACACTTTATGATTTATTCATGTGCAGCATATGAAAAAATAAATGAGCCAAACAAAAACAAACACTATAAAAACAAAATAGTACTACCAGCACACAAGGCAGAAGTACGCAAATACAGTAAAGGGGGTCAAATGTATGGTAAAGGATGGACACTAGACCCTTAGTGGTGAACATTATGTGGTATATACACATGTTGAGTTACAATGCCGTTATATGAAAGTCACGTAACTTTATAAACCAGTATTACCTTAATAAAAATTTTCAAAAAAAATGAAGTTATTATAGACATAAAATACAATTAATCTTCATGGCATGATAAACATGTTCCCTAAATACTGAATGGACAGACTTATTTGACAGACTGTTTACATTTCTGAATATAAAAATTCTGAATTTTAAAGAACGTAAGCTAAACTGACAGTACAGCTTCTGTAATGATCATGATCAGGGAAGATTAAAGGTAAAACTATCATATTATTAGTAGATGATATGATAATCATGTTCTAGGGAAAAACAAAAGAATTCATAATCTATTAGAATAATCGAATCAAACAAGATTATCATATACAAGTTCAATCTAAAAAACCTTTATACTAAAATAAAAAAATGTAGAAACTCAATAATATGTGCTAAAAAATACCAGTGATAACCAACTAGAAACTACAACTAAAATATGATACTGTCATGATAGCAACAGAATCAATAAAATGTCCATGAATTGGTAAAACAGGACCTCACTGCAAAAAAATGTTAAAACTTAAGCAAAAGACTTAGAATATGATTTGAGTAAACAGATCCCTCCACACTTGAATGGAATGGTTTAATGTTATAGAGAAATTAATTCTACCTAAATTAATCCATAAATTCTATATAATTTTAATCAGATTTTTATGTACTTGATAAACATACTGTAACAGTCATATGTGTTACTAAAGGACCATGAACAGCTAAATCAGTTTTTTTCAAAAGGCATGTAAATAGGAGAAACTAATATATCATATATGAAGGCATGCTACAACATTACAGTAATAAATAGCATGTGATAATGTTTTACGGTCCAACAAACAAGACAGAATAGAGCGCTCAGAAAACATATATATCTTAAACAGGAAAAGATGGTTGCTTAATAGATGACTTTGAGAAAACTAGATCTCTAAGTAGAAAAGATAAAATTGTATGAATAGCTACCATCACTTTCAAAGATGGAATTATAATACTAAAGATCTAAATGTAAAAATAATATAAAATTAAAGAAAATATTTTGATGAGATAAAAGGAACTATTTAAACAAAAATTCAAAAGGCACAAGACTCCAAAGGATATAGGAGAGTTGAACAACACACATATTAAATCTAATGATAGCTATAGATCACGTCACTCAACTGCAGTAGAATATACATTATTTTGAAGCGTCTACAGAACATTGATCAAGACGGAACATATGCCCAACCATAACACAAGTTAAAATAAATTTAAAAGAATACAAATCATACAAAGTATGTTTCTAATCACAATTAAATTAAATTATAAATTAAAAAACAAGATATCTGGAAAAATCCCCAAATACTTAAGAAAATACTGTTAAATAATCCATAGTCCCAACCATTTAATTCCTAAGTATTGACCCAAGAGAAATGAGAGTATATGTACATATAAAAATTTGTAGATGAATATTCATAAAATCATTATTTTACAAATCTCAAACTGGAAACAACCCAAACATCTATCAATAGGTGAATAAACATATGTAGCATCTCTGTACAGTGGGATACTACTTAGCAGTAAAGAGGGATAAACTGCTAATATAGTTAATATGCTGAATCTCAAAATATTCACGTATAGTGAAAAATTTGGATAAAAAGGAGTACATACTATATGATTCTATTTAATTCTAGATAGTCTACTAATTTTTCTAGAATTCTAAAATTCTAGAGCATGCAAATTCATCTATGAGTGACAGAAAACTGGTGATTGTTTGGAAATGAAGGTAAGGGAGAGATTACAAATGGAAACAAGGAATGTTTTGGGGATTTTTAGATATGTAAATTATCATGATTATGGTTATATTTTCCTGGATATGTTCATACATTAAAACTCATCAAATTATGCATGTTTATTAAATACGTACAATTTATGAAATGCCAATTATACGCATACAAAATAACAAAATGCAATAACATAAAAAAAACACATACAGTAAACACATAAACAAAAAAAATCCACACATTAAACACATATTAGAATGATTGATTTCCTAAAGTGAAAGAAAGGAGAATAGCAATCAAGAACAGGGGGAAAAGGGAGGATATAAATAAGCAAGTTTAAAAATCACAGACAAAAAGGGCCTTGAATATTGGAAAAGAAACTAAGGGGAAAAAGAAAGAAATTTATTCTGCTAGAATGATACCCTTTTTAGGGGATACAGAGAGACAGTAAATTTTTTAAGATTAAAAATACTGAATAGCAACAGTTAGAAACTTCAGACTTTTAATCATATGAATATTATTTAGAAGGTATCTTTCCTGATTATCCCTGAAACAACTCAAAACTCAATCTTCTTATTTATTTAACAACTAGTAACTGAATACCTATTATGTGCCACTCCTAGTCATAAGGACAGTTATTTTCCCAACAGCCACTTTCCATTTCCATTCCCTTCTCTTACCTGCTGGGGCCTCCACCTTGATTGCTGTTGTAGAAGAATCATTAGTGATTCCCCAAGGGCCTAAACTGGATTTTATATTCCATGCTTCTTCAGCATCATCTACAGTACAAGTGCTCTTCTTTGTTACTTGTGCCTGAAGTACTTGTACCTGACGCTGTTTGAAGGCCTCATGAAATGCCATTTCCATTCGAATATCATTGTTTTGAATTTCATAGTACAAACCTAAAGAAAGAAAGATGCTGAAATAAATGCGAAGAATTTCCCACTGTGATAAATTAAGAACTGCAACATTTCAGTTACATTTCCCACATTTCTACCATCATCTAAAAACTAGTAATCTACTAAAGAGTAGCAAGAGAAAGCTTTATAATGGAGCAGAATATGTTCAGTTCACAGGAAAATACCATACCAAGTAAAGTCCAGGCTATAACATTAGTTGGCTCCAAGCAAGTAGCATCCTCAAAGAAAATTTCTGCCTGCTCATAGTTCTCTAACATGACAGCCAGGGCACCACACAATAGCAAGCTGAGAAGAGATCACCAACAGGATTAATAACATGGTCATAAAACCAGGTAAAAGTTCATAGAGAAACTTATCTGCTCCTACTCATCTCCCTTGTACCCATACCTTTGGATATGATTCTGGTTGAGGGAAAGGGCTTTCCGAAAACACTCTTGTGCTTTGATGTTGTCTTCAGTTAGAAGGCAGAATGCACCATAGTCCATCCAGTGTTCCAGGTTCTGGGGTTCACGGACCAACCTCTAGCACATGAATCAGGAGGACCAAGGTTATTGGCACACTAGTCATATATTTTTATGCACATAATATCACACAGTTAACACTCCACAAATACTATAAGCTTTATGAAAGCAGGAACTTTTACTTCTTTTTTGCTTACCACTACATTTAAATGCCTATAAAAGTCACTATTCTGGCTTATAGTATGTAACCAACAAATATTTGTTGAAACAATTTAAAATCTGAATCTTTGGTGTGCCCTGATGGCTCAGGCATTAAGTCCATTGCTGTGGCACAGTTTAGGTAAAAGTCAAAGACTTGGGTACACAAACCAGGGCTGGGGGAGAAACCAAAATGAATAGCTAAATAAATTCTTTCTCTTCTCTCTCCCTTCCTGTCTGCCCTCCTACTTGCCTTCATTCCTGCCTGCTTCCTTCATTAAAAAAAAAAATTTGTATTGCCCTGGTGGAATAACGGTTTGGTCAGCCGCCTTCAGCGGGAGCAGTTCGCATCCGTCCCAAGGACCTGAGTTTGCACTCTGGGACCAGAGGGAATAAAGATTAAGAACATCTAAATAAAGTGCTTCTACATCCTCTCTCTCTTCCTGCCTCTGCTCACCTTCATTCCGATTTCAACCTTTCCATAAAAAAAACAATTTTTTGAATCCTCAAGTCACTGTTTCTTGGTGTCCGTGTTCTGGTTATCACGGCTCATCCAATTACTCAGAAACCTAAAGGTTAATTTTACGACTTACTAAAAATATTCATATGTAATAATTTCTGCCTTAGTCTTGATATGGTAAATAGCTAGAAATTTTAAAACAAAACAAAACAAAAAGGCCCATGAGTAATAACTACACAACATTGCTAAAAGAAACTAAAGAAAACATAAACAAATGGAAACACATCCCATGTTCATGGATTGGAAGATGATATTTTTAAGATGTCAATACCACCCAACACAATTCACCGTTTCAGTACAATCTCTATCAAAATCCCAATTACATTTTTTGGATATAGAAAAACCCATCCTAAAATTCATATGAAATCTCAAGGATCCTGAATAGCCAGAACAATCTTTAAAAAGAAAAACAAGAGGACTATACTTCCTGATATCATAAGTTACAAAGCTATCATATTCAATGTGCTAATTGTATAAAGACTGACATACAAACCAATGTAATAGAATAGACAGCCAGAAATTAACTATTGCATATATGGTCAAAAGATTTTGACATGGTGCTGAGACCATTCAATAAAGGAAGGGCAGTTTTTGCAACAAATAGTGCTAAGGAAAACTAGATATCCACATGCAAAAGAATGAAATTGGTCTCTTACCTAACATCATATTTAAAAATGAGCTCATAATGGGTTAAACACCTAAATACAAGACTGAAAACTATAAAACTCTGAAGAAAACATAGGACAATAGCTTCATGCTCTTTGATTTGACAATAATCTCTTGGGATTTCAGAAGTCCAGGCAACAAAAGAAAAGTAGACAAACTGGGCTACATCAGAATTTAAAACTTTTGTTCATCAAAATAAATTATCAACAGAGTAAAAAGGCAATTCACAAAATGGGAAAAAACTGCAGATCATGTATCTGGTAAGGAGTTAATATTCAGAATATATAAAGACTCCTAAAACTCTACAATAAAAAAAAAATCCAACAAGCTGTCAAAAATGGGCAGTGTTTTAATAAACATTTCTCCAAATAAGATCTACAGATAACTGATAAACATAGGAAAGGATGCTCAACAAAAAAGATGCCCTTTAATCATCAGGGAAATGCAAAATCAAATGAAATACTAAGAGGTATTTCCATTTGGATAGCCACTATCAATAAAATAGAAAATAATAATTATTAATGAGAATGTGGAAAAATTAGTATCCTTGTACACAGTGGAGATGGTACAATGACTGTGGAAAGACAGTATTGTGGTTCCTAAGAAAATTTAAAAATAGAACTACTATATGATTCAGAAATCCTACTTCTGTGTTTAAGTCCACAATAATTGAAAGCAGCGTTTCAGTGAAAGTGACATTTATACATCCATGTTCATAACAGTATTATTAAAAATAGATAAAAAATCAACTCAAGTGTCTATCAACAGATGAATGCTTAAGCAAAATGTGGCATACATACATATATGTATGCGTGTGTATATATAATGGATTATTATTCCACTTGAAAAATAAATCATGACAGATCCTTTAACAGGCTAAATTATTAAGACATAGGCTAAGTTAAAGAGGTCACTCACAAAGGGACAACTATGATATGATTCAACTAACATGAGGTATCTAGAGGTGAAAATTCATAAAG
This sequence comes from Solenodon paradoxus, assembly GCA_004363575.1. Classification (NCBI taxonomy): domain Eukaryota; kingdom Metazoa; phylum Chordata; class Mammalia; order Eulipotyphla; family Solenodontidae; genus Solenodon; species Solenodon paradoxus. The sequence continues at coordinate 467,497 of RJWH01000213.1, read as the reverse complement.
ATGGAAGATAGAATACTGATTTCTAAGGCCAGGGAGAGGGTAAAGATGGAGAATTATTGTTTAATTGGTAAAGAGTTTCAGTTTTACAAGCTGAAAAGAGATATGGAGACAGATAATAGTGATAGCTGCAACATGAATACCACTGAACTATACACTTAAAAAGGGTTAAGGTTGTAAACTTTAATATATACATATACATGTGCATATACATGTGTATATGCACATATATCTAACACTTTAAAATAAGGAAAAAACCCACTACACTATGTGTGATATAATAATTCTCAAATTTTGCCCACAGTAGTTATACATGGATTTAGAGAAATTTAATAAAGAATATTAATATAGACTACTGTATTCTAAATATTCCTCTGTTAATTTAGAATTTGGAATATCTTTTTTCTCTTGAAATATTATGTGAAAATATGTTCAAAATTACTAATCATTAGAGAAATGCAAACAAAACCACAATAAGGTATCATTTCATACCCATTAGAATGACTATATGGTATACCCAGGCACTAAGCTGGCTGTTGGGTCATGTAAAGTCTATGTACCCATGTTTCTGACCCAGATCTTGGAGAATACAAACAAAAATAAATAAACAAATAAATAAAAATGCCTCATCCTCCTTTTCCTTCATTGCTTTCTTTAAAAAATAGTTCTTTTGTAATGCTGTGGTGGTCTAGGAGATAAATCCACCCTTGCGTATCCACATACATCCCAGGTACCCAGGTTTAAGACCTAGGACTCAGGGGGAACAGCCAAGATGAACAACTAAATAAAATAAAGTGCTTCTTCCTTCTTCCCCTTCCTTCCTCTCTTAAAAAAATTACATATATGTGTGTGTGTGTGTGTGTGTGTATACATATACTTGACACCCTAACACAAGAAAGTATAACCCATAGAAATAAATGCAGAATGTCAAATAGATCAAAGACACAGAGAAATATATGTGAAATGATGAACCAAAACAAAACCCCAGGGGAAAATCTGAATACAACAGAGTTAAGTTAACTACCTAAAGAAGACTTTAAAGCAACAATTTTACTCACTGAAAGCAGGGACACAATTGAGGAACAAAAGAATGAGAGCAAAGAATGAGAAAACATGAAGCAACTCCAAAGAAAATTCATGGAGCTAAGAACACAACAGTTGAACTAAAGAACAATAGAGTGACTCAACATTAGGCTGAAAGAAACATCAATTAAATCAGCAAGCTAGAAGATAGGGCAGTGGAATGCACCCAAACAGACCAGTAAAGAGAAAAAAGAATTAACAGGAGTTGAGATAGCATGTGAGATGTGTGAATAACATTAAGAGAAACAACATTCATATCAAAGGGGTCCCAGAAGGAGAAGAGAGAGAGAAGGGAGCAGAAATTGTATTTGAAGAAATGATAGCTGAGAATTTCTCTAACTTGGAAAGAAAGTAGGCTGGCAGACCCAGGAAATTCAGAGTTCCAAACAAAAGAACCCCCAAAACAACCCCACACCAAGATACCTCATTACTAAAATGTCAAAAGTACAAGATAAAGAGAGAATTTTAAAAGCAACTACAGAAAAATGAGTTGCATACCAAAGAGCACCCATATTTCTCAGCTGAAATTTTACAAGCCTAAGGTAATGGCAGGATTTATTCAAAGTGCTAAAAGAAAATGACTTCCAACTAAGGATGTTCTGCTCTGCCAGATTATCATTTAGAAGGAGTGCTTTACAGACAAAAGTTAAAGGAACAAGCCTTGTAGGAAACCCTAAAGAAAATTCTATAAAATGAAAAGAAATTCCACTTAGAAGCAGCAAGACATCTAAAGCATAAACTGTGAGGATGAGGAGAGTAAAAAATGTGGACTGTTAGAATGAGTGCAACTAACTTTTTTTCAAGTTAAATCAGGTTATAAGCATAGAAACTTTTATGTAAACCCCAGGATAATCTCAAAACAAACGCATAGAAAAAACAAAGAAGAAAATGAAAAGGGAAATCAATCACAGCATAAATGCATTCAAAGTGCTTAATAAAAGAGAAGAACAAAAATCCTGTCTGTAACAACACCCAGAAAAAAATGAGCAAAATGGAAACAAGCAGTTACATATCAATAAATACTCTAAATGTTAATGGATTGAACTCACCAATCAAAAGGCATAGAGTGGCCTAATTAAAAAACTTTCTGAGGCATACAGTAAAATAAAATCAGAACAAAGACAGTAGAGAATAAAAATATACTAAAGTGAGAAAGAAAAACATGGAATCTCTGTGGCATATAAACATAACACATCATCAGCTCATAAAAGACTTTCACAGAACAGTAAATTTAGATAAAATTCACATGATAGGTACAAAACCCAATACTAAAGAGATACATAGTTAGAAAAAAGATGAAATGGAAAGAATCAACCATGAAACCACCCACAGGAAAAGATAAACAAAAATTATTGGGAAAAGCAGCAATAGAAAGAGAGAAAAAAAAAAAAGTCCCCAGAAAACAAAGGCTTAAATGACAGCAATAATGCCCTACATATCAATTCTCATCCTAAATATGAATGACCGAAGTCACCAATCAAAAGACAGCGAATGGCTGAATGGATAAAAAATCAGGACCTATTAATACTATGTCTACAAGAAACTCATATCAGATCCAAAGACAAACATAGTTGAAAGTTAAGGGCAGCAGGCCCTGGTAGAGTAGCAGTTAGGTCAGCTGCCTCCAAAAGAACTCAGTTCACACATACCTCAAGGACCCAGGCTTCTGTTTGAGGTCAAGCAGTGAACAACTAAATAAAAATAAATATGTTCTTTTTCCTCTCTCATTCTGTCTTTCTGCCTACTTGCTTCCATTCCTGCTTGCACTTTTCCTTTAAAAAGGGAAATAAAAATTAAAAAAAAAAAGCAATGGAGATGAAAGGAAATCGGGAACTGCAATATTATCAGACAAGATAAACTTTCACCTAAAAAGTCAATAACATGAGGCAAGGATAGACATTACATTATGGTCAGGGAGTAACACATCAAGAAGAAGTAACCATCATATATATGCACCCGACACTGGACCACTTAATTATATACAACAAATACTTATAGAGCTAAATGGAGACATTAACAGTAACATAATAGGGGACTTCAATATCCCACTTATATCAACAGATCATTCTGGCAGAAAACCAAAAAAGTAAAGACACTAAATGAAGCAGTATGAACCTAACAGACATATAAAGGTGTTCCGTTCCAACAACAAAGAATTTACATTCTTCTCAAGTGTACATGGAACATTCTCAGGGACAGACCATATTCTGGGACACAAAACAAGTCTCGGTAAATTTATCAAGACTGAAATTTTAGAAAACACCTCTGACCACGAGGGGGGTGAAACTAGAAATGAATCTGAAGAACAAAACTGGAAACACCACAAATATGTGGAGATTAAACAACATGCTTTTGAAGAACTCTGGGTCACTGACATATTTAAAGATGAAATTAAGACTTACTGGAAACGAAAATAAAGAGATAAGCTACCAAAACATGTGGGATGCAGCAATAACAATTCTGAAAGGAAAGATTATAGCTATACAAGTGCACATTAAACCAAAAGAGAGCCCAAATTGAATACTTAACCATATACCCGAAGGAGCTAGAAAGAGAAGAACAGTTGAAACTCAAAATCAGTAGAAGGGAGGAAAAATAATAAGAATTAAAGCATAAATAAAATTGAAAACAAAAGACTGTCCAAAAGATCACTGAAATCAAGAACTGTTTCCTTGAAAAAAAAAATTGATAGATCTCTTAATCAGAGTAACAAAAAAGAGAAAACTTCAATAAGAATCAGAAATAAAAGTGAGATTACAACAAACAGCAGAAATACAAAGGATCATGAGAGTTATTACGAGCATCTATATGCCAACAAGTCTGTGAATCATGAAGAAATGGACAGATTTCCAGAGTCCTACAACTTCCTATAACTAAACCAGGAAGGCATAGTAATTTGAACCGACCAGTCACAAGCACAGAAATTGAAGCAGAAATCAAAACTAGATGGCTTCAGTAGCAAATCCTACCAAACATTCAAAGAGAAGCTAATCTCCACCCTCCTTAAACAATTCCACAAAATTGAAGAGCAGAAACTCCCAAATATAGTCTATGAGGCTAACATTACCCTGATCCCCAAATTAGACAAAGACAGTACCAAAAAAGAAAATTAAAGACAATATCACTGAGGAATTGACACAAAATCCTCAACAAAATCCTGGCAAACTCAATTCAATAGCATTAAAAAACACTGCAGCACACCCTGTTAGAATACCGGTTAGGTCAATTGCCTCCCAAAAGATGCAGGCCACATACCCCTGGGTTCGAGGCCTGGGCCTGGGGAAACTAAGTGTGAACAACTAAATGAAAAAAATAATAAAGTTCTTCTTCCTCCTTGCTCTTCTTGCTTGATTGCCTTGATTGCCTACTGCCTTCATTCCTGCCTGTACCTTTCGTTTAAAAAAAAAAATTCCATCATGATCACATGAGATTTATGCTAGGGATGCAAGAATGATTCAACATATGCAAATCAATCAATGTAATACACCTCAACAACAAAGGGAAAATAAAAATATATGGTCTTATCAATAGATGCAGAAAAAGCAGTTGATAAAATTCAACTCCCATTTATGATAAAAAGTCCTCACCAAAACAGGAATAAAAGGCACATACCTCAATATACAACAAACTAGGAGCTGACATCATACTCAATGGTGAAAAACTAAAAGTCTTTCCCTTAAGATCTGGAACAAATCAAGTATGTCCCCTCTTACTATTCAGCATAGTCCTGGAGGTCCTAGCTAGAGCAATAAGGCAGTAAAAGGGAATTAAAGGAATCGAAATTGGGAAAGAAGAAATAAAACTATCATTATTTGCAGGTGACATTAAATGATACCTAGAAAATCCTAGGGACTCCACAAAAAAACAGCTAAAAACACTAAATGAAAACAACAAAGTGGCAGGATAAAATATCAACACAAAATAATCAGTAGCATTCCTGTATGCAAACAATGAAGTGGAGAAAAAAGAAATTAAAAAGAAATCCCATTCACAATAACTCCAAAAGAGATAAAATACCTGGGAATAACCTTAACATAAGAAGTGAAAGACCTCTACAAGCAAAACCTTAGCAAAAGAATTAGAAAAAAATCACAAAGAGGTGAAAGAACATTCCATGCTCTTGTATTAAAAGAGTTAAGTTAGTAAAAATGGCCACTCTACCCAATGAAATATACAGATTCAATGTAATTCCCATTAAAATTCCAGGGATATTTTTCAAAAAAATTGAACAAAATATTCTGAAGTTTGTATGGAACCACAAAATGTCTCAGAGAGCAAAAATTATCCTCAGAAAAAAAAAAGAACAGCACAGGCATCATACTCTCTGATTTCAAACTATGCTATGGAGCAATCAAACCGTATAGTATTAAAACAGAAACAAAAACACAGATACTAGGAATAAAATTGAGAGCCCAGAATAAAGCCACACCTATTAATCTATGACAAAGGAGCAAGGAACATATAATGGAGGAAGGAAAGTCTATGTAACAAATGGTGTTAGGACATCTGCAAAAAAAAAAGAAGAAACTAGATTCACTAGTGCCATACACAAATGTTAACCAAAAATGGATCAAAGACATGGGTGTAAGACTGGAAATCATAAATACACAGATGAAAATGTAGGAAAAACTCTTAATGTTATAAATAGATTTTTTGAAACTGTGACTTTAAGTCAAACAGCATACAACAAAACCAATTTTACCACTGACTAATTAATATAAATAAGAGTCAAGTTTTCAGAGCATTATTCTGGTCACAAAAAACATGATCAAATTAGACCAAAAAACTTATTATTAAACTATAATTTGTATTCATTCATTTTTTAATCTGCTTATTTCAGCTTGGGGTTGCAGGGGGCCAGAGCCATTCCTGAAAGCTCAAGGCAAAGGAAAGCACCGATACTGGCTAGGAAGTGCTTACACCACAGTGCTCACTCACACACACCCACAGTCACACCTACTGGAACAACTTAGACATGACAACCAATGTCATATGCGATTATCTATTCATTATCTATGTCATATGGTTATCCAGTCACTCTTTGAAGCACTCATCTGAGTTGCTTCCAGTTTAGGGAATTATGAAAAGAAGTGCTACAAGCATTCATGTACATAAGATTTTATTTCTTTTTAAGGTAAATGCCCAGGGGTGGGTCAAATGGTAAATATATAAAAAAGCTGTCAACTATTTTCCAGAATAGTTGTATCATTGTGCATTTCCTCCAGCAAAGTATTATGAGGGTTCCAGTTGCTTTGTATTCTTACCAATACTTAGCATTATCAGAAATTTTTATTTAGTTATTCTAATAAACATACAGTGACAGCTCATTAATTTGCATTCCCTAATGGCTAATAATGTTGACCATCTTTTCAAGTCTTTACCATATCATCCTTTTTACAGTATCTATTCACATCTCTTGAGCCATTTTTTTTTATTGTCGAATTTGAGAGTTCTTAATATTCTGGATACAAATCTTTTGTCAGATATGTTTTGTAGTTATTTTCTTCTAACCTGTACCTTTTATTTCTCTTAACAATGCCTTTTAAAGTGAACACGCTTTTTTTAAGAGAGGAAGGAAGAGGAGGAATAAGTATTTTTAAGGAAGAACAGGAAGAAGCACTTTTATGTTTATTTCTTCTTTTTTAAAGGAAAGGTACAGGTAGGAATGAAGAGAAGTAGGCCAATGGGAAGGAAGGAAGAGAGAAGAGGAGGAAGAGCTTTATTTTATTGTTTTTTTCATTTAGTTGTTCACATTTGTTGTTCATCCTGGCCCCAAGTCTTGAACTCTGGATCTTGGGATGTATTTAGGACTGCTCCGAGGTGTACTAGACCACTAGGCGACCAGGGCTCACCCTACCTGTTTGTTTATGGTTGCTCCTCCTGGTCCTAGGTCTCAAATCCAGATCTGGGGGTTTTATACAATCTATGCTTAGTTGCTGGCTTACCACTTAAACACTTTTAATTAAGATGGTCCAGTTATCAAATCTTTCTTTGATGGATGGTGCTTTGATGTGAGGTCAAGGAATTATTTACCTAATTCTATGACATAAAGAGTTTTTTCTACATTTAAGATGATTTTATATAATATTTGAGATTTAGGTCAAGGTTAATTTTTTGTATAGGGATGGACAACTGCTCCAATACTACTTAATGAAAAGACAACCCTTCCTTCACCGAAATTCTTTTAGACATTGTTCAAAAATATAATGTCTTTATTTATGTGGACATATTTTTGGACTCTGTCTTATTAGTTCATATACCTACACCTTCATCATTCGGGTCATATTTTTTATTCATTTATTCATTCATTTTAAAGGATAAGTATAGGCAGGAATGAAGGCGAGCAGAGGTGGGCAGGAAGACAGAGGAGGAAGAAGCTATTTATTTTTTGTAGTTGTTTATCTTGGTTGTTCCTGCTGGTCCCAGCACATGAAGCTGGAAACTTGGGATGCATGTGAACTGCACCCAAACCCTACTCCACCAGGGTGTACCCTTATTTGTTTATTTTTTAAAGAGAGGAGAAAAGTCAGGTAGGGGTGGAAGGAAGGAAAGAAGGCGGTAAAGAAAGAGGAAAAAAAGGAAGGAGTATTTTTTATTTATTTGTTTGTTTCATTTTTGTTTATTTACCCTGACCCCAGACCAGGATCCCAGGTCTTTGGGCCTTACATGGTCCACATGCGAGTATCTCGGACACCTGAGCCACTATGGTGTGCTCCCTGGTTAGGTTCTAAACAATCAAAAAATGCTATTATTGTACAAATAATAGAAACAACAACCACTGGGAAGATTACCTCTTCATAATACACTCTTGCATTTTCAAAGTCCTCATTGACTTCTGCTTCAAATGCAAAGAGTCGAAGCTGTTCGCTGGTTGTATAAACGGTTGAAACTGAGTCTTGGACATCACCTGGCATGGTCTTGTCAACATCAAGATGTTAGGCAGAGAAAGTGAAACAAATAAAAGAATTTTTATAAGAATAAACCAAATGTGAGAACATAGTCATGAGGACTAAAATGATAATGGGGTTTCTTACAATCTTGCTAATACAGTAAGACAGTGAATCAAGAGAGAAAAATAAAAGAAAAAGCTCAGCTATCTGAATACCAACAGCCTAAGCTCATGGAAGTGAGTAAAAATTACTTTTGGCAGATCTGTTCTTCTCAATCTCAGGGGAGTCCGGATCCCTAAGCAAGTTGTCTCTGGGTTCAAACCACTTCTTTCATTTTCTTTAGTGCACAAAATAAGTATCATATTTTTGATGCCCTAATATGAAAAGATTGTAAGTACTAGCAAGAATCTTCAAACATCAAGAAAACAGGACATTAAAGCTTTGGAAGCCATGTCTTTATTTTTAGTGGGATATATAAACACTGGCTCTTATAAAGGAGACATTTTTTAAAAGGATAAAACCCAGAAAAATAATATTTCCTATGCACTTTCCAGAGAGGAAAGAAGGTCGGATGTAACAAGTAATTTCCTGAGCCAGAAACTATATCCACCAGGAGGTAGCCCAAAACTTTTGAATAAGAAGTAAAAATAACATCCATGATTTTAACAAGTAGTTTCTAATGGATGTGGAGAGTAAAGTTAAATTTGAGAGACTTTCTTATCATTGATTCATGCATCTGTTCTTTGTTATTTTAGTTTGTTTATAATTTTTTTAAAGGAAATGTGCAGGCAGGAATGAAGCCAAGTAGGAAGGCAGGCAGAGAGAGAGAGAGGAAGAAGAAGCATCTTTATTTTATTTTTATTTAGTTGTTCAAAATGTTTGCTTCCCCCTGGCCCCCCTCTCAGGTCTGGGACTTGAACCCCGGGGTATGTGGCTTACTTCTTTGGAGGCGACTGACCTAACTGCTGCTCTACCAGGGCTCATCATGTTCTTTTTAGTTTTGATGATCTTGACCTCCAAATCCCTCCAGTATCACACTTCTTTGCCCAAACCAGAAATACTAACATCCCAATCCCAGATCCCATATCCCAAGTCTTCTACCTTTCTTGTTACTTAGTCTCCTTAAAACAGCTCTTTAGGTATTCACTGATGGAGTAGGATTGGGCACGGTCCACATACATCCCAAGGTCCCAGGTTCACATCCTGGGACCAGTGGGAACAACCACGATGAACAACTAAATAAATAAATAAAAGGCTTCTTTCTCCTGCCTTCTGCTCACCTTCATTCCTGCCTGCACCTTTCCTTAAAAACAAACTGCTCTTCAATGTCATTTCCATCACTTCCAATATGCATCACCAGTTTTACCACCTGTCCTATATACTTCTATCAGAGTGTTGTTAGTCTTTTTTGTTTGTGTAGGAGTCCAATGCACTATCTATTGCGCCACAGAGCCCGGCAAAAGTGGTTTGATTTTTTTAATGTAAATCTGATCATACTATTTTTCAACTTAAAATAATTAAATTTGTTGCTTCCAACTGCTAATAAGCGGGAAAGTTTAAACTTCTTGTGGCATACAAGGCCTTCCTCTGCACTGCCGACTTCCCTACCAGGAAATGATCCCTGGCTTCATCACCTGCTTCTTTGCCCCTCAACCACTTCAACCTCTGCTCTTAAAATTATATGCAGTTCCGCAAACTTCTAAACCTTCGAGATGTTTCTTATGACTCAAATGCTCTCAACATCATCTGGAAAATTTCTTTTCAGCCTTCAAGGCCTAACTCAGGCCAAGCTCTTCTGTGAATTCTTCCCTGAAAGGTCTCAGGCTGAAATTGATCACTTCTTTTTTGGCCTCCCCACATCTACTCCACCATGGATGCAACTCTATCACAGCAGTTACCTAACTCTACTGTGGTTATTTCTCTATCATTCTATTGTCCCTTCTACTACACAGGGGCTCCTTGGAGACATAAGGCAATGGTAATTATCACTGCTTTCCAAATCAATCATGACAATCATCTGTTCACAGGAAAGGGTTGTTTTCTTAATCTTAGAATGTGGGACAATCTTTCTATCTCCTCCAGGAAGGTTGAGCAAATTGAAACAGAGAGTAATGTGATACAAAGGGCAAAAAAAAAAAGAGGGAAGGAGGGAGCAAACAGAGGTTTTCAGAAGGCACAGATGGTTACACACGACCAAGAAGACACAGTACTTTGATTTTGTCATTGTTTTCAAATAAACCAAAACTGTATATGTTAAAAAATGAGCAAAGGAAGGCAAGATGCAAGCTGTGAAAATATAAACATAAGCAGAAGTCTATATATAGATTGAGCAGCCCTTCAAAAGACACTTTACAAGTGTTGTTGTCTTTTAAGGATATTTTCTGAAAACTGTTTTTACTTTGTTTTGATTGTCTTGAAGAAAAAATTGAGTTTATTTATTCACAGAATAAATAAATCATTTTTGTTTCACAATTTATATAACTAATTTTATCTATTTTTTATCCTTCACATTTATGAAAGTTAACAAATTAATTTTTCTAGGAAGTTTGAAAGAGCATACTCCCTCATTCTCCCCAAAATTAGTCTTGTAATTTAGGCATTTTCTTAATCTTTTATGTTGTATGTGCCTAGAAGAGAGCAGACACCTCAATAAATGATGTGTTAAAGAAGAAAGCAAGCAAGGAACAAAGCAATCATTCAGAGGAGACTTTAATGTCCTACAGAGAAAAGGAAGGGCTCTTAGCAATTGAGTACCTACCTGGTTTAGGGCCACATGCATCTGATCCACCAGGAACACATAGAGTTCGCTAATAAATGTCTGAAGTTCCTCCTGGCTTTCAAATGATGATGTCTTCAAGTACTTCTCTCTCACAATCTTTACCACAGCATGCTGCAAGAGACTCAGCTCACACATCTGATAACACTATTCTGTCAGCACTATTCTGACAACACAGGCCTCCCTCAAGCTTCTGGTCTAAGGTGCATCAGAACAGTGAAAGGTGACTGATTTTTCATGGGTGAGTACTAGACTCTCTGATTTCCCCTGCCCCCCCGGCCCAGCATACTCTATATGACTTCTTTTTTTTCAAGGGTGCAGTAAAGGTGCAGGCAGGAATGAAGGCAGGTAGACAAGCAGGCAGGAATAGGAAGAAGAGTCATTCTATTTTATTTTATTTAGTTGCTAACACTAGTTGTTTCCCCCCACCACCACCCCCCCGACCTGGAACTCTGACGGGGAGAGGGGCAGGGAATGTGCTATACACTCTTTTGGAGGTGACTGACCTAACTGCTACTCCACCAAGGCATGCCTAACTTCTTTCCTGATGTCACCATCATCACAAATTTAGTCAATGTGGTATTCATACTGTGTGAAGAGAGACATAAGGTCCAAGTAAACCCTAGCATAGGTATATGCATTATGATTCTCATGGTAGCTACAAAATTAAAGGGAGAAAGAGAGAAAAGCCTGGTTTGACAGTCCAGAGAACAGAATTTTGGTTCCATCCTGCCACTGTGGAACCTCATGAATTATTTTATACTTGGGTACCTTGGTTTTCTCATTTATTAAGTAGATATGTACTTCTAGTATTACTATCTTACCTCAGAAGATGATTGAAAATCCAAAGAGAAATAACAACTGGTAAAGCTTAAAATGCTCTACAAATAACATACTGTTATGACCAGGACAGCTTCTTAGCTTTCTTTTTCCTATAAGTTAACATTATTGCTAACTTTTGTACTAAGCACATTTCCAGCATTATATTAGTTAATGCTCTTAGTGGACCCCATGTGAAATATTAATGTTATCCCTCATTGTTAGGCAAATAAATTGAGGCTGAGATTGCTAAGTCACTTGACCAGTCATCCAGCTAGTAGAATCCAGAATCAAGCTGTCATCTACTAAGAATAACCTTTTGCCTCCATGAGCATCCGTTGTTTTTCACTTTGTATTACTTCCATGTGCTTTCTTTGTATCTGTTTAGTATAGTACAGGGCATGTATTACATGTTTATAGAGAGGCCGTGTAGATTAGCAGTTAAAAACATTGAGCTCTGGAGCCAGATTGTCTAAACTTGAGTCCCTTTTGAGCTTTACTAATTCTGCAACCCTGGGAAAATTTCTTAACCAACTAATATTGCATTTCTTCTTCTGTAAAATGGAGAGTACATACTTCATTGGGTTGTGACAATTATTAAATTAAGTAGCAGTTAAATTTTTGTCTGATAAACAGTAAATAAGACATGTTCACCAATATTATTCAGAAAATAATTATTAAGCAAATATTTCTCAAATTCTAGTGGTCCTATGGATTGGGGAAAAACTAGTAATGAGAAACAAAATAGATGAGTCAGGGAATCAGCACCAGGTACAGAGTGTCTGTCTGCTAAAACAGCATGGAATCTGCCACAGTATCTGGCTTATCCTTGAATGAAGAATTAATTTCTTGAAAGTTCATACTTGGAATAGATACTGTATCATTTACAGGCTCCGCAAAAGTTGAACTTCTGATATTTTATCATAGAGGATATAGTTCTTCGTACAAACAAAAAGAAAGGTGGAATACAACCGAATATAACTAGAGAAAAAATTAAGAAGACTTGAGAGTCAAGATGATGACCTGATAGAATGAGTCAGATCTACCACCCACAGAACAATTAGAAATCACCTATTTTTCAGATACACATGTCATGGAAGGGCAGGACTGGAGGTTGCAGAGATAGTAGCAGCAATCACCACAACAAGGGTAGGCAACTGCATTAGTGTTCGGAAATGCATCATGGATTTGGAATTCCCAGTCTTGGGGAAAAGAGCAGTGGCGGGGTTTGAGCCTCAGAAAGAACTGGGCCTCCCAGGAGTAGCTCTAAAAGCAGCAGAGAGCCTGCTCAGTGGTATGGGGACACATAGCTGGGGGAGAGGGTCACAGGGCAGGAGGACCAGGGCCTTTGTGGTCTGAGTGGTCTGAGGCCTCAAAGGGAAATTACACAGGGTGCCGCCATAACCAAGAGGCAGCTAGGGGACTCCTCCATCCCCAACCCTTCCAACCATATTGCTCCAGAGACATAGGATCCACCCACCAGAAATCCTACCCCCACACTTAAAGGAAAAAGAGTCTCCCAGAAGGGAACAAGTTTCAGCAGCTACCCACAGTGCCACTTTGTGGGTAGAGGCAGAACTGCAGCCTGATTGCTAGTTATGGACCAGCAACAAGGTGGTCCTTACACTTTAGACCTGGAACACTGGGGGAAAGCTTGGAATCCCCTACACAAACTCCAATCCCATAAGCAGAATTTTCGGAGCCCAGCAAGGATGCACCTAAGAACAACAAACCCAATCAGTGGTGACAAGACAAACCTCAAGTTATCCCAGTGTTCAAGTCAACATCTAGGCTTAAACGGTGCAAGTCAATATCCTACACAAAGCATCACTGCAGGAAAACTTAACCCACAGAAACATAAACAGGAAAACAAAGATACAAAGAAATATATGTGAAATAATGGATCCAATTAACACCTCATGGGAAAATCTGAATACAACAGACATGTACAAATTACCTGAAGATGAATTTAGGGCAACAGTGATAAACATACTCACGGAAATGAAGACAATAATAAGAGAAATAAAAAGAAAACAACAAAAAAGAAAGAGAAGACAAGAAACAAAAATGAAGACCATGATAGCTGAACTAAAGAACTTAATAGAGAGATGCAAGGGTAGGATGGATGAAGCCTCCAACAGAATCAGTGAGCTAGAAGATAGAGCAGAGGAATTCACTCAAGCAAACCAACAAAGAGATAAAAGATGCAAAGAAATGATGAAGACAGTATTAGAGACCTATGGGATAACATTAAAAGAAACAACATTTGTATCATAAGGGTCCCAGAAAAAGAAGAGACAGAAAAGGGGGCAGAAACTGTATTTGAGGAAATAATAGCTGAGGACTTCCCTAACCTGAGGGGTGAAGCAAGCCTCCAGACTCAGGAAGCTCAAAGAGTTCCAAATGAAAGAAACCCAAACAGACCTACATCTAGAAACACTGCCATCAAAATGTAAAAAATACAGGTAAAGAAAGAATCTTAAAAGCAACCTGAGAAAAACCAGTCTCATACAAAGGAGTACCCATAAGAGTGTCAGCAGATTTCTCAACTGAAACACCACAGGTCAGAAGGGAATAGCATGATATATTCGAAGTGCTAAAAAAAAAAAGATTTTCAACCTAGGATATCTAGGTTGATACCTTACAAGATTATCATTTAGATCTGAAGGAATGAGAAAAAGCTTTTCAGATAAGCAAAAGTTAAAGGAATTCATCACCACAAAATCAACTCTACAAGAAATATTAAAGGAAGTTCTATAAAGCGCAAAGAAATTCCACTTCAAAACAGTTAAGACAGCAAAATATAAAAAGTGGGGAGGAGAGGAGAAAAACATGTGGATGGTTAGAATGAGTGCAAGACTAATCTGCTTTCAAATAAAAATAGGAAATAAACATAGAATTCTTAATACCAACTTTAGGGTAACCTCAAAACACATCTCCAGTGAAAAAGCAAAGAAGAAAACAAAGAGAAAGCCAATCAAAACATAACTTCACTAATCCACCTATGAAGAGAAAGAGAAGAACAAGGCACAGTCTGGAACAACACCCAGAAGCCAAATTCAAAATGCAATGAAGTTACATATCAATAACCACCATAAATGTTAGTAGATTGAATTCACCAATCAGACAACACGAATGGCTGAATGGATTAAAAAGAATAACCTAACTTTCTGCTGCATTCAGGAAATTCACCTTCTTTCAAAAGATAAACATAAGTTCAAAGTCAGTAGTTGGAAGACAATCCCACAGTCAAATGGCAACCAAAAAAGAAAAGGAACAGCTCTACTTAGATCTGATAAAACAAACTTCCAACTAAAAAATATAATAACAACAGAGATGAATATTATATAGTGATAAAGGGTCAGTCCAGCAAGAAGACACAATGCTTATTAACATATATGTACCAAATGCAGAAGCATCAAAATATATTAAGCAAGTACTATTAGAACGGAAGAGAGCCAGTGATAGCAACACAATCATAGTAGGAGACTACAACACCCCTCTTACAATAATGGACAGATTAACCAGGCAAAAAAATTAACATGGAAATAGCAGCTTTAAATGACCACTTAGAACAATTGGGTCTAACAGACATATATGGAACACTTCAACCAGTGACTATAGATTTCACTTCTTCTCAAGTGTGCATGGAACATTCTCAAGGGCAGATCATATGTTGGGGCACGAAACATGTTTCGACAAATTTACAAAGACTGAAATCATACCAAGTATCTTCTCAGACCACAATGGCTTAAACTAGAAATCAACCACAAAAAGAAAGCTGAAGACTCCAAATTAAATGGAGACTAAACAATGTGTGTCTGAATGACTCTTACATAAAAATGGAAGTTAAAGAGGAACTTATAAATACTTAGAAACAAATGAGAATGAAGACACAAGTTACCAGAATCTATGAGATTCTGCAAAAGCAATACTAAGTGGAAGTTCATTGCAATGCAGGCCCACCTCAAGAAACAAGAAAAATCACAAATAAACAATATAAATCTACATTTAAAGCAACAAGAGAAAGAACAACAATTAAAGCCAAATATCAGTAGAAGTAAAGAAATAATAAAAATTCAATCAGAAATAAACAAAACAGAAAACAAAAGATAATCCAGAATATCAATAAAACCAAAAGGTGTTTTTGAAAAAATTAATAAAATTGACAAACCACTGGCTAGACTCACAAAAAAAAGAGATAAAATTCATAACTAGAATCAGAAACAAAAGGGGAGAAATTACAACAGATACCACAGAAATACAAAACATGTTAAGAGACTACTATGAACAACTCTATGCTAATAAATTGGATAACTTCAAGGACATGGCTAGATTTTTAGAAAAATACAGTCCACCAAGACTGAACCTGGAAGAACTGGAACACCTAAACAGAACATTAAGAAGTAAAGAAATTCAAGAGGTAATCAAAAGTCTCCCTAAAAATAAAAGCCCAGGATCAGAAGGCTTTTCTAATGAGTTTCACGAATCTTCAAAGAATTAATACCTATTCTTCTCAAACTCCTCCAGAATACAGAGAACACTTCCAAACACTTTCTATGAGGCTAACATCACACCAAAAGCTGATAAAGACATCACAAAAAAGAAAATTACAGGTTAATATCTCTAAAGAACATAGATGCAAAAATTCTCACAAACTATTAACAAACTGTATCCAATAATACATCAAAAAGATCATCCATCATGACCAAGTGGGATTTATCCCAGGGATGCAAAGATGATTCAACATACATAAATCTATTAATGTAATCTACTATATCAATAAGAGCAAGACAAAATTCACATCGTCATATCAGTAGATGCAGAGAAAACTTTTGACAAGATCCAAAACCCATTTATGATAAAAACCTACATAAAATGGGGATAGAGGGTACATACCTCAATGTAATAAAGGTTATATATGATAAACCCACAGCCAACATCGTAGTCAAGGGTGAAAAATGAAAGCATTTTCTCGAAGGTCAGGTATAAGACAAGGCTGTCCACTCTCACCACTGCTATTTAGCATCGTACTGGAGGTCTTAGCAAGAGCAATTAGGTAAGAAAAAGAAATAACAGGAATCAAAATTGGAAAGGAGGAAGTGAAACTATCACTATTAGCAGATGACATGATTATATATATTGAAAATCCTAAAAACTCCATTGGAAAATTACCAGAACTAATCAACAAATATAGTAAAATGGCAAGTGTAAAATCAATGCACAAAAATCAGTTGCATTTTTGTACACAAACAGCATGCTAGAAGAAAACTAAATAAAGAAAACCATGTCATTAAAAATAGAAAAAAATCAAATATTTTGGAATATATTTAACAACGAAGGTAAAAGACCTGTACAATGAAAACTGCAAGTCTTTCTTAAAAGAAATAGAGAAGAACACCACAAAATAGAAAGATATCCCCTGTTCATGAGCGAGAAGAATCAACACTATTAAAATGGTCGTCTTACCTAAAGCAATATACATATTTAATGCAATCCCCACTAAATCCCACAGGCTTATTTCAATGAAATAGGACAAAACAGTTTAAACTTTGCATGGAACAACAAAAGACCCTAAATAGTCAAAGCAATTATGAGAAAAAAGAACAAATCTAGAGTGATTACACTCCCAGAAACTGAACTACACTAAAAAGCAATAGTGATCAAAATGGTATGGTACTGGAATATTAACAGAGGCACAGATCAGTGGAACAGAATTAAATCACCAGAAATTGATTCATGCACATACTGTCAGTCAATCTATGACAAAGGAGCAAGCATATGCTGCAGAACAGAAAGTCTTTTCAATAAATGGTGTTGGGATAACTGGACAGCCACAGGCAAAAGAATGAAGCTAGACCACTCTCTAACACCATTCACAAAAATTAACTCAAAATAGACTAGAGACTTGGACATAAGACTAGAATCCATAAAATTCTTGGAAGACGACATAGAAAAGACTTCCCGTGACATCAGAATTAGAGAGGCCTTTGGAGACTCTATTCCAGCATTAAAGAAAACAAAAACAAAAATAAACAACTGTGACTATATCAAAGTAGGAGTTTTTTCACAGAGAAAGAAAACATCACCAAAACAAAAAGACAAACTACTAACTGGGAGGAGATATTTGTGTTTCACATTTCTGACAAGGGCTTAATCTCCAAATAGACCAAGAACTCATAAAATTCAGTAACAGAGAAACAAGTAATAGAATCAAAATATGGGAAAAGGAACTGGAGAGACATTTTTCTGAAGAGTATATACAGATGGCTTATAGGTACAGGAAAAGATGTTCCTACTCTCTGGGAAATGTAAACCAAAACAACAGTGAGATATCACCTTATGCCTGATGAACCGGCAATTATTCAAAAGTATGAAAACAACAAATGTTGGTGAGAATGTGGAGAAATGGGGACACTTTTACACTGTTGATGGGAATGCAAATTGGTCCAACTCCTATGAAAAACAGTACAGAGATTCATCAAAAAGTAGAAGATAGTAATCCTGTATGATTTCACCATCACACTTCTGGGTATTTACCCAAAAGATAAAAATACAGTAACTCGCAGGGATTTATGCACCTCCATGGTTATGCCAGCCCTATTCACAACAGCTAAGAATTGGAAACTACCTACATGCCCATGATCAGATGAATGGATGAAGAAGACATGGTACACGTACGCAAAATGGAGTACTACACAGTCCTTAGAAGGCATGAAATCCTGTCATTTGATTATGCTAAGTGAAATAAGTCAAAAGAAGGAAGACAGATGCGAGATGATCTCACTCATAGGTGGAATGTGAATATCAAAAAACAAAGGAACAAATGAAACAAAACCAACACTTAGACACTGCAATAGAATTGAGGTTACCAATTAGGAATGGGACAGGGTGGTGAGGGGTATTTGTGGTGGAGCCCAGTGGATCATGGTGAAGAACACTTAGTGAGTTGGTGGAAGTCAGAATGTGTTGATATATATCTAAGGAATGGGGAAACTACACATTGAGGAACCTACACATATGAGTTTATTTTAATTTGTATAATGTTATTGCAATGAAATACTAACAAAATGATAATTTAATATATAGAGAAGATGCTTCATAAAAAACACGGAATAATTAAATAAATGAGTATTTTATTTTACCTTGAGTTGTTCTTTGAAAGCAAAGTATTTTCCAGAGCAATTAAGTTCATAGTTGAGCTGGCACTTCTGCTCCTCCAAAGTTTCACTATCCATATCACTCCCCAGTTTAACCACCATTTTTCCGAACATTCTGTAATACTCATCCAGAATGGCTCTAGAAATGTGCTTGATCTGCACGTGATAGTCATTCACCGCCTAAGAAAACACAAAATATTTGGTAAAGAGGCCTTAAAAATATCAAGCTTGGAATGGAAGTCTAAAATTAGTTTTGGTTTTATGTTTCACGGTACTTTAGGTATAAAGTACTTTTTTTCCCAACTCAGGGACCATAAAACAAAGATTAAACACTATAGACCATTCATTATATGCCAAAGGTCACAAACAGAACCACAAGAGATATATGTGAAACTACAGTTTCTTATCCTTCTGGAAAACATATTGCAGAGTCCATGGCTTATTATTAAATAAGTGCACTCAACACCATACTACTTTTAGTTTCATCTGGACTTTGGCACTTGCCTTCTGAGCTCCTCCTGTCCGACGAGTAAGAGGTGGCCTTGGAGGAATCATTTCTTTGACCCTATGTCAGAAAAAAATATACACAAAAACTTTAGTCTTTTCAGATTTACGTTCTCTGATTTTCCACTTTCAAAGAGTCTAAGTGAGGGAGATGTAAAGTCTGTTCCTGCATCACACTTGAACACTGTGCTATTTTCTCATATAAAAACCTAGATACAAGAACTTCAGAATACTATATAGCTATGGACAAAACAGAAATAAAGCCAAGAAGTAGCTACTTAGAGTATATAAGTTGTACTTTTAGTTTATTTTGGTCCTCACTTTGCTCTTACACATTTTAAGAACTTCTTTTGTGCACAAGAGGTTGCTTGACTTAAAGGCTAAAAGAAATAAGGTTTCAGAGACGCTCACTAAAATCTATGGAAGCACAAAGATTTGGAAATCTAAGTATCGCATGTAAGGGAAAGTTTTTCTTTTCTCTCCAACTAGGATAAACATATACTCCTGATCACAATTCATAAGACTGCATTAAATTTATAATAATAATAATAATAATAATAATAATAATAATAACAGACTTTATAGTGAATAAGATATATTTTGTTATTGTTCAATTATATAGGTCAAAACATTTTTTCTTCATTTTCTTTATTTAGTTGTTCATCTTGGTTGTTCCTGCTGTTCCCAGGACACGAACTAGGGACCTTAGGATGTATGTGGGTGGACTGTGCTCAATCTCTACTCTACCAGGACACATCAGTAGGTCAAAACTTATACTTTCCATTTTCAGGAGACCTTACTAAGAACCGAGAGGGAATTAAGTTATAGGTCTTCCCCACAGTTTCAGATTCCTAGTGAAGTATGCTATACTGCCTTGAAGTTTGCAGTCCAATTCACAAATTCCATTTTCCTTTTTGGGTCCTTACTATTAGTATTTTTAATTTTATCTATTTTAATAGGTAATATATCTATGATTCAAAATTTTAAGAGGTATGAAACAATATATAATAAAATATCTCCTTCCCACCCATTGTCCTCCTACCCAGTCTCCTACCCAAAGAAAATGTTATTTATTCATTCATTGATCCAAAATATATATTGGTTCATCAGGTGTTTTTCTAGGTACTGGGGATAAAGCATTAAATAAAATAGATAATTCTTACCCTTTTGGAGCTTAAGGAAAGAAAGACAATAAACAAGATAAAAATAATTAAGATAAATGTTAGTGATATGTGCCATGGAGAAAAGCAATGCAGGAAAGCAGAGAGTCTACACGGGGGAACAGGGGCTGGAAGTGAGGGAGTACCAGAGAAGGTATCACTAAGATAACATTTGAGTAAAGGCCTGAGGGAAGTGAGGAAGCAAATCATATAGCTATCTGGGGTAAGGAAGGACAGGCAAAGGAAGCGGCAAGTATAAAGGTCTTTTTGCAAAAATATGTCTGACAGGTGAGAGGAATAACAGGCAGGCCAGTTTGGATAGATGGAAAAAGTGAGGGCAAAGTATATGTAGGTCCTTTAGGTCATTATAAGGACTTTGACTTTTATTCAACGTGAAAGGAACTCACTGGTCATTTCTGAGCAGAGAAGTGACTGACAGCACATATGGGGCTTCTTTTAGCAGTCATGAAAATTGATTATGACGATAGCTGTACAATTCTGTGGGTATACTAAATACTTGAGAACTGAACACCTCAAATGGATGAAGTGAACACTGTAAGAATTATAATGCAATAAATCTTTTACTTAAAAAAATAAATAAATAAACAGAAGGGTAAAAAGGTAGATGCAGGGAGACCAGGTGAAAGACTATTATGGCTCTGACCAGAGAGTTTATGAGAATTAGATATACAAATCTGGACCCATAAATTTGGGAATCATAGGTATATAGATGGTAGTTAGAGTGATAAGATTAGCACATCATAACAGAGCAAAAGTTTGGTCAGTAGCTTTGTTCAGCTTAGTTCATGTACATCCAAGGGACCTGGGTTCACATGCCAGGGCTGAGGGAGCAACCAAGATAAACAAGTAAATAAAAATAAAGTCAATCAAGTGTTTCTTCCTCCTCTCTCCTCCTGCCTACATGCCTCTGCCCACCTTCATTCCTCCCTGCACCTTTCCTTAAAAAAAAAAAAAATTAAAATAGAGCTATAAGACTGCATAGAAACCAAAGGAGTGACTGTAGATTGAAAATAAGGACTAAATTCCGAGGAACATCAACATTTAGAGGCTAGAGAGATAAAGACAGAAAGCGAGGAGTAAAACCAAAAGAGCATGCTGTCATGAAAGCCAGGTAAATAAAATGTTTCAAGGAAGAAACAGTAATTAAATGCTGATGAGATGGGTATCAGAATAACCCTAAGAGCAGACCACTGGGTTTAACAATGTGGTGGTCATTAATGGCCTTGCTAAGAACTTTGCTCTGAATTATAAAGAGTGAATTATTAGATTTAAAAGATATGTACACTTAAACATTGTATTTGTTTAATAAAATTCAAATGTGCATTTACATTTTACCATCTACTATCAAATTGCCCTCCATAGCAGTTATATCTATCTGTTTAAACTATCATTAGTCTGAATGAGAGGACATGTCTCCAAATATCCTCATCAACAACAGAATGAGCTGTCAAGGCTTTCTGATCTTTCCAATTAAAAATCAAACAAACAAGGTATTTCAAGATAGCTTTAATTATCATTTTTTTTATTATGAGATTGAATCTCTTTTCATGTTTAAGAATGCACTGAATTGTATTATTATTATCTTATTATTATTATTATTTACACTCAGCAGATTGTTACACAAATGCCTCAGCCTGGAGCCAAAGATAAATAACTTTTAATGAATATAAGGTCAGATTTTCTATCATAGTCATTTTAATATAGCCTTTGTTCTATAATGTTGTCACTTGGGCTAGTTTAAAGACAATCTACCTGCCAACTTCCTGAAATCCAAGAAAAGATTAACAGCTAATAACCAGTCCTCATTTTAAAAGTCTAAGATAATTTAAAATTGATAGAGTATAATTTTAAAAATACTATTTGTAGTTAAGCTAAATTGATTTTAAAAAGCAAGAGATAAAGACAAACATAACCGTTTCTGAAAGTCATCTAAATTGGAAAGAAAAACTATCACTATTTACGGATCATATTATATTATATATAGAAAACCCAAAGCCTCCACCATAACACAAAAATAATTTTAAAAAATCAGTAAAGTTGTAGATACAAAATCAATATATAAAAATACATCTCATTGCTATGCATTAATAACAAACTATCAGAAAGAGAAACTAAGAAAATAATCCCATTGACCTTGTCAGATGAATGAAAAACACATCAAAAGGTATGCAAACAGTGAAAGGAGTGGTCAGAGGAAAATGTATAGCTCTAAGTGCATACTTTAAATGAAAGTTCACAAACCAATAACCTAACTGTATACCTTAAAGAACTAGAAAGGAAGCAACCTAAACCCAAAGGCCACAGACGGAAGGAAATAGTAAAGATTAGAGTGGAGACAAGTAAAATAGAGAAAAGAAAAAGAGAAAATTAACAGAACCATGATGTTGGTAGTGTGAAAAGATCAACAAAACTAATCAATATTTAGCTAGATGGCCTTTGTTAAAAATAAAGGCTCAGATTACTAAAATCAGAATTCAAAGAGGGGAAAATATTTCCCACTTTTTCAAAGATAAAAGGATATAATAAGAATACGATGAACAATTATATATCGAAAAATTAAATAAATCTTTTGTTTCTCAGCTCGGGGAATTATCTTTGTGGGGACAAAATCACTTCTTTTTATTTATACGTAAGTTGTTTTTGCACAACAAGTATGAGGAGCAATGCTGCGTACCTTCTGGCCAGCTCTTCTGGCAATCGCTTTGGAACCAAGGCTTTGTCCAGCTCAAACTCCAATACAAGATATGTCCCTGCTTCCACATATTGCTGTAAAGACAATTTTCCCCAATTCATTCTTTCCCAAAAAACAAATATTTATGAAAAATTTAGTATTATGACACAATATAAGTAAGAAAACTTCAAATATACACACATATACATCCGCATACATCTAGTGTGTATGATCTCAACTGGAAAAAAAACAATGTTTATTTTATTTTTAGAAACTTCTACCCTAGCTGAAGACCTATTTAACTTGTTTGATATTTTTCTTGCAACTGTTTTAAGTGAAATACCATTCTTTCTTCTTTCACAAGGCCCATAGAAATATTCTTTTAATAACATTCTGATATTCCTACTCATAGCCAACTCACCATCATCTACCAACTGGGATCTGATACACATTTCTACCCAGATATTTGCCAGTAACCTAAATAAATACAATGTGTCCAAAACTGAACATTTCATTTTTCTTATATATCATTTCCCCCCTTTTGATTCGATGATTCTTTTGTATCTTTCCAGAAAGCGAGACTTGAAACCTGGGTTATCTTTAATTTTCCTCCAAAGCTTTCCAACTTCACTTCTAGATTCTGCAGATTTTTCACTTTCTTTGCTATAATCCCTTCCCTAAATCAAACTGTCATCAGCCATTTGCACAATAAGAAAAATCTATAAACTGACATCTGAAGACCATATCCCACTTCAGTCACTTTTCTTCACTTACTTTCAAAGGTCCTACCCTGAAACAGACAAGAGGTCTTATTTTCAGATGACTTAAAAACCTTTCATCTCACCTACAAAATAAAACCCAAACTTTTTATTTAGCAAGACTTTCAGTCTTTCTGCAACCCAACTTGGCTTCTCTCTTTTTTACCTCCCTCTAGAAACTCTCCTTTCTTTTAAATTTATTTTGCTACTTCTTTGTGCCATGACTAGAGTTAGTCGTCCCTGACCCCAAAATGCCTCTCCCTCCATCTTCATCTGACAAACGGTTCTCTTCATCTTTTACAACTTAGCTCAGATGTCATTTCTTCCATTAAGCTTTCCATGACTATTCATCCTAGTAGCTATTAATTTGTATCCTCTGTGTCCACATAGCACTTTTATTTGAACCTCTATTGTAGAATTTATCAAAATTATGTATCAATAAACTCTGTATTATGATAGTCTGTTTCACCTACCAGACTGTTGAGTATCTTGAGAAATGAAGAATACAAGCTATAGATGATGCATTTTCACATCCCTCTTAGTGCCTAATATAGTAAAATTAATTAAAAAACATAAATTCTTAATACTGGAAAAAAACCTTAAAGTTAATCTGGTACCCATTCAATTTAGAGAGTCTCAACTAGACAAAGAAATTTACCCAAAATCATAAGCTAGTAATGGCAAATATGGGATGGTAATTCAGATAATGCACATTTTTTCCTGAGCATTTTCTCATCTAGCTCAAGAAAGGAACTGATGAATTTAAACTTGATGTTCCAACTCTTCTGTTACCTGTCCTTCTGGATTGTGGGACACTGAGGGTTCCGTTTCCAAAGGCGTATCTGAGCTCTGTGATTTTATACTGGGTGCTTGCTGAAAGAAAATGAACACACCTCAAAAACTGAATTCTTACACGGTTTTCACAATGACAGGAATAAGGATCATTTTTATTGCATCAATATATAAACTAAATTGATGCAATTCACCAAATGAGAGATCGTGCCGGCTTCTGAGATGTAGCAAAACCAGCACCTTCTTAACCACCTACCAATTCCCCAGGTCTAGCTTTTCCTTCTATGTCCTTTTCTTTGACTGTTTTATCTTCTTTCAGGTTCTTAGAAACAACTGCCTTAGTCAATGGAGAATTAATTCCTCCTACTTTGTTATTATGAATCAAATGATGGCCAGTATCTCGAAACAAACTAAATAAGCACTTGGTCTGAAAAACACACACAGACACAAACAAAAAAACAAAAACACAGTGAATCACAGCCATATGAGACAAACTCGAAGAAATCTTCATTAATTTTTAACACTGTGAAACCAGCACAGATCGCTAACTACCTACCCTATTAGGTAAATGATTAAGAGGAAACCTTTTAACCTCTTTTGAATTTGGTGTCTCATATTCTTGCTACCAGATTTTTTTTTATTATTTTGTTTACATTACTATATGCATTTTAGGATACTGAAATCGTAGTCTGTGTGTGTTTCACAACACACCCATCACCAGGGCTCTAGTGCCTTTACCACCACCCTGTTCTCCTTTTCCTGTCCTTCCCGCTCCCACCTTCCTGGAAACCAGCTTTGCATCCTGTGAATTTGGTTAAGACTTGCATACATTTGTTTTGTTAATAAAAAGCTTTTAATTTTTGACACATAATTTTTCATCAAGTGGTAGAATTTATTTCTATACACAAAATATCTAATTACTATTGATCTATACATTATAATTGGGAGAATAGGGTAAGTTTAAAATTCAAAGCAAAAATTTCATAAGGAAAAATTCAAACTATAAATAAATGACTGGAGAAGAATCCTACAACAATTTTCAAATTAAACAACATTGAAGAATCTAATATAATTTACATAACTTACACTGAGTGAAAGAAGCCAAACAGGAAAAAAACAAAAAGAAGAAAGAAAAAGAGGGAAAATGTTAGGTGGAAGTGGGACAGGACAAAACTTTGAAGAGAAATGGAATTTTTATTATCTTGATGGTGGTGATAATTCCACAGATCTATATATGCCAAAGTTTTAAATTGTACACTTTAAATATATAAAGTTAATTATGTCAGTTATATCTCAAACTCAAAAAGGACAAACAATATAAAAAAAAAATTTTAAATACCAAACATCATTCATAAGCCTACCACTTCTACAGTACAGATTCTAAGATACAAATGTTTTCATATTTTAACATCATCTCAGAAGTATAAGCTTTCTCCGGTCCTCATATCCTGTCCTGCCCTAAAAGAATCACTGCACCAATTGAGCTGAAGTGTGGGGGTGGGGCAGGGAGAAAGGGTTTTAGACTCGGCTTCAGGCAAATATACCTCAAATTCCATAGTTTTTCATGTATTAAGACTTACTTTGTCAATTGGTCACTTTCTGGAAATTGGTCAATTTCAAGAGCATTGGCATGTTTTCAGGAGTTTTTTGGGGTCAATTTTTCTAGTTTTATAATTGCTTTGGAGAGGAAGAAAATTTGACAAACTTCTTGGCAACAGCCAGAAGTATTTCTTCTCCAATATTTTAAAGATATTTTATATAATTATTACATATATTTAAAAGTTGTGCTCATATTGAATGTAGTTTTATATCCTGATTTTTAATTTAACAGACTGCCATACATATCCTCTAACGGATTTAAAATTTTTGTAAGAATACTTTCTTTTTAAAGGAAAGGTGCAGCAGGAATGAAGGTGAGTAGACAGGCAGGCAGGAAGAGACCAGAGAGAAGCATTTTATTTTATTCTATTTAGTTGTCACACTTGTAGTTTTCCTCAGGATCTAGACTCAAACTCAGGATTATGCAGCCTGCACTCCTACAGAGGTAACTGACTACCCATTTCCACCAGGGCGAGCCCAAGGCCAATTTTTATGTATGCACAATATTCTCCTATCATATGCATATAATAGAGTAATAGGTAAAACGTCTGTGTGCCAACTATATGCCTTGAACTTTACATATTTATCTCATTTAGCATGTGAAATTTTCTAGGAAACACTGTCTCCTTCTGTCTCCATTTTACTGATGAAAAAACTAAAGTTTAGAAAATATAGTCAATTGGCATTTCACCCAACTGGTAAATGGCAGTTTTGGAATTCAAACAGAAATTTCCTGAAAATGCCTGACTTCAAAGTCCCAAGTCTTCAGATTATAATATATTCTTCCAACAGATTCAACAAGAATATCTTCATATACTAAGTATGGATATAATTCTACTTATTCCCTTCAAATAGATTCCTAGAAGTAAGAGTAATTGAGGGAAAGGATATAAGTATTTTAAGATTCTTAATACATATTGACAAGTTTTTTTACAGATAGTGAATGAGAGTTGTTTTTACCACAACTTTGCTGCCACTGGGCATTATCTTATTTTAAAGAATTGTCTACCTTTACAGGTAAATTGATATTTTATTATTATTTTAATTTATATTTTTCTTATTACAAATAAGGTTTAAATGTTTCTTCTTATATTTAATGGCCATTGGTATTTCTTCTATAAATTACTCTTTCACATACTTTGTCTTATAGATTTGTCAAAGTTTTAGGAATAGTAAATAGTAAATAGTAAATAGTAAAAAAAATAGTAAACATGTTCTTAAATATTCACTCAAATATGTCCCCAGTTTTCAGTTATACTGTAATTTTGTCTCTGATGATTTTTCTACCAATAATTATCATTAATTAGATATACATTGTATACTAGACTTTCATGAAAGGCAGAGGTGCCCTGTCTTTGTGAAGTAGATCAAACTGTAAATTCAGGTAGGTGCAAACAGTTCTCCAGACTCAGTGATCCAATAAAACAATTTATCCTTGACTCACCATTTATGTTCTGTCAAATCACTCTATTTCCTTGTCACAAACCAAATTTCCATGACAGACACATCTTCCCCCACAAGTGAACGATTCTCCCACTGAAACTCACACTATCCTGTGGTTATTTAATATGTCATCATATAAGGTATTACAATAGTTAAGGGTTTCTCAACCTCATCACCATTGACAGGTTGAGCCAGAGTAAGTCTTTGTTATCATGGTTCCTCAGGATATTTAGCAACACTCCTAGACTCTAGACACTAGATCCCAATATCACAGAATTGTCAGATCTAGAAAATAAAAATACAGAGATCTAGTTGAACTTAAATTTCAGATAAGCAATGAATAATTTCTTAGTATAAGTATACCCTGCATAATATTTGATATATACACATACTAAAAGCTACGCTCCTCAACATTTATTGATGATTCAAATTTAACTATGTATCTTGCCTTTTATCCGGTAAACATACAGTAGAATCTTCCACCACTGTGACAACCAAAGTACCTCCAGACATTACCAAATATTCCCCTCTGGTTATGTACCATGGCAAAAATAAATTTATCAACAAGATGAAATGGAAACACAGAGAACACTTTCAGGTTAAATAATCCTGTGTACACACAATTAGAGAAGGAGTAATTCTTTACAAACACAGGGATTTAGGGTGGAGCCACATGTGCTTTGTAACACTTAGGACAGAGAGAATACAACTGACACCTAGAAAATGACACAGCTTGTTATTGATGGCATGTCCTCACTGCTAAATGACTTATGGCTATTAATAATTATTAACCTCACTGAACTTCATTATTACACAAATGCACTTGAGTTTATACCCCAACTACAATTTCTTCTTCCTTTGGATCATATGTAGAGGACCACAATGCTGAAAATGCTTGAAAAATACATTTCCTAAAAACTACTCATCCTCTATGTATTTTTACTTGTACTTAGGGAGGCTGCTGAACACAGAATATGAGAGCCATGAAGGAAAAAAGTTCAGGGGATACATCATTGAAACTTTCATTTTTGGTGATATCAAAGTTTTTTTTTTATAATTCATTGGCTTCAAATCTAGGAAATCTTTTAATTCACATCTTTAAAAAATATTTTGTTCCTTTTTAAAATTCATCTTACTTTTTAAATTAATTTTATTGAAGAAACATCGCATAATATTACATAGGTATGGGTGTAGATCATTGCAAATCAACATCTGCCTATAATAAAGTTCATCATCATTATTTCAGTTCTTCCTTCATCAGAATATTTTATACATAGCCACTTCTTTTTTATATTCATTACATTTAGTTTATTTTAATAAACACATTTGGAATTTGTTTTGATTTATATACTATATAACATTTTTGCATTCTTTTTTCTATTTACCTATCTACAAAGCATTAATACTTAACTCTTTTAAAAGATATATATTCCAGTCAATTTTATTTATAATATTTTACTAAACCTTTATCTACCAGACATTTATTTTTACTTTTTGTATTATATATTCCCAAAAGTTTTCATGATGTGAGGGTGGAGATGAGGAGGGTGAGATGAAGAACATGTTCCATTTTTTTTTTTAGGATAAATCCCTAAAAATGCAATTTCGTATTCAAAGGATACTTATATTGAAAGAACTTACTAATCAATTGACCTGCAAATAAATGATGGGCCTCTCATGACTCTAGTATTAAGAAATAAATGTTCTAGTAATAATAGTAACATGTTTTTGTTACTATTATTGTCTTCTACAAAGCTTTACTTTCCACTAAGAAGCAACATGATAAAACTGATTTTTTGCTTGAATACTGACACACACAAACACACACATAGAAATAGGTAGGTAGTAGGCAGATAAATGAACAGAAAGAATTAAAATTTTCAACATCTGAAAATTGAAAGAATCATATGTCTATTTAATTAATCAGCACATGGATTTAATTTTTGTACACTTAACACAATATATTTCTTTCATTATCCTAACTATAGGTTTTGCATCCAACTCTATGTTGTACTTTTTTTTAAAGGAAAGATACAGGCAGGAACAGAGAGGAGGAAGAAACACTTTATCTAGTTGCTCATCTTAGTTGTTCCTCCTGGCCCTGGGTCTTGAACCCAGGACCCTTGGGATGTATGTTTACTGCATTCATGGTGTTATCAGACCACTAAGCCACCAGGGCGCATGTTAATGGATTTTTGAGGTTTTTTGGGTTTTTTTTGGAAGGAAAGGTGTAGACAGGAATGAAGGCAAGTAGCTAGCTAGGCAGGTAAGAAAAGAGAAGAGGAAGAAGCATTTACTTATATAACTTACTATATATTTATTTATATAGAACAACTTATTTAGTTTTTCATCATTGTTGTCTCTCCCACACTCCGGATCCCACCCTGGGTCACGAATACATATGTACTATATACTCCGTGGACTTAACTGCTAAGCCACCAGGGTTTGCCTTGCATCCAACTTTATTGAGGTATAATAGAAATATAACTACAGATGTAAAGAATACAATTTGGGCATGTACTATCTTTTGTCCAGTTTATTTCATTTAGTATAATGCACCTGAGATTCATTCATGTTGCATGTCAACAGTTCATTCCTTTTACTGCTGTGTAGTTTCCATTGTATAGCTATATCACACTTTGTTTTTCTGTTCACCTGCTGAAGGAGGTTTGGGTTGTTTTGAGTTATGGGCTTTTCATTATGCTACAGTTTTTAAGATACAATGGTGAGTGGCTTCAGGGTTTTATATTTAACATCTCAGTATACCAACTGGTACTAAATATCAATTTCAAAGATGTGTATGTTTAATATATAAGTAAACACATTATAAAGGAACAAGACAATACTTTCTCTATCATTTTTTCTTACCTTTTCATAGACTGTACTGTCTAGGTAAGGGTAAACATGAAAAGCTCCTCGAATCCTCTTCACACCTGGATACAGCAATGGGACCATATTAATATAAGCCACACCATGAAATGAAAGCTGACTTTCATCATCAGTCTAAAGGAATAAAAACAGAGAGCTTTTAGTGCTATTTAGCAATGCAGTTATAAGGTATGAAGTTCTGATTCAGTAGTTCAAAGACTAGGTTTTAGGAACTAGATCTACTTAACTAATTATGTAATTTTGGGTCAAATACAGATATTTTGTGTCTCCATTTCTTTATCTTCAGAATGGGCTTAACAATACCGTGACTGAGAAAATGCATATAAATAGCGTTAACATCTAGTGAAATTTGGATTAACAAATAGTCAAGTTAATTGATTGTATGTGTGTATATATGTTTATATCCACAGATATATCTATATATATATATTCAACTAAAAAGTCAATTTCACCATTTTCACTTTTTTTAGGGAAAAGAAGCTTTGTGCAAAACAATAATTAACAACAAAAATTTAAAAGAATCAGACACTGTGACAAGCTTTAGCTCATTGATTCCTATGAATTAAAGAATCTTCAAAAATCTTATGGATCAGTGATGACCAAAATGTATGCCTAAATTCTAATCAATTGGCAGAAGTGTTCTGGAGTTGTGGAAAAAGATTCTATAGAGGAGAACCACCAACAGAGTGCTTCTTCTTCCTTTCTTCCTGCCTGTCTGCCTGCCTGCTTGCCTTCATTCCTGCCTGTAACTTAAAAAAAAAAGAAAATTAAAAGATTGCATATTTCTCTGGGTTCAGAAAGAAAGAGTGCTTTGATTTGCTCAACAATATCTGTCATTGATGATGGAAGATGAGTGACAGAATGCTGTTATGTATTTGCTATCCCTAACCTCAGCTGAACTCTTAATAAAAGATGAAGAACATGTCAACAAATGTATCAATATCATTTTCAATGGCTTACCGTAGAAACTTTCTAAGAAAAAAATATATAGTGAAATAAAACACATTGAATTCCAATAGTTAAATGTAATCTCTGATTTTTCCTATTATATTAAAAATTAGTAACTAGATTTTAAAGCATGTGATAACATTATATTGTTTAGAAATCTATGGAAAGTTAGCCACTGAGTATTTTATATTACAAAGGGAGAGGTGGTTACATGGTAGTGCCATTTTTATTATACAAAAAGCCTATTTTAAAATCAATAAAGTAATTTCAGTACTTGTGAAGTATTTGCTCTGTGCCAAGAACCATGCTAGGTACTGTCAAGGACACAAAGCAATCAACCAAGGATCCCTACATTCAGGAAGTTTATGAGCAAGTAGAAAAGACCAGACACGCATAAGTAAGATAGTAGAGCACATGCTTTAGTTCATCAGAGTAGCAGTACATCTAAGAACCCTATCACTTTAATTAGAATAAGGTTAAATTACTTTAAGTAGGAAAGTCTAAAAGAAATTCAGAAAGCTTTAATTAGGCTGAACCATATTGTCAATATTTAATGACTTTTGACCTATAAAAATGATTATTTTGCCTTATTTTACCATTGGTAAAAGTGTACTGAAGGGCCAAAGAGAAATATGATGTCTGGGAATAAAGTCTAAATAATTTTTAGCAGAAAGCAGAGAGCAAGGGTGACCAATCATCCTGATTTTCTAGGGGTGGGGCAGTTTCTTGGGAATTTCAGTACTTAAATCAGGAAACTATTCAGCAAATTAGGATGAGCTAGTCACTGCAGGGAGTAGCAACTTAAGTCCACATTTTCCTTGGGTATCAGAATTAGAAGCAGAGTAACAGTGTGATCCAGCATTTTTATATAAATATGTTTAAGTGAACCAATTTACCTTATCAAATTTGGCAGCCTTCCCTTTGGGTGCAGTAACCAGAGGAATTCTTGTGATCTCTACAGGCCATAATCGGCAATCCACAATTCGTTTCTGAAAACTGAAAATCAAAATCAGTCAATTAGAAACACATAAAAACAAAGATTAATAAAATTTAGTTTCAAGGGAACTATTCCTCTTTTTTAAAATAATGGAATACAATCACCCTCTGTATTTTTGGGTTCTAACATGTATAGACTTTTTTCTTGTCATTATTCCTCTAACAATAGAGTTTAACAACAATTTACACAGGACTTATGCTATATTAGGTATTATAAGTAACACAGAGATGACTTAAAATATAAGGAAAGATTACATAGATTATATGCAAATACTATACCATCTTATATAAGGGACTTCAGCACTCTCAAATTTTTGCTTCCATAGGGGTCCTAGAACCAATACTCCAAGGATACTGAGGGACAACTGTACATATATATAAATATTTGTATTAGGTAAGTAGGTTTTGTAAACCTTCTCAAAACTACAAAACTTGAAAACATTCTACTGTACTGCTAGCAAAAGCAAACTACATTTTTAGAGTATGTTGGCAATATGAATTGAAAACCATAAAATGTTCATAATTTTTGACACAGAAATTCTACTTCTAGTGGTTTATTATAAAGAAATAATCTGACATACAGGCCCATAGTATAAAATGTTTATTTCTACTGTGAGAATAGTCAAAGTAGGAATTCCAGTGTCAACTTTGATAATAAAGAGCTTAGAAGTTGTCGCTCCTGTTTGCAAAATAAGAAAAAAAAAAAAAAGGTCAAACTGAAAATCAACAAATTTTCCATCTATGAATTAAGTTCATAGGGTAAATCACCACGTGTGAAAGAGAGAATCATTGCTGAGATCATCTTACAGGCAGCAGAAGCCACTGGAGCCAATAACAGGTAGAAACAGTAATTTTGACAAAATGTTGAAGGCTCAATATGAACTAGCTAGAGAGTTAAAAACTGCTTGTGTCGCAGTCTTAGGAGTACTGGCACATTCTTGGGTTTTAAATCAAGGAACCCCAATAGAAAGTGAAGATGGGCATAGTCCATCTTAGGCAAGGAGAATAGAAAAGTCACCATTTCACAGTGTTATCCTTAACAAAGGCCTTTTCTAACAAAAGCAATTACTTAATCAGAGTCTTAACTGACCCAGATAAACAACTAAGTAAAACCCTTCCTTCTCCTCTCTTCCTGCCTTCATTCCTGCTTGCACCTTTCCTTTAAAAAAAACAAAGGAAAAAAACCACCGTGGGTAAGACATTCTCACTTAAAATCTTTGTTACTAGCAGGTGTGGTAGAAGTGTTTCAGACTACCTTAATTCAAATACAGTCAGAAGTAACATTTCTTGCCACCTACAGTCTCTGTTGCTTAGACCTATTCCAGTCCTCCTCTTACCTGACTACTGCAGGAGGATCAAGGTAGCAGCGATTTTCCAAGTCCCAAGTGATCCTTTTCTTTATGCACTCCGCTTGGTTCCTAAATTCCCTGTCCTGTAAAATAATAAGATAAGAGACTTTTATTCTCTCAGTGTGCCATAAATTCATCCGCTTAAATCACTGAGGCATTCTTTTAATGAATTTGATTAAAAAATATTTTATTATTATTACTATTACTACTACAACTATTACCGTAACTACTAACATCACCTTAAAATTTAGGGTACTTTACTATTAATATAGTGCATGCATATATTACTTATATGATCCTTACATTAGTCCAGTCCTCAATGCCAAAATTCACTCATATAAACCTCTGATTTATATGACTGATTCCCAATCCTGAATGTATATTAGGATTTTTAAAAAAGTGTCACCTGAGCATTATTATTATTTTAAAAGTAAATTCTTATGTTACTGATTTGGATTAGTGTTTAGCTATTGTTATTTTTAAATAGCTTTTCAGGTGATTCTAATGAGTGACCGGGATTGAGACCCAATGATCTAAATTTAATTATAAAATTCAAATATTTAATATATCTAATCTAAATGAAAATATAAATCCAAGAACAGTATGAATTTTCACTAATCATAATGAGAAGATACTGTACAGTATTTTCAATGTTGCTAGATTTACTTATACTATTTTACAATTTAAAGCCATACAGTGAAAATAATTCAGCCAGCCTCATTTTACCAATTTTTACTGAATGTTTCCAATAATGATTATCAGCTAGATGAAGCAATATTTTTAAATGTATTCACAGGATTTTATATGCCAATCTAGACTGATTAAGTAAATTAAAATATGTCCATACAGTGTCATATGGTTTGTCAAGTGCAAGTAAAGTAAAAGAATGAGAATGGTCTTTATGCAGCAATGGGGGGAAAGCATCAGGATACAGTATAAAGAGAAAAGCAAGTTGTAGAACAGTGCATATGTCACTATTTTTGTAAAAAAAAAGATAGGGAAAGAATACATATTCACATTTATATGTGTGTATATATGAAACAGAAATTGACATTTCCCTCTGCTTCAATTATGATTAAGCACTTGATATACTTAGTTAAAAACAAAATAAAAACTTTATATCCTGAGATAAAGCAAAATTAGCAGTGTCTTTCTGACAGGTTCTAGTACTAAAAATAACTTTAAAAAAGTTTCTTAAAGTTATAACTTAAAAAGACTTTGAATACTTCCTATAAATATGAACTCCCTTAAAAAAATTTTTAGACCTGACTACTGTTTCTGAGTGTTTCCAGCTTATTATCCTAGTGGTCACCTTTGGTCCAGTTTCTTTTATTTTATTTTCTTCCAGATATATTTTTATACATATACAAGCAAATGCATATAGTC
Organism: Solenodon paradoxus; assembly: GCA_004363575.1. NCBI lineage: Eukaryota > Metazoa > Chordata > Mammalia > Eulipotyphla > Solenodontidae > Solenodon > Solenodon paradoxus. Next base: position 432,256 of record RJWH01000213.1, on the reverse strand, counting down.
AAAGGAAGTATTTAGCAGTCTATTTTTTATTTTGACCTGTGACTGTAATATTACCTATTTACAAATAAATATGAAATAGTAAATTTGAATAAATCAATTACTTTGTTTACTGGATTTATATTAGAAGACAATTTCATCAGAATTAGATATTTATTTTATTCTGACATGCAATTATTTACAGATGACAGGTATATATAAACCACAGCATTTCACAAAATACTTTATCATCTGTTAGTACACTGAGTGTATCACAAATTATGCATAATTCTCTTACCTCGAGGTGGTTGAGTTCTCCTTCTTCTTCCTCATAGGAACCACCAACGATGAAAGCGTCAGGAATGTTAACAGCTCCGGGAGCCAGAATGTTAGAAATAGGCCATTTTTTGGGCCGGGGAACAGGTTCTTTTTCTCCTCCAAGCTTCAGAGTTCCATTCTTGAAGAAAATGGGATAGTCCTTCTACAGAAATAAATACTGTATATCACAAAATTCTGTAAAAGACTTAGTGGACAAAAAAGATCAAGTACATGTCTTTTCAGTGAAATACTAGGTGTTGTCCAGTAAACCTTGTGTGATTATTCAGTTCCATCCAGGGGCCTGAGTCCCTGATTATCTTTGTTATTTCATAAATCTGTTATATACAGAAAATGAATAATAATACAATTTATTCTTATCCATAGATACACAAACGTATTTTTGTTCAATGGAATATAACTGATTATTGCCCTGTGACGGACAACAGGTTTTGAAGTATTAACATATTTATTTCAATATTACTGATTGCTTTTATGTGGGTCATTTCTCTAGATTCTTCTTTGAACTGGCTTTTACACTTTACTGATTCCCTCATTAATTAGACAAAATATTTGACCAAGCTCTTTTGTCATTTTATATTTACATGAGAGAAATAATGTACCTCTTAAAAAATTATCTTTTGGTGTGCCCTGTTGAAAGAGCAGTGAGGTCAATTGCCTCCAAAGGATGCAGGTCACAGAACCCTGAGTTCAATTCCGGGCGAGGGGGGCAGAGGGGGAAAACAACCAGTGTGAAAAGCCAAATGAAAAATAAAGTGCTCCTTCCTCCTCTCTCTTACAGCCTGCTTGCCTACTACTGCCGTTATTCCAGCCTGTACAATTTATTTAAAAAAAAAAAAAAAAATTATCCTTTAAAAAACATGAAAATATGTTCACCTCACTCATCAACAGAGAAATGCTAATAAAAAACACAATAAGATATCATCTCATTTCAGTGAGACTAGCAGACATCAAAAAGACCAGAAACAACATTTGTTAGAGAAGGTATGGAGTAAAAGTGACTCTCCTACACTGTTGGTGGGAATGTAAATTAGTGCAACCTCTTTGGAAAACAGTACGGAGATTCCTCAAATATTAAAAACGGAGCTACCATTTGATCAAACAATCCCACTTCTAGGCATAGACCCAAAGAATACAAAATCACTAGTCAGAAAAAACATATGTAACTCTATGTTAATATCAGCACAATTCAGTGCACCCTGGGTGGAGCAGGAGTCAGGTCAATCGCCTCTGAAGGAGCAAACCCCATACCTCTGGCTTTGAGTCCCAAGCCATGTGTGGGGAAACAACCTGTGTGAACAACTAAATAAAAAATAAAAAAATAAAGATGCTCTCCTTCCTCTCTCTTCCTGCCTACCTGCCTACTGGCCTTCATTCTGACCTGTACCTTTCCTTTAAAAAAAAATCTGCATATCAGCACAATTCATAATAGCCAAGACATCCATCAGCAGATGAGTGGATAAAGAAGCTGTGGTATATATACTTAATGGAATTCTATGTAGCCATTAAAAAAATAAAATAGTGCCTTTTGCAACAACCTGGATGGAACTAGAGAGAATCACGCTAAGCAAAATAAGTCATAAAAAGAGAAGTATACAATGGCTTTACTCACATGGAATATAATGAAATGAACAGACAGACAAATCACAACAAAATTCATAAGATACAAGACTATGGCTATCAGGGAGTGGGAAGGGGGCAGGAGGGAAGGAGCCAAGTGGTAGTAAAAGGCAGTAGAACTCTGGTTGTGGGTGTGGTGTAAAATATACAGACTGAGAAGTGGACTCAATATCCTAAAAATCATACAGCAATGTATACAAAAGAAAATATTAAAAATAAAATTAAAAACGAACCAGCATTCGAGTGAGTTGCCTTGGCCTAATGTGGACATGCACCCCTGCTGCTCCTTCCCCACAACCTAGGCCTTCGCAGGATGGCCTATAAGCAGCAGTACTACGCACGAACACTACAACTACCAGAAAGTCATGTTACCCAGAGAACTTTCCAAACAAATACCCAAAACCTGTCTGATGTCTGAAGAGAAACAGAAGAAACTTGGTGTCTAACAGAACTTAGTCTGGGTTCATTACAGGATTTGTGAGCTGGCACAACAGAAATGTCTCTTCAGTGACCATCTCCAAAAGATCAACAAAAAATGTAACTGGAGACTGTCAATTAAATCTTACTCAATATAGCTGTATTTATAAGGTAATATTCAGTGGATGCTTGAAAAATGTCCAGATTGTCATCCATACCTCTGCGTGAGCGGTACTCTTCACAGTAAGAGCTCAGTAAAAGGTAAGTGCAAGTAAGCTAATGTTAAATGCTTAAGATAAAATTTCTTCTAGTCACTTTTTATCTTAATATTAGTACCTGTTCAACTTTATCTGTTACTTTTGGTAACTCAAATCCGTATGTTCCTTTTTTTTAATATAAATAAAATAAACTTAAATCTGGCAGAAGACTAAATGTATGGTCATATTCATATCTAAAATTTATCTAAAATATAACTGCAATAGAAAATTGGTTAAATATAAATAGGCAATTTATTTAAAGGGAAAGCAGACTATCTAACATTTAAATTAAAACATACAGTGTTCAGAGAGACTTTCCTTACTGGCTTCATGAAGTACAGTTGTGAAGTAACAACCACAGGTATTATTCTACTTACAGTGTATCCCCATATTTCTGAAACTTGTTTATAAAATACACAAGATATTTAATAAAAACCAAAAAAAAAAAACACCCAAGCTAGAAATGATTAATAATCAGTGAAATACATAGTAAAACAATGATATATCATTTTAAACCTTGTTATTGGCAAAATCAAAGTCTAAAATAATCAAGAATTAGCAATACTGTAAAGGAAATGGTATTTTATTTTTCTAAATGAAGGAACATTGTATCATAACATCATATAGGTTTAAGGTGCATATCATCACAAATACACATCTGTATGTTCTGTATGTCCAGTTCTATCTTTCATCATATTCTTAACCTCGTTGGTGCATTTTGACTCCCTTCCCTTCTGGTACCTATTAATTTGGTCCTGTAAACTAAAAGTCTATTTTTGTTTGATTTGGTTCATGTATTTGGATTCTCTACCATGAATGAGATCATTCATGTTTGCCTTTCTCCTGCTGATCACACTAAGTATATTCCCTCTAGGTCCATCCATGTTGGTGCAAATGGCAGGATTTCATATTTATTGATAGCAGAGTAGTATTCCATCATGTGATATATATAGATATATATATACATATAATATCTTTTTTACCCATTAATCTGTCAACGAGTACTTAGGTTGTTTCTAGCTCTTTACTATAGATAGTGCTTCCATAAACATCAGAGTCAATATATCTCTGTTTTCCAGATAAATACTCAGAAGTAGGATAATGGGATCACACAGAATTTCTATTTTCAAATTTTTGAGGACTCACCATAATGTTTTCCAAAGTGGTTGCAGAAAATGATATTCTTACACATAGTTGATAGAAGTATAAATTGTCACAACTATGGAAATGAGTTTTAGCCCCTAATTAAATTTTAAAACAGCATACCATATCATTCAACTATTCCAGCTCTTTGGGTCATGTTTTAAAATCTTTTGTGAATGTCCAAGGCATGGAAGCAATCTAAATGCCCATCATCAAATGACTGGATAAAGAAGTTTTGGTATATATTCTCAGTGGAATTCTATGCAATAGATAATAAAAAAATAAAATTGTGCCCTTAGTAACAACCTGGATGGAACTTGAAGGGATGGATCATGTTGCGTGAAATAAGTCAGAAAGAAAAGGAGAAATACAGGATGGCTTCACTCACATATGGAACAGAGTAAAACGAAACAAATAGTTAAAACTCACAGGAGATGGTATCTGCCACAGGGAATGAAGTGGTGGTAAAAGGGACACAGGGACTCTGGTGGTGGGTGTGGTGTGTAATACTCATGGACTGAGAAAGAGTTCAATATCTTAAAATGGGTATGGTTTTGCAAACTAAAGAAATAACAATGAAATCATTTTATTACTAAAAAAATTTTTGTGAATGAGGAGTACTTCTGGAACAATAGACTAAGGACCTCTGAAAATCTGCTCCTCCATAACAACAATAAGAATGCTGGCAATAACTAACAAAATTAAGGGTGCCAGAACTATTCAGTGGGGAAAGGATAGCCTTTTAAACAAATGTTCCTTGGAAACTACACGTTCACATTCAAAAGCTATCTAATACCATTTACAAAAATTAACTTAAAATGTATCAAAGCCTCAAGATCTAAAACTAGTAACTCTTAGAAGAAAACACAGGGGAATAGCCTTGGTAGTAATTCTTGGTTGTGACACCAAAGGCACAGACAACGAAAGTAAAGTAGCCAAATTTGTCATTTAAAAAGCTTGTGCAGCAAAAGACACAAACAACAGAGTGAAAAATGACAACCCATAGAATAAGAGAAAATACTCCAAATCCATATCTGATAAAATATACAGAGAACTCTTAAAACTCAACAACAAAAAAGAAACACCTCAGAGGACTCCACCTAAGATAGTGAACTAGCCAGATCTTGGGCTCACCTCCTCCCTATAGACACCATAAAACCACATTTCTATATAAATTACAGTCTTGAAAAAAGAACTGAAGATTGGAGGTACGGTGTCTCAACAAAGAAAAATGATAGAAAACACACAGAGTGTAGGAAAATTTGAGACACTGTCTCACTAGGAGTGCCACTCAGGCACTGAGACCCAAGGTCAGGAGGGACACCAGTGATATGGAGTCTCCTCCTAGGGACTAAAGGGTTTACTTCCATATCAGGTGCCCTGGCACCTGGGAGTGTCCAAGAGAGGACACTTGGTGCAGAAAACAAAGGGAGAACAGTAGGATTCCAGTGTGCAAGGAATGCAAAACAGAGCAGGGAGAGTCAACAGATAAAGTATGAACAGACCTAACTGAAGAATTTTCATTTATTGAAGCAAAAACTTCAGCAAGAAGAATAAGAAAAAAGTATAGCCTTCCAGTGAACAGAGATGATGCTGGGTATCCTCCTCAAGCTGTCATATCTTTATGGCTCTGGAACTGGCAGATGCCATATTGAAGTCAGGGTTGGAGGGCAGAAACACTCCTCCCCTTCCCTAACAGCAGTGCTTGCAGCCATAGGACAGTTTGTTCTTTGGTTATAGTTCTCACAGCTACTCCCAGGCCCCATTATCAGTGGTGCTTGTGATTATAACACAATTTGTTCTTGTAGTATAGTCCTCATTTGCCTAGGCCAATAATAACAAGCAGCTTGGCCTGCAACCCCCGGCCCAGGTAGTTGACTATTTTCTTGCAAATCTCAGTTTGTTGGTGTTTCTAGGAGTAAAACACTACAACTAGAGGATCGGAATACTTTCGTGTGTGTGGGAGGGAATGCTTTCCTATAGATGGCTCCTGTGGTCCCCACACATCCAACCCTTCCAAACTTGTGGCAACCTGGTCTCCTGGGTCTCTGGAAGGAAATTTACTTGCAGAACCTACTAATATTACTTCTAGACTACAACGGAAGCAGCAGTTACAACCCAAGGCTACTAGGAGAGCTCTGACTGTGGAACAAGTTTTCGGGTGAGGCTGGTGGATACAGATATCACCCTGAACCCAAACAGCCACAGTTCCTAGGGAGGCCTGAGCTCTAGGTACTCTCTAGCAGCAACCTCTTTGCATATGGCCACCATCACTCCTACCCTGAAGGCTGGGCTCTCAGACCATCACCTAGTACGAGCTCTACTTCAGCAGTCTTTCTAACTGTACAGATGTTCTGCCTACCTAGCAACAGAAAGCCAAAAATCCAGGGTAATATGTCTAAGCTTATACTCTGCAACCTGAAATCCTAACACAAAGTCAATATATCAAGTCAGGAAGAGAGCCTTTTAGTCTAATCCAAAGAAATAAAGATACAGCACAAAACAAAACTGAGAGACAGAAATTCACCCCAAATGATGGATAAAAACAAAACCCCAGAGAAAAACAATATTGCAACACAATTAAGCAAACTACCTGGAGATTTCAAGCCACAGTCTTAATGATGATCACTGAAATTAGGAAAATAGATAAACAGACTAAGATCTACAAGAAACACAAGAGAAAATATGAGAAAGTTACAAACAAAACACAAAGCTAAAGAACAAATGGCTTCACTAAAAGCACAAGAGAGGAGCAAAACAGTAGACTTGAAGAAGCATCTAATTAAATTAGCTGGAATATAGTAGTGCAATCAGAAGTACCTAAGCAGACCAACAGAGAAAAACAAATTAAAGAAAGCATACCAGACTTATGGGATAACAGCAAGAAGAACAATATTCATATCATAGAGGTTTCAGAAAGAGAAGAGATAGATAGAGGCAAAAACCTTAATACAAAAAAATAACAGTTGAGAACTTTCCTAAACCAGGGAAGGAAACAAACATCTAGATCCAGTAAGCTCAAAGAAATGCAAACAAATAAGCCCAAGCAATCCATACCAAACACATTGCAGTTAAAATGACAAAAAGTAAAGAGAGAATCTTAAAAGCAATTAGAGAAAAATGAGCCACATACAAGGGACCTCCCACCACAAAAGGACTGTAAATTGGTTAGCAAACAGTTTATAGGCAGAAGGGAATTGCATGATATATTCAAAGTGCTGAAAGAAAAGAACTTCCAACCAAGAATATTCTACCCTGCTAGGTTACCACTTGGAATTGAAGAAACAATAAAGAACTTTCCAGGAAAACAAAAATTAAAGGAATTCATCACAACTAAAACAGCATTATACTGAAGGGGTTTCTAAAAAATAAAAGGACCCACTTAGAAGCAACAAAATACGAAAAATATAAAATGGGGAGGAATGAGCAAACACATGAATTGCTAGAATGACCTTGAGATTAACTTGCTTTCCAATTTTAAACAGGTTATAAGCAAAATAATGAGATATCATATCTATGAAAAAGGCTATTATAAAAAAAAAAACAAAAGCGGAAACAAGTGTTGGCAAGGATATGAAAAGGAACTCTTATGTACCCTTGGTGAGAAAGTAAATTGGTACAACCATTATGGAAAATAGTATAGCAATTCCTCAAAAAATTGAAAATAGAAATTTCATGCGATCCCATTATCTCACTTCGGGGTAATTTACCTGCAAAACACTAATTTACAGAGATATGTGCACGCCCTTGTTTGTGGCAGCACTATTTTCCTAAAGAAGATTAATGAATGACAAGAAGCAAATGAAAAGATGCTCAACCTTATCAGTCATTAGGAATGTGCGAATTAAAAAGTACTAGGAGATATCTCTTCACACCTATTAGGAGGGCTATTGTCAAAAATCAGAAAATAACAAGTGTTGCAAGTATGTAAAAAAACTGGAACCTTACACTCTGCTGATGTGAATGTAAAATGACAAAGAAATTGGAGGAATCTATACTGAAAATGTAAGGTAGCAATAAAACAGGTGGGAATATTTACTAGCTACACCCTTTTAACAAGCAATTTGAAATATCTCTCAAGAGCTTCAAAACACTCATACTCAATCATTCTGTTGAATTCTGCACAAAGCAAATAACTTAGGGTATGTCCTTGTGGCTCAGGCTGGGGTGTGGACCATGTAAAACCCCAGGACCCAGGTTTGTGACGCAGGGCCACAGGTGAAAAAAACAAATTAAAAAAAAAAACAATAAAATTGCTTCCTAAAAAAATGCAAATGACCTAGAATTGAGAATGTTTTGTATAAAAGAGTACATTGTACAAAATCTACAAAATATGTGCATAAAAATCTGTAGAGAAATACATTAAATCATCAATCTGAAAGTTTTACATATTGATATAGCTTTATCTAATGGTAATATATAATACATAAATACAAATACATGTATCTATATGTAAAACAATAACTTTAAAGTTAAATAAACTCAGCCATTAACAGAGTTTGCTTTGAATGAAATCTTAGCAAGTGAGGAAGAGAGGGTCATGTGAGTGTTTAATTCTATATAAATATCCATCTATAGGATTTTACCTCTCCAACTGATGGAACTTGTAGACCGACCATGTAGTTTTGCGGAGGCCCTATTGGAAGGAAGGATTCGGGAACAGAGTAGGCTGCCTCCAATGTGACCTTCAGTAGATTGCCTCCTAAGATCTGGGCTGTGGTCAATAAGGGTCCTGCCACAAATACGTTAACTTCAAGGCTGCACTGCTAAAAGAGAATAGAATTATGCAGCATTTTGGAAATGACACAGACTATATATATAGATGTATATATGTATACATATATATATTTCTTCTTTTCCTCATTTGAATCTCACATTACTATTCAAGATAAGAAGGTTAATTCTTTCTATACAGAGGATTCAAATAACCTTCTGTAGGTTCCATGAGTTAGGGATATGCATAGGAAAGAAATCTGGTACAGGAACCTGAGAAAATTCATTCAGTGATAGGAAATGAGAACACCAAAGGAGAATGGTTTTAAGAATGAGGCACTGAATAATGTGACACTTCTGGTCAATACGCCTTTTGAGGATAAGTTAAATGTGTCTGCAGTTTCTAACTTGTATTACTTAAACAAAATAGGGAATATTGGAAGATGAACTGGACTCTAAGTATAAATTTAATAGCCTTCTACTTATTGTTGCGAATAATCAGTAACTAATACTTTAAAATGAAAGTAGTGAGAATTCTTTAGGAAATGGAAATCAACTGTCATATATTTTTTCCCTCGGATATATAAAATGTGTACAAAAAGTAAAATAAATAAACACAGAAATATCATGACCAAAGATCATGAGGACTGATAATCCAGTTGGCTTCTACAGGAATCTAAGGAAAATCAATGTACACAGGATGGAAGACTGAACCAGGAAGGAAGATTGAGCTCAAATATAAACCTTTTCCTCCATATCATATGGTATGACAGAAAGATACTAAATGATAAGTTTATATCTAATTAAAAGATAATGCTATAATACTCCTGAATAATAAGAACTGCCAATATTGGGCTATACATCTTTAAAAGTCCCTGAAAGAGCGTACACCAAGGACCCAGGTTTGCAGTCTGCGTCATGGGGAACAACCAAGTTAAACAACCGAATAAAAAGAATTACTTCTTCCTCCTCTCTTTCTCTGGCTGCCTTCCTCTGCTTGCCTTCATTCCTGCCTGCGCTTTCCTTTTTTAAAAAAATTTCCTTGATAGAAAGCTAAATCATATCAACAGAGAAATAAAACTAGAAAAAACCAACCTCATCCTAAAATAAGAGTCAAAGACCATAGCAAATGCAGGAGTGGTTTGCAGCAGTGTCAAGGTCAGCATCACCAAGACACAGAAAGGGACCTACAGCAATTGTTAATTAGGGAACTGTGTTCAAAACAGTTGGGTTTTTGGGTCCTACTCTCTCCTTCATTTGTGCAAAACAGAAGGTGGCCATAGCATTTGCTGAGAGAGTGTGCATACGCCAGAGTGGCAAAACAGTGTACAAGAAGATACTGATCCCCAAGAGGAATGAAAAACACAGTACAGAGGATAAAATAATACCAGTCTATTAATTCAGGCTTCCACTCCAGAGATAGGATGCCATGCTGAAAATGTGTTAGGTGCGTTCATATACTATTTAACTTAATCCATCAGGACAGAGCAGAAAAGGTATTTCTGTGGTTAAATCTTTCCTACATCTACGCTGGGCAAAGTAACCAATACCTACACTATGCCACATTCCCTGCCTACCAATTAATCTCACTCGGTATAATCCATATGGGTTATAATTCATGATATGAGTTATATATAGATTATGTGGATTATGGACTCCTGGAAGGTAGTATTTTGTCTTTTTCATGCTTGTTTCCCAGAACCTCATGCTAATGTGTGCCTGTGTAAAGAAGGTGCCTGATGAAATGGACTTAACTGAACTGAATCTTAATAGCAGAGAAACTTGCCAGACTGGATGGCGGGATGAACCGTTGAGAGTTAATATTCTAATTACCTTAAAACCTGATCGAAGCGGTTCTAAGGGCGAGCCTGGCACAGGGTGCAATGGGACCATCGTTTCAAATGAACTCTCTCCTGTGGAAAGGCCAAGTCACGTCAAAGAAGGAAGAGATAGGCGGATAAACATGCTCATCTTTTCATCAAATAACTGAGGTTGATTTTTACACTTCTCTAGAGCTAATATTTATGCTCTTTGCATTTATTCAACTCGCATATCTGACCTTCCAGTAATGGAAGAAGGTCCACCACAGCTTGACCAAGAATTACAGTCTTCTCATCTTTCTGTTTCTTTTCCTTAGGTAAAACTTCAGTCATAGTTACTAGAAATATCAAAACAAAGAAAATGAGAACATGTCCAGTCCATTCACTAGATAACCAGGGTAGCAAGCAAAGCACTGTCAAATAAATTTAAGAGAAATAAACTTGAAACCCAAGAGAGGACCAATAGTGACCTCTGATAGAAAATACTGAACCACCAGAGTGACTTATTAAACTTTTTACAAGCAAGTTATCACTTGTAAAAACTATTTTACATCATAATCATGCACATACATACATATAAAAGTTACAATTATAATGAAGTTTCACATATTTATCTTTCCTATTTCAAAACCCTCAGGTATTTTCTATTCTATTGTATAAGATGTATAAGAAATTACTAATCATGGCCCTTCTCAATCAAATTTAGGAATGACTAAAATATCACAATGTGTAGTTTGAAAAGCACTATCCTAGATTTCCCCATGTTGCCTAGTACATGCTTGTAGACCTTGGAATGACATGTGCAAGGCGTGCCTAGGGTTTTGCACTGCAGCATTACTCTGCGTATTTGTCATACTGTGAAAAAATTCAAACACACAAAAAAGTAGAGATTGGTATAATGTCCCTATAACCATCACCGAGATTTAGCAATACATAAATGTTAAATACAAATGAATGTTGTCATATTTACTTCATCTTTTCTTACTTGCTAAAATACTTTCAACTACATGTCATGACATCTTACCCCTAAACAGTAAAGCAAACAAATCCAAAATATAACATTTTCCTACATAACCGCAATATCTTTATTTAGTAATTGTTATGATAAGACCTGGTCTATATTTAACATTTCTCAATTATTCCCAAATTTATTTTGTAGCTCTTTTCTTCAAACTAGGACCCAAAGACCACAGGTTGTATGTGGTTGTCATGTTTGTTGCATTTCTTTCCATTTAGAACAGTTCCTCCTCCGCAGTACAAATTTGTTGAAGACATCGGTCCCATTATAAGGAATGTCTCACTTTCTGGATTTTTCTTATCTTTTTTTCACAGTGTTTGTTTCTCAAACCCCATTTCTTATAAAATTAGGTTCATCTTCAGCATTTTGACAAAGACAATACAATGTTTGATAACATAATTGTCTACACTGTATGTTATCAAACTGACCTTAATAATTATTAAAATGGCTTCTCAGAGTAATTTTCTTTCTATTTTCTTTTTAAAGAGAACAATGAAGGAAAGGAAGGGAAAAGGCAGAAGGAAGGAAGGGAGGAAGGGAGGAAGGGAGGAAGGAAGGAAGAGACGGGAGGGAGGGAGGGAAGAAACAGCTTTATCTTGGTTTTTCACCCCTGCTCCCTGGGTCATGAATCCCAGTCCTTGGGCTTTACGCGTCAGCATGCCAGCACCTCAGCTGTCAGAGCCACAAGGGCATGTCCAGCATAATTTTATTTATTACAGAACATTTCCCTATGTGTTTAAAATCTAGTTATATTTCCTTTTATGTGCAATTTTCATATATCTTTCATAAGTTTGGTGCATTTGTCCAACAGACTCTTGGTGTTCTTCCTATTGCTCTATAGCTCTTTAAAGTGAAATTTGTCTTTTGTATAGAAACAAATTAAAAGTTGTATCCCAGTTTGTGGCTTATCTGTTACAGTTGCTTATGTAAAGATGTACTATTTTTTATGTGACTCCTTTTCTGTTTCTGAAATACTTAGAAAGTCTTCATTGCTTTCCAAGTCTTTCTCTGGAAGTTGCAAGACTTCACAGACTCGAGTCCAAAACAGATTCTGCCAGTACAGCTGTCTAGGTGGAGAGACAGATTCCTGGTGCCTCTTACTCTGCTTTCTTCCCAGAGTCCCTGTTATACAAATATTAGGTCGTATTGGCTGATGGTTAGTTTTCCTGTATCCTTGCTGATTTTCTACCTAATTCTGAAACTTGTTGCGAGGTTGTTTACATATGCAACTATAGATTTGTCTGCTCCTCCTTTTGGTTTTATCAGTTCTTGCTTCACATTTTGCAGTTGTTTCATGTGTACATATTTAGGATTGCTGTATCTTGATAGATTACCTTTTTATCATAATGAAACTGTCTCTCTTATTGTCTTTGTAAGAAATGATCTGATGCCAGTATGGCCACTTCTACATTGTTTTCATTAATGTGTGCAGGATTTATCTTTTTATATCCGTTTACTTTTTCCCTAGTTACGTATTTTGTTTCCTATAGTCAGCATATTGTTGGGTCATATTTTTTTATCCACTCTGCAATTTTTGTCTCTTCATATATTTAATGTAACTATTAAAATATTAAGGCTTGGCACACCCTGGTGGAGTAGTGATTTGGCCCGCTGTTTGGTGCTGTCCACATACATCCCAAGGTCCCGGGTTTGCATCCCAGGGGAACAACCAAGTTGAACAACTAAAATAAAAAACATCCTTCTTCCTCCTCTCTTCCTGCCTGACAGCGTCTCCTCACCTTCATCTTTTCTTTAGGAAAAAAATTAGGATTAAGTCTATTGGGATTTCTGTTTGTATTTTTTCATTTCCTTGTCTTCTTTTCTCTGTACTTCCTGTGGATTACATGAACATTTTTAAATTCCATTTTGATTTATCTATAATTCTTTTATCTCTTGGTATAATTTTTTAGTCATTGGACTAAGTACTGCATATATATATATATATATATATTATTACAGTCTACTGGCATTATCATTTGGCTAGCTTACGTATAGAAACGTAACCTCCCTTTACATTCTTTCCACCTCCTTTGTTTATAGTGCCTGAAATAATTTCTCACTATTATGTTTAGAACCGCATCAGATACTTGTACTTTATTTCAACTGTCAAACACAATTAAGAAAACTCAAGAAGAAAAGCTCACTTTATCCAAATTTTTGCTTATGTTTTTTCTTCATTCATGATGTACCTCAGTTCTTTCCCTTCCTGTTTAGAGAACTTTCGTCAATCATTCTTTTAGGGTAGGTCTACCGGTGACAGTCTCTGAGATCTGTTTCTGTTGTCTTTCGTTTTTTTCATTTGCTCCAGTATGTTTGAAATTGCTTGATGGAGCATTTTTTATCTTAGCTTCTTTAAAATCTGTCTGATAATTTTAATTCTCTTTCATCTGAGGCCATCTTGATTTCTCCATATCTTTTCTCTGGGTACTGGATTCTGGGTGGACAGATCTTTTATTCTTTTTCTTTTTTTTTACGGAAAGGTACAGGCAGAATTGAAGGCAAGTAGGCAGGGAGGCAGGGAAAAGAGGAGAAAACAGCATTTTATTTTTTTACTTGTTTTCATTGGTTACTTTCCCCTGGATCTGAAACTCGACCCCATGGATATGTGACCTGCGCTCCTTCAGAGGCGATTGTCTTAACAGCTGCTCACCAGGGTGCACCATGTCTTTTATCATTATAAAAATGTGCCGTTTCTTGTAAGACTACGCGGTTTCTGGTGAGAAATTGATACTATTCTAATTGTTTGCCCTTGATTGTTATTTTTTTCCCTATGTTTCTCAGCATGGATTTCTTTGGGTTTATCCTGTTTGGAGCTCGCTCAGTTTCTTGAGTCTATAAATTTATGTTTTTGTTTCGAGTTTTCAGGCACTATTTCTTGGAATATTTTTCCAGACCCACCCTGTCTTCTCTCCTAAGACTGACGACTCTAACACTAGATTTTCTAGTCTTAGTCCCACAGGCTACTGAGATTTTTTTTCATGTATTTCCTTTATATTATTCAGAATGGGTAATTTTTATTGTTGCATATTCCAGGTCTCTGATTCTTCCCTCTGTCTCGTTTATTCTGCTAGAGTCCATTCACTGAGATTTTCATAGCAGTTATTATATCTTTTCAGTTCTAAAACTTCTATTGCGTTCATCTTTATACTTTCTACGTCAGAGTTCTTATGTTTTTCTGCTGAGCCTTTCCTTTCTTTAATTTGTTACAGGTCTGCAGATGCTGAGGCTTTTTTATTTTGGCTTCTTTAAAATCCTGTCTAACAATATTAACATCTGTCATCTTAGTGTTGGCATGTACTGATTTGTCTTTCAAACTTCAGTTTGAGATCTTCTGGTTCTTGGTATGCTAAGTGATTTTCAAGCGAAATCTGGGCTTTACATGTTATGAAACTGGATCTTACTTAAACCTTCACTTTTAGCTGACTTTTTTTTCTGGCTACAGCTCCAGCAGAGGAAAGGGGCACTACTCATTCTTGCCAGGTAAAGGTCAAGTCCTACGTTCTCTCACTCAGCCTCCATTGATACCTGAGAATTGTTGAGGGGGAATAGGAGCTCTGGTTCCTTACCTGTTCTCCACTGATACCATAGTGGGTGTAGATTCATTACCACCAGGTGACACTGAAAGTCTTGACCCTTCTCTGACAAACAGTGGGAAGCAGATAGCTTTTTACGGCTCATGTGATCCCCACTAACACATATAGTGAGAGAGGGGCCTTATTAGCAAGAGACATAAAAGTCCTGACTCCCTACTTGGTCTTCTCTGACTCCACCCAACTAGAGTAGTGGGGCACCTAGTTTCAGCTTTGTTGAGAGTGGATCAGCCTGGATTTGGGTGTAGAGGCACCTTTTATTTTCTCTGGTGTTTGGCTAACAGTTATGATCTAAAAGTTTTCTGTCTTACTAGCCTCTTTCCTGGCTTTCGCTTTGTTAGAGATAAAACACTTTTGTTGAACTTTCATTTTTGAAGGAGTATGCACCAGTTTCCAGCTAAATAACTTTTTCAGCATCAGATCTTAGGTTATCTAAGGCAAGAAGAAAAAGCCAGGGAACTCACCTGTGTCAATCCTCGGAGAGGTTTCTTCTCTCCACACTTTAGAGTCGTTCGTTTTATATATGATGCCCAGGGTTTGCAGTTGCATTTAGTGAAAGGAATAGGGAAAAGTGTATCTACTCCATTTTCTTGAAGGCAAAATTCTGTTTTAAGTTCTTTTTCATCGCTAATAACTTCACTTAAGATTACAAATGTATCCCTAAGTATTACTTTATCTCACAAGTTTATATTTTTGGTGTTTTAGTGTTAATCAACTCTAAAGGCTTTGTAGTTTTTATTTTAATATCTTCTTGGTTCCAAGAGTTATTCATAAGTCAGTTGTTTTTTTAACTTTCAAATGGATTCTCTTTTTGTCCTCTTTTTGCTAATTCATTTCTTGGTTTATAGGCTATCGATTCTTGATATACAGTAGAACTTCTTTTATGGCCCAGTGTGTGGCCAATTTTTACTATATAAATGTTTTCATGTTTTAAGAAAATATGCTATTTAATGATTGGAATAAGTCTATGATTGCTTAAGACTTTTTTTCTCCTACCTAGGGTATAGACAAATGATGGTGAGTACATTTTTTCTCTTGTTCATTGTTTTTGAGAATTGTGGCTGGTGGTAAGGAAGGTGATCTAAGTCCCCACAGGCCCTCTGCAGCAGTCCAAGGTCTTCGTTCTTAGAACAGCATTAGTACCAAAGGCCCTAGCTTTTGGAGTACTGCGCTCTCCCCACCCCTTCTCTCTCCCCCACTACTATACACATCCCAATGGCAGCTGGTCAAAATTTCCAAGTTTCACTTTGTGCTTTGCTTCTGGAACAAAAGGTTTGCCCAGTCTTTCTCATGAGTTGCTACATGTTTAAAAGAATGTTCCAGTTCTGCCCTTCCTATATAACACACTAGGGAAGAAGGCAATCAGGAAAGTCCTCTTATTTGGGGTGACAGAGGAACTCAGACCAATGAAGAGAGAGGTAAAAGGGAGTGGTCAAAGAATATGGGTCAAATGGATGTTTCCATCACATCCCATCAAGATCAGAGCTAGGAATCATTGTTCTGAAGCACTGTGTCCCAGGAGTCAACTGAGACTTTGTTCCAAGGAGAAGTTTCACAGGCTTTTCCTCTGGCAATTATAAATTGATCTGGGGGGCAAGAAATGATCTGGGGGGCGAGAAACTGAAGATAATTTTCTCCCAGCACCTCTGATGACTCTTATGGGGAAAAACAGGTTTGGAAAGCATTGTTCTCGAATTGGTCTAGCATTAATCTAGCATAGAGTAATGTATAGATTATCAGGCCCCTTTCTGGGTTTGGGATCTTTGAATCTTGGTTTTTGGTAGGCACCCAGATTTGCCACTAAAAACACATCATAAAGAAAAGACAGTGTGGATTAAAAGAAACAAAAAGCCTTATACTACTACATAAGTGCAGGAACAAAGTATACAGGGGTAATACTGCATAGTTAGAATCAGTTGTGAAGTGTAGATATAGAAAACATGTATTCATATATCCATTCATTTACTTAACACATATTTTGAGCCCTTTTATGTCTCAATATGTCAAGGCACTAAAAATTCTGAAAATTAAGATACAACCCTGATTTCAAGACAACAAAGAACTGCTATGTAGTATGGAAAGTATATGGAAGTACAGTTAGGATAGCTCGGTAAAATGCCCAATTAAATATTAACTTCGGATAAACAATGAATTATTATTGAGTATAAGTGTGATTTTGTTTTCTTTACCTTCAATTTTTCTAAATCTGGCAATCCTAAATACATAAATGCAAAGGAAAAGCAACCAATTAAACTTTGGGAATAAGGACCTCAAAGCTGTTATAGCAGGTCTTGGATACTAACTGATTAAAATTAGTAGCCCATGGTGATTACTGTCAGAAGTAGGTTGAACTCAGAAGTATACGGCATTATTCCTACATTAAGAAGGTAAAATATATTCAGTTGTCCCAAAAGCTACTAAATACTTAAGAATCTCCTCACAACACACCCATATGATTAATACAAGAATGACAAGGACTTAGAATCACAAGGACTTACAGAACACAGGCTTGTGAGCGAGCTCATATAAAGTGATTCCTCCTTCAGGATTGAATTCAAAACTGCTAGTGAAGTTGTATTTTGCAGTTCCTTCTGGAGAAACAGTAGTTTTTGCAGAGTCTCCCAGAACCACATTGTTGAATTCTGCACGAATAAAGGTAACTGGAGTATCACCTTTAAAACCTTTCTGTGGACAGAAACATACCCCTTTACAATTATACTTAGAGAATTTTCCTATACATCCGGCAACCCGTTTTGACTTGAACTAAATAGCATTTTCCAAACAAGTTATATCACAAATACAAAAGGGGTAGATAGAAAGTCATTAAACAAATAGTTATAAACACAACATTCTATTTAAATGCCATTATGCTGAGGTTTTGAAAAAATAGTTTGATTATAAAGTATGTTGTGGAAATTTGAAAAAGTGAGAAAATCAAACAGGAAAAGAAATCACTTGCAATCTCATTTTAATATACAGGCACTATTAATACTTTAGAATGCATGTCCTGCGCACAACCTTGTGGTTCAGGCAACTGAGACACTGGCAATCCGACCATGTGTTAAAGCCCAAGTATCTGAGTTCGTGACCCGGACAGTGGTGAAAAAAACAAATAAACACTAAATAAATAAAGATACTTCCTCCTTCTCCCTTCCTTCCTCAAATGTTTCTTCATTCCTCTCCCTTTCTTTTTAAAAACATATATTTTCTAGCATTTTTCTGTGACTATATGTATATGTGTGTATATTAATTGTATTTGTTTTTTAAGAGGAAAGAAATAGGCAGGAATGAAAGCAAGAAGGTAGGCAAACAGAGAGAGACATTTTTATTCATTTAGTTAGTTGTTCATTTTGTTTTTTCCCACTACTCCTCGGTCATGAACCCAAATCGCTTGGACTTTATGTGGACTATACCACAGTAGGCACAGACTTAACACCTGAGTCACCAGGGTGTGTAGTGTGTGTACATTTCTATATATTTTCATATATACCTTTTAAAAAGTTGATATCATTTATTAATCCTGTTTTAGAATGAACTTTTTTTGACTTAATATTGAATACCTTGCCATTTTATTATTCTTTTACTTTTTAATTGTTACTTTATAATTTCATTATTTAAATAGTAGTTTCATGATTGAAATTCATCAAACAAAATTAATCACAAGAAAAACTGGAAGAATTCAGATCCTTTTTAGGAGAAAGTAATTGCTGACTAAGAAAACTAAAACCACTTCTTGTTTATACCACTGTTAAATTTAGTATTTAAATGATCAGATATTTTACTTACACAATAATGTGACTTGCTGACTATATACTAACAATGAGGAACGCTAAGGAGAAAGTGCTATTGCTACGTAAGACCAGCAGGTTTGGTGGTAAAGGATAATGCAAAACTCCATTCCTGCTGTTGCTGCCCCTAGCACATCTTCCCCTCCACCAAATGGTACATGTTTGGCAGGGAGACCTGAGCCCAAAGGCTAACATACTTCCAAAAAGAATAAATAAACTAGGAATTTCTCAGATTTCCAAAAATAACATTACCAAGTCATATCCGTCTGTCACAGTGATCTGGACAGGTCTGCCTGTTGATGATGACTGCTCCATATCAGTACTTAGGCAAAATCCCTCTAGTCTTCTTTAGTCTCTGCAAATAGAATGAATGAGCCTATCCCCTCATGGACCACAGGTGTACAAGTACGCACATTCCATTATAGTCAACACCTGGGGAGAACCAGCATTGTTTGGTGCATTTTTCAGCCTTTGCTGCTTAGACAGGCAGTGCTTTCCGGAGCTGGTCACAAGATGATCCCACTAGTTAATGCTAAAAAAAAACTTATACATGTGATTAGCCCATTAAGCACAATTTATCACAAGACAATATGAGTAGGAACGTAAGCCTCTCACCCAAACTCCCATTCCTAACCTCCTTCATAGTGTTTTTGGTAGTTGTTTGTGTTTGCTTTGATGGGCAAAGTTCCCCTTGAAGGTTATTTAATCTCTGTTTCACAAAAATATATTCTGAGAACAGGAAAGAAGTGGCTACATAAAATAATGAGTCCCCAGGAAAAAGTGCTGATATAGGTCTTATTTAGTCAAAAATATTTCCTATTTTACAAACTAAGTGCAGAATTTCAAAAATAAATTGGAAAAAAATATATATATATAGTTAAGTGTTCTGACTCAGTTCAAAGTGGAACTTAATGCAATTCAAATGTTTACTTCAAACATGGGGTGCAAAGTGTGTCTAGTAGGCCTAGTGTACAGAAAAGGAACTAACTTGCTGTCCTCAACTATAATTATTGTCTCCTCCCAGCTACTCTTTCATTTTTCCAATCACATAAAAGTTTTAGATCACTTGTTCAACACCATGTCTCCAGGTTCATTCAGGGCCTTTGTGGCCCTGACAACTTTCTTATAACATTTACATTTGAAATGACCTTTTGCATCAGTTCCCTTCCAATAATACCCTAAGAATTAGGTCTTTACTAACCTGACCCTGGGCAAATGCCTAATTTTCTGAGCCTCAATTTTGCCTTCTGTAAAACAGGTAACTCGCTATGGGTTTCACGTTTGTTATTATTCACTACAACAGTAAAACTGCTTTACCTATGAAGCACTGCACAAATGGCAATATTAATTTGTACTGCTTTACCTGAATGCTCGATAACTCGATTACTCCCTTTAAAGACAATCTGTCATTCATAGATACATGTCCTGAGTGCCCGACCAGGCCTTATCAAGAGACATTCGTGGCGTTATTTGTTCGAGAATGAATGCAAGAAACCTGGTTAATTAGAAGTGGAGGTCTCCCACTCAGCATGGGGCTCCTATTACCCCAAGAAGGCAAAGCAGTTGTCATCTGCTCAGAGGAGGTGCCGGGAAGGGAATTAGAAACGGGCTGGATGAAGGAGACCAGTCGTGAGAACAGAGGCGCAATCTTTCTGCGCCAAGCGGCAGCTAGGAGCTGCTAGGAGGCTGCTAAGAGCCGCTACGCAGAGAGGCTGGGTGGTGTTTAGGTGTGTTCCGGGGTGAGGCGCGTAGGATGCGCTGTGTGTGTCAACCTGGCAGTAGCGGAGGAAGCAGAGACCGAGGTAACTGAGTGTGGCTACAGGCCCGGGGTGCGGAAGCCAGCAAGAAAGGGTTTTCTGAGAAACGATAACCGTCTTACCTCAGCGAGTCCGGTAAGCGTTTTTGCGCAACTATAGCAACCAACTACCTCTCGCGAGAACTTACGTACCGCTCTACACAAGTTGATCCCAGACTCGCGATAAAACGTCTTCAGGGCGGGAGACGAGGAGTGGGTCGCAACGTGTTTCTGCGACTGCGCGGAGGGAGCCCTGCACGGGCAGGGGCGTGGCCAGGGATGCTCCGGCTTCCGCAGGTGCCGTTTTCCCTCGGCGGGAGTCCTGGCTAAATGCAAAGCTTTCCGATTTAATTTTCCACCTTTTTTCTTTCAATATCCCTCTGTACACAGGAGGAGAAAAACCAAAGCGAACTTTATTTGAAGAAAAAGTAAAAACTTTAAAAAAACGGTTTTTATAAAGAGGTCTTTCTTCGGTGAAAAAAAATTCAGGTAAGGCAATCTTTAAAAATTGAGCCTGACACACAGTGAGTGTTGCCTTTAGTGCTTAATGTTTATACAATAAACAGACGAAGTATATGATATGAATGCAAAATTTTAATACATTTGAAATTCAGCATGTGTAATGTTGGAATAGCAAAAACCTGAAAACAATCAAATCACTCTGTGGGAGGATGAATAAACTGGTAGTCACAAAATAGCATATTACAAAGCAGACAAAAATGAACTATACCGTTCATAGTATCTTAGTAAATATTTTAAAATGTTACATTAAGAATGACCTTTTAAGGGACTTAAGATTGGTGGAATCTGACAGTTTTGAGCATCAAAATACACAATGATGAAAATGATTTATAATTCCTTGAATAAAAAAGGAATATACAAATTCACATTGATATAAATGGAGAAAAAGAAAGCTTTTTCTAACAGTATATTGCCAGCCCAGTAACGGAGGGAAAATAATGGCAATGAAGAATTACTATTTGGCACCCACTGTAGAGGTGGATGATTCAGGGAGGAATCTTCAATAGATTTAATAAATTTGGTAAGTGGAAGTTCAATGAGGCATGATTTTGGAAGTATTTATGAAGGAGAAAAGGATAAATTGAAACAATGATCAGATGATCAAGGTTAACTTTCCCAGTTTTGGGAGGAATCTACTTGAGTACCTCCTGATAAGATACACTGAGGAAGGCAAAGTGTCATGTCATATTCCTACCATCAGAGAGACCCAAATTATAGGCCATCCTATAGAGAAACTAACACCAGTTCTCTTTAAAAACTGTCAAGGACATGAGACTTGGAAATACTAGATTAAAAGTTTGAAGGTACATGAAAACTAACTGCAATACATATTCCTGTAAAGCACTTTGGGCCAGAAAGGAAAAGATATTGTTGGGGAGTGGGTGAAATATGAATGGGCTCAGAGGATTGGATAGTAGTGTTGTACTGATATTAATTCCTGATGTAGAAGGTCATCCTTGTTTGAAGGAAAATACACACTATAGTGCTTAGGAGTGTTAGGACATTCTGTCTGCTATCTCAATTCTCAGAAAGTCCAGGAAAAGTGAAAACAAGGGATGCATGTACACACACGTACACAGAGTGAACATCAAAGCAATAAAATGTTGAGACTCTGGGGGAGAAGGAGGTGGGAATTCTTTGCACTGTTTTGACAACTGTATAAATGTAAATGATGGAACTGTTTGGCAGATCAAAAAGTTATAGATACTATGATTCATCAGTAACACTTCTGGTTTGATAGCCAAGAAAACTGAGAACATGTGTCCACACCAAAGAATTGTACATGAATATTTATAGCAGTATTATTCATAAATCACAAGATTAAAACCATCCAAATGTCCATTAGGGCAAACAAAATGTACATTCATTTAATGGAATATTCAGCCAGAAAACAGTAAAGTACTGATTTGTGCTACAATAAAGATGAACTTTAAAAACATCACGCTATTTGGAAGCCAGGCACAAAAAGCCACTCTTGTTAGCAAATGACAATCCCAAAATGGAGGTGCTATACTAAACCCAACAATTCTTAATCCCTAACCTAAATTTGATTTCAATCTTTCCCAGGATTTAACTGATCAGTATGGAATTTTCTGTTGAGCATCAGTCAAGTAACTTTTTCCTTTCCCCAAAGGAAGATGAGATAATCTACCACAAGACTTTTTTCCCATTCCCCATAGTTTGATTACCTAAGCCTGAAATAATTCCCTCTTCCCTTTTCTTGCCCTTTTTCTGCCTATAAAAACCTTTCGTTGTGTATAGCTTTTTGGAGCTCTCTTGTACTTGCTAGATGAGACGTGGCTTAATTCATGAATTTTTTAATAAAGATAGATGTTTAAAATTAACTCATTTGGATAAACTCAAAAGTTTAACATGAAAAACTTCAAATAGGCAAATCCATAGAGAGGTAAGTAAATTACTGCCATGGGTTAGGAGGAGGAAAGAATGAAGAGTAACTGCTGATGGGTATACTTTCTAATGAAAATGTTCAAAAATTGGTTGTGATGGTTGTACACATTTGTGAATATGCTAAAAAAGAACCCTAATGAACTGTACACTTTAAAAACGTGAATGGTATAATATACGAATTATCTTTTCTTTTTCCTAACCCCTAGCCCCAGGTCTCGAACTAGGATCCATGTCCTTTACATGACCTGCATCTTAGCCACCTGAGCCACAGAAGTGTACCTGTTGTTTTAAGTTTACAAATATATTGCTTTTCTTTTGTCTTCATATCCCACTCCCCCTCATCTTTACCAAATCTCATCACTTGTTTTTTCAAAACCTAGATCAAAACTTTTTCAGTGAAACTCCTTAAAAGTAATTACATCTATCTTAACTCATTATCCTTTCACCATGTATCTTGTTTTTGCCTCATACTACAATTATGCCTAGGTCTATTTAATTGTTAAGATTATGTCTTATATCTCCTTGTACACTCCTCAGTACTTCCACACAAGAAATATTCATTTAATTATAATTGATATTTACTATTCTTCCCCTCATTTTTTAATACAATTACCCAAATTTAAATATCTGCTTTGTGTTAGGAGGTTCAATACAGCAATAGGTTCATATCCTCAGAAGAAATTATAATGCACCATATATATATATATATATATATATATATTCTTTTTTAAAAAAAAAAAAAAAGAGGAAAGGTGCAGGTAGGAATGAAGGCCAGTAGGCAGGCAGGAAGAGAGAGGAGGAAGAAACATTGTATTTAGTTGTTCATCCTGGTTGACCCCCACAAACAACCGCCCGCTGCGCCCGGGGGCACAAACCCAGGTCCTTGGTATGTATGTGGACTGCACTCAGCCAGAAGCAAGGGAACCCAGCTGCTACTCCACTAGGGCGAGTCTCTAGGGAATTTTAGTAGACAAAAGATCAATGTGTTATACGCACGTAGACATTTAATCTTTTTTAAAGTTGCTACAGTCTATATTAGTCTATTTTCTGTGTGGAAAGTTTATCATTTATGAATATAAGATACTGATTCATGTAAAATACAAGCTACGCGTCTAGATCAAAAGCTAAAAGAATTGTTTAAATACAATTTACTTAACACATACTATCAATTGTAACTGTCCAATGGACCTAGTAGGGCTTTGCAAGGCAGTTTTCAGCAAGCTTTTAAAAAATTCAGTATTATTACACAGAATAGAGGTGCTTGTGATTTTATTCAATTTAGTATTCTGACTAAAGAGGAATGAAAATTATGCTTTACAAACACTGCATTATTACTATATCATTGTGATATGGCTTTACATTGATTATATATAGAGAAAAAAGTAACATTGGAATTAAGGCAATAACCACATGTGCAAACAAAGCACAATACCCTGACACAGTCCTTTAGTAAAAAGCTCTTGGTTAGGTGATAGTTGATATTGCTGCATGCAGGTCAGCCATTGCTTTGAATGGCTTGATTCATATAAAAAACCCTTCTACTGACCCACAATGGCCAGAAGCAGCTTTCGGTAATCTCCACTTGTGTCGCCTGCAATCATTGTGCCCAGGGTCTTCTGATACATCTGACTGAACATCTGTTTTATTTGTACCAGATCAATCTGCATTCAAGAGATGATATTTTTGACGTTAGAAGAAAGCTATCTAAAGAAAACTTATTAGAATTATTCTTTAATAGCAAAAAGGATCCTAATTATAATCAGAGAAGAAAACATCGAGTACCTGACATTTCATAGCCAGTGCTCATCCCAGTGCTAGCATCACCCAATGAAGATGATGCACTGTTTAGAAAGATACCTAGGAAAAGGTGGTACTAGTTTGTCTGTTATCCCAAAAATATCAGTCACTGGAAAACCATTTGATAGAATTATTAAAAAAACAGCACCACCAGAATATAAACAGTGCAGCCACTGTGGTAAACAATATGGTGATTTCCAAAAGAAAAAAGCAAAATAAAAAGGAAAAATAATACAATTATCAGGACATAACAATTCCATCTGAGTATATACATAAAGGTGAATGCCTGGACTCAAATAATATGTATCCCCACATTCATAGCTGCAGTGTTCACACTAGACAAAAGTTGGAAGCAACCAAAGTGTTCAGTGAGGGATGAATGGATAAACAAAAGGTTGTGTAGCCATACAATGGGATATTCATACTTAAAAAGGCAGGTGTGTGTATATATATATATATATGTATATATATATATGTATATATATATATATATATATATATATGCTCTGATATATGCTAACACCGACAAGCCTTGAAGATGTTATGCTAAGTTAAAGAAGCCAGTCACAAAAAGACAAATATTGTATGATCCCACTTATAAGAGATACCTAGAGCAGTCAAATACATAGGGACAGAAAGTAGAATGGTAGTTGCCAGGGTTGGGCAGAGAGGATAACAGTGATTTTGGTTTAATGAGTCTGGGTCTTCAGTTTTGCAGGTGAAAAGGTTTTAGTGGTCATGGCTGCACAACAGTGCTCACCTGCTTCATGTTACTGGACTGTATCCTTAAACGAGGGAGTTTTATACATGTTACAATTTTAAAAAGATCCTGCTTAGAAAATTTAGATCTAAGAACACACAAAAAGTTCTTTTTAAACACCATGCTGTTTGTTTTTGTAAAAATGATTTACCTCTGTCATATAATTTCATAATGTGTATTTTCTTCCAATTTAAAAAGTATCAAAAAAGTCAAAGAAAGGAAGATATTTGAGCATATATGCAGGTAAAGGGATAAAGATGATTTAAAAATTATTGTATAAATGGTAAAGTATGCTAAATTTTTAAGAAATTTTATATACAGCAGGATTCATCTGCAAAATGTAAACCAAAAGATAAATACCTTCCAGCTTGTCATAAACCAGTATACTCCACAGACTTCCTCAAGGAGGATTATCTCTTGGCACTGGGGTTCACTAAGGTACCATGGCCTGTTTCACTAAAGTAAATCTCCCTCATGCATGAGAGAAGCGAATGCTGTGATTCATACAATCTCTACCAGCAGTGATGAAGAGAGCCCTTTTTTAACATCATTCCTGAAGGACTGACAACCAACTTTTTAAGAAGGCATCATTCAAAATCAAGTAAGATCAAACAAAAAGGGGAATTCTCACCTCACTTCGAGTTACCACAATCCTGACTAATGTGGAGTCATCTGTGCCGGCACCTTTCATTGAATAGTAGAGCCTCTCAGCGAAGAAGGCAGAGCGGTTCAGGGCACACTGCACTGCAAGTTAACAGATGTTTCAGACATGGAATCGTGACTTGACAAGTATGTCCACTCTCCACCTTAATTTATCACTTCTAGTCTGCTTTTGATCATTTTTCTGTGTTGTCATCTCAGAAATCTGAGTTGAGCTGAAGTTCTTCCCTTGTGATCTATTCTCAGTATTTACCTCATTTTCTAGCTGTTATCAGACAGGCTACCTTCAATTCTAGAATATTTTCCTTCTGGCCAAAAAATATCATTTTCTCTCCATAGATGGCAATAACTTAGATTCTTTACATTTTTTCCCCTTTAAAAAAGTGATAAAAATCTGAAGCAACTGTGGCCAGTGATCATTTCCTTAAAAAGAATAATGGCTACAATCTGAAAATTCTAGGAGTCAAATATATTTTTGACAGAGAAGATATGAAATACACTTCAACAGAAAACAGATTTGAGCAAAGATCTGATAATAATACTCAGAAATCTGACACATTTCTCTTAGGAAAATTAACTTAGCAAAATCCCTTATTGCAGATGGTAGAGATATACTAGAAACTGTATCTTATTATTTAGTTACAATTAGTAAGGTAATATTTGTAAGACTGGGAATTGTTAACTCCAATGTGTTACTAGTACTCTAGTCAGATATTCTCCACAAGAATGAAACTTCCATTTCATTAGACATCTGAATCTCAGAATACCAGAAATAGGTTTTTATTTCAAAAGGAAAAAGGATCTCACTGGGCTGAGTACTTGAAAGGTGTTTTGGGAGTGTAGGGGACTCCAAATGACACCTTGTGTGGTGGCACTCAGGACTTTTCCATTCATTTTAATGGAAATGCCTCAATCTAGTGCTTAATTCTTACAGTCCTTAAGAAGGGCATATAGAATAAAGAACAAATCACTTAAAAACATCACAATTTGCTCATACTATTAATCATTCATAGAAAATTGTATGTAAAAAATATGGAATTGGCTCAGTTTATACCAAGGAGTTTATATTCAAGGAAGGTTATATTAATTACCACTAGATGAAAACTATCACTCAAAGCCTCACACATTTCCAAACAGAGCACAAAACACAAGAGTAGCTTACAGATCGTCTTCAAACCGCTTTCAACATTTCCAGAAAACTCACGGCCAATACTGCTTAACAAATCTCGATTAGCCATCTGGGAAAAAAAAAAGATAGGGGTTAAAGTATTTGTACACATTAAAATGAAGTCAGATCTTCAGAAGGAAAGCTCATACCCTGGAATAAGCCTCCATGGTAGCTTTCAGTTGAGGGAAGCTTCTTGTGGCAAGAATCATGTTAAAGCAAGATTCGTCTGTCCCTAGTCTCCCTTCACCAGCTTGATACAGACGCTGAGCATCTTCCTGAGCCAACTGGTGGTTGACATTCTGGTTCTCATCACGATTTCCCTGCAAAAGAGGATGGCAGGAATTGGAAGAAAATGATACATGTTCTATAATTTTTTCCCAATTGAGTCCCTTTAAGGAACAATTTAGTAAAGATGGAGACAAAAAGTTGTTGCATGTACCTTTCATTTCCAAGGAAACAAACTAATATAGTTCCTACTGTGATCACACTGCTGGCTTTAGTTTATAATATATGACCGTGGTATAAGGAGGATATGTTGAAAGAGGTTTTCAGGGCTTTGAGAGCTAAAATAAGCCAGAAAAAGGGCATGCCCTGGTGTCTAGTACATAAATCTACAACCCCTGGCCGGCACAAACCATACATCCCAAGAATAGGGTTCATGTTCAGAGGCCAGGAAGGGTTAGGGTCGTGCGTGAATAACCAAGATGAACAACTAAATAAAAATAAAATACTTCTTCCTTTCTCTTCTTACCTTCATCTTTCCTTAAAAACAAAACAAATGTGTGGTGTGTGTGTGTACCATAAAGAAAAATAACTCTACTAAGAGATATAAACTACCACTCAAATGAAGAAAGTATAATTCTCCTTAGCTGAGATTTAAGATCATTATGCATTATACTGAGTTCCACTTTGTAATCATTCATGCATCTTAAAAGGTCTAAAGCACTTGTTTTGTGGCAGGCTGTAATTAGGCTTCTCAAAGAAAAGAACCAATAAGATATGCTAGGTGGTAGGGAGTCAAGAAATTCAAGACCCTACCCTCAAGGAATTTAAGTCAAAGGAGCATATAAGCATATAAGAGAGAGGCTTCATGAACTTCATCCAAAAATAATCTACAGATATTATGAATACATACATACATAAAAATGACCCAGAAGTTTTTTAGAAGCTACAATAACTCAAATTCTGCTAGACTGTGTCGGTTTGTACCAAGTCTCCCTAAGATAGTGGGGAAGGAAGGTGAGAGGGAGACAGAACGCTCTCAAGACTGCCATGGCCTGAATCAGAGTAAAGCTGAGACAGGCAAAAATAGAAACACAAATTCGAAAGAAGGAAAGGCTGCCCTCTAGTATCTCAGTGTCTAAGGAACAAAAAGAGAAGGGTTCCTTAAAGGTGGGAAACATTGTTCTGAAGAGTACTAGGTACAGGAAATATTTAGAAGTATATTCTAAATTGGGCAACTGAACAGAGCTCAGGAAAAGGTGCCCGGGAAAAACTTCCTAGATGATTGGATCCAAAAGCACAATACAATCCCATTTTCCAAGGAAACCATTGATCTGCTCACTCCCTGAAAGAGGTCCCTTTCCTTAGTAGAATGGATGAGCCTTGAGCCTTTCATAAAGAGACAGTTAGGCTGCACCCTAGTGGCTCTGGCACTAAGCCGGCAACTGGGTTATGAACCATATAAAGCCCAAGGATCTGTGTTTTCAACTGAGGGCTGGAGGGGGGGGAACAATGCAAAAGAAACAGTAAAAGTGCTTCCTCCTCCTCTTCCTTCCTTAAAAATGCTTCTTTTGATGTGAAGCAACCAGTGTGAACAACTAAATAAAAATAAAGATGCTTCTTTCATCTCTCTCTCCCTGCCTGCCTCCTACTCATCCTCA
Organism: Solenodon paradoxus; assembly: GCA_004363575.1. NCBI lineage: Eukaryota > Metazoa > Chordata > Mammalia > Eulipotyphla > Solenodontidae > Solenodon > Solenodon paradoxus. Next base: position 403,085 of record RJWH01000213.1, on the reverse strand, counting down.
TTCCTGCCTGTACCTTTCCTTTAAAAAAAAACACTTAGTACCTCAGGTAAATTCTATACATTTAAAAAATATAATTTACCTGAAGGAACACTGCATCGTGATATTAAATGGGCTTTAAGTGTGCATCATCAGTCTTAATAAATCATGTTAGCATTCTTCTTGGTCTTTTTAAATACTAACCTATTCTTCCCTGCCCTGTTACTCTGTTGCAGGCAAATTCAATTTCCTTCCACCAGTTTGCTTTCTTTTCTCATTTCCACATCCGCTGACTTTGGCACACTGTCTTTTCTGTAATTCTCTCCCTGTGCTCTGAAAAGCGTCTCCTCTATTTTAGGTCCCTTGGCACGTTCAACCGTGTACTAGCAGGACAGCCACTGACTCCTGACACTGAATCAGTGTGCACGACTTTGGAGTCATCTCTTTCAAATACCCTCATCTCATATCTGAATACCCTATTCTGAATACCCATTCTGAATTGCTTTTTTTTTTTTAATCACTTCTCCAGTACTACTAGGGAATCAGAAAAAGAAAGATATACCAGAAATATTTTTCTACATTTCTGACTCTCCTCACACAGTTCTCACGTCCTCCTCAAGCACTTCCACAGCAGTCCTGAATATCTCAGTGGATGTTGTAACATAATTGACAGTATAGTACTAAGCTTCAAATTACACATTCATCCCCATCAACACATATAACCTCAAGTTGATTTCTGAGTCCACTGAACATTAAAGAGTTTAATTTCTGCCAGATGTGTAGAAATAAATCTCAACCATGACAATAAAGAAATTTGTACATTGGATTCTATGCTGTCCTTATTAAAGATGGCAGGATTCCAAGGGGCTAAATATTAAAAGAAATAACGAATGCTCACTGGTAACAGGCGGTAAAGAATAATCCCTTCACCAACACACAATCATTCGTGCTATACTCACCTGGCACATGGACACAAGTAAACGTTCAAAATGCCCTGATGTATCAGACCTAATGTCCTTTTCAAGGTCTTGTCCAAATTCTGATTGATAACATCTGACAATTTCTCGGATTTCCTGATTTGTTCTTGTGCACAAAATTTCAATTAATACACGTTCCTGAGTTCCTACTCCCTATATAAAATGAAGAAAGAATTACAGAATAGTAACTGAGAGAATTATATATATTTAAAAAATCCCTCTATGTAATCAAATCGTACTGTTCCATAAAATATTTCTTTGGTCTTCAGACCTGAAAACCTCTATATATTCATATGATATAAAATGCTGATTTAGTTGGCAATGTAAATTCAGAACTGCATCACTTGTGGTCTCTGCATATAAAATATTCTAAGTTAATGACATATAGTACCTTCATTGCATTGCGTAAACTCCAGGCATCATAATACGTGGGTGGCATGAACAAGGCAAGTATCAGTTCTTCCATATTTCCACTTAACTCTGATTTGAGATCTTTGATTAAATCCTGCATAATTACAAATACAAACTAAGAATACCTACTATGCAAATTTTATTGCTTAAATTTTTAAAAGTAAACAGAAAAATGCAATAAAAATATTTTATGAAAACCTAAATTTCAAATCTAAATATTACATACTAGGAAATAAGTGTAACACACACACACACACACACACACATATATTTAAAGTTTGTTATACCCAAGAAGGCATATATCATTTAGTCTATCAATAAACATTTAATAATAAATTCTTACTCAGTTCCACTACTGTATCAGGCACAAAGATGAGTGATACATGAAGTAAAATAATTCAATTAGCAAAATGATAAACAGATATTTACTTAGTATAAGAAACATCTAAAGAAAAAAAGAAAGAAAGAAAAGGTGTGTCCTGGTGAAGAAGGGGTTGGGTGCAGTTCACATACTACCCAAGAACCTGGGCTTGTGTTCCAGGGCCAGGAACAACCAAGATGAACAACTAAATGAAAATAAAATGGTTCTTCCTCCCCTCTCTTCCTGCCCGTACCTTTTCCTTTAAAAAAAAAAAAAAGAAAAGAAAAGATGCTGTTTTTGTTTTATGAGGAATAGAACTCACTGTGTTCTCTGGAAAAATAAGATAAACAAACATCTGAAAGGAAATAATATGAGGCAGCCTATACTTCAGCACCAGATGAATAAAGTAGCACAAAATAAGTAACAAAAAACGTTGAAACAGGAAAAGTTAAAGTAGACTAAGACAGTATCCAACTAGCTTGACTCCTGTTCTACCAGCAACTATTTGTTTTCCCTCCTGAAAAAAACGTCAATAACAAGAATAACAAAAACATACCTTGCCGTACATGGTCTTAAAAGCTGCTTTAATTTTTTGCCTTTGATCATTGGAACGATTGGCCACAACATCCACAATTGCCTGCTCGTCAGTCCCTGGAAGGACCATACTTGTTTGAGTAAGAACGATGGCTGTGCTGTATGCCCTTTAAGGACATCTCTCAGATGCTTATAAGATGCTTAGTGCGAGATTAAACTGAGGTGCACAAAAGCTGACATCTACACTTGGTTTAACATATAAAGTTAATTTTTACTTTATATTCAATTACTTGAATTTATTATAAGTTGAGACAAAAATGTGCCTTTCTTACCAAAACCCTTCATTGCTTTACGAAGAATTTCTGCATCTCTCATGGCATCAAAGTTGGCAGCAGGTCGGATTGTTCCTTGAATTCCCTGAGTCATGGCAGCAGGCTGAGAACAAGAAGTCAGTTACGGTGGTGATCATTTCGCAATATGTACCTATATTAAACCATCATGCTTTATGCCTAAATGTAAAAATATATTATATGTTGATTATAGCTCAGTAAAATGGGGAAATATATGAAAAAGTAGTCAACTTCTTTAATAAAAGAAATACAAATTAAAAAAAAAAATCCAAGTCAGGACAACTTAAGATTTTGCCAGCCATTTCTCATAAGCAAGGTGGTCAGTGTTTGGGTTTCAGGCCAAGAATACAAACATTTTATTATCAAGGTTCATTCTGGAACAGGCAAGAAAAATCTATCTCCCTACTGCCAATGGGCAGCCAGACACCAAACTTTTAAGACACAAGATAGTCAAGCTTGTGATATTAGTCACAATTTTCCTATGCCTTGATTTCCTTCTTGGAAGGTTAGGAAGGGCAAGAGAGATGATCCCTAGAGAGTGGGATGAACAACAGTGCTTGATTTAAAGACATAGGAATATATTAATGGCTTTAGTGATGCCAAACATGAGTTACGATCATGAACAACAAAAACAGAGGGACTCTTTCATATTCAAGGAGACTTAAGAGCTATGACAATAAATGCAATGTTTCATCCTTGATTTGATACTTAACCAGAACAGGACATTACTGGGACAACTGGTAACATCTGAATAAGGCCTATAAGTTGGGTAATATTATACCATTGTTATCTCTTGATCTGATCATTTGTGTGTATTGTATTTATGAAAGAAGTAAACATTTGGAGGATATTAGTAAATGGTATATAGGAATTCTTTGTACAATTTTTACAACTTTTTTATATGGAATTATTTCAAAATTAAAAGTTAAATGAATTTAAAAATACAAACTCATGAAACGATTCAATTATTTTCTTAAAATATTCAAATCAGAGCTTAAAAACAATGGAATATAGTGAGATGAAATCCTAAATTTAATTTTAATTTTAGTAATACATTTTATTCAACCCAGTATCTCTAGAATATCATTAAAACATGCCTGACAACACCATTTCAAAATATGAAATGACTTGATTGCTTTTTAGACAACTGGAACCATATCTAGAGTTACATCCACTAAACACAGCAATAAGCCAGCACTTGTGAGAACAAAGTAAATGGGGAGAAAGGTACCAGGATTTTTTTTCAGCAAGTACTTTTATGGTCAATAATTTCTCCCACTTAAACCAACACTTTTTTCTACCAATAAGCCTTAACTTCCATCCTTCGCCAGCGTCTAAGTCAAAAATGTGAGAACTCACAAGAAATATTTATACAGAGATTTTAAGGAAAAACAAAACTTATTCTAACTGTAGCAAATATTCATGTATTTTTTCCAACACATTGCCTTTAATGAACCTTAACTATGACGAAACTAAAAATTTCCTTGATGTAATCAGTCACTCATATCCTAAGTAGGGCAGAAGCCTTTGTTTATAAGACACTGGACTAGATGCAAGAGAAATTAACAATTATCATATACTGTTTAATGATTGTTTTCTGCCATCCTCTCTGCATGTGGACCATGCAAAGACCAAGAATTCAGGTTTAAGACCCAGGGCCAGGGTGAAAAAGCAAAATAAACAACTACATAAAGATGCTGCTTCCTCCTTTTCCTTACTTCCTTACTTCAAAATGCTTCTTCCTCCTCTCACTTGCTTCCTCTCTTAAAAAAATAACTGAAAGCAATGTACTATGTGCTTTGAAGGAACGTCATTCACTATATCAGTAAAGCAGCACTGCATAACAAAAAGATCGCTAATCTGGAAGTCAGAACTAGATCTAATCTCAGCTTTGTCTTTCACCAGCTTTTGTGGCCCTGGACATGTTTCCTAATCTTTCTGAGCTCAACTTCCTAAATTTAGGAAAGTAAGCCAGAGAATGGATTAAGATATTTCTCTTATACTACTATAACCCTTTTCCCACACTGACCTAAAAAAATGCTTGAAGCTGCTAGATACTTATGAATAGACAATATGAAAATAAATGAGAAAATCAAGATAAAATTAAGCATTAAAATATACTGCTTATACCCCCATGTTTATTACAACATTATTTGCAATATCCAAGAAATGGAAACAACCTACATGTCTATCAACAGATAAATGGGAAAAGAGGATGTGGTATATATACAATCATGGAATACCACTCAGTTATAAAAAAAAAAAAGAAAGAAAGAAAAAGAAACTGGAGCACCCTGGTGGAGCAGCAATTAGGTCAATCTCCTTCAAAGAAGCAAACCACATACTCCTGGGTTCGAGTCCAGGGCCTCGGGTAAAGCAATCAGTGTGAGCACTACATAAAAAAAAATATGCTTCTTCCTCCTCTCTCTTCTTGCCCACCTGCCTATTTGCCTTCATTCCTGCCTGCACCTTTCCTTTAAAAAAACAGATGAAATCTTACCATTTGCGACAAGAATGGAACTAGAGGGAATAATGCTAAAAGAAATGTTAGAAGGAGACAGATAAATATCACCAGACGATCTTGTTCATATGGAATATAAAGAAACAAAGCAAACAAAAACACAAAACAAAAGCTAACCGGTGAACATTGACAGCAGAACTGAGGTTACTAGAGGGGAAAAAAAAAAGAATGGAGTAAAAGACAGTGGTGACGATCTAATAGCAGTTTGGTGGCAGGCATGGTTATATACTTGATGAAGACTGAACCTACATCTAATATATTTGTATATCCAAGTTATCTAAAAATATACACATGTATACACATATACTGTTTGCCACTTACATAGGACATAAAATAATTAAATCTGTTAAAGAATAAGACAAAATTAAAATAAGGAGCAAAGATTTTATATAATAGAGACCTTCCAGAGATATTAAGAGAAATAGATTCAACAGACATTAATTGGCTACCATGTTTAAAGCCCTATCAAGCACTATCAGGACATAAAGATAAAACAGCAACAGCTGAGCTCTCAAGGAAGTGGTGAGAGAAACATGTGAGAAACCTAATGATTAGTAAACATTAGAAAACCTTACTCACTTCACTGTTATAATCCAAAGAAACAGGAGAGAAAACAGGATAGGAAGGAAAGGATTCTGTAGTGATCTGAAAGAAGAGTGCAAAGTTATAAAGGTGAAAATGGAAAACAAAATCAGACTTCATAAAACACTGCCAGAAATACCAATGACCAGTCACCCAAGTTCACAGTTATAACTGCCAAGAGAAGAGGAAAAAGACCCAAAATGAATGACAAGAGCTCAAGTGATCACTATAAAAATAGTGTAACATTTTTGCTTATCTATTCAAAATCATCAGAATATTATTTAAAGCACGTGGACCAAAGAGAGCATGGAGTTGATTAGAAGCAAAGATGTCTTAGGTAACTGTTATATCTCATCTGTTTCATAGAAGCCTCTAATGCTAGCAAAGGTATGGCGCCCTTCTTTGGCATCATCCAGTTACCAGACTCAATTTAAAAGGTAAGAGCATAGTATGCCCTGGTGGAGTAGTGGTTAGGTTTACAGACTCTGGTCAAGCAAAGTCCATGTATATCCCAAGTGCCCATGTTTGTGTTCCAGGATGAAAGAATAATCAAGATGAACAGCTAAATAAAAATAAAATAAAATGCTTCATTCTCCTCTCTTCTTGCCTGCAACTTTCCTAAAAAATAAGGTAAGAGCAAAAAATACCTGACTAGGGTAAGGAGCTTGTCCTCCAGGGTACTGAGAAGGCATCTGTCCTCCAGGAAAGCCACCTACATGTTAAAAAACATAGTAAACAGGATTTCTATGATTTAATTTTTCAAAGCAACATTATTACGGATGTGGAAACGTGAGGACATTCACACCGTTACTAAGATAAATTTTTAATACTATAATTTACTGAATCTAAAACAAGCTTTGGTCGTAAGAATCTTTTAAAAATATTCTATATCTTACATAATTTTCTGACAAATAATATCTTAAAAAAAAACACAAACAGATTAAATTATGATTCTACTTGGCAAGTATTTCAGGATATAGTTCTGGAGGTTGTTATATTGAAGAGGGTAAGAGTAAGTAGACTTTTTAAAGGTTTTGCTTTTTCACTTTGAGGCAAGTTTGGTTGTTTTTTTTTTTTAATTGAAAGAGTAGATCCCTATCTCCCTATTACAGTTGAAACTTTTCCATCAAATTAATAAATTTCATGACCACACAGTAACGATTTATGGAAATACTTAGTATAAGTGTTTACTAAACAACAGTCCAAACATAAACTAAGTTTTCTCAATGGCAGTTAAAAATTCGAAATACCATGCTATTGTTTTTCTCTGGACAGCTTATACCTACCAGGTAATGGAATCTGTGCCGGGCCACCACCATAAGACTGTGAGGGAGGCTGTGGATAGCCAGGAAAGCCTGCTCCACCTGGTAGGGCTCCAAATCCTTGGCCTGGGAGGATTAGAGAAGAGAGTAAATATGACAGTTTCTGAGATGGAAGAGAACATTTTAGAAAAGCATCTACTAATAATAGTGGGAAAAATGTGCTATAATGCTATAGTGGTTCCTTTTCATCTAAATTCAATTCTCACCCACTCCTTCACCATTACAAAATAAATTTAAAAAAATTTTACTTCATTTAATTTCTTTACTTACAATGAAGTACGAAATATTATTTTACCTTTGGACAAAGCTATCTTAAATATCACATGCTATCAGTAAAATTTTAATAAGGCCTGTTGGTTGGGTAATAGCATATCAGTGTTAATTTCTGATTCTAATCATTTCCTGTGTATTATGTAGGAAGTTTGCATTTGGAGAATATGAGTATGTGTTATACAGGAATCCTCTGTATAATTTTTAAAAATATTTCTGAAGTAAAAGTTAAACAAATAAATACAAAGCTATGAAATAATCAAATTGTTTTCTTAAAATATTCAAATCAGCATGCCCTGGTGGCTCAGCTGTTAAGCTTGGGGAGCAGTCCACATACAGATCAATGACCTAAGTTTTCGACTCAACATGGGGAGGTTGGTAGGACAACAGGAACAACTAAAAAAATTAACTGAATAAAAGGCTTCTTTCTCCTCCTCTCCCTTCCTGCCCCCTGCCTATCTTCATTCCTGCTTGTCTTCTTTCCTCTTTAAAGAAGAAAAAGAAAAAAATCAAATCAGGACTTGAGGGATGGGAAAAAACAAAATATTCTATATTTTAAAATGTTAATAATGTATTTTATTTAACCCAGTATATCTAAAATATCATTTAAACAGGTAAACACCAATTAAACTTTTATAGCTTTGTTCTGTATTAACATGAGATTTACTCCAGTTCTTTTCACAACATGAGGTTTTTCAAAGCTCAACAATATTTGAGATTGCGCCCATCTTTCAAGTCTCATGAAATCTTTATTCCTCTGTCTGGTTAGCTAGGTCCTTATTGTCTAAGGTAGAGAGCAGGGTAAGAGCAACCCTTACTTCAGATAAAACAAGCAGGAATGAAAAGGATAAAGGAGAGAAGGAAAAGTGCTACAGCAATCCCAAATCATCACTGATTCCAAACACATGACTCACCTCCAGGATAGGATGGTGCTCCCCCTGGCTGTGGGGCACCAGGGAAACCTCCAGGGGCGGGATAACCTCCAGGGGCAGGATAACCTCCAGGGGCAGGGTAGCCACTACTTGGTGCTGGTGGGTAGGCACCGCCTCCCATTGGAGGAAAACCACTGGGATATGGATACTGACCCGGAGGGGGGAAAGCCGACTCCTGACCTGCAGGCTGAAAACCCAGAAAATTTTCAAGTGAATGTCATCATAGAGAAATACAGCCCATATTAAAAAACAGGAACAGAGATAACTGTTAAGGTATAATTTGTTCTTTTAGTATGCCCAAGTAGAGGTGAGGCTAAGTCTGCCACTTCTGGTGAAGCACACTCCACATACATCCCAAGGACCTGGTGGGGCACGGGGAGGGGGAAACAACCAAGATGAAATAAATAAAAGTGCTTCTTCCTCCTCCCTTCCTGTCTGCCTGTCTCTGTTCACCTTCATTCCTACCTACACATCTCCTTTAAAAAAACTTTTTCTTTGTTCCTTTACATTTTTTTTTTAAAGGAAGGGAGAGGAGTTAGAAACATTTAAGGAAGAGACATCTTTATTTAGTTGTTTATTTTGGTTCCCTGTATACACACACCCCACCCGCTTCCCATGTCCCTGAGATTCACATGGTCCACATTCCAGCTGCCTCAGTTGCACGAGGCACAAAGGGCAAGCCAGAAATCTAGGTGTCCTGTACTAGTTTATCATGTACTAGTCTGCAAGGGCACCTATTTGTCAGCATTCAGTTAAATTTAATCCTACAGGTGTCAGGCAAGAGGGATCTGTTTCTCTCCTGGAGAGTAAGAACCAGGCTCTTGCCACACCTCAAGGCTTCAAGAATGACTACTTTCCTAGTACCCAGAAATATGAGGACGATCCTCTTCTCCACCTTAAATAAGAGAGGAATTCTTGGCTCTCTTGCAACGTACTAGGACTGATAGGTGACTAAGTCTACATGGGTGTTAACATTTTGGATTTCAGTTCATAGCAGATGTCTAAGGGGTGGCAGGGCTGGTAATGTGTTCACTGAATTTTTCCCTTCCTGACTACAAAGCTAGACTACATTTTCTAGATTGCCTTAAATAAGTAGGACCACATAACAGTATTAGTGAATGAATGGAGACAGAAGTAATATACATTACTTCTAGTCTGACCCATAAAATCCTGTCCTCTATGGCTCTCTTCCTTCATCTGCCAGCTGGAAGCAGAGAATCCAGCAGAGGATTCCAAGGCACTAAAGGAGAATAGAGCAAATACATGGAAGGAGCCTAGGAGCATAAAGGCTACACGGACAAAGCCCCTCCCACCCCACCTTCCCCAGCACCAACTTCCCGCAGAGGGAAGTAAGCAAGAAATGGGTTTATACTGTGGTAAGTCACTGGGAAACTGGGACTGTCTCAGTGATTATCCTGTAACAGTCTTAAATGGTTCCTAGAGTTTAGTACATAGGAATTTAGGAGCATATTTATAATTTTCATCTCCAATTCAGAACTGTATCTTCATCTTATAAAAGAATACACAATATCTGTATAGGCCTCTCTTTCTAGTCTCCCAGAGACAGAAATAGACAACTGAAATGTGCAATTCTTATTTATGCTCAGCTATGAACTTAGTTCTTAGAGTGATACAGATATCAGCAAGTCAGAACTTAGTTGTACATTTATAAAATGTACTCCAATTACAAAAAGTCTCAGAACTAAAAATCTTGGGCCCTCTAATCCACTGCAATTTGTTATCTAAGTTAAACTTTTCTTAATTATTTAAAAACTGGTGACCTCTGGGACGAATTTAGCTTGCCTACAAGCTTTATTGGCTAATACAGCATTTATCTTATTAAAAAATTTCCCCATCTGAAAAACTGAGGTAATTTTGGAGCGCCCTGGTGGAGTAGCAGTTAAGTCAATCACATCCGAAGGAACACAAGGCCATATACCACTGGGTTCAAGTCCCAGAGGCGGGTGGCAGTGAGGTGGAAACAACCAGTATGAACAATTAAATAAAAAATAAAATAAAGTTTCTTACTCCTCTCTCTTCCTACCTGCCTGCCTACTTACTTCATTCCTGTATACACCTTTCCTTTAAAAAAAAAAATGGGGGGCAATTTCATATAAGATCTAGACTTCTGACTTTACTTGAAGAACAGAGTATCTAGCAACACTGAGTCTGCCTATCTGCAGGGTCACATCAGGCTAATACTGAGTAGTCACTGGTTTTCTGTAGGTGAGGCAAATGCTCTCTAATTCTCCCACACCGTCCACCTTCCTTCATTATATACATAGTACTCCCTGGCACCTGAATTTATGACTCCTGTTAAGATCAGCCAAGGGTTAGTCCTATAAAACACTGTTCTAATGATATGAGCTAATAGAATTATAAATAACAATACTTACAGGATATCCAGGAAAAGGTGGGTAGCCTGTGGGGGGATAGCCTGGGTGTGACATTCTGTAAAACATAAAAAATGTCCTCTGTAATTTCTTTTAAGGTTTGAAGTCTTTAAAAATATATATTGTTGGTGTGCCCTGGTAGCAGTGGTTATATCAATCGCTTCCAAAGGAGCAAGCCACATACCCCTGGGTTTGAGTCCTGGGTCCGGGGGAAAATACTAGTGTGTAGAAATAAATAAAAATAAAATGCTTCCTCCTCCTTCTTCCTGCCTACACCTTTCCTTATTTAAAAAAAATATGTATATGTATGTATATATTCACAGGGTTTTTATCTTCTTTCAAAAGAGGCCTGCAGGCATTCAAATGTGGATATTAGAAGTAACAAGCAAAGCTTATAAAACATTTCATTTCACCATGTGAACCAATGGTATCCATACAACATTGTATGTTGTAATATTTTCCCTCCTAACAATTTTTGTCATATATTAATACCACTGGTAGTATTATTGATGAGATATTTTTATTTACGCTAATTTTTCACATAAATCTATTTTAAATGTATGCTTTATATCACTTCCATAAATGGAAAACTTAAACAGTCCTTTTCTTGCCATCAAGAGAGGGTAATATTAAAATGAACATATAAATATTAAAATAAGTGCTCTACCAACATCAATGCCTGTCAACAGATGACTGGACAGAGAAGCTTTGGTATATATACTCAATGGAATTCTATTCTGCTATTAAAAAAGACAAAATTCTGCCCTTCATAACAAACTGGATTGAACTGGAGGGGATCACGCAAAATAACAAAGAAAAAGCGCCATATGGGATAATAAAGAAAACAAATAAACCCCAACAAAATTCACTGGGCACAAGATTATATCTAGAAATGTGATAAGATTCACATTAATTTCTTCAGCAAGAATACTCAATAGGTGTTTGATGTTCTGCTATCAGGAAACACAGATCAGTTGTCTTTATTTCTGTGGCTGATAAACAATGCCTAAACCTAATTCTATCATTCTTTGTACATGTTCTATCTGGAATATTTCTTAAGAAATTTCTCCCTATCACCTATATGGCTTTCCTGAAGTATAATCTCTAAAGGTATGGCTTGATTTTTTATCAGTTTTAAAAATGAGTTGGCTCCATAGCATAAAAGATGACCAATGACACCTGAAACAGATGTTACCTGTCAATCATATCTCAAAAAAATTGAAAGAAAAAATTAAACTGAATTTTTGAGGTGTCAATATGAATTCAAGGACTCAAGTATATTTTACACATTTTGATCCATTGCAGTTATTATTCTTATTAAAACTTAATTTGTTGTGTTCTGGTAGAATAGTGGTTTGCTCAGCTGCCTTTGGCTGACAACACAGTCCACATACATTTCAAGGACCCAGGTGTGCATCCCAGGGCAAACAACCAAGACGAACTAAAAACCAAGTGCTTCTTCCTCTGCATTTTTCTGCTGGCCTGCCTCTGCTAGCCTGTATTCCTGCCTGCGCCTTTAAACAAAACAAGCAAAAATTAATTGCCTATCTTTGGTCAAGGGAAAACTCTCATATTGCCATTTGATTTATTTTCACCCAATCTCAGATATCTTTGAGTTTCTCTGATGTTTTCTGATAAGATATTCCAGGCTCATCTTGTACTTTTCTTGCCTCAGACCTAGATTCAATCTAAGTCTCCAAGGAACCCTGATCACTTTTAGTGACCAACTTAGGTGCTAGGGGTGCTCACTGTTACTAACTGACCATTGTTTCTAGGTGTTTTCAGTATAGGATAGGTCTGGTAATATTTTTTTTTTTTAAAGAAAACATATCTATACTTCTAATTCAAAATTAGGATTACAGTAGGATTACAAGTTTTTTTTCAAATGGATTTTATATTTACATTCCCTTATACTGAAATTTTTAGCTCCTAAAGACATTAACACCATTTTTGCTCTATCTTACTGTATATGTGAGTCTCAGAATAAAAATACTGTAGCAGCCATGCCCTGGTGGAGTAGAGGTTAGGTCTTCCACCTCTGGCTGAGAGAAGTCCACATACATCCCAAGGACTCAGATTCACATTCCTGGGGGTGGGGAGACCAACCAAGAGGAACAATGAAATACAAATAAAATAAAAATGCTTCCTCTTCTCTCTTCCTGCCTGTACCATTCCTTAAAAAACAAAACAAAACAAAACAAAAAAACATATCAGGTTAAATAATGAGAATCTCCCAGTAGATACCTATGATCCTAATCCCTAGAACCTGTGATAGTACCTAATTTTGAAAAAATAATGACTTGACTAAATTAAAGATCCTGAGTTTATCTTAAATTAACCATGTGGGCCCCAAATGCAATCACACATAACCTTACAAAAGGGGATCAGAAGACTTAGTAGAAGAGGAAAAGGCAATGTGGCCATTGAGGCAGATATTAGAGAACCCTGGAGCCCACTTAAAACTGGAAGAAGGGAAAGAATCTCCCCTAGAGCCTCTGCCTCCGGCCTCCAAAACTGAAAGAATGTATGTTATAAGCCATCAAGTTTGTATTAAGTGGGCAAGCTCTGGTTTGGCTTACCAGGTGTCCACATACATCCCAAGGCCCCCAGTTCAAGATCCAGGACCAGGGAAACAACCAAGATGAATAAATACTTCTTCCTACCTGCCTTCATTCCTACCTGTACCTTTCCTTAAAAAAAAAAAAAAAAAGTTTGTGATAATTTGTTATAGCAACCATATGAAAATTAATATAAATACCCATATTGTTACTAAAAATAACTTAAAAAAATCTTCTTTGCAATGTTTTTGGTCCCTGAGTATTTTTATTTATTTTTTGACCCCAACCCATCCCAGGTTGCAAACCCATGTCCTTGGGTTTTACATGGTCCACAACCCAGGTATCTCAGCCGCCTGAGCCACATGGGTGCACCAGACCCTTGGTATCTTAGTCTATTGGGCTACAATAACAAAATATCACTGGTGGCATATAAACAAAAGAAACTTACTGCTCACAATTCAGGAGGCTGAGAAGTTCAAGATCAAGGTGCCAGAATGTTCAAATTCTCTGGTAAGCCACTCTTCCTGGTTTACAGCTGGCAAGTTATATGTCAGCACATGGCAGAAGGAGAAAGAGTCCCTTTGGGGTGTCTTTTATAATCCAACAGGGCTCTCCACCTTTATGACCTTAGCATCCCAAAATCTATCATCTTTGAGGGTTATGATTTCACATATGAATTTGAAGGTTTGGGGAGTGGGGGGACAAGAAAGCAAGTGCAACCAGTCTGGGACTAAAGAGATGTTCATATATTATTATTCACTATGTGATAAAATATGGTGACCAGATTTGACAGTATTCCGATCAGCAAACATCAGAACCATATTTTGGGAAATGTATTTTAAACTCTGCACCAGAGTTAAAAAAATTTTTTTCCAAAGCTCATTTCCATTTGGAAATGTATATATAGTTAATTTGGACATCTACTGATGTTGAAATCATAATACTACAATTTTAGATGTATAGTAGTATTAAACTATTTGTAAAACATCTTGATCTTTTGCAAATATACACTGAATATTTACAGATAAAATGAGATGACTGCTGGAAACTGCTTCAAAATAATATGAAGAGACAGTATGAAGTATAGTTTAAACCAGACCAATCATGAGTTGATAATTACTTCTACTAGGGAATGAGTACATGGGGATTCACTAAACTTATCTGTCCACTTTAGATGCTTACATTTTTCCATAATAAAGTTTGTTTTACTTTTTAAAGACAGCTTATGTAAAATAAACAAACCTAGTGTGGACCAAAGTGAGAGAGTGAGAGACAGAGTGTGTGTGATGTTTTATATATGAAGAACACTACTAACCTAAAACAAATGCAAAAAGACACTAGAGGAAAAAAATTCAAAAGAATATCCTTTCTTCACTTAAATCTATAAACTATTAGTGATCAAATATATCTTACAAAAATTTCTACATAAACTCAATAATCATTAGCATCTACCATAAAACACTATACTAAGATTGGAGACTAAATGAGCAAAGGTTTAAAACTTTTAAAAGGTGCTAGACACATTGGTATGAAATTAGAACAATGCCATATGCAAGGCAAAAGATGGGATGTAATTATAAAATCACCAAAACAAAATGAGAAGAGGCAGATTAAGACAGAAGCCAGTTAAGCTTTCAATATTGGTATATGGTATAGAATTAAATATTCATCAATCCCCACCAGATCACTATTAATATCCCCTATGTATCTACTACTCTAGTATACTAAGTAACCCAATATTTTTCTTTTCTTCTTTTGAAACGCTTCCCCTATTCTTGTTATTTCTATCCTCATGGCACTATCCATAGATCAGGTTTTTAATCACTTGATGCCTATTTTACTAAAATTACTTCTCGATTTATGTTCATGCTTATGCTCACACACTTCCCATTTTCTTGGGAACACAAGACAAATTTTCCTAAAATGATGCTCTTTTAGCCTCTTACTCTTCAGGTTCAAATTCCTTAATGAGTAATGCTAGAGAATCAGATGGAAAGTCAGAGGTTAGATATTCAGGTCATCTTAGTATGGGTTCCAATTTATCTTATCTATTCAATTAACTTTAGTTTAGTTTTGTTTTTTTTAAAGAGGATGGTAGACTCGTAGGAGGCAGGAAGAGAGAAGAGGAAGAAGCATTTTATTTAGCTGTTCATACTAGAGGGGCCACAAACCTGGGTCTCTGGGATGCATGTGTACTGAAACCCAACAATAAAGCCACCAGGATGTGACTCAATCTATTCCTTATCAACACCTAAGCCTAATGTGAAATCTCTCCACTTGAACTACTCCCAACATGACTTTAAGGCACTAATATCATGAACTGGTTTGACCCTCAAGCCTGGGCTCAGGACCTCTCTTGCCTTACCCAGCTCAAATCTTCTCTCTTATTTGAATAATGTACTAGACAAAACAATACTCCTTAAACTTTTACATATATGAATAACCTAGGAATCTTGCTAAAATGCAGACTGTGGGCTCACCCCTGTGAGTGTTAGTTGGCTAAAATATAGGCAATGTAAAGCCTATGGACCTGAGTTTGAGACCCAGGGCAGCGGGGGTGTTAAAAAAAAAATTTAAATGCAGACTGATTCAATAGTTCTGAGACAGGACCTGAGATTCTGCATTTCTAACAAAGCTTCCCGGTTATGTTGATGCTGCTGGACTGTGAATCATACTATGGCAGAAGAATATTTTGGTACATTTGGATCTATCATCTAATTTGCTAAATTTGTCAACATGTGTTTTGGCTCGTCTCCCCAATACAGCTGTAAATGATTTGTATTTATTTTAAATCAAGACTCCAAACAAATCCAAGTCAACATGAATGAATTATGCAATCAGCACTATCTTAGGTGTTGATAGAAAGATGGGGGTTGGGGGGATATCCTGCGTTTTGAATAAACAGTATAGGAAAACAATAAATTTGTTATTATAGTGTCCCTTATGACAGAAACACAGGATACATGCTAAAAACTTACCACACTGAGAATGAATTGCAATATATTGAATCTGTTTTAATAAAAAAAAAAAAGAAAACTATTCAGTCACTTAGTATCCAAAGGCAAAGGTCTGCATGTATTTAAAAAAAAAAAATGCTAAATTATTTTTTGCTTTCTTCTTTACTCAGCCTAGTTGGTATAAGGAGTAAAGAAGGAACATCTAAAAACAGTCTGATGGGACTACGGGAAAAAGAGGTCAGAGCCAAAAGAAAGAGAAAATCAAATCTGAAAATATTTGAAAGGTATTAATTTTAAAGGCAACAAATAGTAACTCAGTAAGTAATTTAAACTTCTAAATCTCAGTAACTGTTCCAGTAAGAATAAAGACTACCTGCAAATAAGAGGGAAAAAAAAATTTTTAAGGAAGTAAATTTGGGTATATTCTAAAGAATGTAATTATATAAATGACTAGAACACAATTCCAGAAATGTACCTTTTAGAAACACTTGCACAAATGCAATATTATGTATGAACAAGGCTATTCATTACAGCACAAATTGGAATAAAAAAGGTTAAAGATAAGCTAAAAGTCCATTAAAAAGGGAAGGGAAATAGATTAAGGACAGCTGAAATGTTATGCAGCTGCTAAAAATGAGCAACTATTCTTAAAAACTCATATGAAATCATCTCTTAGTCATAAAGTGGGAAAAAAGCAAGGTGAATGAAAGCATATAATATGTAATACATGCAAAAATAAAATACATCTATTAGCTTTAATATACAAAAAACTATTCTTGAAGTTACACTCAAAGTAGAAAACAGTGGCGGCCTCCAGGAGGACAGCTGGGGCATGAGGAGACTTACTTCTCAATGTACCTTTGAAATTCAGTATGTATCATCTATTCAAAAGGCAGATTTTTTTCTTTTAAAGAAAAGGTACAGGCAGGAATGAAGGCGAAGAGGCAAATAGTAAGAAAGAGACAGAAGAAGTACTTTATTTTTCTTTAGTTGTCCACAATTGGTTGTTCCCCCTGGCCCTGGGTCTTGAACCCAGGACCTTGGGATGTATGTGGGACTGCTCCCAGGGTGTACTAGACCACCAGACCACCAGGGCATGTCCAAAAGGTGGATTTTAAAAGCATTTGTAAAAAGCTAAACAAGGGCTTGAGGCACAGCCTGACAGAGCAGCAGTTAGGTCAGACGCTTCCAGAGGAGCACAGTCTACACAGATTCCAAGGACCTGGGTTCATGCCCCGGGTCCAGAGGGAACTAATGTGATAACAACTAGATAAAAGTAATGTAAAAACACTTCCTCCTCTCTCTTCTGCCTGCACCTTTCCTTTAAAAAAAAAAAAAAAGGCTAAGCAAGGTGTCAGAACCCCCACAAGAGCAAGCCTTAGACCAGGGATTAAAGTTCAGATATCAGGACAGTGAACTGCCTCTGGCACCAGTTGTGGAATCGATAAGGAAAGCTGATGGACGTGGAGTCTGACATGTGAGTTGTGTACTACGTGACCAGGACAGACCTGCCACTAAGAAACAAAGGAATGATGCAAGTTGAAGACCATCAATAACTTCAAAGGACAATGTCACCTTGCCTGATCTCCATCCTCTTTCCTCACCATGTGGGTTTTTTCCTTAAAAACCCGGGCCACCGACAAGGCAAATGGAGACTTAACTTCCCTTGGCTAGCTCCATCCTCTCTGCTCCCCACTAATGAACCCCCAACTTGCTAACTCACTGCGCCTGTCTGGATCTGTGGAGCCTGTCTGATCTGTGGAGCGACCCTGAACTCACCGGGTCTGGACCTCCCTTGGTCGGCTCCACCCCTTTACCCTCTAATTAAATCTCTGCTTTATTCTCTGAGCTACCCGAACCCCACACAAGGCGCACCCTGGTAGCTCAGACATTAAGGCTGCAGTGTAGTCCCACATAAACCCCAAGGACCAAGGTTCTCAACCTGGGTTGGGATGAAACAACTAAATAAATATATAAATACTAAATGCTTCTTCCTGCTTGCTTTCCTTCATCCCTGCCTGCTTCCTTCCTCTAAAAAAGAAAAAAGAAAAAATCCCCAAGTAAACAAACCCCAGGTTAACTCAACAAATTACTTCAACTTTGCCCAAGGAAGAGTAAGACTGTCCTGGTGAACCAGAGCTTTTATTTTCTTTTTAACATTCTCCGCCAGCAATTACTTTTAAAAGATTAAAAAATTACTTACTCTTGGTTTTCAAAACCATCTCCACCCAATGAGTCAGCTACTAAAAGGGCTGGGTCTCACTATGGGAGTCTCATAAATGGCATGAAGCCCATTAACTCAAGAGGCAGTTGTAGCAAATTTATTACAACAAAAGGAAGTAAGGGTGAAAGACAACAGCTAACAGCAGGTACTACAATTTTACAAAAGCTGTCTTTTGGTTGGGGAAGACCAGCAGGGCCCTTTGGATAAAGAACTGGAGGCATGTCTTGCCTCTTCGTGGACAGGATAGGCAGCCATCACTGTTGAGGACTGAAAAGGAGCTTAAGTTTGCAGTCACCAAAATGATCTCTTCTACCTGCCTTTCTTGCTCTTGAAATTCCTTTCCTGTTTGAGAGGTAACTGATTACATTCATTATCTAAAAGGATAGGTTTATCAGTTCAGCTTCCTATCAGCTGGCAGAAATTAGGGAATTCAAAGGCAGCTGGACAACTTATTTCCATTTAGGTCACTTTATGGTGGACAACAGCCATCTCCCTCTGGACGGGAAGTGTTTGCACAGGACAGGCCGGTATCAGCTGACGTTTGTTGCTGTTCAGGAAATAGGTATCGGATATGGAATG
Organism: Solenodon paradoxus; assembly: GCA_004363575.1. NCBI lineage: Eukaryota > Metazoa > Chordata > Mammalia > Eulipotyphla > Solenodontidae > Solenodon > Solenodon paradoxus. The sequence goes on along the minus strand of RJWH01000213.1, from coordinate 384,138 downwards.
CTATAGCCTAGGATAATTTCCAAGCATTAGAAACCTCAGCTGGAGTACAATTTTAGGCTTCCAAATTCTGTCCTAAGGTTCATTAAGCACAGTACAAATTTTCGCAAGTTTCCCTAAATTTGCCGTCACCGGAAAGTCTAGTCATCAACCATCAACCAGACAGCTTTGGGAGCTGCTGGCAGGTCCTCTACTCCGCCTTCCCCTATGGCCGCTTCAGAAGGGCCGTCCTCTGGCCTCAGTCCCTCTACCTGTGGTCCACCTGATCAAGAGCGGGGCGTCACTGCTCCCCCTGATCTCCCTATAGCCAGTAGCACACAGGACCGACCCACAGGTCTTCCTCGTTCTTCCCGCCCGCGTCGCCCAGCCCACCCCACAGTGCCTCGGCCCGAACGCCCGAGTCGGAAAGCCGGCGTCCCCAGGTGCGCACACCCTTTGGTTCGTCACCAGGGAAGCCCACAGGCCCCTCCGCCTCCCGCTGGTGCGAGGACACAACTGGGGCTCAGCTATCCCCCGGACAGCGGGCTGAGAGCAGGCCGAGGAGAGGCAACCCGCGGTACGAGGGGCGGAAGGAGTAAGGGGTGCCATTGCTCACCTGACCCGGGGAGCAGCGTCACTGCCCAAGCCCGTCACCGGCAAGATGGAGCTGGGGGCGGGGCCGGGGAGGGCGGAGCGCCGGAGGCCGCCTCCTAGTCCGTTAGGATTGTGGCACAGCCGGGAACGCCCCTAGGCCAAGAGCGGGCGGTGCCGGGCAGGGCGGGCCCCAGACGGCCTAAAGCACCCCAGCCCCGGGTCTTCCCAGTTTCCCCGCCCAGCTGCTCTTCAAGCGGAAAAACATGCTGCCTTCTGGTGGACAAGCCGGTTTGATGACTTTTTTTTTTTGTCCCAAGGACCCTACCTACCCCTATCCCTTGGAGCTCTCGCAAGTCAGTAGGAAGTTGCAGCGGTTCTGAGGGCTCCTGCAGACCCTTGAAAGGACTGAGACTGGGGGCGGTGCAGGGGTAGCCTCTGATACGCTGTCCTCCCTGGTATCTAAGGACAAGGACGGTGTCTTACTTGCCCCCAAACCCCGTGAAATGAATTAATATTGGGAGTCTTAGAACTCGATACTAATCAAAACTACAAAAGAAAGTTGTTAGGTAACTCTAAGCTTTTACGCACGGGAACCTTAGTATGTGAGGGATAAACTAGCATTAAACATTTGAGGAGCCCAGATCAATATCTTTAAAATGCACTTAGAAAATTTTATTGCAGAACAAAATCTAGAATCTATGTTAAAATGCTCTCAAAATCTTCCCTAACCAGAAACTGCAAACTTGTTAGAAATACATTCTTGGAATGTATTCTTGGAATGTACAAACCTGGAAACTTGTTAGAAATACATTCTTAAGCTACATCTTAGACTTACTGAATCAAACTCTAGGTTGAAGCCCAGCAATGTTTGTACAAGCCCACAGGTGGGTCTAACGCACACTAAAATTTAAGGACTATCAGCCTATCCCTCTACATGCTTTTCTGCCCAAAAGCTTTCTCATGGGGGTGGATTCATTTTAGCCAGAAGAGAAAAACTTGGGAGGCCTCAAAACAGGAGTGAAGGTACTTGAGGAAGGTCATTGCCAAATTTAAATTAAATTGCACAATATTGAGTACCCAGCATTCATTCTCCAGCTCCTACCAGTCTACCTGTCAAAAAATTGGCCCTTTATCTCCAATCTGTGTCTAGAGATGTCCAGAATTTAAGCATTCCCTAAGAAATCTATCCTTAGTCTCCTTCCCTCTACGCAACAACTCCCTTGGTGAACTCATCCCTACCTCTCTCCCCTACATTAACCATCACATTAAGGATATTTTCCAAACCCTTTATTTTCAGGTCACTTTCCTGAATTAGAGGTCCAAATATCCAATATCTGTTCAGACACTACCATAAGATTTCCCCGTTTGCAACTCATTCTTCTTTCTTGACATACAAGGTCCTCCAGGATTTGACAGAGGCCCTTTCCTCATGCTTCCCCTGGCTAGAAAGCACTGTTCACCTTTTAACATTAGTATTCATCCATTGAAATCTACTGCTGAGATGACCCATTTCCTTACTATTTCAAGAAACTTTTCCTGACCGCTTACCTTCTCTTGTGTAGACTTAATTACTCCCTTTTTGTGCTGAGGCCTTTTTATAGATGTCCACAGTGGCACATTTAACAATGGAGTCACAGAACATGAGCGTTTAACTTAACCTGTATTCTACCACATAAAGTTGGCAAAAACAAAACACCTCTGAAGGTTACATGATTCAGAATTCGTGTGAAATTATGTTCCTCTTGACGTGAACATGCTATTGTGGCAGAGTCTAGTGTTTAAACACATACTTTTTTGTATAGAGCAGTCATTTTGTCCCTCAAGGCATATCAGGCAATGTCTGGAGAACTTGTTGATTGTCACAACTATGGGGGAGGGGTGTTACTGGTCTCTTGTAAGTAGAGGCCACTGATGCTACTTAACAGTCTACAATATCCTGGGCAACCCCTACAACAAAAGAAATTATTACAAATTATCCCAAAATGTCAGTGCTGAGGCTAAAACACATTGAGTTAAAGTGATCTTTCTGGAGAATTAGGTCATGTCATTCCCTTGATTAAATTCCTTCAATATCTTCCCACTGGAACCAGAATAAAATCCAAACTTCTGGCCACAGGCTATTAGGGTGTTTGTAGGGTATCTCCGAAACAAGACCCAATTCCCCCACCCAATGAACTGCCCTGTGCCCAGACCGTTGCGCTTCTGGCTAGTGGTCACAAGGACATGGATGCACTCCCAGGACTAGACTGCCCTTCTGACACACATGGACCCAGAGTCAGATGTCTTATCTTGAGATAACACTGTATGCACCTCTCCCTTGGTTCCCAAGCACGCAGGCTGTTCCCACTATCCATGGCACTCCCCCTGCTAGCTTGTCCTTCACAAGAGGGGCAGGTGCAGAAATATGTCTGGCTGACCACCATTGGATTCCCTTGTAAATAAAAATGTCTGAGTAGTTTCTCTGGACTATCAAATATCCAGATGAAACTTCCTGGCTAGGACCTTTCAATTATAGTCCTGTATAATCTGGCCCCTGCCTATCCTGTCTGATCTCATCCTTCATCACCTTCCTTCTCTATCACTAAGCTCTGGTCAAATTAGACTTCTGTCCAAATATACCAAGCTTGTGCCCAAACTAGAGATCCTCATAATCGTTTTTCACTTGTTATTGCTTCTACTAGGGATATTCTCCATTACATATGTATCATCTCAAACGTCATCCTCTGAGAGCAGATATTCCCCAAATATTGTAGCATTAATGGCCACCATACCAACACTACCCGTTATATGCACTCATTATTAACCATTTGCTTTTCTTTATAGCACTTGCGGTGTCTTCATCATTTATGTCCCCCACTAGAATTTAAGTACCTTGAAAATAGGGACATCAGTGTGCCCTGCTGGAGTAGCAGTTGGGTTGATTTTCTCCAAAGGAGCATAGGCAATATACCCCTGGGTTCAAGTTCTGGGTCTGGTGAGGTGGTGACCAGTGTGAACAAGTTAAAATAAAATGAGATGCTTCTTCAGAACTCTTTCCTGTCTGCACCTTTCCTTTAAAAGGACTCAAACCAAGGCGTATATGGCCTGGCTTCCTTGGATGCAATTGACCTAACCACTACTCCACCAGGGCATACCACATTCTCTAAGATTTAAAAAGAAATTTGGTAACGGCTTTATTGAGATATTGTTTATCCATTTAAATGTACAATTCAATGACTTAAACTTTTTAATACTTCTATCATTATGATGAATTTTAGAATTTACATCACTTCAAAATTAAACCCCACACCCTTTAGCCACTATTCCTAATACTCTCATCCTCAATACTATGTTGCTACTAATCTATTTTCTATTTCCATAGATTCACCTACTTGAGACATTTCCTATAAATGCATTTATACAATAATCTTCGGATTAGTTCCTTTCACTTAACAAGAACATATTTTCAAGGTTCCTCTATGTTGTAGCATAAATCAGTACTTCTTTTTATGCCAAATAATTCATTGTTTGTATATATAACACTTTGTTTATCCATTCGTAAGTTGACAGACATTTGGATTATTTTTACCTTTTGGGTGTTATGAATAAAGCTGTCAACATGTGTATGTTTTCAGAGGCTATAAATCTAGGATCAGGCTGCTGGATCAAATGGTAATTCAATGTTTAACTCTTGGAGGAATGCCAAACTATTCTTTAAAAAGTCTATACCATTTATATTTTACATGCCCACTTGTGGTGTATGAAGGTTGCAATTTTTCAACAACCTCATTAAAAGTTGTCTTTTTGATTATCATTATTTTAGGAGATGTGAAGCACTATCTGATTACAGTTTTTTTTGGGTTTTTTTGCTTACCCCTGGCCCCAAGTACCCCAAGTACCAAACCTAGGGCCTTGGGCTTTTCATGTTCTGCACCTTGGCTGTCTTAGTCACACAAGTGTAGCTTCCCAGTTTTGATTTCTATTTCCTGATGACTAATGATGTTGAGCATCTTTTCACGTGTTTATTGATATGCTTTGGAGAAACATCTACTCAGACCATTTGTACATTTTTTAAATTAGTTATTGGTCCTTTATTCATGAGTTACGTTCTTTGTGTATATTCTGGATATAAGCCCTTATCTCCCATTCTTTTCATTTTGAGGGCTTTTGAAGCATAAATTTTTTTAATAAAATGATTGTATTTTTTAAATTTTGGTTGCTTTTGCTTTTCGTGTAATATTACCCAATCTACTTCATGAAGCTTTATCCACCTTTTTTAAAGGAAAGGTGCAGGCAGGAATGAAGGTGAGCAGGCGGGTTGGCATGTTGAGAGAAAGAAGCATCTTTATTTTTTTATTTAATTGTGCACACTGGTTGCCTCCCCCCAGACCCAGGACTCAAACCCTGAGAGGTACGGGGCTTGCTCCTTTGGAGGCAGTTGACCTAACAACTGCTCCACCAGGGTGCGCCCCTATTTTTTTCTCTTAAAAAGAAATTATGTTTTTGAATTAACTTTTATGTATTACATGAGGTTGGAGGCTCAACTCTATTCTTTTGTATGTGGATATCCAGTTTTCCAGCATCATTTGTTGAAAAGTCCATTCTTTTCCCACGGAATTTAATTGTTTTGGCACCATCAAAACTCAGCTGACCATAAATTGTAAAGATTTATTTCATGATTCTTAAATCTATTTCATTATCTATATGTCAATACCAGCACTACATTGTCTTGGTGTTGGTTACTTCGTAGTAAATTTTGAAACTGGGATGTGTGAGTCCTCCAACTTTGTAAACATTCTCATTTAACTCTTAATGTAATTCTGGGTGCTCAGCTTATTTCCATTTTATAGATGAGGAAATTAAGAAAACTTAGAGAAGTTTAGCTTCCTCAGGGGCACAAAATATTTGGTTGTTGCCCCAGGACTCATCCTCAAATCTGCACAAATCTAAAGCTGACCAGTCCTTCTATAATCTGGTCCCAATCTACTTTCCAGACTTAATTTATACTAATCTCCCAATATACCTAAAATATCTCCTTTGCTTTTCTGTTTCCAAACTTCTGCTTCCATTGCTCCTTCCATCTGAAGTACCCTTCCCTCCATCTGTTTTCATAAAAACTTCACCTCACTTAGCAAAGTGATCTCTTTTTCATTCTGTTTCTTTAGAACCATAAACCTCTCTCATGTTTCTTATTCTGCACTATACCTTGTAATAAAGATATCTATGTATATGTATTATTTCCCTTCCTAGATTAAGAATAAGGACTTTTTCTCATTCACCTTTGTGTCTCCCAAAAGCCCTACTATAGTATCTTTCATAAGTACTAACTAAATGTTTTGAATGAATAAATTAATTCTCACATTATCCCTATCAGAGTGGGCAATAAGAATTATGCATGGGGTATCCTGGAGACTCAGTCACTAAGTCAGTGGCTGGGGTGTAAATCATGTAAGGTCCAAGGACCCAGGTAGAGATCCATGCTGGAGGGGAACAACAAAAAGAAATAAACATACAAAGTCCTTCCTCCTCTTCCTTCCTTCCTGCCTTGAAAAACAAAACAAAAAGAACGTATTTGTGTTAGGGCGACAGGATGATGGTGGTTAGGGGAAGGAGGTCATGGCAAGATTATAAGAATGAATGTCTAAGAAATATCCTATTTTGAGAGTGTGATAAGAGAAGGAAGACATGAGACAGGTTGTGATAGAGTGGCAGGCCCAAACAGAGAGATGATGTTAATCACTAGGTTGGCAAAAGAGAAACCTCGTCTTGAGGCATTGCTGTATAAACAAATAATACTTGCTAGTGAACAGGAAATAAAACAGCTGACTCGAAAATCCCCAAACTAAGTTTATTGTAGCACAGAACAGGTGATAAAAAGAACTCCAGTATATTCAATTCAAGTCTGACATGTCCTGGGATATCGAAAACATAACACTACAGCAAAAAGTTGCTCAAGGGTCAGAAGTCTGCAAGAGAAAAGAGAAAAATGAGATATTTTTTCTCAGAAAAGCCAGGAAGAGAACAGTGTACCAATTCTCACAACTACCCCCATGTTCTCAACCACTTCTCTGACTTGCCTACCACTTTAAGTCATTAACATCTCTCCATCTTTTAGCATGAATTACTTGATGAGAAGAAAGTCTTTTTCAGAGGAATACGATGTATTCTTCTCCTCAGTGCCAACCTTTTCACTTGTCAAAAAGTATAACTTTTTTTTTTTTTTTTTCAGATAAAGGAAACTGTTAGGAACTCTAGGCCCTGGGAAGGCTGACATAAGGGCCTTCTGTCACTCACTAAATCGATAATCGTTTCTCTAGAAGCTATAAGTAGCTAACCTCTTTGAAATGAGCCATACTACAGAAGAGCTACCATTCAGCTTAGAGTCTATCTGGGTAAGTAAATAAGGTTTAGGATACAGCAGGTTTCAAAGTTAGCAACAATCTGTTATCAGTGTGGTTTCATCATAACTTCTTCATTTTCTAGACAACTATTCAGGTTCTGGTTCAGCTATTTAAACCCCACTATCTACCTCTTCTAATTGCCTCTTATTCAGCTGGCAAGAGCTCCCAAGAAACATGATATAGTAGGCATTGCAGTATACTGGCTGCTTGTTGGGGCTGGAATAGACTTGCTCAGGTTTGAGGGATGTGAAAGGGTTAGCTCCATAAGTGGTGATGTGTATATCCAGGTCCACCAGAATCTGCAAAGAGGCTGTCAATTCCTGATAGCTATGGGAGACAGATAAGAAAAATTAATCCCTGAGAAATAGATACTTGGCGATACTTAGAATGTGACATTCCTAGACTCATCAACACCCAAATTACTGAAAGCTGGACTAGACAAGAGCTAGGTCTCCCTCCCAAATCTAAATACACAATTAACTAGCATAGGATTTTATTCAAAAAGGATGAGAAAAGTCAAGTGTGGCAAGGAAGAAAATCTTCACCAGAAGGCAAAAGATGAGCAAGGGGAAGAGAAATGAGCTCATTATATAAAGAGATGTGAATGAATCAAGGAGGTGCCACAAATAGGAACAGTTTAATACCTGTAAACAGTAATCAACGTAGGGATCTCATAATCACGAAGTAGTAGGAGGGTAGGCAGCCAAGCTTCCATTAAGTTCAAGGAAGCATTAAAGCCTGTTTTTGAACATGGAAATAAGGGAAAGATTAAAGTAGATCCTAAGCAAAATAATTATTTGATTGTGTCCACCCTAACCTTCACCTTTTTCACCCACAATGCTCATTTACCACTATCATCCAACTAGTTTCTTCAATGGAAAATTCTGAACCGAGGTGAAACACAGATGGCTAATAATCAACCATGATCATTATCAACCAAATGAATGGAGTTCCAAAAGACAAGACTTAAATAAGGGTTGGGATGAAAAATTCCCAGAGGAGCCACCTAGTATATCCCTGAAACAATGACTCTTACCTGGATGGAATGCCACCACCAAATCTGGATGGGCTATCTTCCCAGTATCTACCTGTTCCTCCCAGAATTCATGATAGAGGCCCCTATGACCAAAAAGTTGAACTGTGCCGGGTTCCAGGGGTGAAGTTGAAGTGCTCTGTGAAAAGTCGACAGCCACATCTACACCCACCATAATCACACGGAGACCAAGATGTCCAGGAAACATATAGCCAAGCTCATCATAGTCTTCAGGGCGAGTAAGAAATGTCTCCACATGGGAAGCACCAACCACATGCACTGTGCTTCCCCCAGTCTTCCCAACATCTATCCCCAAGGCCCGAAGCCCTAGCCCCAGTGTCAAGGGCCGTGATACGGTATCTGTCAGCAGTCGCTTTAAAGAGTCCCGCAGGACATCTGGCTCTGGTCTTGGCCGTCCTACACTAGCCCACAAGGTGGTCATGGCATGACTATCTAGCAGAGCATCCAGTGTTACATTTAGCTGTAAACCCCTCATAGAAAACCAGGTGTTCCAGTCCTGTACAACTTCAGCCAGCCATGGCCAAGGTCCTGAGGGTGGGACAAAATCACCTGCAAGAAAGAAGGAATAAGGAGTGAGTCGATCCTTCCCTGGCTTCAATATTCCCTCCATGTTCACAGTCCCAACTTATGCCCAGAAGTGCCCCACTCCCCTGGCTCCATCCAGTTCCTCTCTTTTCCTCATAAAAACATGTTTTCATATCTTTCTCCAAGTACAACCAGCTATGACCATTATGACAGAGATCTCCAGTACCACAACTCCACCTGTGACTAGAAGCCATTCCATGAGACGGTCCACAGCTACGAGACTCAGTTCTTGACAAACCTTCCTGTGTGCTGGCCAGTCTAACCTCTGGCAGTCTTGACCACAGTAATAGACATTTCTGCACCTGAAAGAATAATCCCCAGAAATAGATTCTTCTATACTTGAAAGTGGCGGGGAATATCTGGGGAAGGGAACTGATATTACTATACCTAGGAAGAAAGTCACTGGGTTATAGGAAGAGGGGTAACATCTGATACACCAATTTGGGTACTATGTTTGGCAGGGAGGCAGAAAGGACTGGGTCAGGGTAGCATCTCAATCACTATCTGCAATAACTCACTTTTTCACATCGCTTGCACAAGACATAAAATATTAGAAGCTTCCGACGGTGCTCTTATTACAGCTGTGGCTCAACCCCAACCTTCTTGACTCGGGTCGCAGGCTTTACATGGACTGCACCTTAGCTACCTAAGCCACAGAGATGTGCCAGAACAGTACCATTTCTAGGTGTCTCCCTTACTACCCCGACTAGCTCATTACCTCTTACAGTGCCGTAGGACCTTGGAGTCTAAAAGTCCACCAGGAAGTGCCTTACAGTGAGCACAGAATCTAAATGTGTCCTCCATCTTCTGGAACATTTCTTGAGGGCATCGAAATCCAAAATCTGATACAGGAGTACCCCCATCTACCACCAACCTGCAAAGAGAGCATGGAGGCGTAGCACTAGGAAAAAAGATATTCTCCAAAACCAACCCCTTTTACATTGTTACCTATTCCCATATCACCTACTTCCATCATTTCTCACTTAACTGTACTTCTTCAATAGTAATAAAGCTAGCAAAAGTGTAAATGAGAAAATTCTTGAATGCAAATTACTCCTTTTCTCCAAATTATACACCCTTCTGAAATCACTTCTTTCAAAAGCAATATATTGTTCTTTCACAGAGCTAGTTACTCACTTGTATTCTTCATAGCTTTTCATGTTCAGCTTTTGAAGGATCAATTGGGATAGGCCAGGAACATTACTCTCCAAGGAGAGGAAGCCAAGTGCATCAATGCTAGGGCCAGGGTTTGAGAGGGTGTGAGGCGTGGAGTTCACAACTTTGGGTGAGGTCACAGCAACGGAAGGCACTGATGAAGATCTCTTAGTCCTTCGTCGCCGGGACCTTGGAGCCATGGTTTGTCCACTGATACCTGGGGACTATATGTAGAACAGATATGAAAAGGAATTTTACAAGCTGGACATACGTATTTTGAAATGTTTGGCCTTTTACTTCTCATTCCAATCTCTTAGGCCTAGGAAGCAGATTTATTTAATATCTACTAATTATTGATCATTACAGGAAAAAGAGAAAAGAAATAATTATATACAAGTAAATGCATGGAAAAAGGTCTGGCAGGCTCATATAAAACTGCTAAGAGGGCATGCCCTGGTACAGTATAGTGATTTGGTCAACTTACTCCAGCCAAAGTGCATGCCACACACATCCCAAGGAACTGGGTTTGTATCCCAGGCCACGGAAAACAACCACGATGTACAACTAAATAAAAATAGATCACTTCTCCCTCTTCTCTCTTCCCGCTTGCCTGCCAACTCAGCTTCATTTCTCCCTGTACTTTTCCTTAAACAAAAAAACAAAAAAACTGGTAACAGTTGTGCCCTGCTGACTCAGATGCTAAGCCTAAGGCTGGGGGCATAGAACATGTAAAGGTCAAGGACACAAGTTCTCATCTGCATTCAGGCCTGGGAACAACTAAAACAAAATAAATTAAATAAAAAGTGCTTCTTCCTCCCCTTCCTTCTACCTCTCTTTAAACAACAACAAAAACCCAGAAAAGCAAAAATCTGGTAACAATGATTAATTGTAAGGCAAGGAAGAGGTGCTGGGCTAGTAAGTGGATTGATTAAAAAGGACTTTAGATATCTCCATAATAGCTGACTTTTCTTTTTTTTAAAGAGAAAGGAAGGCAGGCAGCAATGAAGGCAAGTTGGTAAGCAGGCAGGCAGGTAGAGAGAGGAGGAAGAAGCATTTAAAAGAAATGCATTTAGTTATTCATTTTGGTTGTTCCTCCTCGGTCTCAGGTCATGTACTTGGATCCTTGAGCTCTTCTCTTACATGGACTACACAGCACAGCTGCAGACCTCAGACCTGAGCCACGAGAGCATGCTAATGGTTGACTTAATACAAAGAATATATTCCTATATTAGTATATTTAAAAAAATAAGTTATAAGGAAAAAGCAACATAAGTTTATTTTATTCCCAGTTCTAGTCTCAAACCCAGGTCCATAGGCATTCCATGGCTTGCACCTTAGCTGTTATAGCCACAGGGGTGCACCCACAACAGAAGTTACTGGTAGTTCAAAACCATCATCTAATGGAAGAATTAGCCAATCTAATCCAGTTGAAGTAAAACACTGATTTTTAAAAGACCAATCACATGTGTAAGGAATAAACCAAGAAGCAGAAATCAAAGCAATACAAAATGAGTGATGCAATGTTAGGAATTATACAGTCAAAGCAAGGTATGAAAATTTTGAGGAAAACTTCCTTAAAAGGTGAGTTTTGAAGTAGAACTTAGCCCACATCCACCCACTACCTATCTGGAGCTCTGTGACAGCCTCCTGGTCTGGACAGTCTGTGCCCACTCCTTCCTCTAGGGTTGAGTAAACTAAAGGAGAATACTGGCAAAAATAAAAACATCTATTCATTCAATGATATTTATTAATAAGAAAAATCTTTTGTAAAATACACTATTGAAAATAAAGATGAAGAATGTAATTACCTAAATGTTTTGTAGAGAGATGAGATGTAAACAAATACATAAGGCAGTATAAAATCCTGTAAGAAAAATGAAACTGGTGTGTCCTGGTGGACAGTGGTTATGTCAATCACCTCCAAAGGAGCAAGCCATATACCCCTTGGTTCAACTTCCAGGCCCAGCGGGGAAGCAACAAGTATGAAAAAATAAAATAAAGGCACATCTTCCTCCTCTCTCTTCCTGCTTGCCTGCCTACTCACCTTCATTCCTGCCTGTACCTTTCCATAAAAAAAGAAAAAGGGGACAAATGAAATTATACCACTAACGGGAAAACAGAACAGAGTCTCTTTAGCTGGTGAGCCTGAGAAAGACTATAAAGCAGGTAGTGGTTGGAACAGACCATGAAAGATGGAAACATTAATACAGAGAGAGGGAAAATGGAATTCTAACCATAAAGAGCTTGAGCATAAAAATATATAGGGGAACATCTGATATTTAATAAAATTGAATGGTTTGAGTTTGTAAGTCTAAAGGGCTAAATGCAAAAAATTAAATTATTAGAATACATAGGGGACAAGCTTCAGGATATTGGATTTTGTAATGATTTCTTTGATATGACACTAAAAGTACAGGCAATAAAAGAAAAATAATAAAATTGAAAAGATCAAAATAAAAAACTTTTATTTCTTAAAGGAAAGAGGTAGGCAGGAATGAATGTGAGCAGAGGCAGGCAGGCAGGCAGGGAGAGGAGAAAGAAGCACTTTGTTGTTGTTTTTTTTATTTTAATCTCCATTTTCATTTCATAAAAACAAATGGAAAACCAACCCCTTGTCAAATATAGTATCTCTTGTCAATTAAGTCACTGACAGAGGCTCCATAGCTGAATTTTCCATTAACAGAAACAATTTCCTGGCAATTCACTTATGAATTGAGTGCTTAATAGTTTTCAATTAGATATTTTTATAGTAATATTATTTCTTTAGTTCACAATGCTAAATTCCATTTAAGATACTGAAATTGCAACTCCATCTATATTTGTTATTTAGTTGGCACTTTATTTAGCTTCCACTTTGTTATTTAGTTTTACATCTTAGTTGTTTTCCCAACCCAGGACAGGCCCCTCACCAAACTGTTACTCCACACACCAAAATTAGAAAACTTTTGTGCACCAAAAGACAGAGTGAAATGGCAACCCAAGAAAGGGAGAAAATATATGCAAATCATATAGCTGATAAGAGATCTCAAATATATAAAGAGCTCCTAAAATTCAAAACAACAAACCACCAAATTAAAAAATGGATAAAGGTGGGGTGTGCCCTAGTGGCTCAGGGGCTAAGTCAGCAGCTGGGGCCTGGATCATGAAAAGCCCAAGAACCCAGATTCATGACCTAAAACTGGGGAGTTGGAGGGGCAGGGGACAGGCAAAGCAAGAATAAAATAAATAAAAGTGCTCCTTCCTCTTCTCACTTCCTTTCTTTAAAATTTTTGTTTAATGGGCAAGGAGCATAGACTTAAAGAAAATATACAAACTGCCAATAAGCACATGAAAAATGCTCACTATCACTAATTGTTAGAAAACTGCAAATCAAAATCATCAGATACCACTTTACGCCAATTGGGATGGCTAAAAACAAAAACCAACCAATCCCAGAAAATAAAGAGTTGGCAAGGATCTAGAAAAAACAGAACCTTTGTGCACTAAGCATAAGAATGTAAAACACTGTGCCCACTATGGAAAAACAGTATAGTGAACTCTGCAAAGCATTAAAGAGAATTACCATATGACCCAGGAATTTCACTCTTCTATACCCAAAATTAATTGGAAACTGGTATTCAAATGTTTAAATACAAATATTCACAGCAGCACTATTCACAAAAGCCAAAAGCTAGAAACAACTTGGAGGTCATCCACGTACAGTTGAATGAATTCAGCATTAAAAATAAATGTACTGTTAAATCCAACAATGTAGACAAACCTCCAAAACACACAAAAGGTCACACCTTATATGATTTCATGCATATGAAATCCTTGCACCTGCCCCACCAAGATGTCTACAAAATTGGTGGTGTTAGTCCTGTCCCTGTGGGTCGAGTTAAGATTGGTGTTCTTAAGCCTGGCACCATGGCCAACTTTGCTCTAGTGAATGTTACGACTTAAGTAAGTCTGTTGAAACGCACCATGAAGCTTTGAGTCAAGCTCTTCCTGGGGACGATGTGGACTTCAGTGTCAAGAACGTGTCTGTCAAAAATGTGTGTCATGGCAATGTGGCTGGTGACAGCAAAAATGACCCAACGATGGAAGCTGCTGGTTTCCCTGCTCAGGTGATTACTCTTAACCATGCTGGTCAAATCAGTGCTAGATATGCACCTGTGCTGGATTGTCACACTGCTCACACTGCTTGCAAGTTTGTTGAGCTTTAGGAAAAAATTGATCATTGTTCTGGGAAAAAGCTGGAAGATGGCCCCAAATTCTTGAAATCTGGTGATGCTAACCTTCACTGATATGGTTCCTGGCAAGCCTGTGTGTGCGCAGAACTTCTTTCTCTATTACCTTCTAGGTCCGTCGTTTTGCTGTTCCTTACATGAGACAGTCAATTACTGTGTCATCAAAGCAGCGGACAAGAAGGGAGCTAAAGCTAGCAAGGTCGTTTGCCCAGAAATCTCAGAAGTTTAAATGAATATTGTAAGGTTTTTCTGGGCTCCGCGAGGAGAAAAAGTTCAGTTAGACAAAAAGCAGAATAGCCAGGGCTTTATTGGGGTTTGCACACCCGGGCGAAACTCCCAAGTCCGCAGAGGGCCGGGAAGTCGCGCCCAGAACAAAGGGGTACCGGCTCTTTAAGCAGAGGAATTTCGCGGGCTTCCCATGTTGCGATTGGGGATTGGCCCTGTGAATCCAGGTGTGGGGGTCACATCCCTTATTCTGATGTCATCCACCTTTTTCCCGGGCTTGGCCGCCGGGCATGCCCGCTGTCCCGTCTTTCTGAGCCAGCCTAACAAATATTATCCCCAAAACTTGCCACTCCCGTCTTATTAATCAGTGCCACGGTTGGGGGACATGGGAGTGGGGGAACGGGGATGGGACAACAACTATATGACTCAGTGGGGTCTCAGAACTGTCCAAAATGGCCATTTAACTGTAAAAACCAGGTTAATGATAAAATCTGCATCACAAAACCTTTAGAAGGAAAGGACAATGTTTTCTGGGGGAGAGAGAGAGAATTTCAAGCTATTAGTTTTTAAAATAAGTACTTTTTAATGGAAACCACTAGCCCAAAAATCTGTCACAGAATTTTGATACCCATTAAAATAAAGTTAAATGAGGAAAGAAAAAAAAAAAAAAAATGCTGGCAGTGGCTGATTTCCCGGTGACAATTCAAATCAGGGATCATGTTTTATTAAAAAAATGGTCTGACATTTAATCCTTATGGAGCAGATCTGTTAAGAAAAAAACATCAGAATCATTCAGTGAAGGTGTAGGAGGCAGAACAAACAAAACCTCCCCCCAAATTATCCAGCTAAATTTCATTACCTAACAACATGGCTCTTAAAAACCCGAGTTGTCGGGTTAATAGAGGCATTAAACATTTCCTTTGTGCCTTTTTTTCATCCTTTCAATCCACCCTTTTAGTCTCTCCCCTTATCTCACAAATGAACAGATGGTGTCAGAAGCCACAGGAGAGATAGCTACACTCACAGCACACTGCATCTTCTACATTTTTACCAATAAATAAATTAGACCTAAAGATAGATTCTTTTAGGGTTTAAAAGTTGTCTCCTGATTAAAGACTGCATGGAACTGCCTTCAAACCTTAAGACCCCATTTCCAACAGACCTGACACTTCCCTCTACTTTACACATTCTCAGCTCATTTACAGAATCACTGAAGTATTTATCTTTTCTATCTACCCGGGTAACTCAGGCAAGGTAACACCTTGTTAAACAGTGAAACAATGGCCTCATCTTTTCTGTACAGCTATGGAGAAAAAAAATCTTTGATTTGCGATAACTCAAGGGTCTTAAATCCCAGGAGTGACATATCTTCCCAATTTCCAATCAGTCTTTGTGTTGTAATGAAAGTCATTGTGGCTCAAGCATCTGAGATGGTTGGAGTGTGGACTGCAACCTGGACTCAAAATTAAGAGGTGGAGGGTGTTATTAAAAACATAAAAGAAATAAAAATGCTTCTTCCTCCTCTCACTCTCAAAAAAAGGGGAAAAAAAAAGTCTTTAAAAAGATCAGCAAGTTACTGTGCCTCACTAATCTGCATTTCTAAAAAGAAAGTCTTTCTCCAATGAACTCTATTCTCTGGGAGATTGAACTGGTTGGTGAAAGGTTTTTTCTGGGCTCCACCAGGAAAGAAAGTCAATTAAACAAAAAGTCGAATAGCCAGGGCTTTATTGGGGTTTGCGCACCCAGGCGAGGTTCTCCCGTCCGCAGAATGGGGGGGTGGGGAGTCGCGCCCCAACAAAGGGATTGGGGATTGGTCCTTGTGATTCCAGGTGTGGGGTTCAATCCCTTACTTAGTCTGATGTCAGCCACCTTTTTCCCCAGGTATTGCTGCTGCTGCTGCTGCTTTGTCCCTGGGCCAGCCTAACAGTTGGAAGTGAAGGAATCAGTTTGCAGAAGAGGTGCTAGTAAAATCCCTAAGGCCATAGTTTCTTGTGTTTCTACTATAGATTCATGGTATAAAACTAACTTTCTGGCAGGAAGAAGTTGGGAAGAGGTCTTTGCATCTGCATCTACATCTATCATCAGGCTCATGGCTAAATTTGTGTAACTCCAAGCCCAGGCTCAAGTTCACTGTAGCTAACGTACTTACAATGAGCCAAAAGATCTTCCAACACAAGAAGGTAGTGGGAGAGCTAACAGAAACAACTACTAAAATAGGGGATTATCCCCTTTGTCAGAAGTTGGAAAGAATTTAAACTTGCAAAATTTTTCAGAGTTCAATCTACCCCATTTAGAAAGGGAATCACTTTAACTTTTCTCTAGCCATCCCTGTCCACTTGGGCTCTAAATTATTGCCAGTTACATAAGAGACAGAACACCAACAAGGGCTATAGAGAAATATTAATGATAGCCTAGAAGAACTTTTCATTCTCCAAATTCTCCCAAATAGTAACCTATTCCCAGACCTACATCTTCCATCTGTACCCCTTCTTACCAACAAAAGCCCCACATTTTACCTAAAGCACATTTCTCTTCTCACCATCTCTACGAGTGGTAAGGCCCGTATAATTTCCTCACTCACTAGCAAACACAAAACACCTTTGAAGAAGTAGAGACAAGAAAGTGTAGTGAAAGAAAGGTAGTCAATGAGAATCCTCAAATTGTGTTAGGAAAGAGAATAAGAAAAGGAGATACACTTTAGGAACACTGCTGTCAGACCACATTCAGATGCTTAATCAGTGATTAACACTTCCTGGGGTGATAAATGCTTTACTCAAGTATAAACTAAAGCAAGCAGTTGATGGAAAAGTAACTTACCCTGCTAAGCCCTCGGCTTCCTTCTCTCTGTCTTCCAAGTGAAGTGAATGCTTGATATCCTCAGTTCTAGGTTGTGGTTGCTTTGCAGCTGTCCCCTCATATCACTTTGCTTTTGCAAACTGCTGAAATGCGAGTCTCTTGTGATTAGGTACACCCTGCCAACCAGACAGACAACACTGAATTCTCCCTAACGAGGCAAGTAGTTTTCTGACTCCCTGCCCATGGACTTCTCCTTTTCTGATCTTCCTTTTCTGCCAAGAAGGTTCAGACTCTGTCAACACTTCCAAAGTTACCAAAGGCCAAGCAGGCTGAGGAGAACATGAAATCAAGACAGCAATTCTACTCAGTCTACGTCTTCATGAAAAACACCTTGCGATTAGTTCAGAAGTCAGTATTTGGTTGGAAAGGGTAGACACTAGCCAGGCCAGAGAAACATGGAGCTCTAGAGTTCTGGCTGTCAATCTAGACCCAAGATAAATTCCTCCAAGCCCAAAGTCTCTTTTAGCATAACAAATACTGCTCACAAATAATAATGTCCAGTCTAGGCTTAAGTACAAATATTCAAGAAAGGAGACTACAAATGGTCATTTAATGAGATGGAAAGAAATCAAGTATAGCAGAAACATCAGAAATAATTTGTAAAATTCACTTTTCCTGAAAGGAGAGAAAAGCATTTTCTGAGTGAATTGTGTCAGGGGCACTCCATCTGTTTATTTCAAAAGAGGAATAAGTATTTCTGGAATATTAAAGTAAGCTAGGCCAAAATATTAATAATGGACTAAAAATGATACTATTTCTAGGACCAGAAAATAGAATATAAAGAACTCAAAACATTTGTTTCACTTCTGTAATGGATGCTAGTCTAGGGAATTTAATTCCACATTCCTAGTTCCTTTTCACCTTAAGATGTTGAAGCTCCAGAACCTGTCGGAAGTTGGCAGGGCAAGTGTCCTATGTAACTACAAGACCTGACTTTCTGCTTACACCTGCCTTTAGTTATGTGACTCACCTGCTTCTGTGTATCACCAAACTGGGAAACAGAACCACTTGCAATGAGATCCTGGAACGTAAAGGAACCTCAAATTGTCAAAAGCAAAGCACATACTACAAGTGGGGAAGGTGGGAGAAAAAAATGTTAAGGATGCAACAAAACATATAATATGACATCATGCAGAATAGATATGGACAAAGGAAAATCAGTTGCAATAGGCAAAAACCCTGAATAAAATAGAAGTGATTCACTTCAAGCAAAGTTTCGGATCAAATTCAGAGTTAACTAGCAGAATCTTGAAAGGTTATGAGTTCTATTAATAATGAACTGCAGAATGTACAAGAAGTCAGATTGTTTTTTCTAACTCAGAAGTGGCATGAGTGAATATAAAGGGAGATATGTAGAAAAAAAAGGATATTGAATATTAACTTATATTTTACCATCATTACTATTCATTTTTTGGTAGGCATTTAAATTTAGAAAGATCTAACTTTTCACAATTTGCATTCATCATGGGTTACATTTTTTAAAGAAATACTACTTTGGTTGGTTGTAAAACTAGTTATATAGAAAGGCTAGAAAAAGTTTCTCATTCTGCAGGTGGGAAGGTAAAGGAATATTCCTCTATATTACTTTTTCTGAGCTCTGTTCCTTTCTCATTTTCCTTCTTTTTTCCAATCAATCTATAATTCTTCTAGATGATGCTAATGATGCTTTATGTTTACCTATGATTCCTACAAGCACTATTTAAGCTAGTTGTGGACCTATGGGCTAAGGAAGTTCCTGACACCTGATATGTTAGTTAGTCTTAGAAATACAGTTTTCATAAAACAATAACACCGAGAAGAAACTTTTAAGATTCTTTAAGTTTGCAAAAATGTTAGAAGCAGTTCATGAACTGGTATGCAAATTAATATCACAGCAAGCAGAAGCTGTAAAAATCAATTTCATTCTTATTTGCTAGCTGGAATTAGGCAGGTGTGTATGTGTTTCTATTTATATTAATGCTTTATAACTATATTATTGAAAATGGTAATTAAAAGTTATATGTGGCTATATTATTATATATTGAGCAATATCCTAGTTTCCCTCAATTTACAAAATTATATACTTATTTTGATTACAGCAAAGAAGGAAATATAAAGGCAGGAAAATGCAAAAATCACTAACACTTTTTCTACACTAATACCTTTTTTCTTACTATTAAAACATCCAATTCCCCAGACTACTGTAACAAAATTCTAAACAATAACATTTTCTTTCAAGCAAAAAGTTAACAACTATTTTAAATATTAGATTTAGGAGGTCTATAATAGACATCTAAGGTTCTCTAGTGCTCAGTTACTAATGCTCATGTAGAACAAGTGTAACCAAAGTTAAAAAAATAAAAGCAAAATTTAAGAGGGTAATTTAATTCATTCGAGATAATCTAGGAGATAATCTTCTGTGAAGGTATATGCAGGTTCTAGTAACAGAATTTTCTAACAAGTCAGTATACAGTCTCCAAATAAAACCCAACACAGAGATAGGAGCAGCGGCCCATGCATGGAATTTATTGTGTGCTACTATTTATAAAATACTTGAATAGTCCTGCACATGCATAATATTTCCAACTTAGACAGACCATACAGGTGTACTTTCTGGCAAACAAAACAACAGATGGTTCCGCTGCCTGGAGCTCTGAGTTGTATTCCAGGGTATGAGGGAAGCAGGCCACCAAAGTAATAGGAAATACTGAACTACAGTGGCAATCAATACATGTCAATAATTGTAAAAATTCAGCACATAGTTCCATTTAGTTTAACCAAGCAGTTCAGTAACTATCAAAAGAAAATGTTCAACATGCAGTCTTGACTTTTATGCTTCCACTAACATCTGAATGATTGAACAGACCTTTGCTTCTATGCTGCATTGCTTAATCAAAAACACTTCCAGAACATTTAAAATTTCCTTTGCATCAAAACATAAAAATTATAAAGCCAGCAGCAAATCACCCTGATGGCTATTTAAACAACTTGAATACTCACAATAAACTAAAATTTCTCGTAACATCTAGGTAACCTTTACATGTCGTACCTGTACATCATAGGTCTATATATTAAATATTTGCAAAATGAAAACATGCATACACAAAATACGTCAAGTTTTACAGACATGATTTGAATTAAAATTTACTTTGACAATGTACAAACTTCTTTTAAAGTACCTTAAATGAGTAATTCTGTAATTCATAATTTTGAGATTTAGAGGTTAATTTCTTAAATCTCTGGGGTGTAAATCTCAAAAGATCGGGGCAAAAAAGATTCTAAATGAAATTTGTGGATTTGTGTTCAAGTAAGAGAATCTGACTTGAGATAGGTTACAGATTCATAATTGAAAAATACCAAGACTATATTACAGAATTAGCCACATTTAAGAACTATAGACCTGAGGTCAGCATTTTGTATAAATGCCAACTAGTTTCTCAATATTTTGTCCATAATTCAAAACACAGCTTAGTAACCTCAGAAATGTGTTTAAGACCATGCTAAATCATCCTTTAAAGACATTTCATGGGGGGAGGGGGTTGAGGTCCACATTAGCTCTTAGGATTGCATTTGAAGTCATGATTGAAAAACAAAATCTACTTCTATTGAGGGGGAAAAAGAAATCTCATTTGTAAACTTAAATGTGTGAACCACAAGCATAAATGGAGGTGTAGCTGCCCTCCACTGAAAACTGCCCCAAGCCCCTGTCTCACTGCTCTCCACATTGGCAGCAATCACCCAATTTTATCAGATAGTACATGTCCCGGGGCCCTCGAGCCTCCATCCAGGAAGGGGGCTGGGGTCTCAAAAACACAATGATTTCTCCAGAGGGACTGTGACATTTAGAGTCAGGTTGGTTGACCCCTCCAGCTCCTTGGGTGATCTGTCCATTTGGGGCCCAAAACACGAGAGTCCCTGGGAAGCTGTGGGTCACTGGGCACTATGGTTGCCAGTCCCGTGGTTCTCAGTGGCATGTGCGGTGTTCAGAGAATTGAAACCATCTTGTTGTACAGCATCTTTCCGGGGTGGCATTCTCTCATTGATCCTATCCAAACCCTTTGCCTCTTCAAAACTGCAGATTCTATGTGGTGGAGAGAATCCTCGTATTGCTTAACAAAATGCAAATTTGATAAGTCAGTAATTGGAAACCATTTCTGAGATTTCAAAAACATAATTAATGATATTTAAGAAGAAAGAAATTAGCTGTATGTAGCAACATTACTTTCTACTTTAAATTAATCCTATCCCCACCATTCCAGATTTCCCCTTAATATATAACATGTTTAAACATCTAAATATAAAAATGATAGCTTCATAGGTGTTAGCACAGCCTTTGAACACACACACATACAAATAAAATTCCCCAGCTCCCCACATCTACCTCTAGCCAATGTTTTCAGGGTCTCAGTGTGACTACTACTATACCAGTTATCTCCTACCTCAGACCCTTAGATCTCTAGTGACCATCACAGTGAGGCAGCAACAAGAGGAGGCTAGGGGCAAGTGAGGAGGCTTAAAGCAAGGTTAATCCTGTACATACAAATCGATACCAAGAGCCTGGGAGGAGAAACAGGCAGTTAAGTTAAAATGCACCGTATCAGAACTATCTTGGAGGTCAAGGTATCATCATCACCCCATCCCACCAATATAAATTAAAAAGGTGGGAAATGCCTCCAGGAATGAATTTGTCTTTGGCTGATAGCAAAAATAATTTATAATTTCAGATTTTAGGAGCCATCCTTCTTAATTCATGGGCCATTTATTTTATGTTCTTTGGAAACCCAAATCAAAATAAATGGCAATCCTCCTCCCATGGTCATGGGTTCTCATTCACTTCATCTGGAATAACAAATTCTTCATTATTAAAATTTACATAGAAAAGATTTCCATATAATTGGCTATAATCTGGTTGATTTAATATGTGCAATCCCTGGGACTAAGAGTCTGTGAAAGTGTATAAAATTACTGGCTGGGGTAGCAAAACATTCAGCAATGCGTAATATTGAGTCAATGTGATACACAAGAAGAAAATATCATTAAACACTAGCCCGAACTGCAGCCAAAACAAACAATACCATAGTGATAGCTTCTGCACTCTCATGTTAATTACTAAAAATGAATAAAAATAAATTCACACCTCTACCCAGAGGGGGTTTCACATGGGGAAAAAATAATCTGAGTAGCATAGTCATGCAACCTACGGAACAGATCTTATTTGCAAATTTAAAGCTATAATATGAAAGCATAATATGCTATACTCTAAAGAATTCAGCAACATTAAATGCTGGTTGTTTTCTATAATGTAAAAGGGAAAACACCAGATTGTCACTATGGAAATCAGTCTTTGTGATTAAAAAAAAAGAAGAATGTGACTTAAATTTGATGAGTCAGTGTGTCTGATTCATCTTGGCTGTGTAAACTAGGACTAACACACACCCACAGGACATTCTCTGATGCCCACCCACACACCACAGATCTTTGCCCAGCGCAAGGACTCTGATCGTACCTTTTTCAGCCTCAATAGCCTCAACTGTGGCTGTACAGAAGTGAGCAGAGGCATGCAAAATGAATGAGAAAGATGAGAAGGGTCATATTGTACAGCAGAAAAGGCAATGATCACTTAAAATATCACAGCACCCCACCATTTACAATTTACTATAAATAGTACCCACATTAGAGCCCCCATTCGATCCCCCAATTCCTGACACAGCACAGTTTACACACAGCACTATGACAACATTGCTCAGAGCATAGAATACATAAACCTACTGTGAACACAAACACCTGAAAACTCATGCAAATGTACTCCAGTATTAATTACCCATCTGGAATTCAGTATTTTGATGACCTTAGAATTTTCTAACAAGTTTATATCACACCCATCACAATCACAAGAAATTCTCTACAGTGAAATTATGATGGCAGAATTCTAAGAAAAGAGCAAACAGTAAATTCTTTTTTTCATATCTAATTAAACAAACACATCACCAGTTGGTTCCCTAAGATATAACTAAAAGGGGTTAGTAATGCTTTTCCTTGACTTCTAATTATTCACATGACAAAGCATCAGCTACAAGTTGGTATGGCTGCGATGAAATTTAAGGGTAGTGAACTTGGTGAGTTACTTTAAGAAAAGTTCTGTAGCTCGGAACAGTTCTTTGTGGGTCACCTAAAAGGAGCATGCTTACTTTCTATTCTAACATTTGTGTTTCAAATATCTAGACATTTTAACATCTATAGCCTTAAAAATTTCATCTACATACAGGTTATCATGAACTCAAATCTGGCTAGTAACAGCCTGCGTTCTCAAGTAAAAATAAAAAGGTTACTAAGCATTTTTTCAAGTCTATCCACCAACTGGTGAGCAATCAAGTGATGGAATCAAAGTCTAACGGGCAATAAATCTTAATTATTTTATGATATATATATATAGTCATATTTATGAGAAATGTATTCTTTCTGGTCCATTTAGAGAAATTCAACATATTTAGTCATGTAATCTATAGTCAAAAGAGTCTTTTGACTCATTTCTGGATTCAAGCTGTATAAAACACTGAGAACCATAACCAAAGTGCCAATTCTCAACAAGAAAATTTACCCAAAGTACACACATTCAAAGTATTTATAACAAAAGTTTCCCATATCCTTTTTATTTTGCTTCTCTTACAAAGGCCAACAAGAATAATTGTTTCTGTAATGAGTTTTTAGTAGTACACAAGTTAGAAATTATCTGTTTTGGCATGCCCTGGTGGAGTAGTGGTTATATCTGCTACCTCTGAAAGAGTACAGTCCACGTATATCCCTAGGGCCCAGGTTCACATGCCAGGTCAGAGGGGGAAAATAACCAATGTGAACAACTAAATAAAATAAACAAACATTTCTTCCTCCTCTGTCTTCCTGTCTGCTTGCCTACTTGCCTTCATTCTTGCCTGCACCTTTCCTTAAAAATAAATAAATAAATTGTATCCAAAGTAGTTACTATTGTGGAAGGACACAGATGAATCTAAGGAAATAAAGCATACTAAGTTAGAAAAGGTTACTGATCTTTACTAGAGAGTAAAATGAATTAGGTAACCAAAAGAAGTAGGATGAACACGGAATAAAGGAAAATAATTTTCCATAACTCTTCAATTATATGACAAATAAAAACAAATATACTTATTGTGTATCCACTGTACAACTCACCATTTAAAAAATCTAGCCCTGTATACTTGGAAAATTTGCCCAGAGAGAATTTTGGGATAACCTATTTCTACTTGATCAGCCCTTCTTCAAATTGTTGACTGTTTTTTTTAGAAAATGGATGGGTGTAAAAATAAATTACCTATCAGAATATGTTTCAAAGAGCTGTGGTATCAGAAGTGATTTTATATGAACTATTTTATAAGATACATGGTAAAAAATTAAAACTTTTTAAACCATAAGATTAGTATCTATTTGAGTGCACAAAAAGTTTAAATCTATTAATAATTTTTTCAGATTATTAAATTTTTGAAATCATTCTATGGGCTTTTAATTTTACATGTAAAAGCATTTTATAGGTCAAATTATATTCTGTGCTCTTTCCTGAGGCCTCTAAATGCTCCTAAATCCTTTTCAGAATACAACGCAGTTATCACTTTCAAAATTGTAAATCACATCAAACTTGAATGCTTAGACCTGAAAGATGGTCATTTGAAGCTTAAGTATTAAGCTAGAAAGAAAGAGATCTGACGACGACAAGCTTCATTCTGAAAGGAACTATTTCCCCCCTATATTTTTTTCTTTAGTTTTATAGGGTACCTTGATATGGCCTTAGTGAATCTTAGTGTAGTGCTGTCTCAAACTGTGTTTCTCCATACAATGCAAGATAAATGATCAAGAGAAATCTGATGTTACTAAAATAGAGATGGTCACATCTTTTCCCATAATGGTACTGATGATGTAGCATTACAGGGCTATGTCCGAATCAAATTTCCATAAAGAAAATACACATAAAATATAAACATTAATTCCGACTCAACACAGTTGGGCAGTTCATAAAAATACTTGAGAAATATCATAAATTAACTTTAAAATTATTTAAAAGACATTTTATTTTCTGAAAATAGGACTGAGGTCTTAGAATTTAAAAACTTTCTTAATACTTAATCCTCAGTTATTCACACTAATATCAGGATACATATCTACTAAAATTTAAAATGTGAGATAAAAATTTTTAAATCACACAGATAAAGCTTTTATATGAGTTTTGCTTCTGTTTTAAAATAGATTTATCTTATAATAGGGAAATAACTTTAACCAAATGCTCAAACCATATTGCCAAGAGCTATCCTTGGCAGAGCTTGGGAGCTCTCTAGTTCCCCGAATTAGATCCTGTAACCTCAGCACCATCCAGTAAATCATGCTATGCTAGGAATAGACAGATATTCCTTTCAGTAAAGTTGTCTTTCAAACATTCCCAGAAGTTGGGGATGATTTCAAAGTTGGAAGACTGAGTTTCAGGCTGCATGCAAATTAAAAATAAATGGAAGTACTGAGCTGTCAACAAAGCATATAGTTAGCAGGTGCTAACTGTGAAATCTAAAAGAAAGGTTTGCTGTGGATAGACATAAAATATATTCAAGGGACAACTGAGAGATGATTATAGTGTAAATTCATTTAAGCATGAGACAATATTGTTTTCTTTTTTCTTTTTCTGAACAAAATGAAGGAAGGGTATATAACATTTTTCAAACTATTAAAATTCATCCTTTTCTGGCACACCCTAGTGACTCAGGCAGCTGAGACTCAGCTGGGGTGTGGACCATGTAAAACCTAAGGACCTGGTTTGCAACAAGGGCAGGGGGTGGGAATAACACAAAAAAATGAACACATAAAGTGCTTCTTCCTTCTCTCTCTTCCTGCCTGCCTTCCGTCCTCTTTAAAAAAATCAAACTAAAAACAAATTCATTCTTTTCTATTAACATTTTTGCCAAATGCATTGAATGTTTAAGATCTTAATTTGTTTTAAATATTCATGAAATTCTTTTTGGTTCATTTTTTCTAATGTTTACAATAATAAAAATAGAGGGCAAGGAATATAATAAGAATTAAAACAAAAAAATAGTTTAAGCAAAAAACTTCATTTAGGATGAAAATTTGAAACTAAATTTCAGAACACAGTTGTACTTCTCACATATACCAGTGGTGGTAACAGACAACACAATAACATATAAAATAGGACATGTATAGGGTACAAGTAGAAATTATTTGCTTTAGGAAAAAAAATGTTATTTATTTATGCATTTTGAGACAGTGAAATAAAACTGTGAAAACTCAATCCAATTTAAATGTACTAAAATTTTAAATTAAAATGTCCTTTCTTTGCTTTCACTAATTACAGCACCAAAAAGAAACAATTATTAATCATAACTAAGGAAAACTTCAGATCTGCTGCTGCCTGTTTTAATAGAACAATGACCCTTTGAGGGCTGTCAAAAGTGGCTACAATAAAATATATAAATTAAGGTATTCTTACTGTACCATATCTTTTGCTTTCTGACTACAAGGAAAAGAAATCTCAATTTTTGAGTTACTGTGTATAGCCTAAAACATTCACATTAATCTTCTATTTAATCTGTAATGGGCTTTCAAAAAGAGAACCCAGTATTCATACAAATATTTACGCCAAAAAAGTTCATTTTTAAATATAAAATATTCAATGAGCCAGATTACAGGAATGCTTTACGTATAATTCTTTTTATTTTCATGCAAAATAAAGGCACACTTAATAACACCCTTTGAATTTTGACTTACAGGATTTAAATTCAACTCCTTGTAACAATCTAATTTTACATTCATGTTCAGAATGCACAAAGTATTGCAACGAATGCAGCAAAACCTCAAAACAAGGTGCTACAAAGTTGCTTCTACATCAAAAGACAGGCAAGTGTCTGATAGAGTAATTTAATTTAACATACTTTTACAGACATACAGCTAACCTAAAGAAAGACAGACAGATTTAGGAAAGGAGCTACATCTGCAGAGGAAGGAAACAGTATGTTACAGACAGTCAATTATACATAGAACATTTGACAAACACCACAGAAAACAAACTTTGGCATCATTTACCAGGATACAAAACCTTGCACATATCTTTTGGGAAATTAAGTGCATTAAGTAATGTTCTGGGACTCAAGCAGATTGTTAATTCTAAAATTAAATATCTTAAAAAAGATATATAGCCTAATACAATTATATAAATTTAAAAAATCAAAAACTTGGAATACATTTCCATTTTAGTAAATGAATATCCTTGATTCACATTCTGAGGTTAGGTTTTGTTTTTGTTTTTTAAAGAAAAAGTTGCATCAAACAAATATTTCGAACATTATATGAACTGTTCTTTTATCATTTCATGAAAAGCTGAGATACTGACCAGTATTTTTAATTGAAGGAAATACCCGTTCTATCAATTTTCTGCCCTGGTCAGGTTATTAATTAGATACTACCTATTATATAATATTCTGCCTGTGTCAGCTGCTGAGACAGGAACTAAAAAGCAGAAGGAATTCCCTGCATGCATTATGTGTACTGTTAGCAAAAGAGTGAGGTGTGCCCCAGTCCATCTGAGGCACAGCAAGTTGCATAACATCATTACCACTTTGCAGGGTCTGCCGTCCTCCAGCCAACACTCCACTAGGCAACATCCCTGTGGGAGTCAGGCCCTTGAGTGTCAGCACACTTTCACTCTCCTCCCTATAATAGAGAGATATAACAAATATCAGAGACTTCCAACAAATACTTAGTTTGAAAAAGAAGATGGAACCCAGATGTAGGAAATGTTGATAGCTTATGACAGTCATTGTTATTACCATAGTTTCTTCAATTCTAAGATACACTTTTCTATAGTCTTTGTGTTTTCGATATGAAGTGTTTTAGATATGAAAGAGTATCTTGTAACTGAAGCCTATACAGTTTTCCTTGAAAAGTTTTATTAAATATACTGTGAGATTTATCATCAGTGGGCATCATACAATAGAGAAAGAATGGTATTTCATATGCTTGAAAATTCAACATCTGATATAATCAATTTTCCTTTTTAAGGATAATTTTAAACACATTTAATACAGTTAACACAGTTTTGAAGACACATTCAACCCAAGAACACAATTTATGGCTCCAGCAAAAGGAATTTCCTATATGGATGAGTAAGTTCAGCAATACTCTAAAAAGTGCCCTCTCCTTATCTTGTTCATATCTTCAAGGTATAGACTTAGTATTTTCATCACAGAAAAACAAGAGAAACCAAAGGAATCATAAGTGTCAAAGCCCTAGTTTCAAAGGGACTTGTGTTCCATTCTTCAATATGTAAATGTACATCTAACTTCTTTATAGAAACAAGGCTATTAATGCTTTTAGATGTCAAGCAAGTCTTTGCTTATAACAAAGTACAATAAAAGTAATTTTTATAAAACAAGTACTAAGGAAAAGATATCATTACCTTAGAACAGAGAAGACCCTTGCCATCTTGCCAATTGCTCGAATTTTGTTTCTTATAATTTCTTTCCGGGCTGCAGCTGAACCTACTTTCAATGGAATAAATAGAAAGAAGACTCAAGTTTAGGGCATCTACACTTACACCATTCTATTAGCTTGTTCCGCTCTCATCTGAACCAACATCGAAGTCCCCTGCCACCAGCTCACACAGAGGTAACTAGATTAACTTGTACTAATAAAATACTTCTTATTTCCTCATTGTTTAGCTCAGCACTAGTTTAATACTGGGGGGATCTGATACAGATATAAATAACCCACAAACTTTGTAACTCACGCTACTGACTAATCAAATAAAACCGCAATGGGGAAAAAAATTAAAGTTCAACTTGCACCACAAACCAGAGGA
Source organism: Solenodon paradoxus (assembly GCA_004363575.1). Classification (NCBI taxonomy): domain Eukaryota; kingdom Metazoa; phylum Chordata; class Mammalia; order Eulipotyphla; family Solenodontidae; genus Solenodon; species Solenodon paradoxus. Next base: position 355,239 of record RJWH01000213.1, on the reverse strand, counting down.
CAAAAAAAATACATATATATATGGTAACAATCCTACAGTCTTTGTTTAATTCTCATGAAAGTCTATGGCATGCAGACTAACAGATAAGAAATAGCTCTAATCATCTGTTTAACTATCATAGTAACAGCCTTAGACATGCAGGCTGTAATATCCCATCATACTATGATAAAATAAGGTTCCTTGTTCTAAATTGGTCTCAAAACAATGGTATGAAGCAAGAATATAGGTAGCCCCAAACTAAAGACCATAACAACATTTCAACAACAACGCACATTTCAACCTCACGGACTAGGTATCCTCTAAGGTCATGCAAATATATACAAGCTCTTACATCCCTAGGTGAGTATGAATATAAGGAGACTGAGCAATGAGAAGACTCCCTAAAAACGTGGCTAAAGAATCATTAGTCCTTCATTTCTAATGGGTTAGGTGCTTCCTATCAGTATACAACATATAATATACCAAAATAACTGGATCTTTGGCTGAAGAAAGACTCAAAGATTCTCTCTTCCTTCTCTTGGCCTCCAGAAAGAACAAAAACAATCTCAGTCTAATTATCTCATATATAGCAACTAGAATCATTCCGGACCCGAGAGTATGGTTCCTTTGAGCTCTGCTTCAACATGATGAAAACACACATATGGAAGCATCATGGTTGAGGAGGTTAAGGAAAGGCTAAACACATGAGACCAAAAGGTGCCTTAGGTATACAAAGGTCTGAACGATCATAAGTCTTCTGGGCTAGAGCGTCTCATTTAAAAATCAAACATGCCACAAGTAAATATAATTAAAAACTAAGATGATGACTGGACCTTATTTCAAGGAAACAGAAAAAGAAATTCAATTTCAAAGACGAAAACAAACGACAAATTTTAGAGAAAATAAGCTCCATGACCACGTTTATGATGGGTAATATAAAGCACACTGAAGCTACAGCTTTTACAAGTCCAAAACTTTGTAGGTACCATGGCTCTATACAGGTATTTCTAATATGGAGATATTAGGGATATTGCAAAGTTTAATCTCTTCATTTTCTAGACAAAAAAACTAAGTTTACTATATGTCTTGTCCAAGGACATAAGATAAGTATGATTCTCTTCTAATGAATAAAGACATCTTATTTAAAAACTGACAGAATTTTAAAAATAGCTAGACTTGGGGAGGGAACTACAGGAGGGGGAAGGGATGGTGGGAATGAGATACCTTTATACTTTCAGCCTTAATTTACATAATGATGAAATTGAGTGATAGGTAAACTAAGCTAATTTCAAAATTTTCAATTCACTGATATATAAAAACACTGTACAAATTAAGATTTTAAATCAGTCTACAAACATATCATGCATATATTAAAGTAAATGTCCACAGTAAAATTACTTTGGGGAATAAGACAGACAATCAAACACCCCTAATCATGCAGGGAAAAGTACAAAACATTACAAATAAGCAAAAGAATGAAATTTTAAAACCAGAGGAATGAAAAAGAGGGAAAAATATTTCCATGCACAGAAAGACAGATATCTTGGAATATGACTTCTAAAACACCAAAATCTAACTCAGATATAACTTAAAATTTGTACAAGGCCCAAGAGGACTCTGAATAAATAGTACTCAATGAATATCTACCTTACATGGACATGAGGATAGCTTAATGAAGTCATATTTCAAAACGGTTTTACTCTGTCTGGTCTGTACCTTTTTTATTGCCATATATGAGCCGTTCTTCAGATGGAGAGTCCAGAAAAAAGGAAGTGAATGATGGAGAAAAGGTGGTTGAGACAAATAAAAAGATAGAGATTTAACTTGGCAGTGGTACTGAAGAATGAATGCAGAAAGAAAGGGAGAAAAATGAAGGCCCTCTTATCTGAAATTTGAAAAATGTAGTATTGTAGGATCTGGCAAATGAAAGAGGAATGTCACTGGGTAGAGCTCTAAAGGAAAGATTTCTTAAAGGATGTGTAGTCAGGAGAAATTATGGACAGAATGATTATAATATTTGATGAAAGTAGACAAATTAAGGACAGGAAAAACATGTGAAAACACATAAGACTGATAAAAAGACTATGCTAACAACAATCGCACATTTATATTATACCCCTAAGAAAATGTGTAGCTCATGAGAATATTATGTTAAGTGAAAGGTAATGACACAAATGAGATACAAACTCATGTGGTTCTTCAAGGACACCAACATCTGCAAAATCTGTAGTATATACAGAGAAATGTAGGTAACTTTATAAACTACCTCAAATGGAAAACCTTACCCACTCCCAATAAAGGAAAGGCTAAGCCTCCCCTACACCATTATGAAAACACAGAATTTCTTGCATCTGAATTAGAGACTTTTGCACATACTCAGGAACAACCATATGTGCTTTCCCTTCCCAATCTGGGAGTTTGAGGGACATCTTTTTGCAGAAATAGCAACAGATTGTTTCAAAACAAGTAATAGTTCTAAGAGGAGGCAGCAGAGATGTTTCATTCGAGATTTTCCATATCTTCCATGCTAATGCTGATTCCGTTAAAGGAAATGTAGTTTTAATTTAGTAAAACTATAACACATATAGATTATATATTTCCTTTACCAAACTCAAGATAAAAGGTAAATCTATCTAAAAGAAATAGTATGCATTCTAAATATCATAGAAATTAATGTTCAATTTCTCTTTAATGATCAAATAATACCTCTAAAAGGAATGCTATGTGCATTTATATATGCGTATTTATGCATTTTTTTTGCCTTTAAAAATAACCCCCACCACACACAAAACAATACTGTATACTAAAGATCATCACTAAAAGAGTCATATTTCTTTAACCAGCTTCAGCCACGAATATACAAAAACTACTCTTTCTTTCCCATCACTGAGAAATCTCCCATCCTGCTCTTACTTTCCCCACAGAAAATCTAAATCCTTAATCTGCCTCCACAGCAATCCCCAACTCATCAAGTTTTCATTATAAATCAGATTTCTCCCCAGACCCAGTACATATAATGGTTCCATTGCTGAGCAGAAAAAGGTAAAGGGAAGGATAAAAGGCATACTATCATGGTGTAAGGAAAGCAGAAAAGATCGATAGAGTTAAGGGAAGAAATAAGAAAATATAAACAGGGGAAATAAATCCAGTTCTAAAAGCTCTTTTCCCGACTTCGTCCTAGTATTAGTCTCCATCCCTTTCTTCCAATCCTTAATGTTCTTTCTCCACCAAACCACTCTCATTTTTCCATACAAACTCTCACACCCACAGTCTTAAAATTTTCTTGGATTTCCTGCTCCTAATACTTGACAGTGAAGAAATGAGGATAATTGTACCTGCCATTTCAGCAGTAAAGGGAGATCTATTTCTAACATTCTACCTGGAACCTGGTATATTTTCCCATAGAAACATTGTTATAAATGGTGTTTACCGTTTTTAAAAATTACTTAAGCGTGGGAAAGAATGTTCACTTTCTCTATTCCCTCAATCTATGAATGAGAATAACCTGAAGAATTAGGTAACAGTGAAGACTACATATCCAGCATGCTGGCAAGGCCAAGATACCGAAAACAATGATCTTTTCACTAAAGTGGTCTGCCTCTTTAATGACCAATTTGATTCATTCTTGGGATGCAAGAAATACATAGTAAGTGGATAAATGAGCATAATTTACCACTGATAAGAAAAATGTGAATAAGATACATAAAATCTCATTAGAAGAAAATTAATAAAAATTTTTATTGGTCCTGGTTGAATTCCCCCAAACTATTCAGTGTCTTATTTTCATATAAATCATAGATATGAATCACAGGTATTAATCATAGTAGTATCAAACTTAAAAAAACCTTTTTTCCTTTTTATAGGAAGAGGACTAAAGCGTTACTTATCACCATTCCTATTTAAAACACTATTACCAATATGGATACAAATTTTTAAAGAATAAAATAAATAAAGGGGAAAATATAGAACATAAATAGTAACATTAGTCTTATACAAATGACATATTTTTAAAAATTAAGGAAAACAAAAAAGCTACCATAGGAAATAATTCTGCTGATACAAGTTTTTGAACATAATATAAATCCACAAACATATAATATATTCCTTTATACAGTTAGAAAATGTACTGAAACTAGTTTTAATAGACTACATAAAAATATAAAGTAATTAAGTATTGACTTAACTAGACAGTAACAGATTTTTCTAAGAAAAACTATATAACTTAAACTGGAATAATTAAGGAATAAGGATAGTAAATGAACTGATTATATGCAGCAAGAGAGCTTGATCTTAGTTTAGAAAAGTATTACTTTAAGAAAACTTCCTAGATTTAGACACTGATTTAATAAAACTATAAGATATTTCACAGAATTTAACAAATTAAGATATATTTTATCTGAAATCTTAGTGGGCTATATGTAAAAAGTTATTTTTGTCATTTTACTGATATCTATAATAATCATAATATAAGTACTATTATTTTCATTTTGAAGATGAAGAAAGCTTAGGCTTGGAAAGGCTAAGTAACTTGCGCTCATGGAGACAGTAGTTATGAGAAACTAGAATTTGAACCTAGACCTAATAATACACAACAGTGGTAGCAGATTAGGGAAAATAAATATTTAATTAAAAATATTTTTAAATACTATGGAAAAATACAGATATGATAAAATACATAACTACTAAAAAATTCTATAAAATATCAAAGGAGAAAAAGTTAAACAAGGAAAAATAAATTACTTATTAAAATTCACGATTCAAACCAATAAAAAGCTGATATAAATATACTTATTTTAGTTAACAAAGCCACAGGCCAAGAGCATAAGCACATCCCTGCCCACACAGATGGCAGTAGCAGACACTTGTACATAGTCACTTTGTACTTTGAACAAAGAGGCTTATGACTATGAATGAGAATCAAATCTGTCAGCAGAGAAACTGCAATATAGTTTTTACTAGATTTTACTTGACAAGTGGTCAACTGAAATGGATAGTTTACACAGCTGGATAGGAAGACAGTAATATTTTTCCTTAGCATCACTAGAAATCAAAGAAATGTAACAAGACAGCTATAATTTACTACAATATAGGCATCAAGCAAAATAAATAAAAATGATTCGTGATCAAAATGTAATAAGGTGGGTCTATAAAGAAATAGGTCTATACATTCACTGCTGGAAGTACTTCATATTGGTCTATATTGCAAAGTAATAAAGCCATTAAAACACTTTATATTCTTTAACACTATTATTCTTAAATTTTATTCCAAGAAGGAAAATAAAAACTATTATATAAATGTTTATTTATTGCATGCTTTTCATAGAATAATTTAAAGCAACCCAACACCAAACAATGAGATTAATTATGAAAATTACGGTATTTTACCAACACAGAGACCATGTTTAATACATGGAAATATTTATATACTGATTCAACTATGAAAAGCATGCTACAACAAAGATGTGAGGGGAGGCACACCCCTGTGGCTCAGTGGCAAAGGTATAGGTCACACAAAAGCCAAAAAACCATGCCTGAGACCCAAGGTTGGGGGAGGGATAAAAATAAAGATGTGCGGAGAATACTGTAAAGATAACTTTCCACTTAATGGCACACCCTGGTGGAGCTGCATTCTGAAGGAGCAAGCCACATACCCCTGGGCTCAAGTCCTGGGCCCAGGGGGAAGAAACCAGTATGAATGACTAAATAAAAATAAAGTTGCTCCTTCCTTCTCTCTCTCCCTGCCTACTTGCCTACCTGTCTCCACTCCTGCTTGCACCTCTCCTTTAAAAAACAAAACTTTCCAACTCAGAAAGTTGTTTGTTTTTGCTTACTTACATTAAATTTAAATAAATATTAACATTTTGTTTTAAATTAAAATTTCAAAACAAAAATAAAAGGAATTTTGTTTGTAGAGTATTAATTTAAACTATAAATGTGTATTAGATACATAAGTTGTTGGCTTACATGAGAACAACCATGTATAACCTTGTTTCTATGGAAAAAATGCCTTCTGATTTTCAAACTAAATTAACAAGTGGTCTTATAGAGCACAACTGTTCATAAGTTGGGAATAACATACTTTGGTTTTTGGAAGAAGTGACAACAATACTGGGCATTAAGATACATTTCTGATGTACTAAGAGTACTGTACCAATGAGACAAAAAGCATTTTATCATCCCTTTTCTAAGCAGTGTCCATATTCATGAAGAACCACATCCTTTCAGTACTTTTCAATTTTCCTTTCCTTCTGTTCTTTCTTCCGAATTCCCCTCTCCCCAAAATCATCTTCTTCCCCATACCAACAACAAAAATAAAATCACTATTATTACTTAAAAATCTTAAACAATATCTGAAAAGAGTAACTTGTAACTTATCAAATAGCATAGCCATTTAATAGCAATGACAATATTTTGCAAAGAGTATGTACTGAAGCTGGGCAGTTAAATGGTACCATTTCACAATAAAAAATAGTAAAATGAATAATCATACCATCAAACTGGTCTTCCCCTTCAGTCATCAGTTCATCATCGGAGCAAATACTCAGAACATTTACCAACATTTCTGTCACTATTAAAAAAAACAACAACCAGTTACATGTTAGCTAACCATATTCAATCACTTATATGTATACACAGCAATTAGTCACATAAATGGTAAGATAACTTTTAACTCAGTAAGATAACATTCTGATAGAAGAAATATAAAGGTTTTCAAAATGAAAGAAATTCAATGGATAACAAGTCCGAGAAGATTAGAAAATAAGTGTTCAGTTCTATCAGAAAAAAAAGCTGGGCAGAACTAAGAACGAAGAATAATAACATCAATTTGTATACATTTAAACTCTTCAGTCATGGATACAGCATTAAGGAGTAAGAAAAAAAGTGCAGCACAAAAGTCCAAGAATTCAATCCTTTAAAAATTGGCTCCAGTGTGTCCTGGTGGAGTAGTTGTTAGGTCAGTCATCTCACGCAAATGCAGTCCACGTATATCCTAAGGACCAGGTTTGCATCCCGGGTCCAGGTGAACAACCAATTACGAACAACTAAATAAAAATCTAAAGATGCTTCTTCCTCCTCTCGTCCAGCCTGCTGGCCTACATGTCTTCATTCCTGCCTGCAACTTAACTTAAAAAAAAACCAACAAAAAAACCCCACCAAAACCCTGGCTCCATTACACCCCCAAAAATTCTATAAATTACTAATGACTATTCTAAAAATCTAAACCCCTGGTCCTTTATTAGGCTTACCCTCCCTTTAACATTCTCTGTCTTCTTTCTTTCTCTTTTCCCTTGGTTTCCAGAATGTTTCTCTTCTAATTTTTCTACATTTTAGATCATTTCCTCACAAATTCAGATATTCTCAAGATTCTCTTTGCAATCCTATTCTTGCATAAATGCAATCTCTTGGTGATTCCATCCATTACTGTATAATTTCAAATATTATGCTTTTGAAGATGATCTCAAAGTCTATATTCCAAGTCTTAACCTCTCCTTCAGGCTCTGGATTTCCTTCCTGTTTTTATTGTGTATCATCATAATCATTTGTATAGTTTGTTTTCCTTACTAGAATAAAAACTTAATGAATGAAGGGTGTTGGTCAGTTTACCATTGTGTCCCCAGAAGCACAATATACTAGTATAATGTCTGGCACATGTTAGATCCAAAGTATTTGAAAAGTTAATAAAGGAACAAGGTAAAGTGCCCCCTGTAGCTCAGATGGCTAAAGTAGGGTTATAAAAGTCATGGACCTGGGTTTGAAACCTGAGGCTTGGAAAATAAATAACTAAGGCACTGATTCCTGTAAACAGAAAAACTTAGCAGAATGATAAAAGTATACTGAAACATAATTTATATATGTGTGTGCATACATATATGTGTGTATATATGTACATATAGATGTACATATATATAAACAGAAGAAAAAATACAAAAAAGAGAAAAGTATAAGCAAATTTCAATTAATTAAAATATTTACTGAATATTAGTCACTGGTATCCTTAAGGCACCTAAAAATGAACACATCCAAAACAAAATTCAATACTGCCCCTATCAGTCTTACTATATACTGATAGCATACCAAATACCATTGTGCTAAAACTCTGAAATTGGGACAAAAAAGGTTTAGGTTCAATCCTAAAAAACTAACTACACTGAGATAGATAGATAGATAGATAGATAATGTAAGTATAGATATATAAACATATATAGCTATATAATGTGATACATAAACTGGTGAGTATGTTGTAAATATGCAAAAGATTGACAATGGAAGCTTCTGAGTATAAGAATTATAAAATAAGAGTTTGCTAGGGGGGCTGATAAGGCCCATAATTCTAACAGAAGTTAGAAAAAACATAAAGTAATCATACAGTCAGTGGAATAGAATTCACAGTCCAGAAATAAAACCTTACAATTAAGGTCAACTGGTTTGTAACAGGGGTGTCAAAAAAATTTAGTGGGGAAAGAATAGTCTTTTCAGTAAATGGAACAGGGACAACTGGGTATCTCCAAGCAAAAAAAATGAGTTGGATCTCCACTTCACATCACATACAAAATTTAGCTCAAATAGCTCAAAGACCTAAGTGTAAGAACGGAAACTACAAAACTGTTAGAAGAAAACATGGAGTACTGATCAGGCAATGACTTCTTAAAGATGTCCCCAAAAGTACGAGCAACGAAAGAGAACTAAATAGGACTCTCAAAATTTAAAATGTTTGTGTTTGAAAAGATGCCAACAAGAGTGAAAAGTGAACCCCAAGATATGGCCCGGTGGAGTGGCAGTTAGGTCAGATGCCTCCACCTCTGAAGAGGCATTCCACATCCCAAGGACCTGGGTTCCTGCCCCTGTCTGTAAGGAACAACCAATGTGAACAATTAAATAAAAATAAAGTAAAATAATTGCTTCTTCTTCATCCTCCTCCAAAAAAAAAAAAAAAAAGACAAGCCCAAAACAGTAGAAAATATTGCAAATCATACCTCTGACAAAGACATCTAGAATACAGACCCTTATAACTCAACAATAAAGGCGAACTGTTTAAAAAATGGACATAGGATTTAAATAAACATTTCTCCAAAGAAAATATGCAATGACCAATGACACATGAAAATATACTCGATATCATTATTCATTTGAGAAACGCAAATGAAAATCACAATGAAATATGACTTCGTATCCAGTATGATGGCTATAATTAAAAAGATGCATAATAACAAATATAGGCAAAGATATGGAACAACCAGAACAATCATACATGTTGGTGAAGTTGTAAAATGATACAGCTGCTTTGAAAAACAATGTGGCAGTTCCTCTAAAGGCTAAATACAGAATTACCAAATGACAGCAATTCTACTCCCAAGTCTATACTTAAGAAAAACGAAAATATAAGTCCACGATAACACTTGTACACAAATGTCCATTGAAGCATTATTCATAATAATCAAAACATGGAAACAACCAAATGTCTATCAGCTGATGAATGGACCAACAAGATGGCATATTCACCCAAGAGAATACTATTAGGTCATAATAAGGAACAAGGTATTGATTCACGCTAGAACATGGATGAACCTTGAGAACATTATGGCAAGAAGCCAGCCAGAAAAGATCACACACTGTATGATTCCACTTATATAAAATGTACAAAATAGAAATATCTATGGAGACTGGTTCCCTAGGGCTGATAAGGAGAGGTAGGTGGGGGGAAAATGGAAAGTAACTACTAACAAAAACAGAGTTTCTTTGGGAGGATGATGAAAATGTTTCAAAACCAATTGTGGTAACATTGCACAACTATGCAAATACATTAAAAATTACAGAATTGTACAATTTAAACAGGCCAATTTTAAGGTATGTAAATTATATCTCAATAAAGCAGCTATAAAACTATAAAGAAAAATGTATGAAGGCATGAAACTTAAAAAGGTATAAAGGCATGGCACATTCAGGAAATTGGCAGTGCTGTGTTATGGATACAACATAGAGAACATGAACGAGAAAGGCAAGAAATAAGGGTGAAGAGAAAATCCAAAAACCTTGTGAGACATAAAGATTTATCTTGAAAGCTGCTAGAAGTCATTTATATATAAGGAATAGAAGCTTTTAAGTACACGGCATTTTTTTTTTTTTTTTTTTTAATCCAGAAGCTTAGCTGAGACCAAAAGGCAAAAAACTTATAGCACAGTAGTTGCCAAAGAAATCAGTCAGGAGAAATGTTATTTTTCATTTAAAGATCAGATAGATTTGAATAATTTATGAGAAAGCTTAGTAGTCTGAAGATATAGAAGACAAAACTGATGAAGCATGTTTCCTGAAGAAGCAAAATGGTAATGGAATTGAGGGAAAAGTTAGAAGAGTTAGCTCAGATAGAAGGGCTTCAACAAGAGAATTCAAGATGAGTGTGCTTATAGAGAAAGGAAATAGTAAATAGAGAAAGCTTCCACTTGGAATATGTTTTTTCCTCTGAGAATTAGGTAAGTAGATAGAAGAAGCTTGTTTAAAAAAAAAAGTTGAAAATTTGGAAAATATGCTAAGGGAAATGGGAGAAAACAGACCAGAGACATAAAAAGATGTTTGGATACTAGTGAGCACTCCATCAGTGCTAGAAATCAACATACGGTAACAATTCATAACGCTGTACAAGTATTCCCCGTAGTAACATCTCTCACTCTAGCTATAAGAAAGGAGAAAATGGATGGCTGGACTTTACTGGGGCCAAGATTTATAGTACAAGTAAAGTAGAAAGACAAACAGAGGAGTTTAAGAGTGTGTTTAGAAGAGCAGAGGTCTCCAGTTCAAGACCCGGAGCCAGGGGTTAACACCACGATAAACAACTAAATGAAATGGAGTGCTTCTTCCTCCTCTTTCTTCCTGACTGCCTGCCCATTTTCATTGGTGCCTGTATCTTCCTTTAAAAAAAAAAGAAGAGGAGAAAGAAGGAAATGACTAGTAAGAAAATGAAAGTCAAAAATCTAGCAATCCCAATGCAGATTAAGAGCAGATATAGCCAGAGTGAAGGATTGCTAGAATGAAATTTTCATAAGACAATGTTAATGACTCCATCTTTATCAGACTCAGAATATCCAGCTCATCTTTAAGTATTCCCTCCCCTTACGCATGCAATCCCATTAAGTTTCACTAATTCTACTTTGGAGTTCTTGTAATTCTCCCCCAGCTCTCCATTCCTAATACTACCAGGGTTTCTTTATGCTTCTAGGAGACTCTTGATATAGGTACGTAACAAATCTCCTAATCTCTAGTCTTCCTTCAGTTCATTTCATCAGAGTAATTTTTCGAAAGGACTATCATTGTTATATTTTGTTTCAGTGGCTTCCCAACTTTCATCAAAGTTCCGAATTCTCTGTGTATTTAAGAACCTTATGATCTAGCCTTGATGTAGCTTTTCATTATTTTTCTCATACTCTCCTTTTATACATTTTACTGACTTATCATATTAAACCCCTCAACATTTGTCAAAAGACCGTGCTTCCTTGCTTTCAGACCCAGGCTTAGGAAGTTCTCTTAACTATAATTCTCTTGCCCCCATCTACTAGCACAATTCAATCTTTAATTCCCAGTTTAAATGCTACTTCAATTTCTCTGACATATATAATTGCCTTTTTTCTCTAGATTCCTACAAAACTGTTTATTTTGGAGTACATACCATATTACATTGTATTACCATTATCTGAGATTTTTTAAAGACAGGGAGGGAAGGAGAGGAAAAAGAAACACTGTGAAGGAGGAAGGAAAGCAGGGAGGGGAGTATGAAGTTCATTTACTTATTTGTTGTTGAGCCCCCAAATCCCAGGTCACAAACTTGGGTCCTTGAGCTTTATGGTTTATGCCCCAGTCACTGGCTTAGCATCTGAGCCACCAAGGTACACCATATCATTATCTTAAATCCTGTATTAATCTTCAAAGATCCATATCATACTTCTATTTTAATATCCTTAGTACCCTGAATAAAACAGACTTTTGAAAAGTATTTTTTACATGTTTGACTTCTATGGAAGAACACACTGCTGAACCCACTGGAATAAAGGTTCTTACACTGGAGTCAATAAACCTGGAGGTGGGGTCACCATTTCAGATATATGAATATCCTGAAAATATTATGTGTATATACAGATAAACATGTGCAAGTAAATTTTTCTGGGATAAAAGTCTGTAAGTCTCATCACAATCTCAAAAGGGTTCTATATCAAGAAAGTAATAAATGTTTGGAGCTAATTAAGAATAATTTTAAAAAGAGTCCTTACTTTTTGGAGATAGATTCTAAAACACAGATACAAAAAAGAAAGATTTTATTCAAAATAACCGCTGTATGAAAGAGGAGGAATGGCTGGGGTTACAAATAGCATAAAGTTGGTCATGATTTAATAATGCTGAGGCTGAATGACTGATATTATTCTCCCTTTGTGTATGTTGGAAATTTTCTGTTAAGGTGTGTTTGTTTTTTTTAATGAAATAAAAAGTACCTAAAAGGTTAAAAAATACTATTACCTAGGGAATTGGGCCAGCAGGGGCGAATGGTGGTGGAACTCACTGGACAATGGGGAAGAAAGAACACTTAGTGATTTGGTGAGGAGCATGGTGTATTGAAATATACACAGGAAATTATTTTAATGTGTAGAATAATTACAATAAAAAAATAAATTAAAAAATACTTTAATTGAACTTTAAGATTAAAACAATCTCTCAGGAAGCCTCTGGCTTAGTTTAGTTGCTTCCTAGGAAATAGATAAGAGTCAAATTGGCTTTTCTTAAGTGGAACAACTGAGATGTCATTAGAATCAAGAAGTAGTTAGGCTATCAAAATAGCTACGGTGAATTAAAATGGAAAAATGTGCAGAGTGTAAGAAAATTTTCTTACTGTGTCAACATTGGTCAGGATTCTAATTGTATATAATGTTCAAATCTGAGCTTCACAATTTTAGAAAGACCTGAATAATTCAGAGAAATCCACAGAAAACAACAAAAATGGTCAAAGGTCAAAGATGACTTGGATGGCAAAATAAGAACAAAAGACAAATCCTAATCAGGCATTAAGTCAGCTCCTTGAGCAAAGACCATGCAAAGCCCAGAGACCAGGCAGAGGCTGGTGGGAGATGGCGGTGGGGGCGGGGGATGTGGGGGTTTTGGGGGACAGCAGGGAAACAACCAAAAATGAATAAATAAAAACGTCTTTTCTTCCTCTCTTTTCTTTCCTGCCTGCCTTCCTTCCTCCTTTTTTTTAAAAAATAAGGTAACTTAGTAGCAGATTTCAAATTTAAGAACATTAATAAAAATCTACTGTTCTTCTCCATCTTCACTTACAATAAATGCACAGAAACTAGATTTTTCCATTTTTCAAAAGCAATTAATATGAACGCTAAACCTCTGATGTCCTTTTTTTCTGATAAATACACTTGCTGAGAAAACATACTATCTTTATTTTTGTCCTCATTTAGAAACTTACAGCATAAATATTTAGAGTAAATATAACAAAATATTTCCTTATTGGGAAGGTATCAGAGAATCAAATTAGAATCTAAGAAATGTCGATTTTCCTCCTGTCTTACTCCCATCTTTCTTCAATCTCCACCCCACTTATAGCACATTAAGATAGTTGAGCTGCAATCGAGCCTGGAGGCAGGAGAATGAACAAGATGAATTCTTAAATTCTCTTTAGTCCGATGATGCCATGAATGAACTATTTGTCATATACCAAAGATAGAAGGTTATAAGTGTAATACATCCCTTCTACCTAAGCCCTTTACTGGCCCCTTTCTCAAATGCTGAAGTGGGTAATTCTATCTCCATATTAACTAATGTTGATCTACAGAGTAACTGATGAAGACCAAAAGCAATTAAAAAAAAAACCCAAATAACCTGTTTAACAAGCACAATTTAAGTGTTAACTGCATTTTAAAACCCAAAACTGCCTTGACAGAAGTACCATATCTCAAGCAGAAAGGAAGATTTTTGTAACATGGAAGAGGTGAGAAAAAATAGAGAATATAGAACGAAATGTTTTAGAATTGTATCTGTACACTCATGTTGTTATTTTTCACATATGGAAACCGAGGCACTGTCTCGTAGAAAAATTAACAATAAAATGGAAAAGAATGTAATAAAATAAGGAAACTCTAAGAATTCTATATAATTAGAAGAAACAAAATTTCTTATATAGCATTTGTGTTCTCTTAAAGTCTATTAAGTATATATTAATAGATATCTCTAAATTATCAGAAAGCATTATCAGTAGGATTGTATATATATTTTTACATGGACAAAACATTTGGTTAGAAATTGAATTATTATTTTTTATTATCTCAAGAGTAGAGAACTGCTATAAAATGACTAACATTGTCCAAAACAAGGCTATTAAATTATCCCATGAAATGCAGTGATATCCCCAAAAGTGAGGTCAAAACATGCAAAAGGGTCCACTCCAAAGCAAAGCTACCCTTCCATTCCTTCATAAAAGATCTAAGCGAAAGGAAAAAAGAAAGAAAATCCGACAGCTGAAGACAACATTGGGCTATTTATAAGTCTTCTTCCAGTACCCTAGACACTCACATAGGGGCTGTAAACAGCTAACTAAAATATCTTTGAGGCTCTCATATACACAACCACTATAGAGCTGTACCAACAGTGAAACTAGATTTCAGTTTCCTTTAGCAAGTACGTGTCTGCAGTAGTAAACTGGAGTAAATGTAATAGTAACAAAACAATTATTTTTTAAATAAAAATCATACCCTTTTCTCCAACAAATGGCAAAGACCATGTGAAGACATCCATAAAATTGGGCAACCAGTAAGGATGTGGAGAGCAGTTAAATTGCCGAATATTCATCACATTATTTTCATACTTTAATACAGCAGCTGCAAGATAAGTTTTAATGACAATATAACAATTCGTCTTTAGCTTCAAAAATCTAAAACACATTAAAAGCAGAAAAATATCTTTTAAAAGGAGTGGGAACTCAAGGGGTAAGTGAGTGCAATGAGGGACAGTAGAGAAAGGGAAGAACTAATTTTTAGTAATAACACACCTTTTAATACAATTTTATGTATAGTCATATATTCGCTTACTCTTATTAATGAATATTTCCATATTATTTCTATAATATTTATTTTACTTTAAAATCCAAAACATGTACTTTTACTAAATCCAAAACGGTGACAACTCAATTTTTAGAGGAAACACAGAATGGCAATGAGCAATTTTCTAGGTTTACAAGTTCATATAAGTTGGAGGAATTTACAAGAGTCTTTATAGTTGGAGGTACCCTGAAAAGGATAGCTAAATGATAATTTACAAAAAGAGGAAAAATCACTTTGAAACATTTTAATTATAAATATATTCATTCATTTTAATAATAGTCAATCAAGTGAAACTACAATAAGGAAGTATTTTATTTCACTTAGAAACAAAATCCATGAAAACACCAAGAGAAAATATTACAATTAATCCAAAGATAATATCATTTGAATTTCAGGGACCTTTCTAATATTTCAATATGTTGATCTGATATCTTTAACTGAAGCAGATTTCAGTCCCTGTTTATGGTACTTTACAGCACATTGGGTTAAATAAGCTAGATTCTAATCTAAGCTACAGTGTGTACTAGCTGTGTAATGTCTGGTAAATTATTTAATCGATCTGCTTATTTACAAAATTGGACAAATATGTTTACCCTACCTGTCTTCAAAGTTTAAGATCAGAGAAGTATTTTACGTGAAAGTACATACAAGTATAAATTGCTTTGTAGATATTATCATAATTATGCAGTGACTTTTCTATCTTAATGAAAAGCACGGAAATGCAGACATTAAATTCCAAGATTTGTGATTCTGGGTAATATAAAGAGTAATATGTTTGCTTCCATTATGAAATTCCCATGTGAAATAAGAGCATTTTCAATTTAGCCTCAGAAAGTAGGACTGATATCAAGGGTTCACCTTTTAAAAAAAAAAGAGAAAAAGAGAATCTAGAAAATTGCTTTATGGACAGAATGAAACATTACAAACATACCTATAGCATGTAAGCACTCAAATCATTAATACTATGTACAGACTCAGAACTACCAAGACACATTTGTTTTTGACAAGACAGATTCACAATTTTGAGTTTCTTTTCTAAGTACTAGGCAAAATAATCCCTTAACCTCCTGAGCCAAAATGACACAAAGAACAACCAGAAAGTTAGTAATCAACTGAGCACTAAACAAGAGATACTTTAATAATGACAGAGTTCACAACTAATAAATTAGAACATTAATAATAAAATATAGTACTCAATTCTGCTATTGATGTGGGGTCAAAACTTAGATGTTTCTCCTCAAAAATGAAGCCACACTTAATCAGGTTTCTTACTGAAGCTTTGAAATTTATAAACCAAAATATAATTTAGAAGACTAGTTTAGCACTGGCATAATCCTTAAAGGCTATACTGATACTAGCTCCTAAAGATTACCAACTCTGTTAACAATGTTGATTTGGTTATTAACATAGTATTAAATGTTTGTAGTGTATTCAGTATTAAAGTTACTATACAGCAAGTTACTATTTCATCTCAGGTAAATGTTTTAGTCTTTTAACCATCACTTCCAATTATTTAAAAAGCTCTTACTCTACTCTTCTTTTGAACTCTCACAACTAATATTAAGCAATGACCTCATTATCTCTTTAAATGTACTTTTCAAAGTCTTTAACCTTCTATTCTTTCTTTCTGGCACATCCACTCCCATCTGACCCTGGAAACTATGGCACAGTCAACTGAATTCCAGACATGTCAAGTTAGAAGAGGAGCTGGCTTCTTAATTTCCTCTTCTGAAAATGTGAGCTACATAAACATATCCAAGCTCATCTCCAATGTCCTTGGCACACAGTTAACTAGATTAAGAGCCTTTGGTATTATGTCAATGCTCAGAGTTACATTCAAAATTAAATGAAACTTAATTATTATAGATAAAATTTGGAGAGAGAGGAAGGAATGGAAACCACTAGAACCACAGGTAAAGGGGAAAAAAGGAAGAAAAAGTAGTAAAAAGGGGAGAATATATCCCTGAAAGGAGGTCAGAGTGAATTAATCAAAAAAGACTCAACTACAAATCTTCATGAGGTAGTAAAAGACTGGAGGTAAAAGCAGGGAATAAAAAAGGGTAAGACAACCTAGATCAGTGAACATAAAATAAGGAACATGATAAACTGAACAGTGCAAAGAAATGAAATGATCAAAGCAGCATTGTGCAAACAAGAAAACATTCTCTTGACTATAAAGAGAAAGATTTAAGGAAGGGGGAGCTGGAGAAAGTTATGTTTGATTTGGTTTGACATCAGCGTTTTTTACAAGATAGTATTTGTGACAAGTATATATGACAAGTTGTGGAATAGTTACATATGACTTAAGGTTCACGTTTTGAATTATTATTTCTTATTCTCTCCCCTCCCTTATATCTTAGCTTTTTATAATGAGATTTGGATAGTTACAGTTTCAAACAATACCCCTTTTCTATTATGCTTTAACATAAACTCAATTAAAATGCTAAATTGTTTAATGATTTTTTTTATCAACAACATCTTACCTTTATTATTGTAGACATCTAAGTAATTAGGTGCCGAAAAAATTGTTATTAATGAAGGGAACCCTGTAGTTTGACTTTTTCTGTACATTCTATAGCTGCAAAACAAATAGCTTAATATGCATCGTAAAGCATCAATCATGGTTACTAAGTATGATTTGTATTTAAGGTGTTAATTTGGGCCAGGGAAACAGAATTCTTACCCTGCATCTTGAGCTTCATGAGCTCTAATAATCGATAACAAATTATTGTTTTGCAAAAATTCACACACTGCTGGATAGCTGTGGGGGAAAGAGAGTAAAGTAAAATAAAATGATTTTTCTATATGAAGCATGTGCTATTTTAACAACTAAAATGTGATTAATCTTGGATACTTTTCCTTACTTATAAAAATAAGAACATCCTCGAACTGTATTGTGACTAAAATGTTCCTGTGATTTTTCATTTCCAAAGTCTTCAGAAGGATCAGACCATAGCAAGTCACACATTGGTCCAAATGCAGGTGGCTCTTTGAATCTATCTAACTGTGAAAGGAAGAAAAGAAAGGAAAAAAAGAACAGAAATGACTTGTCAAAAAGTAAGAATAGAATAGACATAGGAAAGTTGTATCAACTATGAACACTTCATACTACATTGTTCTGAATAGTTAGAAGACATTTCCTTAAAATATCAGCATATTAATTTTTACCATTACCTAATCTTGACAATGAAGGTAAGTTTGAAGCTTCTACAATCTATTCAACCATATATTATACATAGGAATCGACACTGGAACTAAAACAGATACTCACTCTCCTAATATCATCCAGTGTGTGTATTTCTGGTGAAAGTCCACCATGAACACAAAGAAATTGTTGGTTTAAAAGTGCAGCAAGAGGCAGGCTATCAAAAGCTTCCATACAAGCTTCATAGACTCTTTCTGAATATTTAATTTTACCTAGAAAAATAATTGAAAATTGTATTACTACTCAGTCACTTTAAACACACACACACACGCACACACGCGCGCACACACAAAACTGGCTATTAAAATAAGGAAAGAAAACAGGTAAGTGGTGGCCAGGGGCTGATGGTGGGTAAAGGAGTGGTTACAAAATGGTACAAGAAGGATTTATAAAATGATGGAAGTTTTCTGTGTTATGACTGTGGCAGTGGGTAACTCTGTATTTGTCACAGAACTAACCATAAAAAGTGACTTTTACTATATGTGAACTCTTTTTATAAACATCCTGCCCAATAAGAATAAAAAAAAGCAGTGTTATTGGTCTTATGAAGACAAATATTTGCTCTCTCTCAATTTATTTCAGGTATGCAGCAGATAACCATGAAGTATTACTAAAAATAAATAAGTAGAATTTCTAAGAACAGTTCAACCCTTTACCTTTATAAGCCAAGTTAGAACTATACTTACAGTCAAAATAGTTGTAATAGTTACTTTATCTTATTCTAAGAGTCTGTGATTACTTTGTTGTTATATGTAAGACCACTGTATTATCACAACAAAATTCAAGGTTCATTCAATTAAAACAAAAAGAAAATATGATATAGTCTACAATGAATGCTTAAAATGGGCAGTGAAGCAAAAAACAAATACAACATAAAACAAAACTCCACCAAATCGAACTGTCATTTTATTTTAAGGAGATATCATTCACACTCCTTTGCTCCTTTCTACCTTTAAATTTCTGGGCATTTTATGTTTTAGGTGGGATTATGGTAGATGCTTTACCAACTAAGCCAAAAAAAAAAAAAAAAAAAAAAGTTTAGCTCCTATATCCTTTTCAAATATTGCAACACGCAGATATGAAAAAAATCAATGAAGAGATTCTAAACTGACAAAGCAGTTTTCTACCTCAGTGGCTTAATAAAAATTTTAATTTGATTGCTTTTGGTCAAACATACACTTACTAGGTCATATCTTACATTCACTGAAGTTACCTGCCTGACCCCTGAAGTTATATGAGTTTACCAACTTGATCATTTCCCAATAATGTATGTTTCTCCTCTTACTAGAGTTCTCCACAAATATGATTTTTTATTGGATTATATTGTGAGCTGCAATAATTTTGAAATTATTTCTATTTTCAGAACTTAACCCTAACAATAAATACAGTCATAAATATAGTAATTCCCCCATTATCCATAATTTTACTTTCTGAGGTTTCAGTTACCTGAGGTCAACTGTAGTCCAAAAATATTACATACAATACATATATTTTGAGAGACAGATCACATTGAGGTAGTATTTATTATAGTATATTGTTCCAATTGTTCTATCTATGAATAGTTATTGCTGTTAATCCTTTACTGTGTCTACTTTACAAATTAAATTTTTTTCATAGATGTCAGTATTTATAGAAAAAAACATAGTTTATAGGGTTTAGTGCTATCTCTGGTTTTAGGCAGTCACTGTGGATCTTGGAACATATACTTCAGGATAAGCGGGGAACTATTATATTAACTTAGCAAATAATAAGGCTATGAGTTGTGAAAAAAGTTCAAACATCATTCAACATCACTTGGTTGTTCATAGCTTCAGATTACCATTGCTATAATAATTTAAGAGAAAAATGGGATAGATTGTAGGCTAAAATGTTCAAATCATAAAGTACTTAGACAATCCATAATGATGCTAGGATGAATTAATTAAGCATATTCATGGAAATAGCATTGGGGAGACAAAAATCTCCAATGTAAAATATTTTTTTTCTTCTGGCTTTTATTCTTTCCACTGGAAAAAAATTTAACATTAAAACTACATATAAAACTCAAAACTGTCCCCTAGTACATCTATAAAATAGCAAACTTAAAAGAAATATTGACATGAAAACATCTTAATAAATTGCCATTAAACTACTAGATATCTCTTCACAATCTTCCTCAAAATTTTTTATGCTTGGAAATAAAATCTGTTCTTAAATGTTGCATTATAAAGTCTTCACCCACATTACTCCAAAAGAATACTGAGGAAGTAAAAGTACTTTTCTTGGCAGTACTCACATTCCTGCTTAAAGGTAAAATATTCAGTAAGGTGTCTGCATTCATGGTTGCCTCTCAGAAGAAATAATGTGCTTGGGTATAGAATCTTCAGGACCCATAAATATAAGACACACTGTAAAAGAAAAGTAGCCAGTGAATTTATCTTGTATTTTTATTTAACTAAGTTGTTTGATCTTTGCTCCTTTTCCTCCAAACCTATTACCCTTATTAATCTTTATTATCTTTTTCTTTGTCCTCTACTAAAACAGAAATACCATGAAATCAAGCATCTTGTCATCTTATTCATTTCCGACTCTCCACTCAAAATATCAACCAAAAATAAAAGTATAATAAATATTTGTTGAATGGATGAGTCATTTCTCTTTAATTACTTTAGATTTAGAGATTGTTGTAAAAATGATGAGCAGAATGGTCCCCTCCTTAGGTATATCAATAAATAATATAAAAAATAATAGCAGCTAATATTTATTGAGTAATTACAATATTCCAAGTACTATATAATCATTACCTCTTATTTATTACTGTAGCAACTCTATGAAGTATGTAATAATATCTCTATTTTACAAGTGAAGAAACTGATGCAGAGCTAAAGTAATTTGTCTGAAATCACAAAACTTATAAGCGATGAAGATAATGATCTTCTGATGGTGACCATTATACTATGCTTCTTAATGAGGGAAATAGCTAACATTTATAGCTTATGTCTATTTAGTTAGTTATAAATATTGCCTTAGATAAGATAAATACTTACTATCAAAACTGATTTTTAAGTATAATTTTTTAAATAAAAAGAATATTAAGGCCCATCCCCGTGGATCAGCTAAAGCAACAAGGGGCAGGCCATAAAAGCCTAGGGATAAAGTTTTAAGACCCAGGGAGGGGAGGTTAAAAAAATAAAAGAATACTAAAATAAATATTACACCTGCTGTTTTTCTCTATATAGAGTTAACACAAGAAACAAACTCACATTTTACTGATTTGGTCAAAAAAAATCTTTTTAATGTGGAAATAAATATGGTTAAAAACAATCTATTTTTAATAGGTAAAGGTATATTGAAATGTATAACTATTCAATCTTTTATTCACACAGAAAAAAGCAATTAAATCATGGAAATAATTATTATCTTCCTTTTTGTTAATTCTGATGCTTGGTTATTTTCTTTTATAATGAAAATATTATTAAGAGTCAGCCACAAAGCACTCTAATACAAGAAAATACACACCAACACATTAAATTATCAACTAAGCTTGCCAAATTGTTTATTTTTGTCAAAGTCCCCAATCTTTTTGATAAGAATGGTTGAGCAGTACAAGCAGGATGATGATGAAATGATAAATGGAAGGAAGAATTCAGGATAGCAAAATCCCAAAAGGAATTTAACTTGGATGGAAAAAGCCCTGAACTCCTTTCCCCAGTGGGACTCCTAACACACCTTAGAAAGGAACTGAAAACATAGGAGAGGGGATCTAAACAATAGTAACCAGCATGGAAATTCACCAAGTAAGGTTTTTCAATATCTACTGGAAAAGGTGTTTAAGAACACAGGCTTGGAGTCAGATTGCCCGAATGTATCTCTTGCTAACAATGTGACCTTGGGAAAGTTACATTAGCTCTCCAAGCCTTGGGTACCTGTCTATAAAATAGACTAATAGTACGTATCTCATAATGTTGTCATGGTCATTAAACTAATCACTGTGTAGTAAGTGCTTAGAAAATGCTAAACATACTAAATGCTCAACACAAGTATCTATTTACCCAGCAATTTTACCTCTAGGAATCTGTTCTACAGAAATAATTGAGAAATATGAAAAGAATAAAATGGGTCAATGAAGCATCATTTGCAAACACTTTTTAGCCTTTTGGCTAAGATCAAAAAAGGGAACATCTAAAAGATTTTGACTGAATTGTGGTGTATTTGATGGAATTCATTCAGCTATTAAAATAACGTGCTATGGCATGCCCTGGTGGAGCAGTGGTAAGGTCAAATCGCCTCCAAAGGAGGAGGCCACATACCCTTGGGTTCCAGTCCCAGGCCTGGGGTGGGAGAAAATCAGTGTCAACAACTAAACAAAAAATAAAGATGCTTCTTCCTCCTCTCTCTTCTTGCCTACCTGCCTTTGCTCCAGCCTGCATCTTTCCTTTAAAAAAACAAATGCTATAAAATTATATTTACTACCTAGAAAGACATCAAAAAAAAAATTACAGAGCAATATTATAATACGGTACCATTTTCATTTTTAAAAAAAGAGAAATATATTAATAGATAGAAATTGTACTATATTTATTTTATTTATATAATTAGAAAAGTAAAGGAGCAAAAAGAACCATCTACTGTTAAATGATCAACAGATCACTTAATGCCTCAAACATTTTTTAAAAACGAATACTTTTAGAATAGACAAAGATTACATACGATGTACTTGGGTCTTAACAGCTACCTAAGAAGGGATAAAAGCACTACTTTTCAGGTGATAATATACTTTATTTAATCATAGAAAATTATTTTAATCCTTTTAGGGGTTAATGCCTTTAGGGGCAAGAGAGAGAAATAGCACTAGCTCCTTAGGGCCACTAGGTAACAGAGCAATAAAAACCTCCCAGTTTGCTTATAATTCCCTCAAGGAAAAATGGTAATTATAATTATATAAGCAGAATAACACAAAGAAAATTAATAGATCAGTTTGAAAGACATAGTTTTTCCTAAAAACTTCATAATCTGCAGAGGTATTAAAAAAAACCCATTACAGGTACTTTAAGGAACTTAAATTCCTAGGAATTAATGGAAATCATCAATGCTAGCACTTAATAGTAAATCAAATAAGAATATATGATTATTATTACCTCTATACTAAAATAACCTCTGTCCACATAATCACCAAGAAAAAGGTATCGTGTATTAGCAGGTGATCCTCCTACTTCAAAAAGTTTCATCAGATCAAAAAATTGGCCATGGATGTCACCACACACTGAAACAAGAAGATTATTAGTTATGGGGGGAAAAAACCCATATTGTGAAATAACAATTTTTACTTAAATTATCATTCATTTTACATAAGAAATAGCATAAACTCTATCAAGGAAAATCTGAGGAAAAAAATCATTAATGAAGAGTCATCACAGGGATGATGTATACCCAAGTATTCACGTGCTCCAGCAACAACAGAAATAATGAAATTTATATAGTCAGTGACAAAATTTTCACCTAAATTTATAAAGCTCTTCTTTAGGAGGTCAAACACGCACATAAGTCTTAGGATGACTAAATTATAATGGTAGCTGTAAAATCTTCACTCTAACTCATATTTTGAGTTATTTCTAAATGATCCTCTTTTGGTAACTGATAGAATATTGAAGTATTTGCCCCAAACAAGTGAAAGCAAAGTATAGAAGTATTCAATGAATCAAACTGAATTATGGCCAGCACAATTGATGAAAGCTTTACGAAAGTATAGTAGACTAATTTACTTAGATCGTATTTATTCACTGAAAACAGGCAAAACTGAAAAAGATTTAGAGAAAATAATTTGGAAATTCAAGATAATGTCCATATGATTTTAACTTAGTATACAATAGGATTGAAGAAGAAACAGCTTTTTTATCTAGGAAACTAAAACTGTAATAAAATAATAACCAAAACAAAAATAAATGTACCTGTAATGGGAGCTTCAACTTCTATCATGGTTTTCTCTCTCCGAAGGATGGCAGCACCCTCATTGATAATTCTAAGTGCAATTTCTTCATCTACCCGACCTTCTTTTACTAAGTGGTTCTTCAGAACATCAACCCTGGGTATCCCATCCATATCAAATACCTCTTCAGATGTCAAGCGATGTGTAGGGGGGAAAGGGACAGCTGAAATTTTTTTAATTAATAAAAAATAATCACTGTTAACGTATTAACATAAAATCAAATCAATGGCTCTAGATAAATAAGAATAAAAACTGAAAAACTGAAGTTTTGGGTACTTTTTTATTTATTGGATAGCAGTATTAATTTTTATAACACTTTTTATTAATGTAACATCGTTTTTGAAACACTATATAAGTTTTAGATGTGCAGGTTCATTCTTCATCATGTGATATCATACCATGCACACGATCAAATTTCTAATAATAAAGATGTTAATTTTTTTAAAACTAAAAAAAATCAAATTATACTTTGTATTTTATTATATAAAACATGTTCTTTGTTGAGAATTATTAGAGAACTGAACTGTCTCTATTAAAAGTTCTTTAAGGTAACTAAACCAAAACATTATTTGGCAGAACTCTCAAAACAGCATACAGTCTTCATCTTAAATGAAATACAGCAAATGCAATTTAAAATCACCAGGGAACAGAAAGAAATCCTAGTAAGAATAAAATAAAACAAAAAACCAATGCTTTCTGGTCAGTTTGAATGGAAACATTTAGCCAAATGCTAACTTATAAAATTTAATTTGGGTGCATATATAAATTTAAATATTAATTAATCATGATTTTTAAATACTGCTTTTTCTCCTACCTTTGTATTTCACAAAACACTTTGATGCGAAATTTTAATGCACACCTTCAACATCGGTGTATTCCTATAACATGGGGGTCAATTTTGAGTCATCTAGCACATTTTTCATTCTTCGAAAGTAAATCATCTTCACTTCCATTTAAGTTGTCTAAGATATATAGCACTTAAAAAAAAATATGTAGAATGCTGTCACTGCAAACATCTCAAGTCAAAGTTCCCATTTGTCTAACTAAAGCAATAGTAGGTCTTTTTACTGCTGTAGTATATTTATGATTTCCACAAGGAATCAATAACTGTTTGTGCTTTAATGTGGTATTTGCTGGCACACCCTGGTGGAGCAGGGTTGGGTCAATCACCTGTTAAAGAGCAGCTACATTCCCTTGGGTTCAAGTCCTGGGTCTGGGGGGAAATGACCAGTGTATACATCTAAATAAAAATAAAATAAACGATGCTTCCTCCTCCTTTCTCATCCTGCCTGCTTGCTTTCATTCTGCCTAAACCTTTCCTTCAAAAAAAAAAAAAATTTTTTTTTTAAAGTGGTATTTATTAAATGGAATGGAAATCAGGAAGATCTATTTTCACTGGTATCTAGCATGGAGCACAATATTGAGATCATATACTTCAAAAGGAAAAATTAATATAAGAAAAATTACTAGAATCTATTAAACTTATTTGATTTTTTTTTCTTTAAAATCCAACAAGACACTTCTTTATGCATTTAAAACACTTGAAGTAGTTTTAGGCTCTTTACCAATTAGCACCTTGACTTTGAAAACAAAAAGAGAAATTTATAATGAGTCTATATACAAACACAAATATAAGGTGACTTCCTCTTTCCAGAAAAAAATTTTTTTAGGAAAAACTCACTTTATATTTAGGTACACAAGTATATAGTATTTTCTTGATGTTTCAAGGTCACATTCTGATAATCAATTACTATATAGAAAGCATGGAAATATTTTAGAACAACTGCTTTTTCACATTTCAACTTAAGAGTAAGTAAAACCAGGGGGTTGGGTTAGAAATATATTATTTAACTAAAAATAATAAACGTACTCACACAAGAGGGAAAAATAGGAAGAACTCAATCCTTTAGAAGTGAGATAAGAAATAGGGCAGAAGGATATCAATCACTTCTAAACTATTTTGAAATCACCAATCCCCTCTCGCTTCCCTTTTATTGGTAATTAAAAAACAACTTATTTCCCTTAACTAGAACTCATTTATCCCCAATACTTTTTACTACAGCTAAAACAAGACATTAAAATACATTTTGTTTCCTCAAACCTGGTAAGTCTAGAATATAATAAAATAAAAACCTCTGTTAAAATGTTTTGCTCCAATCAAAGATTAAACGAACCATTATATATGTCATAACCAAATTTGCCCCCATCAGTAAGCTGAGTATTTAGAACTACAGAATTGTTTTTTTGTTTTTCTGTTTATTTTCTTCATATTGCTGTATGCTTTTTAGGATATTGAATTCACACTTCAGCCT
Organism: Solenodon paradoxus; assembly: GCA_004363575.1. NCBI lineage: Eukaryota > Metazoa > Chordata > Mammalia > Eulipotyphla > Solenodontidae > Solenodon > Solenodon paradoxus. Next base: position 328,692 of record RJWH01000213.1, on the reverse strand, counting down.
ATATGCATTTCACACTTCACCCACCAAGAGTTCTATTAACCTTAACTCCATCCCTTCCTAACCGCCCCACCCCTGCCAATCTTTGCCCTGTGAATTTTGGTGAGATGAATCTGTTCATTTGCTTTGAAAAACTACAGAATTTAATACTTTATTTCTAAATACATCAAATATTACTTTGGGACATGCCCAGGTGGAGTAGCAGTTAATTGCCTCTGAAGGAGCAAGATATAATATACCTCTGGTATGAGTCCCAGGTCCGGGGTGGTGGGGGGAGGTGGGGGAGACACAACACAACCAGTATGAATCACTAAATAAAAGTAAAATATTAAGATGTTTCTTCCTCCTCTTTCTTCCTTCCCGCCTACCTACTCACCTTCATTTCTGCCTGCACATTTCCTTAAAAAAAAAAAAAAAAAAAAAAAAACTCTGGGTGACCTTATAAAAGTAACAGATTTAAACATTTCTTAAATACCAATTTTTGAGATCAACATGGGGTCATATTTTAGTCATCAGGTCAAAAAATGATTTTATCACTCCACTCAAGAAAAGAGAGACTTCTTCAAATGCTGCTTTCTAGATTATACATACTTCCTAAAGAGCAGTAATTCCACTAATAGCCGAATTCTGTTCAAAATATAGAAGAGTTCCTAAAAATACATCTGGGAGACCACTCTCTTCCTCCCTCCAGGGTGTTTTCATGCACACTGAATTACCTCTCTTTTAACCAAGAGCCAGAGTGCATTTATTCCTGGGGGGGAGCGGGGAGTATAAACTGCTTCCATGCTCATGTGTTATCTATCAACCTCTGCTTTTCTAATTTTTTCAACTCAAGACATACTTTTAGATTTCAAGACCATCGGGGACATCTTTTAAGGAATGAGTACAGGATGAGAGGTGAAGAAATGGTACCACAGATAAAAGCAGATAAAACTATAGGAAAACAGTTTTGTTCTAACAACATAACAAAGTGGAGAATATGGAGTTTAAAAAGAATACATTTTAATCTATGATTAAATAAGAAAATAAAAAGAATGCATTGTGCTGCTTACCAGCTAGAGTAGGAAACGATAGCAGGCCATCTGACTAGACAAAATAGAATTTGGCCTAACAGGGATTAATTATCGATCCTGTTGGTCAACAGAGGGTTAAAACTTTTTTCCACAGAAATTTAGTATTCTCAATTACTATTTTGTTTTGTAATTCCTAAGGCATTTTAATTTTTTTTTTTTTTTAAGAGAGGAAGGAAAGAAGAGAGTGAGGAATAAAGTTTGAAGAAGCAGGATCTTTGTTTATTTTAGTATCCCCACTTCCATGCCAGGGTTAAAAACTTGAGGACCTTGAGCTTTGCATGGTTCACACCCCACCCCTCTCAGCCACCTGAGCTACAAAAGCACACACTCTAAGGCATTTAAAAGTATTTGCATCTAATTTCAGTCTTTCAAAAGTTTTTTCTTTTTAATTTCTAATTAATCTTCAGCCAATTACTCCTAAGTATTCACCTTATATGTTTTTCTCCCTATTTGCAGATTGTTTTTCTTACTCTTCTATATTTTGATAGGAAAAAAAGAAGATAAATTAATGTAAATGGGATATAACTGAAATGGCTACAATGAAGGATTAGCTAGAACAACCTAAATAATTTTTTCTTTTTTAAAAGAAAGGTACAGGCAGGAATAAAGGTGAGCAGGCAGATAGGCTGGAAAAAAGAGGAGGAAAAAGCATCTTTATTTTATTCTTATGAGGTTGTTCATACTGGTTGCTTCCCCCTAGGCCCGGGACTCAAACCCAGGGGTATGTGGTTTACTCCTTCAGAGGCAATTGACCTAACTAACCTCTGCTCTACCAGGAGCCAACCTAAATAATTTTTTAAAACCACCTCAAGTTTCTAACACTAGAAAACCTGATTTGGTAATATTCATTTGACTAACTATTAAAAATTTTCCTTTAACCAATTTCAGCAAAGGGCGTATCTGTGCAGTAATTATTAAGATCCCCAAGGTCAGCCTCTCCTGATGGAGCAGCGGTTAGATCAACTGCCTCTGAAGGAGCAAACTACGTATCTCTGGTGAATAAAATAAAGTTGCTTCTTCCTCCTCTCTCTTCCTGTCTATCTGTCTACTTGCCTTCATTTTTGCCTGAATCTTGGAAAAACCATGTTGCCATGGAGTAGTATTCAATCTAATTCAGATACCTCTCCTTACTGGAATAGCCTTGAGTAAGGTCTTTCAATGCCCTTTAAACTTAAAAAAAAGATAAAAAAAATTCCCAAGGTGTTTTCATGCAGATTTAATGTATGGAGGCTAAAAAACAAGCTCCCTGCGGCCCCCCCACCCCCCCGCCAAAGTTTTAATTCAGGAAGTTGAAAAAATAAACGAAGAATATAAAATGCTCAGAGATGGGAGAGGCAGGGGTGTTACTATTTCTACTACTGGGGAAGCAATACTGCAAATTAACTAATTGTGGTCTTTAAATCAAAGCAAGGGGGCTACAAACTATTAGCCCCATGAGGCACCAACTGGAATGCAACCTCTGCCAACTGAACAATTTGACTTCAAAATATCATTAGATACCTGTGCTTCCCATCATTGCCATGCTTGGCATCTGTTCAAAACAAAGTCCCTCCTGTCTTCTAAACTCTATTCTTTCTCTTTCTCACAATATGCCATTCTCTTAAGTGTTCTCTTCCCTCCCAATTATTTTCACTGAAGCCTCCAGAATTTTATATATATATATATATATATATATATATATATATATATAAAAATCCACACAAACTTTAACTCTTCACAGAATGCTGTCTTCACCTCCCTAGCTTAATTAAATCTTAGTTCCCTTGAATGATTCCTTATAGATACTGTTCATTTTTCCACATTCCACTACACCCAGTAAAAAAGGATTGTATTTTTTAGTTTCCCATTACCACTTCCAACATCACCATTCCACTGGTGAAATAATGCCTACTCCTCTGAGTTTCATGCCTTCTAATTTATCATTGTTCCTTCCATCCACTAAACTTCTATTCATTTCTCACATTTATGCTAAACTCAGGTTCCTGGCTTATAAGCCTTCTCCAAATCCTACCAGCTTTAGTGTTCATGTGGATGACATAGGTAAAACATAATAACTGAGATGCTCAAGCTCCATTCCACCACTCCTAAGCCCTGGCCATAATTACTGCTCCAGATCTGAAATCGACAGTCCCTCCTTATCAACCTCCTATAGATACTTTTGCCTCTTACAATTTTGAAGCTAGTTCATCATCCATCCACTTTTTAAACATCCCAAACTGTTTTGTCCTTCAGTTCTTCTCTAACTCCAATTATTGGATGCATTAACTGGTATTATTTATCTGCTATATTCTAAACTTAGGAGCTAAGTGTAAAATAATCAGAATGGCCCAATACTACCACAAATTCATGGTCTCCAGCTTAGTTGGTCATTGGCATTTTCCAGCAATTTTTAATTGAACATTCTAGTTGGTGCCCTCTCCAATCATCCTCAGTGGAGATTTCAAATGGTCACTTCCTCTTGCATGAATTCTCATTCACTGATGTCATCACTTACTCAGTAATCAAATTTGCATTCAATTTCAAAGAAAATTGAGACCTTCAAACCAAATTTACTTTCTTGCCCCTCTCCATCCTCATCTACGCCAGTGTCCATCTTCATAATTCTTTCTACCTCAGGGAAGAGAATACCTCATTCAATATTAAACTATCTGTACTCTCAATCCCACTCACCCAGCATCTTAACTTCAATCATCCTCCTCACCCCATGCTACCCCTTTTCTGTTTCTTCTGTCACTATTATATATTAGGTCTTTCCCTTGAGCAAATAAATATGCATAATTCTCTATAATCCTAAAAACAAAAACAAGTAACCTTAATCCTCATTTGTTTCTGTCATCTATGTCCTTTATTTTGACAATTAATCTGCTTTAAAGAGTATAATCTACAATAAATATCTTCATCTCAGTTTTTTGTCTATTTTTCTCAGTCTTTTATCTGTCTTCTGTCCTATTCCTCCACCATATAATTCTGTCCTCTCAAGTTCTTAACATCTGTTTTTCTCTTACTTCTCTAGTCAGACCTGATTAGTCTATTTCATGGACTTCTAGTCCTTTTCCTGATCCTTAAATGTCAGTGTGTATCCTAGGATTTTATCCCTGATCCTCACCTCCTACGACAATATTCTGAACAAGTAATCTTCTTCATAACCACAGCTTCAACTAAAACCTACATTTTGAAGACTCCCAAATATTGTTCAGTTCAAACTCTATGACTAAACTCCAGATACTAAATTATCAAATATCTCCATTTGAATGCTACATAGAAATCTCAAACTTAAATTCAAAATATAATACATGATATTCTCTCTAAACCATTACCAATATAAACATGAAAATTATCCTAGAAGTTTCTTTCTTCCTATCGCTATGTGGTCAACAGGTCCAAAATGATTCTCTGATCTGTTTTTGCCCCTTTGGTCCTAAGAAACTGAGTAAGGACATTCTTTCCCTATAATTATTATGATCTTTTCATTTTGCCCATGTGCCACAATACTCAGAATACACTTCCTTTAAAGAAAAATTATTATTTATCTATTTATTTTAGAGGAAGCAAGCAAGCAATAATGAAGGCAAGTAGGCAGGAAGAGAGAGGAGGAAGCAGCATTTATTTATTGATTTAGTTGTTCATACTGGTTGTGTTGTTGTTCACCTCCACCTGCCCCTCCAAGTCACAAACCCAGGTTCTTGAGCTTTACATGGACTATGCCGTCCAGAAATGCAGGCTCCGTTGAGTCACCAGGGTGGCCCAGAACACACTTGGTAAAATTCAAATCTCAATGTTCTCCTATTTTAAGCCTGTCTTCATTATACAAAATCCAAATTCTTTATCTTAACATGGCATATGAGAGATCTTATGGTCTGACCCTTGCCTACATTTCCAACTCTCATCTTTTGCTACTCCAGATACATCCCACACACGACTCTTTTCCTTTTTTAAATCTATGTACTTTGCACTAATTCCCTATCTTTTGTCTAACTTCTCGACCTTAAACCTCATTTCGGTGTTCCAGTTCTTGAAAACATTTCCTGATTGTCCCAGGTTAGGTCAATGATGCCCCCACTTTGTGATTTCATAGCATAGCATATGGTGCACACCTATATCATGGCACTTAGCAACTGCACTGTAAATATCTATCTCATTAGCTTATAGGCTCCTTGAAGTAAAGGGGTTATGTCTTTCATTTCTACTTACCTAGTGATCAGAACACAGCTAATAAATGTTTTATAAGTTAATGATACTAGTTTTTTTGATACTTACATATCTTGATGCTATTTAGCCTGACAATATATTTATAGTGCTTTATTTAGAAAGTACTTTCAGATGCATAATCTCATGTGAGAGTCCTGTGAATTTGGCTGGGCAGGTTTTACCACCATTTCACAAGATAACAGGTTCAGAGAAGTGAAATGACTTTTTTTAAGGTATTTGAACTAGTAAAGAGTAGAGCCAGGGCTGAAATTTGTCTTCAGAATGCTTCTCCTGCACCATTTGTCGTATACCAATACAATGACATACAAGAGTCATCAACAATCTCATCACGAAATGTGGTATAACCCAATTTCAGGGCAAAAGCATGTATTGGCCACAAACTCTAAGAAAAGATCCAATAAATCCGGTATCACTTTCTTCAAATTTTCAAGGTCCCCCCTGGGTTCCTTTTAGTTTGTGGTAGTTCTTTGAATATAGCACCTTTCCTTCGAAACTGGTTCTCCTTCCTAGCTTATTTTTGTTATGGTGTTATCATTCTCTCTCCATTATGCTCTGTTCTCCATATCCTATTGAATCTTCAAATTCTCTCCATTTTCTTTTCATCTCCAATGCTGCAATGGTAGTTCAATTTCTTATCACTTTGTGTACTAGAAAATCTAATCTCCATTTCTTCCTCCCCCTTGAGTGTATAAAAAGCAGCTAGACTGACCTACTGAGAAAATTGGGGTAGTTTTGTAAGGACTGAAAAGTAAAGGGAAAAAAGACCTTATTTTCAAAGTCCTTCAGTTTGACCATTCCCAATTATTTACATGTCATTCCCATCTTTGTCTCCAATTGGTCAATTTAATCAATTCCTAAAGCAAAATTAGTGTGATTACTGTTTCCTTAAAAAATTCTGCTCTTCCATCTGCTCCATTCTCAAACTCAATTACTGATCCAATATATCTACCATCGAATAATTACTCAGAATTTGTTTCATGTGTGGTTTCTCTCTTTGCCTCAATTTCATGCCTTGGTTATTCTGTACCGGAACTACTCCATTAATATCCTGACACCTGATTTAAGACTTTCTCCTTGTAATATTCTATACAATACCACCAGTCAGCATTTAAAAATCAAGATATTGGGTTGCTCCTACTTTAAAACCTTCAATAGTAATAGTAATGGTTACTATTGGTTGAGTACTTAATTTATTCAACCAGACCATGTGCCAGGTCATGCACTGTTGTATATTTTACATGGACTCTCTTCATTAATCCTTCACATATTCTATACTACTACTTAAGCCACTCTATTCTACTGATGAGAAAATTAGAGGCTTGGGGATGCTAAGTATCTTGTCCAGAGTGAAAGTTTATTAAACTAGAAGTAGAATTCAAACTAAAGCAAACTAAGTCCAGAGCCTATGCTCTAGATCCGTCCAGATAACATGCTGTTTAGTAGCTTGACTTTTAGCTCAACCTGGGTGTACAAAAGATCCTTTCCAGCTTCCTCTCCTGCCGCTTTTTGCCAAGCGCTTACTTCAAACACTGTCACATATTTCGTGTTTTCTTCGAATTCCATGTCTTTTTACAAATGTTTTCTCTACTAGAAAATATTTTCTATCTTTATAATTTTATTCACTTTTCATGAATCCTTATTTAACCAAGGATGAAAACCACATATTATCTTATATATTTCTGTCATCTCCCTTCATTTTTTAATATACAGCAAGCATTTAACAAATAATAAATATCTGCTCCTTGATTACTTTGATGTTTCAAAATAAACTTTATATACTGTACAAGTGCCCAAAGAGTTCAGCTTATTTCATCTCTGTACACAAATAAACATTTTTATGGTCAAATGAAGTCATATGATTGGCACTAAAACAGACCTCATTTAATAATCAAGGTTCTTTTCACCAAAACTTTTCCTTACCGTTCTTGCCAATTCATTCAATAGAGCTTTGGAAGCTTAAGCTTTTGCCTCACTACTGAGCAGCTGTATTTCCCCCTTGGTATTTTCCTTCTAAGATGACTTGTTACCACAGTGTTCTCTGTCTCATTTCTCATACACACAGACACTATATTCTCTGTTCCTTTGCTTTTTCTCTAGGACACATGGTACTGAAGATTTATTTTAGTATGCTTAACCATTTAGTGTGGGTAGAAATAAAAAGATAAGACATTTTCAAGAGTTATCTTCTTAGATAAGCCCACAGCGCAGACTTTATAAACAAAAAAAAATAAAATTCAAGTAGTATTAGAATATAATGAAATAGACCTAACAAGAAACAATGAGTATGTGACCCTGAAGACCTATGTGGGTCATCTAAAAATCTGTAATGAAAACAAGTAGTTCTAATAAAGCAAAAGTACTGGAAAGCACTGTAGTCAAATGATCTCAGATTTATAAGCAGGACAGCTGGAAACAGAACCTAATCAATCAAAAGGCTGCCCATCAGAAATATATCAATTTAAAAAACTTAAAACACACACTTCAGCATTTTGGTTCAATCTAAAAGTCTGATAAGATTAATATAATGTAGGAAATAAGATATGTTGAATGCAAAAAAACAGCTACACTGTGGGTGCTAAAATGGACATACAGTGGTACGTCCTGCTGGCTTAGTGGTTAAGTCCTTGGCCTCTGACAAGTAGTGTACCTACATCCCAGGGACCTAGGTTTGCAACCTGGGGCTGGGAGGAACAAACAAGAGGAACAAACAGTGTAAACAACTAAGTAAAATAAACTATAGAAGTTGACCCAACCCAGCAGCTGGAGTAGATTCAGAACTGAATTTGCTTTAACTAACCAGGAAACCTAATACCCACAATGAGTGATATGTAATTACCATTAATAATTTCAGTGAAGAGCTAGTTATGTTTATACATGAATCACCTACAGCAGGATTACAAGATGTCAAACATCACATTAAGTGAATTTCAGTCAGGCATCTGATAGTAATCACAGAAAGATTTACATCCCTTAAAAATCTACCTGATTATAAAATATAGGCCTTCTGACTAGAAGAGTATGAACATAAACTTTTTAGGCAATAAAGGAACGGTTCAGTACTTGCATTCAATGTCAACAATGGTTTCCTTAATTATTACTACTATAAGATGATACTGATACAAAACTAGCATGTAGTATACTTAAAGAAATATGGATTTTAATAAATTAAACAAGTTGGACTAGCACTAAGGTTGTATCTTCAGGCAACGGTGCTGTCATCAAATGTAACATGGTAAAATTACTAAATGAGGAAAGTGAAAATGAAACTTTAAAGTAGATTTCTGTATGAAAGGTGAATTCCCAGTAACTTCACAGAAAGAGACTCCATGAGCAATGCAAACTAGTCTGTCATACACCATCTCTAAATATGCAATCCCTTATCAGGCATTCCAACTGGCTAACAAATCCCATAAAGAAATTAAAGTTGTACTGGTGAAGAATACATTACTAAGCACATGAACCTATATCCATGAGCTCTATTTTACTATAATTTTCTATACCAACAAGCTCCTTTCCTATCTATTTAAATCAAATGATGTTTGTTAATTGCAAATGTAATTATGTCTTGGATTCACAATTCACCCCTAAGAAATAAGTTTTAGGCTTGGAATTAGAGTTTTACTGCATTAAAGCAGTAAAACGTTGCCATATATAAGGACATAAAATCACTGTTTAGGAAAGTATGGTAAAAAGTGCCCATCGTAACCCTGGTGGCTTAGGTAAGTCCAGAAGGCAGGAGTAATCCACCTACAGGTTAGCATTCTGGGACCAACGGAACAACCAACATTAAAAACTAAATAAAGTAAATAAATGCTGCTGCTTTTTCCTCTCTTCCTGATTGCATGCTCAATTGCTTTCATTCATGCCTGTACCTTTCCTTCAAAACAAGAAAAAAAAAAAAAAAAAGGAGGGAGACGGGGAGAAGGCGCAGGAAAATGAACACACGATACAGACAGAAAACAAAAATGTAAGCCCATCATTCCTTTTCCCACCTCCACAAGAGTCCAAGATTTTACAATAGGATGAATGCCTGAACTACCATATGCTGGGGGTTTTTGCTCTTTTTAAAAAGATTTTTCAGGATAAGATTTGAAAACTCTTTATTCAGCTCATTCCAATGCCTGGTCCAACTGGATATAAGAACTTTAAAAAAATCTACATAAACCTGTGAACAAATTACTGATACGCAAATTGAACAACTAATTAAAAAAACAAACGAAATGTTTTTCTTATTTTTAAGTATTTTAATGGATACATAACAGGTCAAATTTTAAAAATTGGGCTAACAGTGTTTACACATTGGGTTAATATAATAATACTGAATGAAAAAAGTATCTTTCAAAAAAAAGTAACACAATAGAGAAACTTTAAAATAGCTTCAAAGCGTTAACTAAGCTACAAGGTAAAAAATAAATTATTTTAAATTCTGTTTTTCACCTTCAGGGCAGTATTTGAAGTTGATGGGCTCTCCAAAAAGAGCATGGAAATCTTAAGCAACTCTCAATTAACCTCCAATGTCTCTACTTTACATTAATCTGTTAACCTGTTTTAGTAAAGACCCATTAATTCGGGCCCAGCTGATAAATATTTAACTTTTTCTTCAAGGGGGGCTGTGTGGGTGTGTACTTGCAGGGGAGGGATAACCCTTTTTATAACCTTTGACCAGAGTATTGATTGTTTTCTAAGTAAAGGCTATAACCACGAGGGGTATTTCCCCCCTTTTTACGCTCCCTGCCTTTTCTCTATTTTGCATTTAAAACCAGGACTCCAAAATCCTGCCGGTTCCTTCGCCTTTGTCAGTCCCATACCATTCCCCCAATTTCCACCAAGTTGACACCCGGAGACCGAGCGCAAACCCCTGCGGCAGGCGTTAACTAGGCGCGAACGGGGAGCAAGGCTGTCAGTGGGGAGCAAGGCTGTCAGTGGGGAGCCAGCGTGGGCCAAAGCCAAGTGATTTGACTATTCATGCCCGGCCCCGCATGGCAGGTTTGGGAGCCCCTAGGTCCACCCGGGCTAGCCTGGCGTGCAGCTGTCGCAGAGCAGAAAGCTAATCGCACGGCCCCAGAACAGCTTTGACAGGCCAAGTAGGAAAAGGGGCTCACTGCGGCTAACAGCCTCACCCCTTCGGCAAAAAGAACCCAAGAGCGAAACCCCCGCCCCCGCTAAAAGGCGAGCGAGAGACCGCGGAGCCACTCAGCCCAGCCCAGTAGGGGCCCGCCCAGGGGCCACTCCCCAAGGGAGGCAGCCAGTCACTCGCCCGCCCTTCCGGGCCCGCACCGTAGGTGACGGAGTCCCGCCCGCCTTCCTACAAGGCTCTTCTGGCCAGGCCCCCAGGGCTTTATCCACCTCTCACCTTTGACGACGCGGTCAGCCCCAGGAGGGGGCGGCGGAGGCGGGGGCGGGGGCGGTGCAGCCCTGGCCGGCTCCGGGGCGGCCATGCTGGGCCCGGGGCTCGGCAAGGCGCTGGGCCGGGCGGGGTTGGGGGCGGGGGCGGCGGCTACCAGAGCCAAGCGGCGGCGCCGCCGGGGAACATGGCGGACCCTCTTTCCCTACAGAGGGGCTAAGACCGGCATGCACCGCGCGGGCGGGGGCGGGGGCGGGGCAGGCTTTAGGGACTTGGGCAAAATTACAGAGGCTAGGAGAGATACAGGACGAGGCCAAGGGATCAGGTTAAAATTCCGGGCTGAAAAAAATGAGCCTCGCTGCAGCTAGTTGCTGCAGTGAATGAACGCTACAAAAACGACCGGCTCTCTTGAAGCTCCCAGGAAAATGGAAAGATGTGCGCAAATCTCAGAATCTCTTAATAGAGAAACAAATATATAACAATTTTGCTACCCTATCTGGGTACTAAAGGGTTGATTGGCAAGGGACAGGAGTCTAGAGGAGGTATTGTAGGGTCCAGAGCACAATGATCAGCACAAAATGGAGTTTGTAAAAGAATCTGACCCTTGTCCTTGTATTTGGAATTGTCAAGAATTTGAAGGCACAGAGTAAGAATGCAGGTAGAGCAGACTAGGTTTCTGTGAGTAGGAATCAAAAACGGCAGAGGAAAGGAAGGGACGACACCAAGAGATGTTCAAAGAGTCAGTAGAATTCACCTGAAAAGGACAGTCTTGCTCTTGATTGATTCAGAAAATAAAGATTTGGAAGAAACAGGAAATTGGAAATTAGTTTTTCCTAAGTATGTAAAAATATAGGATCTGGGACCAGGCGACTTATAGAAACTTTGTAGAAATTAACTCATGGGAAAGGGGATGGTAGGGTAAGAACCGATTAATCAATAATTAGAAGGGTATGTGTATGACACCGGGAGATGTACTGAATCATAGGCAGAGAACACCATATCCCTAAGGTCTATGTATCTTGACAGCATAAGGATCCTCCAGCTCAGTAATACATATACTCAGCATCTGTTCATAATGGATGGTGATAATTAGGTAAACAGCAGTCTACCTCTTCTTTTTGTCAGTCTCAATGATCCTAAGACCTGGGGTAAAAGAGGAGGGAAATGCCCAATGGGTATTCTTTGCAAAAGAAGCCCACAAAATATTTGTATAGAGGGAGGAGAATTTGAGGATGAGGTGGGTGTAAAAGATCTTTCTGGTGTGGAAGTACAATTCCACAGGGGAAGGGGAAGGGAATGCAGCTATGGGAAGAGAGTGAAGAAAGGATTAGGAAGCACATCATGGACCTTAATAAGGGAGGACAACAAGAGTACTACATCAGTAATGAATTTATAAGAGTTTGAATGGATGGCATGCCCTAATGGAGAAGTGATTAGATCAATCCCCTCTGAAGAATGTAGGCCACATACTCCTGGGTTGAGTCCCAGGTCCAGAGGTAAAGCAGTCAGTGTGAACAACTAAAATGGAAATGAAGAATTTTTTTAAATGCATCTTCCTCCTCTCTTCCTGCCTGTGAGCTAACTCACTTTTGTTCCTGCCTGTACTTTTCCTTAAAAAAAAAAAGAGAGAGTTCAAAAAGCCTATAATGTATTAAGTGACTCTTCACAGGAAAGAGATGGACAATATCTCAGCAGCAGAATAACCAGGGAAGTCATTCCATTTTAGGGTGCACTGACTCCTACTTTGGGTATATATCTTTCAGGTCCTCTGGATGCTCACGTTCACTCAATTAAAAAGCCGTATGTTTGTAATAAGGCTCTCTCTTTGGGAGCCCCAGAGGTCACGGGGAATTAGTATTTCTTTTCAAGACTTCCCCACCCCAATACCAAAGAATAAAAGCATACAAAAAGGATTTAGTAGAAAAATGACAAGGAAGTAAATAGAACTAACTTATAGATTTATTAAAGAAAAATACTTTACAAAAACAGTATTTTTGGCCCTAAAATAGTTCAGCTGATTCTGAGAGTTTACAGTGGTGACTGAGCAGTGGCAATAATGGTTCTGCTGATGATGGGAGGGTATGTTAGTGTACCTGGCAAATGTTACATTGGCAGCTCTGCATTCTAAGCCTAAGGTTTGGGGGCATATGGAAAGCCAACAGTCCATAGTACCTGGGCAGGTGGGCTGCTCTGAATGATATGGTTAGGACTATGACCACAGGACAAGATGTTCCTCCAAGGATGGGGCCTGGGGAAGGCAGAAGGTCTCATTATTGGGACAGAAAGAATAGATTTGGAAATATAGTAGGGAACAGAGGATGAGGCTCAGGTACAGGTGAGAGCATAAAGTATCCAGGAATATAACGGTGACCCTAAGACCCTAGGGAATGGCTAATGTTCAAAGTAATATGGGTTCATCTTTAAAGTGGCTCAAATAAAATCCACAGCAATTGTTTCCATTGCTAGATGAATGGATTGGAAAATAAAATATTCCTACTCCAAGAGCCAGGTTTCTTTAGGCACATGGCACCCCTGGGAAAAGCTGCCAACTCTATATTCAGATGAAACTTGAACCTGGGCAGAGATGCAGCATACCAATTCTGCCACACAGTTTAACAGATAAAAAGCTGTGGCTCCAGGAAAGGAAAGGAAATGGGTGACCCTTACCACCTGCTATGCTGCAGGACTCTAGCCTTGATCTGTTCTTTTCTGGGGGCATCTGCTACAACAAACAGAAACTCTTCTCCCCGTGTTTTCCTGTGCCCAGATTGTGGGGCATAACTGCCTTGTCTCCAGTCATCCTCTGGAGGCATATCTACTCTTCGAGGACCAGGAATTTGAGACCCTGGAACAGAACCTGAATTCCAAGCTGACCTCAGGGGTTCATGAAGACTGTTTGATGGTGTGGACAAAGGGTAAACAACAGGAGAGTGGGAAGGTAAGTGGAAAAGATCTCCCCAGGACTGAGCATGGGGAACCTGAAGACCCTGGTGTCTTTCTGGTACTGTGGCAGTGTGGGTTAGCTGAGGCTTGCTTCCTGGAGTCGTCAGGAATCTGGCCCCAGTATGCTGGTTGGTTTCTGACCACGGTGCCAAGGAGACATCTATTCTGGAACGATGAGGGAGACTCCGGTAGTTCAAAGTCCTTCCTGTGTATTTGACCCCTTGGTGATTTTCACCCCTGTCACACATAGCCAGAAACTGCTGGACACTCCTTGAAGTTCCTGGGGAGAGAAAAGAAACCCAAAGATTGAGCATCTTCAGTAAATCATTCTCCTTTCCAGATGACCATTCCTGGCTATATCCCACAACTTCCGATTTACTCAAAGGTAAAAAAGGAACCTAGATTAACTTTTAATTTCATTTTTAAAAATTATTAATACACATCAAAATCAAGACCTCTTACCTCCAACCTGGGCAGATGAAAGTTTTCTGGGTGTTGCCATTATTCTCATTCCACTATAATCCTTACACATAAACACACATATTCATTCTGTCTCCCCTTTCTCTCTCTCTCTCTCTCACTCCCCTCCCTAAAACAAAAATGCAAACTCATTGTGACAACTCTATTCCTATAACTATCACTCTAAAACATCTTTGTTTTTCTTAATATGGTATCTGTCTCTGCTTCAACTCTTGCTCGTCCTCTGGTATCTCTGCTTTTGTTCATACAACTCTTCCTACATACACAATGTAAAATGTCTATTATTTTCTCTTTACTTAAAAGAAACAATGAATTTTTCAAAAATCACTTCTAAAATATACTTTCAATTCTTTATAACCCATCAGCATCTGCAGTATACATATTCTGATTACTTAAATTCTTAACTCTTTGAGAATAGAAAGTTTGGTTTTTTTTCCCTCCTGTTTTCACTATAACATCTAGGGCAGAACAAGTTGAAATAAAGGCACAGATGCCCCTAAAAATTGTCAAAGGAGGCTGGCAACCTGACTAAGTAATAGGAATTTTATCTATTCAGAGGAATGTTCTTCCAAAGCTCCCTAAAACATGGACATTAGTATCAACAATTCTCTCTCTTCTGTTGGACAACCACAACCACTCTGGGCATTTATATTTTTAAGCTTAGGTTTCTCAATATCAGCCCCATTGATATTTTGGGTTGTGAATTCTATGTTTAGGGAGAGAGGGTAGAGAAATTGCCCTGTGTGTTGTAAGGTTTAACTTCATCCCTTGATCCATTAGACGCCAGTAGTACTTCTCCTTTTCAATTGCAAATCACTGCTTTAAGCCATAGATTCAGCAATGAGCAGAAAAAGAAACAAATCCTGCTCTGAAGTGTCAAAAAAAAAAAAAAAGCCAGAAGAATACTGCCCACCTTCCTCTGCATACATGGCATCAGTATTCCATGTACAGGACCTCCCATTCTCTCCTTGTCCTCCTAGACATCCCTCAGCTGAGGTTCGGGATAGAAGGAAAGAAAATTATCTGATAGAGATGTCACAATTCCTGTTTTCGACGGATCCTGAAGACTGGGGATTAACTCCCTTTAGTCACTTAAAAACTGTCATGACTGAAGCTGTTCATTCTCATGGGTTGTTAGATTCTACGGGCTCTGGTCTACAACTTTAGTCTAAGAACCACATTGCCCAAGAAATTATTCCACCTCAAATTTCATCTGAATTAATACAAAATCTTAAAGCAATAATTCATATCCTTTTACCACCCCCACCATGATACATACCCTGCCATTCCTCCCACCCCCCGCCACCAGGTATACTGATTTGATCCTTCTGGGTCCGTGGAAAGGTACCACATTTTACACATAGTATTAGATTTAGGGAGAGTTACCTGGGGGTCTATGGGGTTCCCCTGCCCTGCTTGGCATCAAGACATCTGGGGACAGGAACTGTGATTGGGAGGGGTAGAGTTGGGGACCAAGGAGAAGTACAGAAGGGTCATGGATGACAGGGAGGGAAGAGGAGCTGGAACAACGATGACCGGTTTCCAAAGGCTTTTTCCTGCTGTTTGATGAAACCTTATAATAAGACAAGACAAAAACCATAGAGATGAAGATTAACACACAGCAGGATATGGTTGGGTAAACACAGTGAGGTAAGCTGGGGGAGGTAGAGGAACTAGAGAACAAACATGTCTTGTTCTGGAGGGAGACCTAATTTACTCAGTCACTCCTCTAAGAACATCCTGATCACTATGAGCTGGAGACACCAGACTATAGATCATCTTTCCTTACCCTTTCTCATAGCTTTCCCAAACCTATCACACAGGTATCTAGTAAACTCCTTAATGTTAAGTATAATTAGATCAAGATAGAAGTTTTTAAATATAGAATAAGAGACAAAAAGAAATTCAGAAAACATGAGAGACTGACAAAGAAAATTCTATACTTTCTAAATATTGGGAATTGAAATATATCTTCTCAGGTGTACAATCAAAAGCTCTAGGCACACCCTGGCGGCTTAATGGTTAAGTTCGCCAGACACAGTCCACATACATCCCAAGGACCAGGGTTCATGACCCAAGGTAGGCAGGGGTGGGGGTAGTGGGTGGGAAGAACAACCAAAATGAACAACTCAGTAAAATAAAGGGTTTCCTCCCATCTGTCTCTGCTCGAATTCATTCCTATCTGCACCTTTCCTTTTAAACAAACAGACTACTACTCCATCTTCTCTCCTGGCACCACAAATTCTAATCTCTTCTTTTGCTTGTCAGGTTTGCATCCACTGATGCTTATGTCATGCTCTATACTACTCTCTAGTCATTCACTTTTGAAGCAAAGTTTCAGAAATATCCCCTTTAACATATAGAACACTAATATGTCCAGAATCAAACCAACAACCTTCCAAATTTCTCCTTCTGGTATCACAATTTCCTAATCACCTAGATGCGAATGTTGACACTGTCCTTGATTTTCTATTTCTTATACACAGTTCCATTAGTTGCCTTTACCAAGTACTGCCATTTCTACCTGTAGGTTTCACATTTAAACTCCACCACTGCAACAACCTAATCTTCCTACCTCCACCTCAGTACTACCTCCTGACTGTGGCCTGCAAGTTCCTATATGATATGGCACTGCTGATTCTTCTCACTGTGGCTCCTACTTCAACCTTCCTTTACTGTAATTTTTTTGCCTCTGACCCCAGGTCTTGAACTCAGTCTGCTTTACGCGACCCATACCTTAGCCACCTTAGGTGTCTGAGCCACAGGTGCGAGCCAACACTTTAACCTTCATGGTGTTCCTCAAACACACTAAGCTCTTTTCACCTCAAGGCCTTTACACTTACTGGTTTGTTACTTGGGCTGCTCTTCCTATGTCTTATATCTTCATATGACTGAGATGTCTGATCAACTGTACTTCCTTAGAGTTGATTTCTCTCACTACTCTGTCAAAAATAGCCCTCTTACCTTATTACTCTTGCTGTGTTTTATTCTTCTTATCATACTTTTCATTGTCTGGGTTATATGATTTCTTTACTTGTTTATTATCTTTCTCTCTAGTATACCTTTCTTTTCACATCAGTATCCCTAGCACTTTGCACAGCACCTGGAACATTACAGACATTTAATAAATAAAAAATGAAATAACCTATATACCAACATATCTTTTTTTAAAAAAAACTAGATTGTAAGCTATTCCTGGGCAGAATTTATATTATTTTATCATATAGCACCTACGACAGGGTAACACATAATTGTCATTTACCATACAGTCTAAGGATCAGCTGCCAGTCCCCTTAATATGTGACAAAGTCAACTATTCCCTTCTTATAGAAAAACAAAAACAAAAACACAACACCACACTTTCTTGGTTTCTATCTATCTGGTCTCTTTTAAGGTTCTTCAGAAAAATATTGTAAATGTATTTCTTCTTCTGGTTCTTTCCTCTTTTCACAATATTCTTGCCCTCTTTTCAATGGCTAGGATTCTCAGATCTCAATTTCAAGCTCATGTGTCCCATATCTCCACTCAAGCTTAATGTATCCAAAATTGCACATATTTCTTCAAATGTATTGTTATCGTCCTGTAATTTTGAGTATAATCCTTGGTTCTCTCTTCCCCAGTCAGCGCCATGTTCTATTGATTTTTACTTCCTGATTAGCTCTCCAATATGTCTACTTCTCTGTAAGACTTTCCAACCTCACTTCTCAACACTGTTTCATCCTTCAAAAAATAAACACTCTAATCCTGCCATACTAAAAAGCTTCTTTTAATTCAGTTAATAACTACTACAGTTAATAACCTTCACCTTCTATATTCTTTTCTCCCCTTTTTCTTTCTCCAGGAACTCTTCCCTGACCCCTCAAACCTGGTTTAGGTATCTCTTCTAGTGTGCTCACACAAGCACTAAATCCTATATTATAATTGCTTATTCGTTTAGTTGTCTCCCCAGTAGAAGGTAAAGTCCACGAGAACAGGGACAATATCTAGCTATACCACTGTATCCCTCACACCTGGCACAGTATGTAGATGAATGAATCAGTGATTCAATCAACAATTTGCCATTAAATACACTGAATATATGTAAGGATATATGTTGGGCTTTTTAAACATACTTTTCCCAAAAAGAATGACAAGCTGTTGAGAGTTGTTTAAGTACTTATATAAACAGTAAATTGGGAAAAACTGACTGCCTCTTGGAAGGGAAACTGGATGTGAAGGACTGGTGGAACAGATTTAATTTTAACTGTTGTATCCTTTTGTACCTTCTTATTTTTGCACTATATTTAAAATCTGTTTTTCAAATTTTTATTGAACTGATCTAGCAAACAGCTTCAAGCACAGATGCTTTCCTATATTATAGTGAAAACTCAACTTGCCTTGGGCAAGTATATGAAATTCTCAAAAGGCGCGATTACCTACAAATCCAACCAGCGAAGTTACTTGAATTTGCTGACATCTGTTGACTTGGTTGTTCCTCTCCCTTTCACCTACTGATCACACATTAATTCCATATGAAAAGCCTCAAGGAAGAAGATTTTAAATTATTTTCCTTTGCTTACTAATACCATGCTTTATTTTAACTTCAAAGCACACTGTCCCAACTCAATCATGTACTGGAGTAGGGAGGAAAAGGCAAAACAATACTCCAGACCATCTCTTCTCTTCTTCCTTTAATTATAGTGTATGATGAATTCTGATCTATAGAGTAAGCTTTGCTACTCAGAGATTCACCTCAGGCTACTAGCACTATTCTTACCTTGAGGAATCCTATAACACACCTTCCAGAAGTGCTACAGGGCTCCAACTAATGTGTGCCAATAAAATAATGACTGTGTGTCCTCATTTTTGCTGAGTGCATATGGCTTTCCCCAAAATTGCAACCTTAAAGTTTCTGTTACCTTTTCACATGTACTCTATTTTTACCTAGCAAGAGAAAAGAGGGCATTTGGAATACACAGACCCTGAATACATACATAGATTCTACTCAGAAAATAGTGGAAAGAGACCGAAACTGCCTCCTCTCTCTCTGAGAAAATGGTGCCACTGAGATGGCAAGAGATGCGACGAAAGTTCTCTGTACTGATCATCCTCCCCCGAAACTCCCTGCTGGAGTCACAGCAAGGTGCAGCCTTCAAACACACAGACACAGACAGATGCACACCACCAGATCAGATCTATGTTTTTTTCCACAGACTCTGCTCCGGAAGAGCACAGGGTAAGGCTCACTAGTAGAAACCTTAATTAGATGTCTTTGAAAAGTACTGGCCATGTGATCATTTCTTCTCACTCAAAAGAAATCCAAAA
Source organism: Solenodon paradoxus (assembly GCA_004363575.1). Lineage (NCBI taxonomy): Eukaryota > Metazoa > Chordata > Mammalia > Eulipotyphla > Solenodontidae > Solenodon > Solenodon paradoxus. Next base: position 309,342 of record RJWH01000213.1, on the reverse strand, counting down.
TAGGCTTGTACTCTTGTAATACCCCACATTACCATACTCCTGAATTAAGGCCAACCCTACCACTCATATGTTTCCACATTTCCTTCCCAATATACCACCCCATGCCCAGCACTTTAGCATCTGAGGCTGCTACCTGAGAAGCAGGCACTGTGCTGGCTTCATGGAGACTGTGCTCCATTTCTGCAGTTGGGGTCTTTGAGAGACCAAGGCCAGGGGCTGAGTGCAACCTCCTCCCCACGCCATCTGTAGAGCCTGAGGAGGAAAACATAAATACAATTTGAAGCCATCACTTCTCCTAGGGCCTAAACTATGAATCTGGCAGCAGAAAACTCAGAAGATCTTATTTCATAAAATAACAAATATACATCCTTGAACTCAATGGAGGATGTGCTTCTGGAATGTAGAAACAGGAATTTCAGAATATGCAGAATATGGATCATTTCCTCTAAGCCACAAGAGTATCATATAACTGGTCTTGAAGAACCTCACAGAGAAGGAGTTATGTGAATAGAGCAGTGAATGTCCCAATCTTGCCTCATTTCATTTTCATAAAACACTATCAGTTTTGCTTCTGTCAGATTTTGGTCATTCATATATATATATATATATATATATATATATATATATATATATATATATATATACACACACACACACACATATATATACACACACACACATATACATATATATATGTATGTGTCAGTCAAAGATGTATATAAATCTAAAGGAAACTGACATATTGATCCTAAAGCATCTGTGATGACAAAGGAAACTACTATCTCCAGTCTAGTTCAGAATTGAAATGATCATAGTAATCTTCTATCAAATCTCATTTCACATATCAGAAAAATGAGTTCCAGGTTCTGATAGGTAGTCCGTAGTTTAACCAGCATTAAAATTCAAGTCTCAGTTTTCAGCAGTCTTCTTTATATCTCACCTGATGACTTAATATGAACAGGGGCTCTTCAACAACATTTTAACACTATTTTATTTCCCCCATTAGCTTCTCTCAATCATTTAAATGCTAAATAATCACTGAATGCTTATCTCTTCCTCAGAATCTTATCAGAGTGCTAAGAACTGCTCCAAAGTAGATAAATGACTCCCAAAGGGCTTGCCCCAATACAACTAATTAAGTCTTCCATTCTGAAAATGTACATGTCCTTGACCTACATTTAATATATATGTCTATTGCCAATTCATGTCTGAAATTTTAATTCTAATACATGTACCTGGCTAAAGTATGATATTGTTGATACTAATCTAAAAGACCAGTTATTTTTACTGTTTCCTGGTGCTAAAAATACAGTGGTTCTAATAGAACCTAAGATTCATCTGAGAGTTTTTAAAAATATAGCCTCCTGTACCTCTCAGTTCTCCACAGACCTAATGAATCAGAATCTCTGTGTCTGGAGCCTGGGAATATGTATTATTAAAAGACTTCCTGCAAAAGTATGGGAAAACATTATTGGAGGATGTGTGAAGCATCGTAGTCTTCCTAGAAATATCCAATCTAGAAATAGCCATTAAAAATGAAAATCTATTTACCCATTTACCCAACAATTCTATTCCTGTAAATAAAAAAGTAAAAGTATCAGATTATTGTGGCATTTTTTGTAGTGACCAAGAAATAGAAATAATGCCCATCAATAGCAGAATGATTATATACATTATGATATCCTCAATATTAAGTATTGTCCAGCTACTAAAAAGAACTGAGTTAAACTAGATGAGTTGGAGGTATTTTCATGAAGTATTGTTGAATCAGAAGAAAAAAATGTGTAATGTTACCTCTCACCCTCGCCCTCAAAAAAAGGCACTACTGGTGTGCCCTAGTGGAGTAGTGGTTAGGTGGATTCACCTCTGAATGAGCAAGCCACATGCCCCTGGTTCAAATCCAGTCCTGGTGGAGTGGGAAGACAACTGGTGTGAACAACTGAATAAAAACAAAACAGAGATGCTTCTTCCTCCTTTCTCTTCCTGACTGCCTTCCTGCTCGCCTTCATGCCTAGCTGTCCGAGTCACAGGTGTGCCTAATTTCTAGATATTCTTAAAGGGAGAAGATTCTGACTCCTTTAAAGATATTTTAGCAGATAGAGGTCACCATCTATAAGGAGTACTGTTGTAGGGATTTCTGGATTTCATAGTAGGTAGGGTTGAGATAAAGTCCATCGGCAAGCCCTGGTGGAGCAGTGGTTAGGTCAGTCGCCTCCTAAAGAGCAAGCCACATAGCCCTGCGTTCAAGCCCCAGACCCTAGGGGAAAGTAACCAGTGTGAACAATTAAATAAAATAAAGATGCTTCTTCCTCCTCTCTCTTCCTGCCTACTAGACTTCATTCCTGCCTGCACATTTCCTTTAAAAAAAATTTTTTTTAAGATAATGTCCATCACTGATCAATAGTAACAAGACTATTAGCCATAATGTACCTTCCGATATTAGAAGTACAAAGTACTACCTATCAAACCTAAATTTAATTAAGCCTCTAGCCAGATTAAAAAACAAAAACAGGAGCTAGAACGTGCTTTTTAAAAAGAAAAACTCTACAAGAATATAAGCAATAAATTCTACAATGTGGAAGACAACTGACCAAATTTCTTTATCAAATAAATGGTAAGGGAAAAAGAGAGAATCTTATATGTTAAAAAAATAAAGTCTTGAGACACAACAAAGTATAGTGCCTATATCTTAAATTGGATCCTACTTTGAAATAAATCAACTATGAAAAGAAATTTATGGGAGAGATGAGAAAATCTGAAGACTGGCTATATATATATATATAAATAAAGTTTGTCTTTTAAAATAGTTCTTATCTCTTAGAGATACATTCCAAACTATTTATGGATGAAATGATGTATCTTGAGACTTGCTTTAAAATAATCCATTGGGAAAGGGAAAAAGGAGCAATAACAAAATCATAATTGGCCATATGTTGATAATGGCCAAGAGAATTACCATGGAAGCTAGTGATAAATTTGCAGGGGGTGGGGGGTGCTATTATAATATTTAATCTTTTGGAGTTCTTTTCCTTCTGTGTTCCCCACCCCTGGGTCTCAAACCTAGGTCCTTGGGCTTTTTATGATCTGCACACCGTTTGTTGTCTTAGATTCCTGAGCCACAGTATGTGCCCTATAATGATTACTCTTACTCTTTACTTTTGAATATATTTTGAAATTTTCCTAACAAAAAGTTTTTTATTTTTTTTAGAGGATGTATGCCCAACTGAAAAATTCTATGAAATTTACAACATTAGTCAAGGGCAATGTTTGCATATACCTTTAGGAACTATAAACATGTCAAAATTAATCTGGTCACAAACATACTATATGTTTGTATACTATATGACTTCATTTATATGAAATGTTCAAAGATGGCAAATCCATAGACAGAGAATAGATAAGTGGCTGCCTGGGAACAGGAGGGAGAAGGACAAAGGAAAATGGGGAATGGCTACTAGTGGGTACAGGGCTTTATTATTTAAAGTGATGAAACACTTTAAATATGATCATGATGATGGATGCACAACTCTGTGAATATATTTTAAAAATTAATTATATGTCTAAAATGGGTGAATTGTACTGTATATAAATTACATAGCAATAAAACTTTTTTAAAAAGTATATAAGTCAGAGAAAGAGAAATATTGTGTGATAGCACTTATATGTGGACTCTTTTAAAAATAGCCAAATTCAGACACAGAATAGAATGATGGTAGCTAGGGACTGGAGAAAATGGGGAGATGTTAGTCAAAGGGTACAAACTTCCAGTTATAAGATGAATAATTTCTGGGCTCTAATGTACAGCATGGTGACTACAATTAATAATATTGTATTGTATACCTGAAAGTTGCTGAGAGTAGATCTTAAATGTTACCACTATGAAAAAGATATGGTGGAGCAGCAGTTAGATCAATCACCTCCAAAGAAGCAAGTTATGTACCACTGGGTTTGGTCCCAGGTTGGGGATGTGGTAGTGCACAAGCAGTGTGAACAACTAAATAAAAATAAAATAAAGATACTTCCTTCTCCTTTCTCTTCTTGCTTAGCTGCCTACTTGCCTTCATTCCTGCCTATACCTTTCCTTTAAAAAAAAAAGATAATTATGTGAGGTGTTCACTACCCTTCTGTGATAGTCAATTTATAATGTATAAATTGACTAAGTCATCATGTTATACACCTTAAACTTACAGAATATTATATGTCAATAAAGCTAGAATAAAAAAATTTAATGGATAAATTCCTTGAACATGTAATACCAAAGATCACAAATAAGACATAGACAACCTCAAGAGCTGTATATCTATAATGAATGGTCTCACAACCAAAAAAATTTACGTGAGATGATGGTTGTCTTAACTAACCTCATAGTGGTAATCGTTTCACAATATATATGTATCACATTTATCTCATTATACACCTTAAATTTACACTTGTTATTTAACAATTATATCTCAAAGTTGGGGGAGAAGTAAATAGGCATTTAACAAATGTTTTATAATCAGATAAAGGACTCCCCGAAGAGAATTTTCTTCATATAATGTATCCTTATTGGATACATATCCTTAATCATTTACTTTCTTATTTATTCTACTCAATCATTTATTTCTTTACTCTACTTCATGTCAGCTATTAAACACTCAATTTAGGGCGCGCCCTTGTAGCTCAGGCAGCTGAGATGGCTGGGTACGTGGACCATGTAAAAGCCCGAAGATCCAGGTTTGTAAACCCAGGTGGTAGCAGGCTGGGAGGACATAAATAAATAAATAAGTAAGTAAGTAAATATATAAATAAATATTAAAATACAAACAAAACAAAGCAAAAAAAAAAAAAAAAAAAGATTCAAAACAGATTCTAACCAAATAAAGGCTAGTTTGGTTTGACAAGTATTCTGACAACTGACAAAGATGGATTTTTTTTTTTTAGGAAGTTCAAGCAGCAGCATTTAAAGGAAGAAAGGAAGAGAAGAAAGAAGCATATTTATTTTGGTTTTCACCCCAGTCCAGCTGGAAAACCCTGGTCCATGGGCTTTACATGGTCCACATGCCAGAGACTCAGCTGCCTGAGTCACCAAGGCATCCCCGCCAATAGGCGGCTTTTTAAAATTAGCTTCTGTTCACTATTAAGTGAAAATTTAATGGTTGGTACATACTCTCTTATAATGTTTTCAGAAGTATAATCTTGAAGGCTAATTTGTCAGTATGAATTCAAGAGATGTATTTTCTTATTTTGAAGGAAGGAAGGAGGGGAGAAGGAAGGAAGGAAGCAAGCAATTTGATTTTGGGCCTCTGTCCAGGCCCTGGGTTGCAAACACGGTCCTTGCACTTTACATGGTCCACACCCCAGCCATCTTAGCCCCCTAAGTCATTTTTCTTTTAAGTTTATAAACTTGAAATAGTTATTACCCTCCTATGTGTTTTTAGGAAGCTTACTTGACCTAACACTTACGAACAAAAAGACACTCATCACAGTGCTACATTATAAGGAGAAGACAAAAACTGGATCGGCCCTAGTGGTGTAGAGGATAAGGCCACTGACAGGTAGTCCACATATATCTCATGGACCTAGGTTCAAGATTCAGGGCCAAGGAAAACAACCAAGATGAACAACTCAATAAAATAAATGTTTCCATCCTCCTCTTTCTTCTTGCCTGCCTGCCCACTCGCCTTCATTCCTGTCTGCACCTATCCTTAAAAAATAAAATAAATATATATATTTTTTAAATGGAAGTAACCTAAATATTAAACTAAGCCTATGATGTACATTTAAGGTATAGACTTTACTCTTCACACAGTATAATTTTACACAGAGTCAGTGAGTGGGTACCCTACAGGCAGAGCATCGTAAAAATTCTAAACCTGGTAGCTCCTGAAGGGATCAAGGAAGGTCTTGCTGTTATTGGTTCAATATGATTTGGAAATGCCATCTTGGAAACGTGGCTCAGTGTGGACATCACTGTTGCAATCTGAATATGGAGGGTGGATGTTAGGATTAGTTCAGTTTCTAAACCATAGAAAGACAACCTTTCCTCTCAGCCTCCTTCACCTCATGCTGAGTCATTCTCAAAGACTATAAGCCATGTCTTGATGCTGCATATTGCACAAGCCCTAAGCATAAATTCACTGGTCTCTTTCTTCAGAAGGAGGGAACTAGACTGATGATTCTGCCCCTATTCTCCATTCACCAGAAAAATTTCTGGCCCTTATCCTGAAGTCTTTATGAATAAAGTCAGAAGTTCTACTACCACTTCCTATGCTGGGATATAACTGGGACAGAACACCATCCCCCTTCTTATTTTCTCCTCTTTTTTTCAACTTTTGTGTCCCCCATTCCTCCCATCCCTGGTTGCAGTCTTACCTGTTTGGCTAAGTGGGTGCCAGGCCACATTCTGCTGTTCCCATCCAGAACAACCAGCTTGAGAAGCCTGAAGACTGGCTTGGTAGAGAGACTCCAATTCTGAGGTCTCCTGCTCTGTGTCTTGGTTCCATTGTGGATGCAAAAGGATGTGGTTTTCTTCTGGATAGGCTGTGCAGGTGTGGGAGCTGCAGGGGGAGGATTTCTTTCCTGGGCCAGGGATCCCATGTTTAAGCTGAGAGTCACAGAGCCTTGTGACATTCACCCAAGAATCCAAAGGCAAAGAAGTTCCCAAATCAATATTGCTACCCAACTCCTTAGGCCTAGCAACTCTCATTTGTGGTAGCTTCCTTTGATACACATCTGACTCTATCACCTTGGGCTGTCCTTCCCTATAAGTTTCACCATTAGGCATCTCAGAGTTCATAGCAAGAGAAGGGTGATCAGCAGATTCTTCCCAGGAAGGCAGTCTGTCCCTACCATCCAAAGAGGGTTGCTGTTTTGCCCAAGGCCAATGGTCTTTCCCTCTTCCCTGCGGAAAAGGAGGCTTAGAGTCAGAAGGAGAAGAGTTCTTCCTTAGACTATTTGGCAAACTTCTATCCTGGGAACCTGTACCGTACTTGGTGGCGGTGCCTTGCATCCTCTGGAACTGTTCTGCTAGAGAGCGAACAAGCCCTTTGGTGCTGGGAAACTCAAGCCTATAGGGCTCCTCATTGTCTCTGTCCATTTTTGAAGTTAAAGTCTTGAGGCTTTTGGCTTGGAGACAATGGTTAGGTTTCTGCACAGTGTCAGGAGAGAGAAGCACAGATGAGGAAGCAGCAGGCATTAAAGGGTGGTAGGTGCTGTACAGGGGAAAGCTGGGTTGAGCTGATGAACTTGAAGGATTACAGGCGAGGCTTTGTGCATCTCCTCTCTCACAGGTGGCTATCCCAGTTAGGTGTGACTGAGGTATCACCTGGGATGATTCAGCAGGCTCCCTCTTTTCTTGGAATAGCTGTTGTTGAGCAATGCCTCTTTCTTCTTGAGTGGGGAACCTGCTGCAGCGGCTATTGTCAGCGGTATAGCCTTGCAGCTCACCCTCTGGTATATCCAATGGTTCCCAACTATGATGAGAATTCTCAGTTCTCCCTCGTGTTTTAGGTAAGCCCTGCCTGTGAAATGCAGAGAGGTCAATGCTACCCACCTCAATTGAAGTCAGAAGGTCTGAGGCAGACCTTTTGGGTGAACTGTGCTGTGGGACAGACAGGGCAGATGACTCTGGAAATAGAGATGATTCTGATTCATGACAGGAAGCAGGTGAATGGACAAAAGAACTAGCCCCAAACTCTGTATTCGTGCCAGGTTCCAGTTGGACCTCCCAGCTTAACAGTACTTCGAACGGGATAGGCTGTTCACTGAAATAAATGGAGAGAACCAGTCACAAGCTGCCTTGATTGACAAGTACACTAACAAAAAAAGGTGCTCATTTGGTTTCCATTTCTAGCTATCCACAGAGGAAATGGTAAAAATAAATGGAAAGACAAGTACAAGTAGAGGTAACAGTTCAGAGGGTCACAAAGAGAAGGCACAAGATCAGTTCATACAAAAGTAATACGCAATATCAATCTTCTTTATTAAATTCCCTCACCAAAGCTGCACACAGTCATATTAAGTGACGCCACTACCAACATTCTTCACTATGCATGACGCTCCATTCCAATCGTATTCTGCTTGCAAACTAAAAACCAAAAATTGCTAGTCCCACATGCAAATGATATGGAAAGTAAGCAAAGCCTAGAAATCATTCATATGAAATGGCAAAAGTTCAGGATGCTATGTAGGGAGAGAAGACCTACCTGGAGTCCTGTGAGGCAGTCCAACCAAAAGAATCAAAAGGGTACGTTTACAGAACACAGGGTGACGTGGGCTCATGGGACTACACAGAACTCAACCATTTCAATTTTGTTTCATAATTTGGATTTAGTTGTATTACTCACTGAGATGTTTCCCCAAAAGATAATGCACTGTGACTCTTGAGATTTAGGACTGAGAGTAGGGATTAACTGCATTTAGTTGGTTTCTTGCTAATTTTCTTGTATTTCAGACCAAAAAAGAACTCAGTGTTAGAAGCAATTAAATAAAACATCAATCAACCTTGTACATCAAATAGCAAAAGTTTTCTGGAGTTTAGTTGCCTAAATTGTCTACATTTAAAACACGTCTGACCAGATTTTTGGATCAGCATTCAACCAATGGAGCAGGAGAAAACAAAAGCCTAGCTATGATCATTAAATTTGAATCTTTGTGCTTCTTCTCTTTGTTTTACAATCAAAGCAAAGAAGACTACTTTCTCTGCTTCCACGAGACAAGAAGCCCTGAAATTCCAAAACAAATCACATAATTTTTACTGCAAGATGAACTATAACTCAAATTGCCATGTCTAAGAACATAGTATGCACAAACTTAATAATCATGTTATTACACAAGTGAAGGACAAACTCATCCACAGAAAACACAGGCAAGTGATCTATTTATTATGCTACACTTTCTGACTCTTTCTAGGAACTATTGAGGGAAAGACCAACAGTGGGATGACCTTTTCACGCTATATCTGACCTGAAAGAAGAAAACATTTTCAGAAGAACCCTGTCTTTTGCCCCTGTAGTTGCCAAGATGAGAGCTCTGGCTATGAAGCACCCATGGTCACTTCCTCCCCTGGCAACCATAGACTATTGTGGTTCCCCCGCACTACCTTGTTGGGTGAGGAAGGGTCCCCCCCTGTGAGGGAAGGCAGGCTGAGGGCTGCGACGGCTGCTGCGATGATTGCTGCTGCTGCATGCGATCCTGCAGGCTCCGTGATTTTCGAATACTGATTTGCAACTTCTTATCGACTAGGGCTCTGCTGTGCGTGCTAGAGCTGGCACCATGCAGGGCAAGTCTTAGTTTAGCTAAAATGCAAAAGAAAATATAGCAGAAACAGAACACAAAATACAAAAAAAATAAAAATAAAAAGAATAAAATTAAACCAAAAATAAGCAAAGATATGCAGTAAAACTCAAAATACATAGCAGGAATGCAAGGCATGGACCATGCATGTGCTTCCAGGGCACAGAGCTGACTCTGGCTGCAAGGAACATACATGGAAGCCATGGGAGACCAAAGAGGTTAATTTAAATTTAAAAAAAATGAACAAAAAGCTAAACTAAAATGAGTCAGGAAGATAGAGGTTCCATCTTAGAGGTTGCCACTCTTGTTTTTTGCAACTGGCCTGTCTGACTCTAGTCTCCACACTGCTCCAAACTCACCCTTCCCGATGCCCAGGAGCAGAAGTAAGATCCAAGCCTGAATCTGTCTTTATGGAACACAGCTTCTTGGGGGTCACACTTAAGAATCAGATACAAATTCTAAGCCTTTTAGTCCCTTGCTGTAGTCTTATGGCGCTGCATACCAGGAAGGCAGGGGAGAAACAAACAATCAAATATACAGTATAAAATTATAGCCTTGGCAGTCACAGTCAGTTAATTCATTTCTTCCTGCCATAAGCTCTACTTCACTAGTTAGTGAGTAGAGAAAGAGCAGATTAACCTCACATCTGAAGTCTAATTTTATCTTCAGATGAAAAGGTAGGAATGACTAGATAATTCATTTGTGGACTTCACTGAGTTTATTCCAGTAAATATCCACAGGCCACAATGCAGAGCCCAGCACACTTAGAAATCTAAAGGACAAAGATAGCTAAGGGGGGGGTCTCAGTTTGGGAGCATGAGAGTAAAGAGACATAAAAGCTGTTTTTATCCCATCTGAGTGACAACACTAATAATACATATTGTGAAGTTAGTAAAAAAAAAAACAACAACAACAAAAAAAAAAGCCATAGCCATAGCAGTTAGTTACTTACAGATAGCTTCATTACAGAAAGCCAAAGCTGCAGCACAGTCTCCTTTCTGTTCCAGATGCAGCGACTCTTCAAAAACTGAATCTGCCTCTTGCAGGGACTTCTCAAAGCCGTCACTCCTCCCTGAAAGGGCCAGCACTTTTCATTTTCAGTATAATTTCTTCTAACTTTTCATATATACTGTTGTTTCCCAAGTCACATAGATCCTTGTTGCTGAGCCTTTAGTCTACCCTTATTCCACCTGTCCACTACTATTAAGAACTCTCTGAAACACGTAGGACATCCATGTTTGCTTTAACCCAAATCTTACCAAGGCCATGAAAGAGGGCATGCCATTATCCACTACAAATTTCAACTCTAAGTAAACTCTTAAGGGGTCTCTCAAGGAAAGAAAAAAGTATTATCTATAGTAGAAGGTTGGGTTCTTATGCCTAGAACAGACCTTCTCTCCCAAAGTGAACAAGGTATCTGGCCAAACTGTGAGAATGCCTCAGACTTCCACTGACTCCTCCACTGATGTGTTAAGGCAAAAGTGGCTTTAAGTGCTCTGTGAAAAGACATCTATAACATTTCTTTCCTACATTAATTCATATACCTCTTTGAATCAAACTCAAATGCAAATTCAGTAAACCTCTTGAGAAAGGTAGTCTACAGTTCCTAACCTCAATATTATCTGTGAGGGCAGATGAACTTTATTATTGGTTTGCATGCACAGTCCTTTCATCAATACTGCAACATATTTACTTTTTTTTTTTTTATGGGGAAAGGTGCAGGCAGAAAAGAAGGAAAACAGGCAGGCAGGCAGGAAAAGAAATAAGAAGCATTTTATTTTATTTAGTTGTTCACACTAGTTTACACACACACACACACACACACACACGACCCAAGACTCAAACCCAGGGGAATACTGCCTGTGCTCCTTTGGAGGCAATTTGCCTAACCACTACTCCACTTTACCGTGCCCTTATTCAACAAACCAATCGCAAAAAAAAAAGTCACCCTCTCATTCAGTTAGCATGAGATATTCCTTCCTCTCCTGAAAGTATGTGCCAAGCAGGTTCAGAAAGAGTCCAAATAGAGTGCCAGATGAAAAAATGAGAAAGTACTATAAGCACAACTTTTGTAAAGACCCCCTTGCCTTTGACTCACTTGTAATCATAAACTGATGGTAAGCTGTAATGTAAGTTCACCTCCAATTGGGGTTAATGATGAGTTTCACAAACTCACATGAAAAAAATCTGTCAATCAAAATGTTGATGTCATTTCTCCCATAGTGTCCCTATCCTCTACTTGTCTCAGCTGGACATGGTAAGAAAGACACTTTCACGCCCCGAACATGAACTGCCTAATTCACCATGGCTTTTGAAAAACAATCTAAAGGCAATGGAAGTAGAGGTGATTCTAAAAAACCTGGCATTCAGGCTCTACTCCACCCCTAGAGATGAAGTCCCTGTTACCCTACAGGCCTTATGTTTTCTCATAATAGTTGGAGTCAATTGTATACAAACTTTATAAGAGATGGTGACTAGAGAAATTTTTAAAAGCTCTCTACAGAAATGTAGGCAAACTATACTTAATCAATCACTGTACTAGATTTTAATTCTTATCCTCTAGAATTTTCATTCTAGCACTTCATTCATTGCTTTTCCAAGATATGCTGCACCAAAGTGTATGGAGAAGTGACAGTAAAATATACCCACAGGGAATCCCTCTAAACTTTGATATACGGCCCAACTGACAGAGAGTAAGATAAAGCAAGAGGAAGAGATGACAAGACTCCTCTTTCAGAAGCAATATAAACCTGAGACACTAATGTGATATAGCTTGAGTACAAAAAAGGAAGAAAAGACTATTCAAATATAGGAACAGGTAAGGAATTAGGAATTTAAATAATTTGGAAACAAATACAATGCCTTGAGATATACAGGCAATAACTGCCTTGAATCAAAAAACAGTAGGATTAGATGAGAAATGAATCCCTCAAGTAAGACTACTTGACCCAATAAGCTTAATTATTAATAAAAAAAGAAAAGCGATCAACAGAAAGTAGCCACTCAAATAGCATCAACTCCTATTCTTTACAGTGTTTTATCATAATATGTTACATCTGGCGATTATTAAATATCTGAATATTAAAAATGATTTTTCTATAGAAATGTACATTATAGAAAGAAAAACAGACACAGGTTTCAGGCCCTATTTAAAGTAGATGCCTCAGTCTTTCTGAACTCCTGATTTATTTGTTTTTTTAATCTTCCCCTGGCCCTGGGTATTGAACTCAGGGCCTTGGCTTTAGGGTACATCTCTGAACTCTTATTTTGAAGGTTAGTATCTGCTGGTAAAAATGACACCCTGAAGCAACTGAAGAAAAAAAAACAGCAACAAAAGGACTAATGTGAGACAGCTAGGGAAGCTTAAGTAAGCATGAGATTGGGGACTGAATCAGAAATTCAAAAGGTGATCTGTATTCAAAGAACCTTATTGATAAATCCACATGCCTGAAGCTCAAGGTGGGAAATTTTGGGAGTATGTTTCTTCTAGGCAAATAGAACTTCCCTCACTATGAGTTCAGCTCACTCACTGCCTTTTTGCTCCTATTTCTGAATTATTATTAGTTTTATTTCACCTTCTACAGATGTTCATGGAAAATATTTTCATGAACAATATACAACGTCCAATCTATAGGCTTTCAATAAATGGGCCCCAAATCAGGGCCTGTCTCCAATCAATAGGCTGGTCACATCCTACTTTAATTCTCACTGAAATGGCTGAATTAAGATAAATTATAACTTTGCTAACAAGAAGACAGAGAATTTATAAGTTAGGATTTTTTTTCCTTTTCTCTTTGTCCCCCATCGACCATAATCTAATGCTTACAACAATTACCCTGATTCTGCAGTTCATCCAAGTCCATGAATCGACTGGGATGAGGGTTAAACCCTTTAGCTGCTTCTAATTCCTTCTCCCGTTTCTTTCGAAGTTCCTGTTCCTGGGCCCTCCTGGCCACTTCTTCCTGCAGTTCATCCAGTTCACTTTTGGAAGATATCGCTCCACCTGTAACACAAAAAGGGAGAAAAGCAGTCACCTTGCTTCCATAACCAAGACTAAGCACCTACTGAATTTATGACTACTACACTGCTTTTTTTTTTTTTTTTAGAGTCCCTTGAACTCTATTTGGAGTTAATGGTTGGATATTGCTCTCCATACCAGAGTCTGGGTGAGTCCTGAGTTGTGATTTCTAATAATAATAAACATTATTGAGTGCTTCATAATAACAATAACAATATGATAACTAACATATACTGAGTATTTATTATGTGACAGGTAGTTTTAAGCACTTTTCATTTAATCCTCATAATAACCTATAAGAGAGAAACTATTACTGCCCACATCTTAAGAATGAAGAAACTGAGTCAAGAGGATAAATAATTTTCCCAAAATATCAGAGAGGGTAAATGATGAAGCATAATTACAAGTTAAAATGATAAATTTATTGTCCATTCTCTTAGCCATTAAGGAGTTTTCTCTAACACATGTTGCCACTGATTTCAAGCAAGTGCATTTCTTACCCTTAATTTATATCATCTCTTTAATGAGATTGTAAAATATCCTTATTAGTAAAACTTGTATGAAATTGTTCATAGATGGAACCACATAGAACTAGAAGGATGTCTGTGATACAGAAAATGAAAAATAAAGTGACAGTAATATGTATAGCAGGGCTTACTATTATACAAAGAGGATGGTGAAGTGTTATGGTATCTGAGAAATTTGTTCTAACGACTTGCTAAATATTGTTTACCAATTGAAGAATCCAGTTGGTGGGTTCTAGCCAGCTAGTCCAGCATTAGGACTGTTAGAGAAATCTTGACTCAGTTTTTAATGTGCTGAGACGATATTGGCTATCTGAAGAAAAGAGAAGGGAGACTAGGCTTGTGCATGGCTACAAGGTTGTTTAGTTGTTTGTTTTATTTAAGGAAAGGTGCAGGCAAGAATGAAGGTGAGTAGGCAGGAAGAAAGAGGAGAAAGAAGCATCTTTATTTTATTTTTATTTTAGCTGTTCACATTGATGGTCTCCCCCAAGGCCCAGGACTCGAACCCAGGGGTATGTGGCTTATTCTTCTGGAGGCAATTGACCTAAGTGCTGCTCCACCAGAGCATGCTGACTACAAGTTTCTTAAAGCAATGCTTGTCAACATAAAGTATATTAAAATGTGAAAAATAAACCAAATGTATAATTTCATTAGAAAACATGAATTTTTTCCATGGTTTGCTAACTACAACCTACTCCACACTAGGATTTCAAAGATACCTGCTACTGTATGTATTGTTCTGCTCTGTCAGATGTCAGCAACCTATAACACTCATACCTAATGGTTCATGCCTTTTATTACTGCTGTAGACCTCCCTTACAGCACCTCTAAGAACTCTCAGGGGCAATGAAGAGAACTGGTAGTCACACCAGTAATGTTCCTGGTCTCTTCTCTATAGACTTGCACATAATATTCTGTACTTCTCTCCCTAGTAAGCTGATATCTGATAGCACAGATGTACCTTCAGAAGATCATTATATCAGACCATAGTTAAGTTTCTGCCCATACATCCTACTCCAAATTGATCTAATAGACCCCAAAAAAAAGCGAATGAAACACAGCTTTTAGATAAGGTTACCCTATAAGTTAGAAAAGCAGCTGCAAGAACTAAGCAGATTAAACAATATTGGATATTTGCCACCTTCTGTCAGGTATCATACAAAATCTCTGTGTTCAAGAGATTGCCTAGAGATTACCTCAATTTTCAACTCTAAGTAGTTATTGTGAACCATTAGTACTGGGTCTCCTCTTTAGTGAAATATACACTGTATGTATATGCTGTGAGCAAAATGTAAAAAGGAGCTCAAAGCTATGACTATCTTAAAATCTCTGTGTGCCTCAAGCCAGAAATTTCAGTATTCTCATATCTTCAGACTTCAACTTGTTAAAATGCATGTTTATCTCCAAGAAAGCATATGTCACACTGTTTTCACTATTTACCGTTCACTAATGTGAAAAAGACCATTCTTGAAAAAAAAGGAGTATGAGGATACAAGGTACACTCAAGAAGGGAAAACAAAGCAGATATATTGGACAGGATAGAGAGACAAAAGTAAAGGTATTTTTGACCTGTTTTACCCAGAATTTACACATTCCTCTTTGTTATCTCAATTCATAGTACTAAACAATAATCTATTCCCAAGAAGCTGTCTCTATGCCTTGAAAAGGTCCAGGACTTATTCTTCCTAGGAATGTTATAGCTACTGATACCATTCACCAATCTGTTCCTTCTTGTTCCCACAAGAACTCTCTCCAAAGTAGAAAAAAACAATCAGGCAAGTCATGTTGGAGAATGAAAAATAGATAAATCCAAAGATGGAACAGCTCAAATGCCTCCTTATTTACATTCTGCTAGAATATTCAAAGTTCAACTGTCCTTTAAATTCAAATATGCTCAGGGAAGATTTCCCCAAATAAAATTGGCAGTCAAATCCAGTCTTCAAATTGAGTGTCCTTCTGCTTACCTGAAAAGGGCTGATTCTTCGTCCAGCCACTCCTGGATGCTGTAAAGTTCGCCTCCAGGATGCTACTGCTGTGAGACTTTGGAATATGACGCCAGGAAGGGGCCAACCCAGCTGATCTCTTAGCACTTAGATCCCTTCAAAAGAGAAACCAGAATCTAGTGAAAGTACCAGAAAGTCGATAACTAACAACATTCCTAGGACTGAATTCCATTTTAAAAACAAAAACAGGAGTGCCCTGCCCTCATGGAGCAGCAATTTGGTCAGCTGCCTCTGGCCAGTGCAGTCCACATACATCTCAGGGACCCAGGTTCACGTCCCAGGGTTGGGTGAAATAATCAAGATGAAGAACTAAATAAAAATAAAATAAAAATGCTGTTTTTTCTCTCTTCTCCCTGTCTGCATCTGCTCACCTTCATTCCTGCCTGCATCTTTTATTTAAAAAACACTTTACAAAAAAATCATTGAATATAATTAAAGCATCTACTAAAATATTTCTGAAAAATTTAAATATTGACTTATTCCCCCATCTTCTGCCCTCATTCACATCTTGTGCACCTAGCAGTCTGGCACAAAAACTTTAATGAATTAATTAATAAATATATGCTCGCATATGAACTGCCTTCCTCTTTCTTATACCTTTGTAGCATCTCTTTAATGTGTGAAAATTAACAGGATCTCACTGCCAAGGTAGAGCAGTGGTAAAGTATGAGGTTATCACTTTCACAGAAGATTTTACCTCTCCCTTTTAAAACAGCAATACTGTTAGGAAACTTGACTTCATAGCAATTAAGTAAAAATAATGTATAAAGATAGGAAATTTATAAAGCAACATACACTGTGGACAGACGCACTGAGCACTATTAAATTGTCATTGTATTATGAATATCACTGGCTTCATAAAATAATCCACAATGAACCTCAAAAAAAAAAAAAAAAAAAAAAGAAAACCTGTATTAAGATGAAAGATAAAATAACTGGATTTTTCTCTCTGATAATATACCTGCACAAGTTTTGATTTTCTAGTTAATTCATTAAAATGTGTTTACTAAACTATTTTATACATACTTTAAATTGAGTTTTCCTTTCTCAAACGCCTTTGCTCTTTCCCCCAGCAGAGGATGCTGTTGCCATAAAAAGTTGACAGCACAATACTTTACTTGCCCACAAGATGGTAATAAAGTCCCTCTCTCCACTTATGTCAGAATTGAAGTCTCAGGGTGGTTCACATTGCTGCAAAGGACAATGCCACTATTGAAAGGCCAAACAATACCTGCAAACACTTGAGCTCTCGGGCAGGGCTGCATCCATGCTGACAGGGCTGCTGCTGTTCCTCTCACTGCTCTCATAACCAGATTCCATTCTTTGGAACAGACGAGGGTGGTGCTCTAAGAGGTGAGAGCCTGGTCGCACTGGACCCCAGGATTTATTCTGAGGGCTTGGTCCACTCATTTTAATGTCATAAGCAGGTGGCTTGCTTAGCTCATCTGGTGTGAATTCTTTAGCTATCTCGATCAAAGGACAAGTGTGGAAAAAGACATTTAACATCTGCCTCAATACAAGACAAAACTAACCTCTCCATACAGCTACTTATTCGTTGAACTCCAATCTCCCAAACACCTAACATAAGGGTAAAAATATAGCTTGCAAAATCTACCAGAAAACCCAAGTTTTCAAATAAACTTTATTTAAAAGCCCAATTTTCCCCTAATTATATCCTTACCCGAATCCTCAGAAAAGGGACTAAGCTGAGTATAGCCACAGTGCTTCCTTTTATCCTTACTAAAGATACTGTCAATATTCAGAGACTCCCGTTTGGGTCTCCATGTTGGACGATACTTGCTAGAAGAACTGGATTTTGACTCACTGCTGGTACTTTCTACTTCCCAGTCATGAGGGTGTAAAGGCAAGGTTCTTGGAGGCTTTTTGTCAGTGTGGTCTCCTCCCCTCCCGCCATAGGGAGATCCTAAGGTGTGCTGAGAAGCCAGAGATGTTCTGTTATGGATCATATTGCTGACTGTCTCTTTAAAATCCTTTAGCCTGTTGGTGCTGCTGGATGGTTTAGAGGCATTCCTAGGAGCCTGCTTCTCTTTCAGTGTTTCTCCTAGAAACACAAAGAATGAAGCAAATATAAACATTTTAAATGATCACAGACATCCAGAACCCAAAGTCAAGAAAGCATTTTAAGCAGAAAAGAGAAGTCACAATCTGGAGTGTGACAAAAGTTTGACAGTGTGAACGAAGAAAGAGAAGTAATGCAAAATGGCTTGCCTTCACTGTGGTACCCTGAGGCCTGTGGCTCATCACCTTTCCTCCTAACCCGGCCAGAGCTCCTCTTGCGCTCTATCAGTGACCCTTTCTTGGATGTGAGTCTCTGATTACATTCACTATCTGTCAGGTGTCCTAAAAGAACAAGAAAATGAGGGTACACTGGTATCTGAGACTGACCTTAAGAACATAAGCTTCCCTTTGGGATTCATGGCAGTGCCATAAATTTAGTGTACACATAGATTAGAAACCATAGAAGTTAGGCTATCTAATTTAAGTGTAGCAGGAAACTCTCAACAGATAAATGCAGAGAAAAGCGCAACTATTTAAAGGAAGTTTCAAATTCATAATTTCTCCTGAGCAATTACCATCTCATTCCCACTCAGTCTTCCCCAGTGATCCAGAAGAACAAATTACTTGGTGATTTTTAAAAGGCAAGTTTTAAAGATTGTATAAAACCATCATGTATCAATATATTTTCACTCTCATAAATAGAAGTTATTCTCTTATTTACTTACCAACACACACCAGGAAAAGCCTAATTTTTATTGTTCTAAATATATATGCAATTTTAAGGCCCAGTGTTAAATGTTCCTTAAATGCGGATCATTTAAAAAGACATTTGAACTCTGAATATTTTATATTCCTATCCCAGCCCATGCTAAACCAAATTTGGCTTCACCCAGAAATTATACACCATAGTTCCTCAATTAATTAATCACTGGAAACCCAAGGAGATCTGTGTTCTTTTATGAAACTTGCCCTGATCACAGTATGGAACATATGAGTATGATTTGATAACAGCAAAGGTCAGGGTGTAAAGGATATAATCCTCTAAGTTGCTGGAAACCAGAGGTGAATTAAGCAACTGAATTAAATTAGAAGACAAGGTTGGAGAAAGTTCCCTAAGTTTTCAAATGCATTGAGAACTAAAATTGTTTTCATAGAAAATCATTGCTTATATCAGGAAGTATCAGTAGTATAGTGATATGGTAACATATTTTCTTTTTTTGAAAAAAGGTACAGGCAGGAATAAAGATAAGCAGGCAAGCAAGCAGGAAGTATGGTACATTATATAGCAATAAAGTTTTTTTTAACTTAAAAAAAGCATGTAAAAATGATTTTTTTGTTGTTGTTGTTAAGGAAAGATTCAGGCAGGAATGAAGGCAAGTAGACAGGTAGGCAAGGAGAGAGAGGAGAAAGAAGCACTTTATTTTATTTCTTTTAGTTGTTCACATGGTTATTTTCCCCCGGACACAGGACTCAAACCCAGGGGTATGTGGCCTGCGGTCCTTTGAAGGCGACTGACCTAACCACTGCTCCACCAGGTCACGCCAAAAAACATATATAAATGATCTCTTATGTTTTAGAGATACATAGCAAAATAATTATGGAAAAGGTAACATAATGTCTGGGATTTGCTTAAAAATAATACAGGAATAGAGGAATGGGTAGAGGTAGATAAAACCAGACTGGTCAAAAGTTATAATCATTAAAAGTAGGTGATGGGCAGATAAATGAATAGTATATATTATGCATACCTTTTGAATGTTTGAATTTCTCTATTTAAAAAAAATTGCCACACAGACTATAAACCACCAAGTTGAAAATATAAACTAACTAACCCCCAAGTCTCTAAGAGCCTCACTATCCTATAACTTAGGTGATGAACTTTTCACCTCAGCAATCACTCACTATTCTTCCTTTAATGCTGTGTACTGATTTCTTCCGCTGGTACAGGCACACTCTTTTACAGATTAACTGAACAATTCAAGAAAGTTCTCTGCATGGAATTCACAACAACAAACATGCTTTCTTTTTTCTTTTCTCTCCTTTAGGAAGTCTAGCATGGTATCCTCCCACCCATAAATCTACCCTTTCTCTCTATCCCTTCACTTGAAACAAAGCCTGGCATGATAATGTGGTAAGGTGCATGATCACAAGTGTGTAGTGGGAGCACTATGAGAAGGACAGCAGGAAAAAAGCAGATTTCAAAATAAATAATTATATGGATAATCACATTACAATGGTCCTTACTGATAAGTGACCGTTAACAGGAATATGTACAACTGAACATCATCAGTTCAAAACTGTTTTGCTTCTTTTCATCCCACCCAATTACTCAAGTTCTGTGCCTTTCCCTCTCTGCATGACAAACAGTTCTGATGTGCCCCAGTTTCTTTTTCTTCTATGCTGGAACTGAATTAGGCAAGTAGGGTCCACTGTTTAAGTCCCTACCTGTGTCCCGACTGCTCTGAGACATGGAATCATTCTCCACATTATTGATGACTGTCCCCTGAGAATCAGAAGAGAAGTGACTGACCACAGACTCATGGTGGGAGTGTTTGTAGGGATAGCTCTCCGCTGAGGAATCTGTTCGAGTATCACTTGAGATGGAAGGCTCCCTCCCTGAGGGAAGGAGGAGAAACATGCAAAATTGAGGAAAAAAAGAACAGTAACAGAGAAGAGGCAAAGAGATGGAAGGTAGCAAAGGTCCATGAGGCAAGAACTTCCTCGACAGAAAGGTCAGAATGATATACCAGAGCCATTCTCCCCAACATAAAATTTCCAGATAATCCAGACAAACAAATAACTCCTCCCACTCCTGTTCCTACCTGGCTGAAGCCCTTACTTTGCCTGTCATTGTGAAAAAGTGTGGGGCTTTTAAAATACCTATCGGGGGAAAAGTGGAAGAAAGGAAAAATTTGTGAAAAGTAAGATCTACATAGATGGAGAGTCCCAGGCTGACCTGACATACATAACCAATTGTTTCCTAGCCCATAATTTTTCTCCTACATTGCCCAGAATGGCAATTTAAAAATGTACTGACATTATAAGCATTTTTAATATCTCAGAAATTATGGGACTGTTAATTATACATTAGTGTGAATAAATTTAGACTACTTTTCTTTGGACACCTAGCTGAAATCAGCTAACAGTGGAAATGGGTGTTTGATTGAAGGCGGAAATAGAGCAGATCTGGTGGCAAGGTGGGTACACTTGGTACCAAGCAGAAGGGAGGTACAAAAGAGAGGGAAAAATATTCCAAAGACAAATGTTTTCTGTTTCAAAATTATACTCTAGGTCAGCCCTTGATCTAGAAGAGGGAAAGAACATTTCTTTTTCCCTCCTTTTCAGAAATTAAGCCAAAACTATTAAAGTTGTATTTCTAACATATTATGAGCCTCTGCAGGCTAGCCTTGTAGTTATCATGCTGCAAATTGTTTCTAATGAGAAACAAGATTTATGTTCCAAATAACTGAATTAGAAGTGAAAAACTGATTCAAAAGGTGAGGAATATCGCTACTGCACTTAGCATTTTAAAACAAAAATTTCTTGGCCCAAACAAAATGACTAGTTTTGTGGTAACTTAAAACCTTTTTTTTTTTTTTTTTTTGTCTCAACAACTCACTTAAATCACTGTTGAACCAATATAATTTTCTTCTCACTTTTGAACCGGGACCATGTGAATTAGGCAGCACATTTTTTAAGGCTAAAGAAAACAAAGCCTAGCACTACTTCAGCTTCGGCATCTCTGAGATGGAACTTCTTTATTATCTCTAATAGATTCTCTTTCTCCAAGCTGCATTACATAGTAGGCTCATGATTAAGTATGAATCCCAATACTCCAGAAATCACAATGAAGGGAAAGAAGGTAAAGAACTGGGCTACTCACCTGAATCTTCACTATCATAGCACATCCTGCTGTATGACTGGAATTCAATCTGGGGAGGCAGGTCTTGTGTGGACACTGGGGTACCTTGGGGGTCTGCATAAAGCAGCAGCAAAGGTTGATAATGCCCCTTGATGCATTTTGTCACCACATCCTTCCATTTGGGACCAATCTAAACCAAAAACAACCAGAAGAATAGGACAATTATATTTCATATCTATAATTCAAAACCTATCTTCCTTATTTTTCTAAAGAAAATGAAAGAGATGAAAAGAAAATAATTGGGTAAGAGACAACAAGAGATCTTAGACCCAAACTTTAAATAATTTTTTGTTAAGTCCTTTAAAAAGCATTAAAACCAGGAAAGAGAAAGGAATAATGAATAAAATTACTTTTATTCTGTGAAATACCAATTCAGTTGTGAATCATATGAATAAAAGTTCTCAAAGGTGAATATGCTATAAGGGAATTTGAGCTGCCTTTGTAAACAATATCTTTTCACAGACATCACATTAAAGGCCCTTACTTGAAATTTACATTTCCATAATTTCCTCCTAAATATTAAAAAAAAATCATTTATGAAGCTTAAGAGCAGATAAAAATTCTCTCACAGCCTGCTTAAGAACAAGCAATAGTCCATTTAAGAGTTCACACATGGCAAGACAAAATGTCAAATTGCTTAGAATAGACAGCTGAACATGTTGCCCTTAGCTTTGTGCTAGATTCAGCACTGCCACAGTGTGGAAAAGAGTGACAGAATAACCACAGAAAGAAACAATAATCCAGTCAAATCCCCCTAACTCAACCTTTCTTAAGCTTAAATCATTCACATTCTTACACGATGAGCTCTTGGAGTTGGACAACTAGTCTAGTGCCTTTCAAAAAACATCTCCTTATGCTATGTTTTTCATAATGTATTTCAAAATACAAGTTCAGTAAATGTATAACTGAGTTATTATTTTAACTAAAACACATTTATAAGTTTTTTATATACAAATTTTATAAGGCAGGTAAGGTAGTTTCTCAAAAAACCGAAGGCTGAAAGAATTTATATAAATTGCCCAAAATTGCAATAGCAAGAAAAGAGACAAAGAAGAAAACCATGACAAAACTTAGCCTATTTGTGAAAGACTTGAGGTCCAGAGAATGGTGCAAATAATAGTTATCAGTCTCGTAGTTGCTATCACAAATAACTTCCTAACTCATTCAGATAACCTAATAATTTTATTCAGTCAAATACTCTGGTTTAGAGAGTATCAAGTTTCCAGTTCTTAATATTTTCACAATCCTATTTTCCTTATGCTACCACAAAAACACTTTAATAGGTGATAAGGCACTTCAGGAA
The DNA here is from genome assembly GCA_004363575.1 of Solenodon paradoxus. NCBI lineage: Eukaryota > Metazoa > Chordata > Mammalia > Eulipotyphla > Solenodontidae > Solenodon > Solenodon paradoxus. The sequence continues at coordinate 286,277 of RJWH01000213.1, read as the reverse complement.
CTTAATCAGAGAAAAAATTGAAGCAGCCCTGAGACAAAATATTAGCCAATAATTCCAAGATGTAGAATTATAAAATTTGCACAGGCATTAAATTGTTCTCACTCAAAGAAATCAATTGACACATACTTTAAAAGGTATTTTATCAATTACAAATACAGAACTGTGCTGAATGCCTGGTAGGAGGATTTGGAGAAAATAATAGAAGATAAATTAATCCTATTCTCAAGGATATGCCACATACTAAGACTGATACTCTCATAAATTCAATAGATCTATCAAAATTATGAAAATGAAACACTGAAGACAAATAATTAAACTAAATTTTTGTTGTAGTCACCACACACTTCAAGAAGGGCTTGAAAATTTCTACCTCCTTGACATGAGCATCATCAAAATACATCCATTTGCGGATCTTTGTTTGGAAAAAGAATGTAGAATAATGTTTGCCATAGTAACAGATCATTCCTACTAAGTACAGTTCAGACTGCTTGGCCCGGTCATCTGTCACTCTGAAAAACAGCTGTGAGAAAAAGAAAAAAGAAAAGTCACATGCTCAATTCTCTCACATCTTCCTTCTTTCTCTTCCTGCCTGCCTGCCTGCCTGCTTCTGCTGGCCTTGATTCCTGCCTGTACCTTTCCTTTAAAAAAACAGAGTCAAAAAAAATAGGGTTCTAGTCTTGAACTTATTTGATTGAGAAAGCAATAAAAAATAAAACAAAATGGGAGCAATATAGAATACGTAGGCTACAGGAATTAATTTAAAAAAAAGATTTTATTGCACAGAGACTATAAGGAAACAAAATGAGATAACAGCTCATTATTCTTAACTGTAGTACAATAACTTAAAAAAAAATAACGAAGAGATTAGATAATCTCCCTAGTCACAGGACTATTCCAGAAACTAAGAGAAAGGAAACCACAGAATTTCTGTTTTCTTCTCCTGAACAATGGAAAACTGTCTGTACCTATACTAAGGCACAAAGTGGATTAAAAACTCCAGATCTTTTTCTATTCTCAATAGATGCCTAGAAGACCACTAAACCAATAAATTCTCTCCAAAGGGACTTGATTACCTACTCAAAAGACATTAGTTCTTAATTGTGGTTTTCATATTCTAGGTCTTAGGTTACCAACTTTTAACTCCTTTACCTCCTCCTCCATAGCAACTATAGTAAGAGTTGCTCTAGTAAGAATTTCTTTGACCTGGTAACTATCTCCCATAAATGAATACTCTATACTGGTATAACATAACACTGAGAGCACAATAACTATACATTGCTTGATTTTTATCAGTATTAAGCTCTACCCATTCTATCTTTCAAGGTCAAGGTCAACCCATGTCTTCTAAAAAGCCTTTGTCACCTACCCAAAAAAGGCATGTGAGCATGTATATACATACATGTGTAGGTGCACATACATGCATAAGTATATTTTCTCAAAACTGCATAATGTTTATCATCGAGACTGTACCTCTGAGTTCAGTGTTTACAGTCCTAGAGCAATATTATGACACAAAAACTCTAAGTCAGAGATAAAGGTAACTGACACTCAACTCACATCACCCAGCTTAAGGCAAGTGCCCAGGCTGTGAATGACATCCTCTGCCAAGTCTGAGTGGTCTGAATCCCAGACCAGTCCAATTGTGATAATCTGTGGAGCATTCATCAACACACGGCGAATCCGGATCCTCTCTCCACAGTTGCTCTGAAATACATGTATAAGGCTAGCTTGACATATTTCCCAATGGCTCTGCCTCAGTTCCAGATCCCAAGGTCCTCCTTCCCACTTCAAGCCTCATCCCTAACTTAACTCACCGGGCAGTTACGCAGATCCCCCATGGTGCTGGCATTCTGAAGCAACTCACCAAACATGCTTGGTGAGGTTTTTTCTCGTCTTTCCAACATACAAATAGCCTGATTGCTTCAAGACAGAGAAATGGAAAGGGGATGGTGGTGGGAATTATACAGAGTTATAACGAAATCAAATAAACCATTCATGCAAATCCTAACTCATATGCTGGATTCTCTTCCTCTGCCCACTATGCCAAAGCCCCCTTTCCTGACCAGCTTTAGCATCCCACAAACACAGTGAGTGCCTCTGTGCCCAAATTCAAAGTTCAGGGAATCCCTATTCCTCTTCCCACTCTGTTGATCAGAACTGAACCTAGGAAAAGGGGAAGGGGAGCAAAGGTTATTTTAAAATTATTGCTGCGAGTTTCTATAATGCAGCATAGAAACAGCAATAAGGATATAAGCTATTTGGATGCCTTCAGTTAATAGCCAGTTACCTGGAGGAGTGCCGCTGGATATACGTAGAAAACACTTAAAGACTCACCAAAGAGAAGTGGTGGAGATGTAATGCACCATCTGGATGAAAGGCAGAGGATCAGAAGTGGCACCACAGCTAGTACACACACACTGGGCCAGAGAAGAATAAAGCAAAACCATGTAGCAAAAGTCATGAACTGTTTTTGCACCTCTTTGACACCCCACATGCCAGGATAAAGTGTTCTTGAAGAAAAGGTCTAAGAAGTGATAGAGATAAAAAATATGGTTCACCTGTTCAAACAATGTCATTGCAAATTTCTGGTGGGAAATGCAGTGTTGGGCAGTACATATATCCTCTTTGGTTTCATCAGCAATATGGAAGTGAATCCTCATTAAGAGGTTTTCCTGACAGAAAAAAAAAGCAGCATGCTAATAAAACTTACCAGACAAATGTGCAAACTGGTAAGCAGTTTAAACAGCAAAAGAGCAACCCTCCTGAGACCCTCTGGGTTTTTTTTTTTTTTCAACTTTTTAATTTGAAATCATTATATATTCACAGGATTTTTTTTAATTGTACAGAGAACCATGCAATCTTAACCCAGTTTCCTCCAGTGATAACATCTTGCATAACTATAACATAATATCTAAACCAGAAAATGAGTATCAACACAATCTACACTCCACCAGTTTTATATGTACTCTTCCATTTGTGTATGTGTGTTTCTATGTAGCTTTATCTATGTACAAAGTCATGTAAATACCACTATAATCAGGATATAAAACTGTTCCATCATGACAAGAGTCCCTTAAAGCTATCCCTTTATAGTGTTACCCACCCAATTCCAACTCTAACACCTCGTGACCATCAATTTGTTCTCTCGCCACTGTAATTTTGTTAAGAATCTTATATAAATGGAATATCATGTTATTCACTCAGCATATTCCCTTGAGATCCATTCAAGTTGTTGCAAAAATCAATAATTCATTCTTTTTTATTGCTGCATAGTATTCTAAGACATGACTGTACCACAGTTTATTTCACCATCTACCCTTTAAAGGGCACTTGGAATGTTTTTTCCAGTTTTGGTCTATTACAAATAAAACTTCCATGAACATTAACATACAGGTTTTTGTATGAACGTAAGTTTTCATTTCTCTGGGATACATGCCCAGGAATGCAACAGGCAGTCTGAAAGTTTAGTTTTTAAAAAAACAGTCAAACTATTTTCCAGAGTGGTTATACTATTTTATATTCCCATCAGCAATATAACAGTGATCAAGTTTCTCAGGAATACATTAGATCTTAGCCTACATTTTACCTTAAGATAGGATATATATTAATCTCAGTTTTTTTTAGTAGTCTTTTGGAAATTGATGGATAGAACCCAGAACTCAGATGTTAGACTGTCCTACTAGAAGTCAGTGGGAGCAACGTAACTATCTAAATAGCATATCACACTTGTGCTCGGGACTCAGTTTTTCTCTGTTTAATTATCTTTAGTAATACAGAAGCTTTCCAAGTATGGTTTCCAGAACAGCAGCATTAATACTGCCAAACAGCAGCATTAGTATTGCCGTCACCTGGCAACTTGTTAGAGACAGATCATCTTTTTTTGGCTCTTTTTTTGAGGAAGGCAGGCAAAGCAGCAGGCAGGAAGGGAAGGAAAGGAGGAAGAAGCATTTTATTTTGTTAGTTGTTCACTTCAGTTGTTTCCCCAGACCCCGGGCCATGAACCTGGGTCCTTGGGATATATGTGAACTGAGCCCCAAGCATGGGCTTAACACCTGAGCCACCAGGGCATGCTGACAGAGATATTCTTAAGCCCACTCCAGAACTACTGAATCAAGAAACTCAAGGCGGTGAAGCCAAGCAATTTTTATTTTAATGAGACCTCTCCCCTCTAAAGAGAGCCACTGCTGCTTCATGCAATAACAAGCAGATGGCTTCCCTAAGCCTAAAGGAAACAAAAACAGAACCTAATTAATTCTTATGCATTAGTAGAGACAACGTGGAACTAAGAGAAATTACGTAAATTCCTAGTTCTAATTGCACAAACCAAGGCACAGTAAATTCCACAGAAAAGTAACCAGGAAACAGAGACCATCAACAGTTGTACCCCATATCAAAGAGGGACAAAAGCCAGCACTTACAAAGCATTCTGCCGCATCATCCATAATTCCCAGTTGGAAACGCTGTTCATCCTGAAAAGTCTTTGCCAGAGCACTGCGAAGAGCATCAGATGGAAGTACTTTTTCACTACTACATTGAAACTGGTTGAAGATTCCCTGTAGAAAAGAGGTTAGACAAGAGAAAAGGCACAATGCTGTTACTGAGTGTCAATACATCCCAGTCTGTCACACTAGCATCTCCATGCCTACAGCTATAGAATCAAATATATATCCCATAAGTTGATATGCTTGTAGTTACTAATAAAAAGATGAAAAATGAAATGAGTAAAATGATGTGCTAATAAGGATTCTTGCTCCCAAGTGTGATGTCATCAAGAACACAACAGGAGTGACCATTTTCATAAATTGAAGTAATGCAATAACCTCATTTCCTCTGATACAGACAGAGGTAGGTGGTCAGGTTAATAAGTATAAATTACAATAAGTGCATTGGCAATTATTCCCTGGAGGCTCATCCTATGAAACTTGTTGCCAACCTTCCTTTAAATTAGGCAATATAAAATTATTCAAAAGTTAAAATAACACTTTTATGTCTAACACCCAGAAATAAACATTGTCTTGTTTACTTTCCTTCTTTCTTTCTTTTTTTTTTTTTTTTTAAGGAAAGGTGCAGGCAGGAATGAAAGCGAATAGGAGTCAGGCAGGCAAGCAGGCAAAGAAAAGAGAAAGAAGCATTTTATTTTTATTTAGCTGCTCACACTGGTTGTTTTCCCTTGGATCCAGGGGTGTGTGACCTGGGCTGCTTTGGAGGAATTTCCCTAATTGCTACTCCACCAGCATGCACCATACTTTCAATCTATAGATAAAGCTGAAGATCTCTTTAAGAATGATCACTTTCTACCAGTAACTCACTATCAGAAGTTTTTGCATAATCTTCTGTTTTAAATACTTTTAAGTATATATATAACATAAATAAATATATATATATATATATAATCCCTAAATAATGATAGTATACTTTTGTCTATGTAAAAAGCCATCACACTGAATTTTACCTTTTTTTTTTTTTAATGAACAGAGCAAACAGGAATGAAGGTAAGCAGAGGTAGGTAAGAAGGAAGAGAGCAAAGGAAGAAGCATTTTATTTATTTTATTCAGTTGTTCATCTTGGTCATTCCCACCAGTCCCAGGACATGAACCTTGGGATGTATATGGACCCTTACTCCATCAGGGTTTGCCAAATTTTACTTCTTTTTAAATTTAGCATTGCTTTTGAGATTTATCCATGATGATATAGTACAAAGACCTGATTCATTCATTTTTCCTGATATATCATATTTTATTTGTATCTATGTCTTTACTAAACAAACACTTTGGTGGTCTCCACTCTTTTGTGATTATAAAGAGGCTATGTCAACTTAAACTTCATATACTTATAGTATATGATACAAATAAAGTTCCCCATATCCTTATCAGCAATTAATATAATCAGAAATACAAATCAGGTTGATTTCTAAGTATATTTAATTTTTCTGGGTCTCTGTGGCAAATATCTCTTTCCAATGTTCTGCTATCTATTGATATATGGTAGTTTATTATTTCAGTTTAATTAAATACATCTATCTTCCCCATCTTTACCTGCAACAGAAATAATGATGAATGTCATGTCCAAAGAATAAAAACAATGAGTGGCAACGGTGGCTACGTAGCTTGATGAGTCCTTCTCAAGTGATACTGGGGCCTCCTCACAGAGATTAGAACATGCTCCTTGACATTACATGGCCAGAATCCTCACGAAACCATCCAGATAAACAACTCAAGCAACAAGTTACAAGCTAAATATCGACAAGTCAAAGAATATTACTCACTTGAAATTCTTGGTGGTGATTTCTTCATTAAAAAAATCTCAGGGTTATTTTTTAGACTTCTACTAATGAGAGATCAGAACCAAAACCACTTTATAAACCTATCTATATGATCTAAAAATAGTAGGCACCACCAACCTAGAACGGTCAATTCTTGTTCTTCATTTTACTTGACCTATCAGCAACTCATTACATTCATTCACTCCCTCAGGTTTTGATCCAAATAATGCCTTCTCAATAGAGCATTTCCTGATCACCCTAATTCAAATTGTAAGCTTCAACATTTCTTCCCAAAACCTCCCACCCTTACCTATTATATCTTCCCCTGTGGAACTTGTTACCATCTGTCATTCTATTTATTTATTTATTGTCTGTCTTCTGTGGAATATAAGCATGAGGACAGAGATTTTTGTCCTTTATTTTCCTGCTATCCAGGAATGGTGCTTCTACAAATAATAATGATATGACCATGTTGAAAGTTATCTCATCTTGGGAAAACGTAGTGCCCACTATCATATCCCAACCTACTACTCTTCCTAATCGTTAATGCTAAGACCTTTCTGCTGACAGAGGCTTGGGATAGATGACCTTTGTTCCGAGTTCAAAACTTGTTCCAAAACAAACCAATGGGAAATTAGTTCCAAGACAGCTCTGTATAAATATGCTGTTTGTAAACTGCATCCCCTTTAATCTTTCCTAAATGGGTTTCTTTAAGAATTAAGCCATGGCCCACCCTGTGGAGTAGTGGTTTGGTCAGTTGCCTTTGGCTGGCACAGTCCGTATTACAACCCAGGGATCCCAGTTCGTTTTCTAGGCTTCAGTTTACCTTTTTAATAGAGGATTAAGAAGTTACTCAGCCTTCCTGGGTTTCTCATATATATATGTATGTATGTATGTATATATATGTATGTATGTATGTATGTATGTACATATGAAGCATATGTTATTTAACTCCTTTTTCTTTTCTATTATCAATTTGTCTAATGTTTGATTATTTGCCAGCCTAGAAGAATCTAGAGGGGGTACAGAAAGAGTTTTCCGTGCCCCTACATATACAAAGAACTTGTAGAAAATGAAAATTATTCAGTTGGCTAGGTCATCAGTTAGAGATTGGAAGAATAATTGCTTTGATTCATCATTCAGATACATCAACTAAAATTCCAAATTACAAGGTTGTTATTGCATGTCATTTATTTATGTAAGGCTCTGAATTTTCAAGAAGAAATTAGAGCTGCTTGACTTCTACAAATAACTTGGAGAAAATATATACTAACAGCACATCTAGAATACTGTCAGGAGAAAGACAAAGCTGCAAGAATTATTCAATCAGCTATAATAATTTTATAACTAAAAAAAATTTTTTTAATAGGCTAATGCAGTATTGGCCATTCAGAAATACTGGTAAGGACTCTTAGCACAAGGAAAATTATTAATGATAAAGAAAGAAACATTAGAAAAAGTCCAAAATCAGCATCAGTTATTTAGACAAATTATGGAAAGGATATTCTTGGAGGAAGAAAAGTAATTGTACAAAATTAAAGGTATTATGACTACATTCTCAAGTTGTGAATTGGGAGATTCAAGAAAAAACAAACTCTACAGAAGAATTATACTTGCACTTCATTATCTTTTAACACAAAAGCACCTTTCTGCTCTTTTACAGCTTTAAAGCACCTAGTTGTTACTAAATAGCTTCCACTTTGTTGTGAGAACGTGGCTCAGAGTGGATTAATTTATAAAATATTTGTTTTGATCAGAGTTGTAATAGTGTTCCTTGTAGGGAAGTCATCATGAAACACTGTACAAGGTTTTTTTTTTTAGTGTCAAGTATGAAAAAACTACTTCAGTAGTTTGTGATGTTGCTATAATACTGGAGTTTTTACAGATATATGGAGAAAAACTAGGCAACATAGCTATAGAGAAGAGTAAAATCACTTTCATAAAAATGTGTTTTTGTGAACTGTTTTACTGAAGACAACATATCAAGCTTCTGATATTCCAAGTAGGTCCAAAGTGGTTAACTATATATATAATCTTTACAAACTCACTGTACATATACATAAAATGAATATATTTGATAAATAAAATAAATACTCTACAGTCATTCACTTGATTTCAGAAACATCTATATGAGCCAGAATAGCTTCAAAATAAGTGAACTCTATGGATTTTGCCACTACAAATTCATTCATTCATTTAACAAACTACAAGAGATTGTGCTTGACATGGAAAGACAATATAAGAAGAGAACTTTAGTAAATGTAAAGGAGATGATTTCAGGAAATAATAAAGTAATATCAATGTAGCTTTAGGTATTTAGCAGTTATTCAATAAATTCCTCATAAATAAATATTTATATTAATAAACAACAGAACTTATTTCCCAGGGTTATTTGAGGATTTTTTAAGTTATCTGTATCTATATATGTCTGTCTATATCTTAGCCCAATGTCTGGCAGTATGATAAGTGCTATTTAAGTGTTATCTAGCGGTAGTGTTATATTTGAAAGTCACTTTAGGTTACTAAGGAGCCTGTCTGCCACTGATCTATGCTTAAGAAGGACATTGTGTCACAAATGTTTCTGCCTTGAGCTACCTCCCCAAGTCTTTGAGATCCGGTTAGGAAGAACCAAACTCCTCTCTATTCTGTTGCTCCTATTCAAGAGAGGCAAATTTCCTATGACCTGAATAACAAGGGTTTCAGCACAGAAAGAGAAAGGCCTAAAGTCTCTGCCTGTACCATAATGAATACACAACAACAGATCTGGCTCTTGGTTTAGTGGCATCAATATCTCCATGCTATACGCTTTCTTACCTCTTACAAGCAGCTTTCTCTAAACATACTGATAATCTGAATACATTCAGAATAGACTCAGCCTACATATTCTTTATTTTCTAATTTTAATTATTGCTATCAGTCTTGTTTTTTTATTGTTAGGAAAAAGCAAGTCTATCAGGGATGAAGCAGCATGAGCTTGCCCAGCATTCATCTGTGGAGCTATAGTTCTGGAAGAAGCTGTAGCACAAAGCCCCTCTGTTAGGACAACACACTAACCCTGTGTGTCCCTCTCACATGAGCACAAGGCTGGAACGCGTCTCCTCCTGTTCCCATTTTCACCCTCCTCCCACCTTTCCCAGAGGGAGATCCTGTTCACACCAAAGAAAGCCAAGAACATTTAGTTCAGCAGTAAGAACAGGTGGTAGTACCAATAAGGAACAAAAACTGGTAACCTTCCAAATGCTGAGTTCAATGGCACAGAGGGAGAAAGGGTAGGAAAAACCAAACCCCAGGAATCATTTTTCCTGTGGGGTCCCTGTTGGTGTTATTTTAATAAACAGAGAAAAACCCACCTTTGAGGTTTTTCTTGCTCTTCTTCACAGGGTAAAGCCAAACCTTTTCATTCTCAGGAAAGGGCAAACTACTTTTGTTTGTTAATTTTCTTGGATGCAGTGCAAAAGCAACAAGACTTTAATGACTAAAAGCAGGTGTTTCCCCCACCCATCTCTCTTGGATCAAGTAGCAAATAATTCTATCCACGTGAGCACATAATTATTTGGATCAGTAAAAACCAAGTAAATAAGATAAAAGTGTTGTAAAGCCAGACAGTCTTTGTGCTTTGACATCTAAAAATGCACCTGATGTTTAAGAATTTTATTTCCACCTAGAATACAAACTGTTGTCTTTAGGAAAAAAAAAAACAAAAAACATTTTATTTCTCTTTCAGGATTTCCTAGTCTTGTATCTTAAAAAAATCAAGAGTAGAGAAGATAGGGGCTGAGTAGAAGGGCTCTCACTAACTGATGCTTTATGAGCCTACAGTATATAAATGCCCCATGAGCAGTTTAACTGATCCCAGAGAAGTGTCCTGCAGAGAAGTATGATACACTATATGCAATTAATACTAACTCAATTCTGAGGGGTTTTACCCTTGATCTGGGTTTCCCAAATCACTCATCATTTTGACTCTCATAATCACTCCTCTATCTACATCTCCTGGAAATCATAGAACCTAATATGGCCAATCTAGCCTATTTGGAAATACAACTCTCTGAAAGGAAGATAAAGGAAGCTAGTCCTTGAGGATCACTGACTTCTAGAAAAGAGAACTTTCACTAGTTTTGTGTGTTCAAAAGAATGCTGTATACTCTTTTTCAAGAAGGGGAAAAGTATGTAATTCTACCTTTTGGGCACCCAAACAATAGCATTGTATTTTTAACATTATTGCAGAAAATTTCAAACAAACAGTTTGAAAAAAAAAATGGTAGACAAAATAAAATAGCACAATTCTCAACAATTATTAGCCTATGGTCAATCTCATTTAATCTATACCACTAATTCATCCCACTCAGATTATTTTGAAGCAAATGCTAGACATTATTCACCTGTAAGTATATTAGCATATGTCTCTAAAAAAGAACACATTTTGTTTAAAATAACCATAATATCATTACAACAGCAGGAAAAGATAGTAGTTCCTTGGTATCATCAAATATCCAAATAGTTTAAACAAAAATTCTTGGTCCAATTTTGAGGAAGGCAGAGAACAGCCGATTAATTTCTCCCTTGGGATTCTTTATATCTAAAAACAGCTACCTTCTGGACTTCCTGATTAGAAAGACACCTGAACAGTCTACAAATGTTGCTTTAAATTATATTCAATTATCAATACCATATCTCTCCATTAATATAAGGCTTTATTTGCACTTCAGTTCATAACCATTTATTATGGATTTGCAGTGATGCAGTTAAAGCTACCAATCATATCATTCCTACTTCTTATGCAAAATAGACATCGACATATATACAAAGACAGAGACACAAAAAGAAACACAAAGGCAGTGAACAGATAGAAAACAGAACTAGAGACATGTCAAGTTCACCCAAGGATGGCATTGCTTTCAGTGGGAAATCGTAAGCCCATGTTAAGATTTTACAAAATGTAAGTCGATGTACTAATTTTTTGCCAGTATCAAAAAAGCAGGCCCTTATAGATAACCAACAGTATTCAAATCAATGCTTTTGTTTGTTTTCTCCCACCCCTGGGTCTTAAACCTGGGTACTTGGGCTTTACATGGTCTGCACCTCAGGCACCTCAGGCGCCTCAGCCACCTCAGCCGCCTCAGCCACATGGGTGCACCTTAAATCAAATTGTGAGAACCAATACTATAAACACTTATTCCATAGGGGAAATGCAAAGTGGGGGGAGGGGACCATGTGGACATGCACAAAGATTTTGAGATTGTAAGTTTCCATTTTTGCCATAAACTCTGGAAAATAATCATGATGATCTATCATATTTTTATGTTGTCATATCCCTCTATGTGAACATCATGTAAAATTCTGAATTTCCACATTTTGAAAGGATAAAAAAGTCAGTTTTATACCATCCAAGTTATGCCACTGACTAAATTAGTTGAGAATATTTAGGTATAGACTAATTCTAATAGGACTTTAATAATGGTTAACCAAAAGATCACACAAATATGCTGATATCTCACAGGTAAGCAAAACAAATTCATATCAAGTAGGTGATATGTGCATTAGACATAAGGAGGAGATACCTTCCTTAAGTGAGCACCATTTATTATTAGCTAAAATTCTCCGGGACCATAATAGAAATCGAAATTTCCTGGTTTAAATAATTAATATAGGATAATAGATTTATTCGTATACTGGTTGTGACTAATGGACAATAATATACAAAAGTAAGAACTGGATTCATAACAAACAATGACTAATTTCTTGAATCACTTTATTCCCTGTGGTTATGGTTCAATACACAATAGAAGCCTACTTACTTGGTATCCCCTACACATTCCAGAGGCAGCCAGTGTCCTGGAATTTGTGAAAATCATTTCCTTTTTCTCTATACTTTTATCATCTGTATGTATCCCTGAATAATTTGCTGTTTATTTTTACCTCAAAAAATATTAAGGGATTTGTTCCCTGAATTCTCAAATTTCCTCCAAATTAACAAATGGGCTATCAGCAGAACACAGACTTTCCTGCCCCTTTGGAGCAGTCTTAATACTCTACAGATACGGACTTACATTCCAGAGGATACTTTATATATAAAATCCTGGCCTTTTACTCTCCCTCCCCCATGCCTGGCTTATATGCCTGATACTAGCTAGCATTCTTTAAAGAAAAGTCATTATTGAGAAGATTTGTTGAATTTAATCAATCAATGTAGCATTCTTCTGTGCCTATAACAAAAAACATTCTGTCCTACATCTTGGCACTGCAAAACCTCTAGTACAATCCCTGGAAGGAGAACAAAATCTCTGTGGCATACTAAGTACAGAGGACGGATTTCCTGCCCTGGACAGAGATAAATAAATAAGCCAACACCAAAGTAAAGTCATGCCCTAGGGGTTACGGGTATAAGAGCAAATTCAACATAAATAAGAAATAGGAGCTCTGGTCCATAGGCATGACAACAGTTTAGATCAGGAAAAATCTTTTCATAATACTAAATAGGAATAAATTTGGGTTATAGAATGGACAAGGTAATTAGCATACAAATCTCTTCTATTTGCTAAATCAGAGTTGAAAGACCCTGTAGTTCAAAGTAAGCAGAAAGACACTCATTCTTTTTAATAAAAGCCATCATTAACAATTTGCATGCAAGGTTTCAAGGCTTTAAGGGACTTAGTATTCAAGTAATACAGAAAAAAGACATTTCACAGGACCAAACGAAATGGATTATAAATATTGTGTACGAAGCACCAAAAAGAAATTATAAATACTGCATACAACATACACTATAATACCTTGTGACGATTACAAGGCACAGGAATATGAAACATTCATAAAATAGAAGAAAAAACAAAAATATTAAAGATATGAACTAAGGTATTTACGTAAGGTCAAAGGTAAATGTATTTTAGGGTTGGTGTAAGGTAAACAACTGGAGAAAGAGCAGGGACATATATCTTTCGACAAGACTTAGAAGGGCAAATCCTTCATGCAAACATCAGATGAAGAGAAGGTTAGCTAGCTTCTGATTCATCTAGGAACATGTTTGTGTTTCTTTTTGTCCTTAATAATGGGTTTGAAAACTAAATAATTATGTCCCAATATAAAAAATTATGACCTTACAGAATTAGCAGGTTCTTATAGAGTACTCAAATTCAATTTGGAGGTGTGCACTGGTGGCTCAGGTGCTGGGTCAATGTCTGGGGTAAAGACCATGTAAAGCCCAGGGACCTGAGTTCATGAACAAGGGTGGGGAGAACAACCAAAAGTGAACAACAAAAAAAAAACAAATACAAATGCTTGCTTCTCTCCCTCTCTCTCTCTCTCTCCCCCACCTCCTGCCCCTTGCATGCCTGCCTGCCTTTCTTCCTTCTTTATAAAAATTCAACTGGGAATATCTTGTCTTGAAAAAAAAATTTTTTTTTAAGAATTTTACATATCACACTTAGCGTTAAAGAATGCAAATAGGTCATGAAGTACCAGCTAAAGGTATTATTATTAGTGCCTCACCAAACATTCCTCTAATTTTTAAAAAAGAGGCAAAGAAAAAAATGGGATTTAAAAATATAGAATTACACCCACACTGGGACACCACACAGTTAATATGTAACTTAACCACAAGATACCAAAACCTTCCCTGCTGACAGAATTCCAGGTCTTCATTCATCCTTCAGCAGATCTTTCCCATCTTTAACTCCACTATCTGTCTCCCACAAAATTATCTTGCCCTCCCTTCAAAAATGAAGATAAAGACCTGGATTAGAAAACCAAAGGTCACCACACAGAATTATCTATTAAATAGGGCAAGAGTGTAAAGAGCATTAAAAACAAAAAAAGAGAAAACAAAATAAAATACCCAAACTCCATAACTAAAATCCAAGAACTACTAAGAGTGTATCAATCCAAAAAAGTTAAGGTGTTAAGATCGAAGCACTGCAAAGAACGTTAAGAGGGAAGAAAAGCTAAGTCATCTTCCCCAAAACTCATTCAGTCATGCTAAATATAAATAATCTTAGATCAAACAATCAAGAACCCAGCTAGGGAGTATACTTAAAACTTCATGAAGAAAATAAATTTCTGAAGTGATGTTCTGAAAGGTGGATATGATTTGGTAAAAGAGATGTGTTACTGCTTTACCACACTATTGTTCGGGGTGCCAAGGGATCCAGGCAACAAGAAAGACATTTGCAATATCTAAGAGGTAAGCAGTGTGAGTGCACCATTTGCTGTAATAGCTGAAATGGAGAGTGCCTGGGGTAGGGAAGGAAGGAAAAATTACGTTTTTTTAATGTCTATAATCCTTTTTTTTTTTTTTTTTTTTTTTTTTTTAAATTTCCCCCAGATACAGGTCTCAAAACTAGGTCCTTGGGCTTTTACATGGTCTACACCTTAGTCACTGAGTAAAAGTGGTGCACTTATATTCATGCATTTTAAAGCAATTTAAGAGACATCTGGGAGCCACCTCAAGATGATAAGAAGGGAGCAAGTAACTTCAAAATAGCACTCCAGGGTATTCTTAAATTAAAACAAATGAAACAGAAATATACTAGAAATACAGAGGCAACAAGGGTCTGAGAAAAAGTACTTTTTACTAAAACAGTGGGTAAAAATACTTAATTACTTGAAATATCATAGATCAGAGAAAATGCATAAAGAGAAAAAATAATCTCTATGGTGGAATTAAGGCAATTTTCAGTTTCTCTCTTAATACTTTAGTGTATTTTTTAGATGACTGCAGTACTTTAAACTATCATACAAGTAAAGAATATGATGTGATAAACAATCAAACCACCCAATATAAGAAATGGAAAAGTTAAAACTTAGTTTGAGACTCCCTCATTGATTACAGTACCCCCACCTTCCAGAGGTAATAACCACTGTCCTGAAATTTATAGAAATCATTCCTGTCGCCTCTATAATTTTATCATATTGTTATGTATTCCTTAAAAAATATGCTGTGTAGTTTTGTCTGTTTTGATCTGTAATATAAATGGAATCATTGTTGTCTCTGACTTACTTTTTTAATTCAATATTTAATCCAAATTGATGTATGCAGCTATAGATTATTTTCACTATTGTATTAAAATTTCACTCAAGGAATAGGTCACATTTTTTTCCATTATACTATGGCTGGAATAGATTGTTTCCATTTTTTCTGTAACCACAAAAACCACTACATTGATATCTTAAATGTATCTTCTGATATGTATGCTCAATAAATTTTCTACAGTATATACCTAGGAATAGAATTGCTAAGTGATATCCAAATTCAGTTTTACTAAGTACTGATAAATTGTTTTCATAAGTAGTATTGCCAATTTATATCCCAACCAGCAATGTATGTAAGTTTCTACATGATACTTTCAAGGGAACAACTGTATCCAATTTTTAAATTTCCATTAACCTTAAGGATATGGTTTAATTTACCTTGCTTGATTACTAGAGAGAAAACCATCTTTCATATCTTTAAAGGTCATCTGGGGTTGCACCTGTGGTTGCCTAGTACACCTGGGAGAAGTCCCACACATATCCCAAGGTCCTTGGCACAAGACCCAGGATCAGGAGGGAACAACCAATGTGAACAACTAAATAAAAAAATAAAGCTCTTCCTCCTCCTCTCCCTGCCTACCTGCCTGCCTGCTTGCTAGCTTGCCTATTCGACTTCATTCCTGCCTGTACTTTTACTTAAAAAAAAATCATTTAGGTTTCCTATTCTGAAAAATGCCTGTTTATGCCTTTTGCCTATTTTTCCTTTGATTAATTTATGTTTTATTTATTCTTTAAAAGAATTCTTCTCTGGAGCTCTATGCTGGATATCATTCTTTTGTAGGTTATATAAATTGTAGATTAATTCCTTCCGGTTTATAGCTTTATGGTTTACTCTCTTAATAGAGACTTCTGATGAACAGAAATATCAGTTTTTAATTGTTTCATATCTTATATAATAATTCCTCTATCAGTGAGGTCATGATATTTTCTCATAAAACTTTAAAAATTCTGCCTTTCACATTATAATCCTTAACTCATCTAAAATTCTTACTTTTGGTATAGTATTAGATAAGGATCTAATTTCCTTCTTTTTTGTTTCTTCCTTATATGAATAAGCAATTGTCTAAGTACCATTTATTGAAATATCCACTTTCTCCTTTAAGTCATAGAGCAACTCGCAAGTTTCCATGTTTGTTTAACTCCTGATTCTATTCCACTGGTTTATTTGTCATACTATGTTGATACCACACTGCCTTAATTACAGTAGTCTTATTATACTAAGTCTTGCTGTTTGGTAAAATATATTAGTCATTAGTTCTGTTTGCCAAATAGTTCTGGTTCTTCCCTTTCCCAGGCCCTTTTATAATTTACTGAATCTGTATAATTAGCTCTTGTCAATGAGCTGTGAGAAGAGATCTAAGCATTTAATTGCCTAACCCTGCAGAGTTCTTTTTCTCTCTGGCTTAGTGACTAGTAATATTTGATTTGGTTATAGTTTTGGTACCTCACTTCCTGAGAAACTATACTCATAGGGTTTCCCTACAAACCTGCAGTGAACATGTAATATGAGTAAGAAATAAACATATTGTATATCACTGAGATTTTAGGGTTTTTACTTCAATATAATTAGCATTTTCTGACTGATATATAAGGCAATTTACTTATTTTGCTATTATTTTTCAAGACTGTCCTATCTATTCTTCACTGTCATATACATTTCTGAACTGACTTTTCTCAACTTCCAGTGAAAATCTGCAGGTCAGAATATACATTTGTATCACCTCTTTAGAAAACAGAGAAGCACTTGAAAAGAGTTGGTGTTATCTAAAAAATAATATCCTAAGATTTAGTAAGTCTCCTCCTGGGTATGTATATAAAAGAGATGATATAAATATATAGATATGTACAAGAATGCTCTTGACAAAAACTGTTCATAAAAATAAAACACTGGGGCTTGCCCTTGTGGCTCAGGTGGCTGAGATGATGAGGGTGTGGACCATATAAAACTCAAGAGAGTCAACTGAGGAAACCAACATAAACAAAAAAAAAAAATGCTTTTTTTTTCTCTCTCTCTCTCTCCTTCCTTACCTCCCCTTCCTCTCTTAAAAAAAATTAAAAACTAGAAATAATCTAAATAACTAATGGCATTAAAATATATAAACTAGTTTATTTACACAATGAAATACCATATAATAAAGAAAATCAACAAATTCAGCCTGCACACATGATATTATGAACATAGTCCCAAGCTAAAAAGGACATACATTTATACAGAATAATTCCATTTATAATAAAGTTTTGAAAGCAAGTAATTTTAAAATTATATTGTTTAAGAATGTAGTAGTACACCCTGGTAGCTCAGTTAAGCCAGTAGCAGGGATACTGTAACCATGCAAAGCCCAAAGATATAGGTTCATGCCCTGGGACTAGGAGAAACAGCCAAAATGAACACGTAAATAAAAATGCTTTCTTCTCCTCTCTCTTCCTTCATTCCTGTCTGCATACCTACCTCTAAAAACAAAAACAAAAACAGAATATATACAATAGTAGAAAAATAATCAGATAAAACAAGGAAATGATTACTACAAACATTAGATAAGTGTTTACTCCTGGGACAAAGAATTTGACTGAGAAAGATGAGAGGGAAATATCTATAGTACTAGCAATAGTCCATTTTGATCTAAAGAGTTGTTACAAAGATGTTCACTTTAGGACTACTCATTATCCTGGATCTCTGTGAGTTCTATATAAATGTGTCACAACTTTTTTGTTAGATTTATTCACACTACTTTGTAAGCTTTGTTGTTATTATTAAAAACACTTCTTAAATTGCATTATCTATTAGTATAAGAAATGCAATTGAATGTTATACCTTGATTTTATGGACAACACCCTGCAAAATTTTCTTACTGAGTCTACTGATTTATCAGTAGATTTATGGTTTTTAATATCCACATCACTTCATCTGCAAATAATGACTTCTTTTCCTTTTTTATATCTTTCCTAGTTTTTCTTGTCTTATACTGACTAAAACTGAGTTCAATGATAAAGTGTATTATTTCATATTCTATAAATATTTTTTAAAGGAAAGGTGCAGGTGGGTATAAAGGAAAGCAGAGGCAGACAGAAAGGAAGAGAGAGAAGGAGAAGAATTTTATTTATTTTTATTTAGCTGTTCATCTTGGTTGCTCCCACAAGTCCTGGGACTCAAAGTTGGGTTCTTGGAATGTATGTGGACAGCGCCCAACCCCTACTCCACCATGAACATGCCTATACAAATTTTTTTTTTAGTAAGGAACAATGGAGACATCCCAGAGGAAGACACAGGTACTGTTGGTCCATCCCCGTTGACTCCTTTATACACTCATCACCGCTTCTCTCAGAAAATGAAGCCCTACAGTATGCATGAAGGAGCATCTCTTGGAAACTAACGCTGTTCTAACAATTTCAATTTCTCACCTATTAAAATCAAGTTCAGCTCATCCATACTTCAAATTAATTAATCTGCACTACATGTAATTTTCAAATTAACTGCATGATACTAAAAAGAATACCAAACCACACCATCTAAAATGAAGTATGTACAAACTAGGGTCTATTTAATATTTACATAGCACTGAAAGATTGAAAAACACTTTAGAGGGGAAAAAAACCAAAATTTTAATACACTCCCAATATAATAAGAGATGTGAAGGGAGATAAATCTACTGCATATTTTTAATTAGGCAGTGTTGTAAAGAAAAGAACAAAATTCAAACATATCCTCAGAGTTGTGAAGACCTGAAATATAGCCTTTGATCCTGAAGTCTATTTAACTATCAAATACAACTGCTTCTTTGGGCATCTCAAGATATATCCTCAGATACTTCAGGTTGAAAAAAAATTCCTTTCTATATTTTAGTGTCTTGGAATGTGTTCCATAAAGCCTAGTGGTTGGTTTCCTTCAATCTCCCACTTACATGATACTGATTTATATTAAAGTAACAATCTGTCCCTCTAGAAAATAAAACAGCAAAACTACGACAGCCAGTTCTCCAGAGTCCCACCAGGGTTAACAGAAAGTATAGTACAGTCTTAACTAATGAAAGATATGTCAGAGGGTCATATAGTACTATCATAGCCTACTGTACAGATAAGAGTTTTCAGTTTCTGAAGATTCTTCTACCAGGGATTTCTCCAGGATTAAAATCTCTGTAAGTATCTTGGTTTTCTGGTTTCAATGCCATGAGGCAGCATTCTCTGGGACTTATTGACTAAAGGACCACTATATTTCTTGTTTACCTAAAATTAGATATTTAATGTCAGTGTGCTTTTCAGAAAATCAAGTCAAATGCTTTATTAGACAAACTTTTATCTGAATGGGTGTAGTCAGAAATAGTACAAACTACTTATAACAGATTTGGTTTATTAATATTTCATATTTAAATGTTCAATTAGTCAGTAATTTATAGTCTATATTTTGCAACAAGTTACAATGGTTTCAAACAAAAAGTGGGAAAAAATTATGTTTGTGACCAAGAAGCAAAAAGTTCAGACTCAGCTATCTTCTTCTAACAATATTTAGCTTATATGGACTGCAGACTCCCAAGTGATACTGGTCAAAAATTGTTTTAAGTTTGTTATCACAAATAACCGGTGTAACTGGGAAATTTTTCTGGATTCCTGGGTCACAATTCCTACTTAGATTTTTAATCAACCAAATAAAACACATCACAGACAAGTATCCATATTACAAATCAAGAATTCAAACTTCATGAGACTGAAAAATAACTCCGGAAGCTTATTCAGAACTCAAGCAGACTCAGTCAACCACAAATAATCCATTGTATAACTGGACCAAGAAAATACGGAGAGCTACCTATTGAAAAAATAGATAAATTAATGGAGAATAGGCCATTTATAATTCCTAGTTCTTCCCCCTGAATTGAATACCTTAAAGTCGCCACTCAGGTAGCTCTCATTTTAGGCCACTTTTTTTTTGTCTCTAAATGAAAACTCAGATTTATTTTATTCATAAATGAAAAACCTGGAGTCAGATGATGGGGTAGTGAACTGGTGTAAAGAATCTATTAAATATGGTAAAGGGAAACATTCTAAAATGGAAAATATTTAATACAGGCTTTTTTTTTTTTTTCAGTAGAAACTAGAGCTTCAACAGAGAATAGTAAATTCATTAAAAACACACTGTTGTTTACCTTTTCAAAATTAAAATTTAAAATTATCTTTTAAAGCAAAACTCAATCTAAGTACACATGAATAGTATTCTATCACATTAAAGCTATGTGGACAGAGGTGCAGAAAAACTCATTGCCCGAGACAAGCAGAAATTCTCTAAAGCAAACAAAAGTAATCATATTCATCTTTTGCATTAAACCCCAAGTATATAATTAAGTAATAAATTCTTTAACATCACCCTTATAACCAAATCACCTCAATATTGATCATTTGAAAACCTAATGGATTGAGAAGAAACAAATCTGAATTTATTTACCTTGAGAGCACAAAAGATGCAGGAATCTCCCATGCATTTATGAGTTGTAAGCTGCCTAAAGCTACGTCGGAAGATATCTAGGTGCCACAAAACCTGATTAAAAAAAAAAAATAAGAAAGAAAGAATTCATTAGTTTATAAAATGTTACCATTTAACTTTTAATTTGAGAGTTTAAGCAAACTCAGATAATGATTACAGAAGCTATCTTTATTCCCAGGAAAAAAGCTCTAGTATATATTAAAACAAATGTTAGAAAGTGATGCATCTAACAAGAGGGATAGTTAAACATATTCTGGAAAATATATTTATATGAACATGAAGGAAAATCAGATAGAGGAAATATGTCATGATAGATATCAAATGTGATCCTGAAGAGATTTTTATGAGTTAAAAGCCACAGAATACAGATCTATTTTCATTGCTCATGTAAGAAAAGAATTAGAAAATTTGTATTTAAAAACTATATTAGCACTAGACAATGATGAAGGAAAAAAAACTTATATTAGGCACACCCTGGTGGCTTAGTGGTTAACTCTGCTATCTCCCGTAGGCACAGTCCACATACATCCAAAGGACCTGGGTCCATGATGGGGGTGGGGGGTGGGGGGTGGGGGGTGGAAACAAAGGTGAAGAACCAAGTTCAAGATAACAACTAAATTAAAAATAAATAAAAGATGCTCCTTCCTCCTCTCTCTTCCTGCTTGTCTGCCTTTTTGCCTTCATTCCTGCCTATACCTTTCCTTTAAAAAAAAAAACATATGAAAAGCTTGAAATGTGGAACTTTTGTCTTTATTATATTTCTCAATTTTTGGACCTTTCTGAGAGAAGTATAACCTCCTTAAGTCAACAGAATAAAAATAATGGTGATATCAAAAGTGACCTATCATGCTCATATTAACCTTGATGTGCTGTGATGGGAATGACATTTTACTTTTATGGTCTTCCTCTAAAAATCCACAAACCTAGTCTAATCATAAGACAAATATCAGGCAGATTCCTATTGTGGGACATTCTATAAGAGAAGTACTCCTCAAAACTGTCAAGGTCATCATAAACTAGAAATTTTGAAAAATTATCACAGCCAAGAGGAACTAAGGAAACAAGACAAGCAAATTAAATGTGGTATCTTGGGTAGAATCCTGGATCAGAAAAAGACACTAGGTCAAACTAAGGAAATATGAATAAACTATGAACTTTAAAAAATAAATGGTCTGTTACCCACTGCACCCCACATTGCTCAGATGGCTAAAACACAGGCTATAAAATCCATGGACCCAAGCTCAATACCTGCGGTTGGGGGTGGCCAGAAAAAAAGGGAAAAGGCACAATAGAGAGTAAAATGCCTTAGGAAGCATCACTTGCCTGGAAAACATTTCAATGGAATCACATATTTTAATGGAAGAGACACTGTACATCTGAAGAACACCTCTGAAGCTTCTTCTTACTTATGCATCATAAAGCACATATTCTAAAAGTCATTTGAAACAGACTATGCTCCCAAATAAATAGCACCTTTTTATAATTAATGTAATGGTTCAACAGATTTGTGGCAAAAACAGCTTTCATATAAAAAATTAGAAATGATTTCATAGAAGCAATTTCTTGCAACCTGTAACAATTATAATAAGTACTCTAAAACCATTAATGACTCACTCGATCTTTAGGTATGGATATGTAAATATGTATGTATAGGATGTGGTGCAGAAGGCACTGGATATTAGAACAGAAAGTCATAGATATTGTTTCAATTGCTAGAATACAGAGAGAAGTAAAATTACAAAAACATAATATGGCCTGGAAGAAAGCAAACATAAACACATCCATATCAACACCCTATTTTGCCTGTTTCTAAATTATAAAAGTATTATCGATCTATGTAAAGTCACTCAAAATCTAACATGCATCACCTAGAAAAAACCTTCACCATCCCCACCTAACTGCATAAAATTTGTGGTAGAAATTAGAGAAGGCACTTAAATTCCTTCTATAAGCTTAACAGCACAGTATTTTTTAAAATGTTTTCAAATAAAAATTTGAAAACAGAAGATGAAACTTATTACATAGATAAGTTCAACAAGATTTTTGTATTATGAATGAGGAACCTGAAATACTATTACCTGTACAAGGTCACAAGGCTAGTCAACAGAAGGGTTAAAACTAAAATTCATGTCTTCTAATTCCTAAGCGTAGTGCTTTTTATGCCAAATACATTGTCTTATCTTTTCTTCTCCCAGCAACCTGCTTTCTCATTACAATTATCCTGAATGGCGAATTTCATTTACTTTTACACTAAAAAGGGGAAAAAAAGGTGGAGGGAGTAATTACTTGAAAGTTAGGCTGCAGGGATGAACCTAAAACTCTATGGGTCTTTAGAGCACACAGGCAAATAGGAAGTTGTGAAATTCTGAGACTACTATCACAGCAGGTGACACCAAAAGGAAAAGTCTAGAGTAGATAATTACCTTGAGAGAATTTACTTTTCACTAGCTCTGTTCAATCATATCTGACCAGACATCAGTATACGAGAATTCAGGAGAAAGAAATGAAAAGACAAAAGACTGGACTCCATTTCAGTGTATTTGCTAAGAGACTGAATATTATAAGAATAACACACCTGAAGTTCTTTGACTTCTGGAAAGAATTTTGCTTACTATACTAGAGAAAAGAAACTAGGGTTAAAAGATAACTTGGTCTCAAAAGGAAAAACTATTCAGGAAAAAAAGTCAATAAAACAAGTAGTAACGTCATCGAATTCACATACCTCCCTTTAGGCAGATAAGTAATAATTAGTCAATCTTTCAATTATCATTATCAATCCCCATTTTACAAAAATAGGTAACTGAGACTTAAAGAGGTAAAGTGACTTGTCTAAGATCACACAAATAAAGTTAAAAAATGATCTCAGGTTTCCGACCTTAAACAGAGACTATGAAGTATAATCAAAATTTATCAGAAACACAGCATCAGTAATAAAGTCAAAGTTCACCAAAAGGTAGAATTACCCTTACCTGCAGAGCACTGTTGAGGAAGCAGCTGTTTTGCCCTGGCTCATTGCTGAGGCCTTTGCTGGGGGCTATGGAGGTTGAACTTCGAGGTGCAAACATCCCTTGGATACTACCACGGCCCCCTGAAAAATAATTTCTCTTCCAAGACATTGCTATTCACATTTAACCTAAAAACACAGGGAAAGTTTTGTATCTTTGGGGGCGGGTAGTTTTTGACTGCTGAAGTTTTTAATAGAAAGATATTCCAGAATTTAGTAAATTTATGTTGAAAGATTATGAGTTTATGACTTTACAAATATCATATATGTGGCTCAAGGAACTCAGAATCCTCTTAGATTCGTACGACTGAGTCGTCCCTCACTTGTTTCCAAACAATGTCCAAAATTTATCATGGCACAAAACTAATACAAATAGAAAAGTCCTTAAGTATTGCTTTCTTCTATTTTTCTTGAACTGCCTCCATGAAATCCTGGTGAAATGACTGTAATTCTCATCTCCAACAGCATCCAGGGATCAAGGTAGGATATGATTCGTAACCTTGTTTATAATGCTTCTTGTAGACTGATTATTTTTCCAACTGGAAGGAGAGGCAGAGAGATAAGAAAGAATCCAACGCAACACTCCTCGCCTTCTATTGCCTTGTCCCATCATCCTCTGAAGTAAAAACTCTAGTTCTAAGCAACTGACATAGATTTCAAAAACCTCAGAAGCTTGTTTGAATTATACGGAGCTTTCGTTGTTTTGCTGCTGCTGCTGCTTTTTAATATGCCCCAAACATCTTCTGTGGCTCCATCCAGAACTTCAGAAAGTTTCTTCTCCTCTTTTCCTCTGTGACTAGAATAGCCAGCTGTGCAAGAGAGCTTTAACAGAAAGAGAAGAAAAAAAAAAAATCAAAAGCATGTGTCACGTAATGACTCTACTGGCTTTGTGCTGTTCTGCCAAGATCAACGTTGCCTCACCTCTGACTATAAACTTGAAACCTTGGCAAACAATGCCAAAAGAACCAACCTAACAACAAAAAGGAGAAACATTCAAACCAAAAAAGAAAAAAAAAAGTAGGAGCAGCTTTACTTTCATAGTAAAATCAACTGAAATTTTCTAGAAGCTGATCTAGACAGAAATAAAAACCAAATACAAACTTTCCAAAGTTAGACTAACAAAAAGAAATTAACATACAAAAAACTAAGAATTAAAACAGTTTCTTTTGAATATTGTGAGTAAAGAAATTTTTAAAAGTCTCTTACATGTTTATGGGTATGAATGCCTGTTTAAAGGTGGGAGGACCAAATTATTCCTTACTCTATTCTGCGTCAACAGGTGTATCCCAGAGGAACACTAATGGTGAGTACACCGCTAGTCCTTAATATTCAGTCTAAGAGAACTAAATCTTTTCTTGCCCTGGTTGTTTTTATATTTTATTTTTGGCAGAGGATGAGAGATCATTTGAGTTACAAATCACTTAAACTTCAGATTATATTCGACAGACTTAACAGTCAGAGGCCATCTATTGCCAACATTAGTTTTCAATGAATTAAAATGCCAGGGAGTTAATAAGGAGAAATAGCCAAAGCAAGTACATTCCTTGGACTAAAATGCTTCTAATCTCTGCTTTAAGCTTTCCTCTAAGGCTGCCATATCCATATAAAAAATATGTTAAAATGTCATAAATTTGGTTTCTAACAGTTCTCCAAGCTTCTCTCCCTGCCTGTTCTCTATCAGATGGACCACCTTCAAAAGCAAAAATGCTATATGGTATCTTAATTATCTGGGAGATCACCTAGCATTATCCACCATGTGTTCACTGGAAAAACTGAGGCACAGGAACATTAAATGATTGCACAAGACTGTTCTTTCCCTTCTCCAAATTCCCAGACTATTTATAATCTACACATCACAATTAAAGTATTTGATTATATACTATAGTATTATATTACTGTTTTTATTATTCTCTGTTTTATATGGTGTCAGTCATATATCCTGAATATGACTCTATGTAATGAAATACTAACTCGTGTCAGATATGTACTAAATACTATACTTACATTCTTTATTTAATCTTCACAGCAGCCCTATCATGTAGTAGATATTAATAGTTTCATTTTACAGAAAATAGTCAGGCTTAAAAACATCATCCAAATCAAAGACGGTAAATGGCAGAGTTAGAATTGACTACTAAACTGTGACATAATTATATATATTACACTATTCCAAAAGTTCCTAAAAAAGCCAATCATAAGAAGACATTCAGTAAATACTGCCTGATGATGAGCACGGCATCAGTATGGATCCATGATCTCCCACATAGACTATAAGACCCTCAATTCTCTACTACACCCCTCTTACACACCCCACATAAGACTACTAAACAACTTTCAACAAGTCATGCAGCATTCCTTGAACTCAATTGCTGCAAAGGAATGACAAGTACCAAGCCTCCACTTTGCTCACAGCTAAAAGGACTTGGCAGACAGATGGGGTGTCCAGTATCCCCATTAGGAGCTTACTGAAACTGGGCCTGCCCTATGATACACACCCCTAAGTTCAGAGAGCAAAGGGAAAAAAGGCAATAACAGAAAAAAAGATTCTCAAGCTCTGAATGGCAGCATTATGTAGAGTAAGGTAATAAGCTCTCACGCTTGCTCTAGGTGTGTCAGAAACTAGAGATGAGAGCCAAAGAGAACAAAGCCAAGAGAGGCAATAACAAATGGTCCAAAAAAATACTGATGACAAAATAATTTCACATAAGTTGTAGGCCTAGCACACATAATCCTCCAATGCCATATAATAAAGATATATGAGAAAGTAAATTAAGAATTTTACCAACATAACTCTAACAACCTATTTTTAAAAAGTTCTTAGACAATACTAAGTATTTAGGGGTAAAAGAGCATAATGTCTGCATCTTACTCTGAAGTAGCTCAGCTCAATAACAACAATTTTATATATATATACACATGGTTATCCTGTGTGTATATATAGGTATATAAATATGGCAAGACAGAAAAGGTAAAGCAAGTATAGCAAAATGTTAATGGCAAATGTGGCTAAAGAGTATATAGAAATTCTTTATATTGTTTCTTGCAACTCCTCTGCAAGCTGTAATTTTGTTAGGAAAGGTACAGGCAGGAACAGAGGCAACCAGAGGTAGGCAGGCAGGAAGAGAGAAGAAACACTTTATTTTGTTTATCTTCGTTGCTCCCCCTGTTCCATGATGTAAACCTAGGTCCATGGTATATATGTGTACTGTGCCAGTCAAAGGCGACTGAACAAAACATTATACCACAAGGGCCACGTTTTTATTATTTTTAAGTTGAAAAGAAAATGATAATTGCAAAACTAAGTGTTTAATTATGCAGACATTACTTTGTACTATATGCAGTATTAGTAATTCAATTCAAACCATGACAAAAATTATTAAGCTGGTTGATAATAATCATGCCAGATAATAATGGCAATCCCAAAGTTAAGAGACAGAGAGGGAGAAAGAGGGATGGGGAGGGAGAGCGAGCGAGCGAGAGAGACAGAGAGAGAAAGCCTAGCAATGAGGTTGTAGGATTGGTCTCCAAAAACTGTTCAGATAGGCCTTTTCCAAGATGTCCAAAAAGATTTTTTTCTAATACATGTTACCTAGGATATCTAAAGGTTAGTCAGGGACCCAAGGATCTCTAGAAAAGCTGTTACCCTTACATAGATACTTAGATATGACATCCTGGAGATGTCCCGGAACCACCTTTTTAATCTAAGAAACCTGTCTTAACAAAGTCTAGAGGCAAGGTTTTGTCATATAAAGTCATCCTCTCATGTGAAAACCCCCTCCTCTCTCCTTGATGCCCCAGACCCCCTTTCTCATTCCTTAGCACAAAATTTAAGTTTCTGATCTGTCCCACTTATCCTAGAATTTACAGTCATGCAAATTGTATATGTCATTAAATTTTATCTTTTCTACTACTAACCCTGTCTGATGTTAGTTTATTCAACCAGTCTGTGAAGAACCTCAGAAGGATGGGGAATTTTTTCCTGCACCACTACAAGGACAAAATAAAATGGAATAAAGCTTGAATACTATATTTCTAAGAAAAGGAGAGCTCAAAATAGAGTATAATGTCAAGTTATTATAAGAAGCAAGTGATGTGAAGTAATTGTGATATTATACAGAGAGGACTGGAGCTAGACTTGGCATTAAAAGAGACTGTTTCAATTTCTACATTTTTACTTTGTATAATCCCAAACTACTTGGGTATCCTAACCTTGTTTTCTGAGTCCATAAAATGGTAACACAATATCCATTTCACACAGTGGTTGAGATTTAGTGCAATAAACAAATGAAAGTACTAGCAAGTTTTCAAAAAAAAGGAATAAGGAATTCACTAAATAAGTAAATTGCCATGCCTAAAAAGTAGAAAAGATACTTTTGTTTGGGGTAACCTCATGATACTAACATGCTATAAACACCAGAAAGTCTTCTCATTGTTAAAAACAGTAATAGGCCTCAAATGGGTTAGGTGATATGTAAATACAATTTAATTAACTGTTAGAGGAAATATCTAAATTTTTACGTTTATTTTTAAAATACAATGTTTAACTTAATAAGGCAAGCAAATGAGCCTGTTACAAGTAATAGGGTAACATTTTAGAAGGTCTGCAAAGAATGACCATGTTCAACTGATGAATGATTCAAATGGAAAAGTCGCAAAGTGCATCTCAGTTTCTGATGAAGGATCAAAGCCAAAAGTAACCCAAACGTTAGGAAGTAAAACTTCACTACACTGAGATAGCCAGTTTCACCAAGGGAAAGTTGCTTTCATTTCTAGTTTGTTATTCTATGTAGAAGTTTATTGTAATTTACTTACGTTACATTTACACTGACAAACCAACAGTCAATGACCTCAATTCCTTGGTACACTTTACGTGTCAGTAATTCCAAACCATATCTGTAGTATTTTCTTGGCTACTTTGAGAATTAAAATTAGTTAATACATACACACATCAATATTGGTGTATAGTCACTACTATACAGATTGTTACTGTTGGCACAACCTGGTGGAGCATTGTTTAGGTCAATCACCTCCAAAGGAGAAAGTCACATACCGCTGGGTTCGAGGGGAAGCAACCAGTGTGAACAACCAAATTAAAAAAAAAACAAAACAAAACGCTTCTTCCTCCTTTCTCTTCCTGCCTGACTGCCTATCCACTTTTATTCCTGCCTGAACGTTTCCTTTTCACAAAAAAAAAAATTATTGTTATTACCTTTAACACATTCCCTCCTTGTGAGCTCTTTTCTAAGATAACCACAAGGAGATATACTATATTTTTTAACACAACAAAACCAGCAACATCAATGGTTACCCTTACTTTATTAACTTTTATCCTAAAATTTTTTTAACCTGTCACTACTAAATATATCTACAATCAATAATTTACAACTGCTGCCTCTCCTTGAACACCATCAATGCCTTCAGAACATGGTACTGCTCCATCATTCCACCATCACAATTTTACAATGAACATTTGCTTTCTAAAGAAATTCCCTAATTTCAAAACCAACTGGCTTTTTCCAAAGGCTTCATTTTTGTTTTTTTACAGCACATGACACTGGCTGCCTTGATGCTACCGGATCTTAATTTGTTGGGAGGATAAGTAAAAAAATGAAACAATGAATAAAATGAAAGAATGGCAAATGAACAATAATTTTCCTGCTCCTCTGACAATTCGTTTTCTCTCTTTTCTGGCTTTTCTCTTTTTAAAGGAAAGGTGTAGGCAGGAAAAGAGAAGAGGAAGAAGTTTTGGGTTTTTTTTAAATTTAGTTCTTCACACTAGTTGCTTCCCCCAGGACCTGGGACTCAATCCAGGGGTATGTGGCTTGTTCCTTTGGAGGTGACTGACCTAACCGTTACTCCACCAGAATGATCTTTTTGCTCACCTTTATACTAGCAATGAATATTGAAAACAAAAATTCTTGTAAAGTACCATTTACGAAAATATCATAAAATAAAATACTTATATATAAATGTAACAAAAATACGTTGGACATTTATATTAAATCTACAAAATACAGGTTAAAGAAATAAAAACAGAACTAAGTAAGGGGTATGCATGTTCATGAATTGGATCAATTCTGCTGTCAACTCACTCCAAATTGATCACGAGACTCAATGCAATTTCAAATTAAAATCACATCACGATTTATTTTTACAGAAATTAACTAGCTGATTCTAAAAGTTTTTTTGAATGGCAAAAGAATAAAGATAGCCAAATAATTTTCAAACAGAGTAACAAAATTGGAAAACTCAATATTCAGTATTGCCTAGTACTGTTGAAAGGATACACACAAATCAATGGAACAGCATAAAGAGCCAAGAAACAAGTCTACACATATATGGTCAACTGATTTTTAATAAAAACGTAAAGGACTACCCAACAGAGAAAAAGCAGGGTTTTCAACAAATGATGCTGGAACAACTGAATACACACATACAAAAAACTGAACCTTGACCCAACACCTTACGTCTTATACAAAAATAACTTCAGGTAGTTCTGCACGAATACATCCAAAAGTCATATCCTTAGATACTTTGAAAAAAAAGACATAAAACCAAAGAGCTTCTGCACTGCAAAGAACGCTGTCAACAAAATGAAGCCTGTCTTGGTAGCTGAGGCACTAGACTGACTGCTGGG
The DNA here is from genome assembly GCA_004363575.1 of Solenodon paradoxus. NCBI lineage: Eukaryota > Metazoa > Chordata > Mammalia > Eulipotyphla > Solenodontidae > Solenodon > Solenodon paradoxus. The sequence goes on along the minus strand of RJWH01000213.1, from coordinate 255,877 downwards.
GCAGAGACCATGGAAAGCCAAGTGAACAGGGCTAGAGTGAGCAACCAAAAATGAAAAAAATAAAGTGGTTCCTCCTCTTTTTCCTTCCTTCTTTCCTTAAAAAAAAAAAAAAAAAAAAAAGTGCTTCTTCCTCCTCTCCCTTTCTTCCTCTCTGTAAAAAAAAATAGGTAAACCCTGGTGGCTCAGTGTTAAGCCTGTGCCTGGGGCACAGTCTACCTAACTACCCAACAACCCAGGTTTCTGGTCTAGGACCAAGGCAAACAACTAAAATGAGCAACTAAATAAAAATAAAATGCCTTCTCCTCCTTCCTGCCTGCCTGCCTACCTTCATTCCTGCCCATCTTCCTTCCTCAACTAATTAATTAAAAGGCAATCTACTGAATGGGGAAAATATTTTTAAATCATGTATATGGTAAGGGTTTAATAAAAAATACATAAAGAACTCATACAACTTATCAACCACAAAAAATACTAACAACCCAATTAAAAAATGGGCAGAGGATCTTAACAGACATTTTTTCAAAGAAGATATATAGATGGCCAATAGGTTAATGAAAAGATGCTCAACATCACTAATGGCCAGGAAAATGCATGTCAAAACCACAATGACATAATAACTCGCACTTGTTACAGTAGTTATTATCCATAAACAAATTTAAAAACCACAAGAAATAAAAGGTGTTGGCAAGTATGTGGTGAAAAATAAATACATATTATTGGTGGGAATATAAATTTGTACAGCCACTATGGAAAATATTATGGAGATTCCTCAAAATGCTAAAATTAGAACTTTAATATGGTTAATCGATCCAGCAATTCCATGTCTGGGTATTTATCCAAAGAAAAGGAAAACACTGACTCAAGAAGATAAATACTCTCCTCTGTTCACTGCAGCATTATTTACAATAGCCAAGATATGGAAGCAACCTAAGTGTCCAGTGATGAATAATTGGATAAAGAAATGTGATACATATATAACTAACATGAACTATTATTCAGACTTTTTTTAAAAAAGGAGGGAATCTTGCCATTTGCAACAGCATTGAAGGGCCTCAGGGGCATTAAATTAAGTCAGACAAAGATAAATACCAGAAGCTCTCACTTACATGTGGAATCTTTTTTATCCTGTTCCCCAGGTCCCAGGTCCCAGGTCTTGAATTTAGGTGTTGAACCTGGATCGTTAAGCCTACACCTTTAGCCACTGAGTCACAGGGGTATGCAATATGTGAAATCTTAAAAAAAAAATTAAGCCACCACCAACCAGCACTAACAATAAACTCAGAGAGAGAACAAACTGGTGCTTGTCACAGATGGGAGTGTAAAATGAGTGAAAGAGTCGAAGGGTACAAACTTTCAGTTCTAAAATAAATAAGTCATGGGGAGATAGTCTATAATACAGTGCCTTTAATTAGCAATACTGTATTGCATATCTAAAAGTTGCTAAGAGTGTGCACTTAAAAGTTCTCATTACAAGAAAAAATTAAATCTGTATATAATGATGGAAGTTGACTAAACTTATTGTGGTGATTAGTTCACAATGTATACAAATATTGTATTACTATGGTATACATTCAAAACTTAATATTATGTCAGTTATACATCAATAAAATAAACAAAACAATAAGAAGGATCTTACTGCTGTGCTGTTCTCAACTCTGAAAAAGATAAAGCAACCTATATATTATACTGCTGAAAAGATTCTGATGAGTCTCAAATAAACTTTTTTTCTTTTATTCCAGTTTTATTGAGGTATAATTGATAAGTGAAATTGTAACATATATAAGGTATACATAGATTTATGCACTTGTCACAGGATTCCCATAATCAATTTAGTTAACACATACTAGAAAGACAACAGAAAAAATCAACAAAAGTAAAAGTTGTGGTGTGCTCTGGTAGAGTGGCAATTAAGTCAGTCACCTCCAAAGAAACACAGTCCACACACAGTCCAGGGACTTGGGTTCAATTCCGAGGTCTAGAAGGGGGAAAAACCAAGTGAACAACTAAATAAAAATAAAATAAAGTGCTTCTTCCTGCCTGCCTGCCTACTTGCCTTCATTCCTGCCTGCACCTTTCTTTAAAAATAAAAAAACACCTAAAAGTTGTGTTTTTAAAGATAAACAAATTTGACAAATCTTTAGCTAGACTATGGAAAAAGGGAGAAAGACGTGCCCTTCTGGCTCAGTGGGCTGAGATGACAGGGCATGAATCATGTAATGAACAAGGACTCAGGCAGGGAGGGAAGGTGGGTGCCAAAAAGTAAAACAACCAAATAAAATGCTTCTTCCTTCTCTCCTTTCCTTCTCCCTTTCTAAAAAGAGAGGGGGTAGGGAGGGAGAGAGAGAAGACTGATATAGTCAGAAATGAAGAAGGAGACATTACAACTGATACTACAGAAATACTAAGGATTGTAAGAAACTACAACAAGCAATTATATACCAACAAATGGATAAATTCCTAGAAATATACAAGCTACCACGACTGAACATGACAGAAAACCTGAACATAAATTCTTATATTTGCTTACTCTTAATTTGGGATATGCTAAGTCAAAAGAACCCGTTGTCGCTAACATCAGGTAAACTTCTGAGAACCTAGAAGTCAAAGTTGCGAAGGAAGTATGTCATCTTATTACCTATTGCCTATTTCCTTGTGCAGTACATTACAAAATTGTATGCCTCACATTATTCTCAATCTGAAAATACTAACTCTCCATGGGCAGATTAAAAACTTTTCTATATGAGAACATGGAAAACAGTGGGTCCCAACCTTTTTGCAGACACCCACAGAGGTAGATTCACCAAGAAATTAATGAAGATTAAGCTTCAGAGTCCCTCTCTTGCATTCACAACCCCCCAACTCCCAATGTCCAAATTCCTATTTTAAGAAAATTATTTCCAGTGTGCTCTGGTAGAGCAGTGGTTAGATCCAAAGAGACCAAGCCCTGGGTTCAAGTCACAGGTTCAGGGGGGAAACAACCAGTGTGAACAACTAAATAAAAAATAAAGATGCTTCCTCCTCCTTTCTAAATAAAGAAAAAGAAAACTTTTTCTTTGGCCACCTGGGTAGTTTAGTGTATAAGTTTACTGCCTCTGGACTGTGCAGTTCACCCCTATCACAAGGACCCAGTTTCGCAACCTGGGGTCAGGAGAGAGCCAGGGAACAACCAGAATGAACAACTAAATAATAAAATAAACAAATGTTTCTTCCTCCTCTCTCTCCTTGCTTGTCTGCCTGCCTACTTGTCTTCATTCCTGCCTATAACTTTCCTTAAAAAAAAAAAAATTTTCCTTAAAGAGGGAATTATACAAGCTTCATATGCCATTGAACCTGAATCACATTACAGAAACTGGATTTTATAGCATAGTTTACATGAGAAAATACATAATTCAAAAAGCTATACAGTCTATAATTATTATATAATTTCTATTTTATTAAAGTAGTATCTAATGTTATTCATATTACAAATTTTGCTAGTGTGAAATATATCTAAATTATACTGTTTGGTACATATTTGGATGTTGCATTTCTGGACCAAATGCTATTTTTCTACCAGGATACAAAGTTCACAGTGTAGAAATGACAGGACTAAATTTAAAAGATAATAGTTCAAGACTTCCAAAGCATAGTTCTGGAAGTCAATGACTTTAAAAATAAAAAATCATTTTATTTCTCTGTATTAATGAAATTCAGAGAACAATTACTTCATATATAGTATCCTAGTAAGCATAATATGCTGGCATTTTTCTCAGGCCTAAATAATAAGCCAGGCTGTAGCTGCAGTCACCCTAGTTATCCCTTATTGTATTCCTTATCAAAAAAGTCAGCTTCTCTTAGCCTTTATTTCTGAAAAACAAAACAAAACAAAACTAGTCTTTTAAATATTTGCTGAAGTAAAGTTGGTTTATGTATAGATATGAGTCCAGGAAGGGCACTGGGCTAGGAAGAGGCTAGTACCCTCTAAGAGATAGTGAGGTAAATGAGTTTCAGAGATCTATGGATTATTAGCATTAGACTTCAGTGTGAATGAGACTGAGACTAATTAAGACTAGAAAGGTTTAGTCCTATAGAGTCAAGGTTCCCTTTGATGAAATCAGGTATAAAATGCAAGAAGTTCCAGAGACAATTCTTCCAAAAGAATCCATTTGATAATAATTAAAATTCAATGAGGTATCTAAGTAAGCACTCCTTACGCCTTGTGCGAAAACTCCACAACATTCATGAAAACTATAGTATCAAAGTATGTCCACCAAGATATTAACTGCAAAGGAAAGACAGTTTACAGTGGAAAAACCCAGCAGAAATCACCTTAACCAAGTGATCAAGGTCAACATTACTAGTAATAGTGCATAGTGACATAAATATGTATGGTAATAATGCCCAATGGACACATTATTTCTTTACTCTTGCCTAGACCACATAATATCAGTCCAATAATGAGAAAACATCAACAAATCCAAATTGAAGGACATCTGACAAAATAGTCTCCAAAAAGGTCAAGGTTATAAAAGACAAAGACTAGGTGTGTCCTGGTGGAATAACGGTTTTATCAGCTGCCTCCAGCCTAAGCACAGTCTACACATATCCCAAGGACCTGGGTTCATATCCCAGGGTGGGGAGAACAACCAGGATGTACATACAGTTAAGTAAAAATAAAGTGTTTCTTCTTCCTCTCTTCTTGCTGGCTTGCCTGCTCTCCTTCATTCCTGCTTGCACCTTTCCTTTAAAACAAGACAAAGACTGAGGAACTTAGAGAATGCAGGAAACTAAGAAAAGCCACCTAAAATGCACTGTAGATCTTAGAATCCAGGAACCAAAAAAAAAGAGCAATTGTGGGCAAACTAGTTAATTTTTAGTTAAAAAAAGTTCCAGTTATAAAAGGTCTTTTGTTAGCAGTATCCTACCAATGTTAATTTCCTGGTTCCGATCACTGTACTGTGGTTATATAAGAGAAGAGAAGAAGCTGAGTGAGGGATGTATAAAAATTCTCTCTACTATTTTTGCAACTTTTCTTTAAGTATTCTTTAATTGGTTTAAAAAACAAAACAAAACTGCTGCAACCTGGCAGGTATCTTTGGCCAAGTGCAGTCCACATATATCCCAAAGACCAAGGAAAACAACCAAGATATTCAACTAAAATAAAAATTAAAAAATGCTTCTTCTTCTTCTCTCTTCCTGCCTGCTTGCCTATGTGACTTCATTTCTACCTGCACCTTTCCTTTAAAAAAATCTTTGGAAATTGTGCAGAAATAAAGGTATTTGGGGGATTAATATGTATATGCAAAAAGGCATAACAATGACTAAGATTTAAAGGAAGAGAGATCAAATAGTTTGTGATCCTTGTAAATTAAATCCAGTCACGGCTTCTCATGAAATCTCTGGATTTACTATGTTTAACATCACAGTATAGCGGTTAATGTATTGTTTTATTAGTTCAAGAAGCCTGTTTCTCAGAAGGATTTTTTTGCTGTTGTTTTTGTTTTTTTAAGGAAAGGTACAGGCAGGAATGAAGGTGAGTAGGCAGGCAGGAAGACAGAGAAGGAAGAAGCACTTTTGTTTATTTTAATTTAGTTGTTCACATTGGTTGTTTCCTGTAGCCATGGGTCTTGAACCCAGGACCTTGGGATGTATGTGGGATGCTCCCATGATGTGCTCGACCACTAAGCCACCAGGGTGCACCCCAGAGTTTTATTTACCTAATATAGACTATTAGAAAAGATTTTTTTTTTTTAATTTTAAAGGAAAGGTGCAGGAAGGAATGAAGGCAAGTATGCAGGTAGGAAGAAAGAGGAGGAAGAAGTATTTTATTTAGTTGTTCATCTTGGTTATTTTCCCCCTGGCCCAATGTTGCAAAGCCAGGTGCTTGGGATTTATGCGGACTATGTTGACCAAAGGCCAAGTTAAGTGCCAAGCCGCCTAAAGTTTTTAAATCTCTGCGATGAAGGGTAAAGTTTGAGAGAGAGAGAGAGAGGGGAAGAGAGGAAGGGAGGAAAGGAGGGAGGGAGGGTTTTCTTAGGATGATGTTATTACAGAGTCTTCTTTTTTTCTATTTTTTAAATTATCTATAATATTCAGAAAAAGTATCTATAATCTTTAATTTCCTTAAAATAAATCTAAAATAGGGATTCAAAATCATTTTCCTTAAAAAGAGAATGAAAAAAAACTTTGGACCACAGATAAACCAATTATTGAGATACCTAATATTCTAACAATATAAGTTCTGTTTAGTGGTTGGTAATTAATTCCTATTTAGAAACGGGAAAATATTTGGATTTCTACATCCTTTCATTCTATTCTCATGGCTACTGCTGCTAAGGTTCAAATCCTCACCAACCTCTGGGATACTGAACTGCATTACTGACTCACTGCCAGGTCTACAAGTCTACCTGTAACTACCAAAGAACTTCAAAACACTATGTTACTACCCTTTTCAAAAGAATTTAATGGCTCTCGGGTGATCTTTTGGCTAAGGAAGAATGACATTTTTCTAATTTGTGGGGACGGGGGAGTTCATAGATTTTGCAAAAATTTCTCTCCCATATTTTTATTGTATACTTATTCTATTGCTAACACAGTAAAAAAATGAATAGTAAGCTTAAAGAGAATAAATCAAAGAATAATCCACTGGACCTATTGCGATAGCTTTTTTTTTCTTACTGACTTCTGTTCATGATTGTGATTTTTATAGTGCATATTTTATATCCACATATTCTGCCAGTAAAACTAACTACTAATTTATAAAAAAGAATTAATATGTGTGAATCCTCCTGAGACAGAGGCTGCTAAGGCATAGGCTATGGAATTTGTGAACATGGTGCAAGACCTGCAGCTAAAAATACGGCACCTGCTCAAAGGTGGAGAATCACTAGACCTTACCACTATTTCTATCTGTATTCTATTTGTATTCATTGGTCAGACATTTAACTGAACACCTATTATGTGCCCTTTACTCATCCTCCACTCCAGGTAGACTGGACTCCTTTCTATATAATGAATATGCTCTCTATTCTACTTCCTCGTGCCTTTAGCTCTAATGTTGCCTCTACCTGGAGTGTCTTTCCTTTCCAATTCTCCTTTTTAAAAATCATAACTATCCTACAAGGAACTGCTGCATCGAAAGACTTCTCAGATCCTCTCCCTCTCTCACCTTTCCATTTTCATTTATTTCATCATCCCCTGTGATCTCAGTGCATGTAAGTCTTATTACAGCACTTCTGTCCTCATTCATGTTATAGTTATTTGTGTACACGGGCTACCTTATGTACTCCTTAATGGTACCTTTTTACTCCACACAGGGTTGAATATAAGCAGCAATGAATCATTAAGTTTAATTGAAAGAGAAAAGCTTTGTGTTAAGGGACAAATACCAAGGAACAACAAATTCCAAAACTCTGATAAAGTCTGGCTGTTCTTAAATAAAAGAGCCCCCAAAATGCTCATATCTAGGTTGAGGCTGACAATTTTTCTGCTGGAGACTGTATAAATGGAATCAATATTCGTTTCTGATTCAAGATTAAAAATAAAGAGAGATAAGCATCTATAACTATAAGAAAGGCTAAGCTATGTGTTGATTTGTGGGCTGCTTATCTCAAACTCCCCAGTAAATAGAGTTACTTAACTCGAACAGTTTTCTGAGAGTTGGGCTTTGGCAGCTTCAAATTATTACATCATGTTCAACAAGAATTGTGTACTAATAATGGACAGAAATCCTTATCTTTCTTTTTATAATAACTTAGAAACCTGTCATTTACAATAAACTTGTCCAAAACCAGTTGGAAAAAATTAAAAAGACAACCGTATGTTTCCCTTTGTTATAACTGATAATCTTTAAAAACTAATTGGTGACATTTGCAGGCTACTTAGCTCCTCCTTATAAAGATCCAGAGTTGTATAGAAAATTACTGATTTCTAAGGGAAGCAGCATGATATTAAAAAGAACATAGTGGTTAAAAGTATAGCCTCTGGAGAAAGAAGCATCTTATTGGTCTCATTTTATGTTTATTAGTTGTTTATACTGGTTGTTCCCCCTGGACCTGGGACACAAACCTGGGTCCTTGGGATATATATGTAATAGGCTTCTTCAGAGACAGCCGACCTAACCTCTGCTCCACCAGGTCATACTTCAGTAGCCTATTTTAAATTTTAAATAAATAATAAACTGATGTTTTAGGCAAAAAAAAAAAGGTACAGCCTCTGCAGGGCCAATCGTATGGCATAGTATCTGGAAATATGCTCCTAGTGGAGATCCAAGGGTTAAAGGGTTAGAGTAGAACAAGTCTGGACTCCACTACATTAACAACTGTGTCATCTTGACTGAGTTACTGAATTACTTATTGACATTGCAAGGACCTCATCAGTAAGGTGGAATAAACAAATAATATCTACTTCATAGGACTGGTATGAGGATTAAATGAAATATTGTGTGTGTGTGTGTGTGTGTGTATATATATACATATATATATATAATTAGCTCAGTGGATGGTATATAGTAAGTAAGGCATAAATGTTTTGATGTTGATGATGAAGAAGAAAAATAAGATAAATCTACATTCTGTTGGGGCATGGGAGAAATTCTTCCATCCCTCTAAAGTTAGGCAAGCAAATTAACATCAGACAAGATTAGTAGGATAAAAGACCAAGCATAATGACATAGGAATGGAGAATTTACAAGGGTATAAATTCTAAGATAAACTGAGCGCATCAAATATTTATATTCTGGTCTGCATAATGGGAAAGTGATCTGGGGTATCAAGCAGAGAGGAAGGGGTCTTCACATGAGGGGAATACTTCATATGACAAAACCTTGCCTCTAGACTTTTACCCTTCCTTAAAATAAAAAAATTTACTCCTGGGGTGCACCCTTATGGCTCAAGTGGCTGAGATAGTGGTATGCGAACCACATAAAGCCCAAAGACCCAGGTTTAGGACCTGAGTCAGGGTGAAAAACCAAAACGAATAACTAAATAATATATTTCTTCCTCCTGTTACTTCCTTCTTTAAATGCTTCTTCTTTCTCTCCCTTCCTTCCTTCCTCTCTTCAAACTAGAAAAGCTTAAGGTCTTGATTAACCTTTAGCTCCACATAACAAAGTAACACATATTGGAAGAAAACCTGCTTTAAACATCTTGCAAAGGGTCTAACTGAACATTTTGGGGAGACTAATCCCATAATTCCAGTGCCATTGCATAATTTACAGGTTATTTACTACCTGTAATAAATATGATTTGTTGAAAGTATTCAACAAAATTATGTATGCAAAATAACTAGCACCAGGTACAAAATGGGAACTCCATAAATAACAGCTGTGATTATGATGGGTGATCATTCTCTATACTCATCCTTCTCCTTCCTTCTCCATTTCTTTTACACATACGAAGACACAAACATATACTAATTATAAAAATTCCGAGAGATTAAAACCAAAGCCATATCAAAATGGAGGGAAATATTTATGTATATATATATATATATATATATACATATTTTTTTTTTCTTTTTAAGGAAAGGTGCAAGTAGGAATGAAGGTGAACAGGCAGGAAGGCAAGAAGAGAGATGAGGAAGAAACATTTCATTTTTATTTAGTTGTACATCCTGCTTGCTCCCCCAGCCAAGGATACAAACCTGGGTCTTTGGGATGTATATGAATTGTGCTTAGGTCAGAGGCCTAACCACTACTCTAAACCAAAAAGTGACCAAAGCACTACTCCACTGAAAGTCATCTAAACTATTGTAATAACTCCCCTTTCTAAACATATATATATATATATGCATATATAGTCAAAAGCAAACTGATCAATTATAATTTAGCTCAGAAAACTTAAGTGACTAAACACAGTCAAAACTCCTTGACCTTAAATGACATTCTACAATCTTAACCGATGCACATTTCCAAACTTGTCTACTACTACTCCTCTTAAAACATTAAAAAAAATTGTGCTGTGTATATGCCTAGTATTTTGCTCATTAAGTAGTGCCCTCTTCCCCAACCCCATCCTTTCAGCACACCTAATACATGCAATCCTTTCTACTCAAGCAAACCTGTTTGAAGAAGCCATTCTGCTAGTAACTTATGATAATAGAAACTAGTGTCACTATTAACTCACACCCAATCAGGAAGTAATAGTCATTTATATTAATTCATTTTCCAAAGAACTAACTACTCCACCAACTGGGACTTTCCCTCTTAGGAACTTCATTAGTTCAATACACAGTATTTTACTGGAGCAGACTATAGAAAGTTATATTGCCTTCTACTCTACAGGTACTTAATAATTGTTAAATAAAAAAAATAAATGAAGAACTGAATCTTATGAAACGCATTAATTTCTCAGAGATAAATTAGTTACAGAGTTATCTCATCTCTTCCCTGAATTTTCTGTCTAAATTACAGTGGACCTAAATCATAACTTATAGTTCAAATGTGTCTATGGAATTAATATATTCTATACTTTATGGCAAATAGGACAAATACAACATTCTTTCTTTAATATACTTCCAATAGCACCAAACGAGTAACAGTGGTAATTTAAAAAAAAAGAGAGAGAGAGATAAAAGGCACAGTCTGGCAGAGTAGTGGTTAGGTCAATCACTTCTAAAGGAGCAAGTCATATACCTCTGGGTTTGAGTCCCAGGTCCAGGTTGGAAACAACCAGTGTGAACAACTAAAAAAATAGACTTAAGGAGTTAAGATGGAAATCTGGTAGGAGCATGCTGGAACTCCTCCCCACAGAATAACTAGATATCACCTATTCTTCAGACAGACGGACATGGCGTGGAAGGGCTGGACCAAGGGCTACAGAGACAACAGCAGCAATCACCACCACAAGGGTAGGCAAAGGTTCAGAGCTAAAAGTGGATTCCGGACTCCCAGTCTTGGATTGAAAAGCAGTGGAGGGGGTGAAATCACAGGAAGAACTGAGTTTCCCAAGAGTTGCTGTGAGGGTAACAACTTCCCAGGAGTCAATGTGAGAGTCCCTTCAGCAGGACTGAGTCATGGAGCCGGGGTAGAGGGTCCTGAAGCAGGGCACATGGAGGACTAGCACTGCCGTGGTCTGAGCAGAAGCTCCTGAAGGAAAATTACAGACTGCTGCCATAACCAGAAGGCGGCTAGGGGAATTCCCTATCCCCATACCCACCCCCCTCCCACCATATTGTTAAGGAACCCCAGGACTTGCCCACCAGAAATCTCACCCCCAGGTTTAAAGGAAGAAGAGAATGTCACAGAAGAAACTTTCAACACTACCCACAGTGCCACCCTGTGGGTGGAGGCAGAACAGCAGCCCGATTTCTGATTGTGGGTCAGTGACAAGATGGTCCTTACGGTTCAGACCAGGGAAATGCTCTGCATCCCCCACACAAACTTCAACCCCACAGACTGAACTCCCAGGCCATAACATAAGATTTATCTAAAAATTTCAATAAATCCAACCAGTGGTGATGCCACACAACTCAAGAAAACCCATTGTTCAAACCGAGATCCAGGCTTCTCTGCTGAAAGTTGATACCTTACACAAGGCCATCAATGCAGGGAAACCTAACCCACAGAAACATAAACAGAATGCCAAACAGAATGAAGACACAGACAAATACATGCAAAATGATGGATCCAATAAAGACTCCAGGGGAAAATCTGAATATAACAGATGTGTGCAAACTACCTGAGGATAAATTTAGGGAAACAATGATAAACACACTCATAAAATCAAGAAAATAATAGAATAAGAGAAATATCAACAAAAAAGAGAAAGACGACATGAAGCAAGACATCAAAGAAATGAAAAACATGATAGCTGAATTCAAGAACACAACAGAGGGACTCAAGAGTAGAATAGATAAGCCTCCAACAAAATAATTAAACTAGAAGATAGGGCAGAGGAAAGCACTCAAGCAAACCAGCAAAGAGAAAAAAACAATGAAAAGAAATAATTAAAGCATTTCTGACTTATGGGATAACATCAAAAGGAATAACATTCACATCATAGGGGTCCCATAAGGAGAAGAAAGAGCAAAGGGAGCAGAATCTGTATTTGAAGTAAAAATAGCTGAGAACTTTTCTAACCCAAGGAATCAAGCAAAACTCTAAACTCTAAGCTCAAAGAATTCCAAATAAAAGAAACTCAAACAGACCTACACCTAGACACACTGTCATCAAAATGTCACATACAAAGGAGTCCCCATAAGATTATCAGCAGATTTGTCAACTGAAACTCTATAGACCAGGAGAGAATGCTATGATATATTCAAAGCGCTGAAAGAAAAGGACTTTCAACTGGCATAGTATACCCTGAAAGATTAATATTCAGAACTGAAGGAATGATATAAATCTTTTCATATAAGCAAAAGTTAAAGGAATTCATCATCACAAAACCAACTCTACAAAAAAATACTAAAGGATACTCTATTATAAATGTGAAGAACGTCTAATTGAAAAACAGTAAGAGAGAAAATACAAAAAGTGGGGAGGAGAGGAATATAAAAATATGGATGCTTAGGATAAGTGTAAGACTAATATGCTTCAAATAGAAATGAAATAAACAGAGAAACTTAATGGCAACAGGGCTAACCTCAAAATTCATCTCCAGGGAAAAAGTAAAAAAGAAAACAAAAAGGGAAACTAATGAAAACATAACTTCACCCAACCCACCTAAGAAGAGAAAGAGAAGAACAAGGCACTGTATATAACAACACTCAGAAGACAAATTACAAAATGGCAATCACGTATCAATAATCACCCTAAACGTTAATGGACTGAACTCACCACATGGTGTCCAAATGGATTAAAAAGCATAACACAACCTTCTACAGCATTCAGGAAACTCTCCTTTCAATAGGTAAAATAAAAGATAAAATGCTTCTTCCTCCTCTCTCTTCCTGTCAACCTGCCTACTCACCTTCATTCCTGATTACAACTTTCCTTTAAAAAAAAAGGCAGAAACTAGCAAATTATTAGGCATCAGGAAAACAAAATTATAACTGAGTTCCATAAAGTTACCCTATACTATTCTCTGGTTCAATTACTTAGAACCAGAGATATTTTTTCTCTTATTTTTTAAATTACTAAGTCTTTTTCAATTTAATCACTTGATTGCAACTATGCACTTACTTCTAAATCATTATAAACATACCACTATACAAATTATTTCAGCACAATGAAGGCATGATTACTCTATCAACAAGAGAATGGGAAGAAAAACCACTGCATCAGTTTGATTCATTTCTGCTAGGAGAAGACTGGTACAGAATAGTACGATTAACCCCAGTGTGAGAGACCAAACACATGACTAACAAGGTGACAGATAGAATACCAAAGAAAGAAGGGCATCTATTCATCTATAAAGAAACCCTCCTCCCTCTGAAGAGACAGAAAGTTCAGGGATAACCAGGGACCCACAAAAATCTACTCCAGAAGCCTTCCCAATGCTCAAATAAAAAACATGCTACTAGAATTTTAAAGCATAATGGCTCTACCACTAAACTGAGAGACCTTTGCCACATTACTTAGCCTTCTGAACTCTTTCAGCTCTAAAAGTATAATAGTAGCCATCATTTAATGAATATCAATTTTTTGCTAGGTTCTGGACACATGGTATATCCTTTAATATTCACAATCTGCCAAATAGGGATTATTTTCCTCATTTTGAAGGAAAAAAGCCCATGTTAGTCTACTGATGCATGACTGCTCCCCAGAAAGATACTACTATTTACCTGGCAAGGCTATATTGGGAATCAGAAGTAAATAAAAAGCACTTAGCATAGGAATTAGCGTCTGCCACATAGTATGAATGAAATCATTATCATACAAGTGCAATTATCACTTGAATAAGTGACTCAATTGAAAAGTAATAAAATTCCACAAACAAGTTTTCCCAGATATTGTCTACCACAAAAAAATGGCTATTGGCGTGCTCTAGTGGAAGATTGGTTTGCTCTGCTGCCTGCAGCTGGGCATAGGCCACATATACTCCAAGGACCCAGGTTCATGTCTAGGGGCTAAGGGAAGCAACCAAGATGAATAACTAAACAAAACAAAAATTGTAAATGCTTCCTCCTCTCTATTCCATCTGCCTACTCACCTTCATTACTGACTGTACCCTTCCTTTAAA